>JAQFVV010012413.1:10071176-11271176 GCA_028023455.1 Epiperipatus broadwayi
ATTATTTAGGGGTTGGTTGGAGAGGTGCTGTTTAGACCAGTTGTGAATTCCCATGTTAATATGGCCAGGTATGGATCGGCCTCTCTCTTGTCTGTTTCTTGGATATTTTTAATTATGCTGAGAAAGCAGTTATTGATTTCGTTAAGCGGTAATTTTTGAAAAATCACCTTGCATCTGGTCAACCAGATGGCAAAGTTTATGTAGGTGGCGAGCCTGATTTCAGTGAAAATGCCTCTATTTAAAACCCCTTCAAGAGATGTTAGATCTGGACCATTATTATCAATGTGTTTCTGGAAGTTTTGTCTTAGTCCCTGCCAGACCGGACAAAGGCGAAGGATTTGGTCCATATCTTCTGCGCTGGAAAGACAGAGACAACATATGGGATCTATGCGGAAGCCTCTTCTATTAAGAAATATAGCAGTGGAGAGGCTACCAAGGTTAATTTTGAGAAGAAAGTCTGTGTGTTTAGGTGCTAGTTTCAATCTACGGGCTAGTTTGTGCAGTTTGTTTATGTTGATGGGGAGGTAAGTGTGTGCCTTCTGGGTATTTGAGTTGGATAGGTTGAAGGCTTCCCAATAGGTTATTTTTGAATTGAACATGGTCGCGGAAGGTACTATGTGCGTAAAAATGTATGATATCTGCATTTGTAGCCAGATGGGAGTGAACCTCTGAGGGGGCGGTCTATCAGTGGGAAGCACTTGCTCTTTGGGAAGCGGACATTGGAAGGTCCTGCAATCAGAATAAAGTTTATGGATCATATTGTAAGTTCTCTGTATTGCGAATACCTTTATTGAATGCAGTCCCAGTCCATTCATGTCTCTTGGCTTTTGAAGGGTGCGCAGACTGATAAATGATTTGCGCCCACGTCTACAGAGTCACAGACAATGGGATTCTACTTTTTAATGAAAGCTTCTGTTGGTTTAAAACCCGCAAGATAATATATAATCTTGGGGAGTATGAGGGAGTTTAAGAGTGAAACCTTTCCAAATGTAGATATATATATTCTTGAGAGGCATGTTATGATGATGTCTATTTTGTTTAGTAGTCTTCGTTGTGTTTCAATCCTCATTGCTGTAGGGGATAGTGACATATTGAATCCCAAGAAAGGCTGAGGCATAGCTTGTAATGAACCTGTTATCCTGTTAGCTGTTTTGATATTCCAAATTGCTGATTTGTTCCTGTTAACGGTAAGCCCATGCGTCTGAGCATAGTGCTGTAATAGGCTTTCAAGAATGTTTATTTCTTCATGTGATTTAAGAAACACCACCACATCATCCATGTAGGAGATGTGGGAGATGTTTTCATTAAGAAGAGGGATGGAGATCCCAGGCAGTGCATCCTCAATGCTCAAAAGCAAGGGATTTATATAGATCATGAAGAGGAGAGCACTTAATGGGGAGCCCTGGGGAATGGAGATGCAGGGTTTGAACCCAGGGGCAATTCTCCCATTTAAAGAAAAAAAAATCTCTCCATTTGCTAGGAGATTCTCTATGATCTGAATGTATGCCAAAGGAACATGAAGAGCCTCTAGTTCACCAAGTAGTACATCTATAAGCCCCGGCAAAGTCTAGTTGGACTGCGACTGGCCGGGATTGTTTTGTTCTATGGATATGATCAACAAGGAGTCGAAATCGGCTTACAGCATCGCCAGTCGATGAACCCCTCTTAGCATATTGATGCCTGGAAAGTTTTGATATGATTTTCTCTTGAATTTTATCTTTTATAATGCTTTCGATAATTTTGATTAGGAGAGGAACCATGGATATTGGCCTAATGTTATTTAAGTCCACAGGTAAATCTTTCTTTTTTATAAAAGGGACCACTGATATAGGATATATCCCTGGAAGATGTAGGCTATCAGTGGCTAAGAGATCAATGATTCCCCTTGTAACATGTATGGTAAATTTTTCCAAGTGTAACAGAAGAAATCTAGGAATTCCATGCATGCCGGGATGAGTGTGTTCAGGCAGGCTTTTAATTTTGGAGATGATATCAGCTTCAGTAATGCTGTGAGAGTTATTTGAGTCTTTCACAAATTTGTGTCGTCTGGCAACAGTTCCAATGGGCTGCAGTTTGGTGGAATAATAATCCCTAATTTTGTTAAGCATACTGATGCCAGAGTAAGTAAAACCATCAAGGCACAAAGAGGAGGGTGTGTGATTTCTTTTTCCTGACCCGAGGGCCCATCTGATATAAGCTGGAGTCCAACAATCTTGTTGTTCCAGATAATTGCGTGCTCGCTTAATACGAATATATTCCACAAGAGTCATTCTGGTTTGTTTATATGTATGTTTTAGGAGTAGAATTTGTGGGATGTTGTGTTCTGTAACTTGGATGCTTTTCAGTTCAGATGTAGTCCGATCAAGTTCTGAGAGTAATCTTAATGGCCCTTTCTGGTATCTATTGTATTGGTTAATAAACTTTTGTGTTGTGGTTATAAATGTATTCCATCCTTGTAATGCTGGTAGATTCCATATCTTCTGTTCTTGAAAGGTGATGTATATATCTGAGATTAATTGGGGGGCACATTGTGCCTGTTGAGTAATCTCATCGTTCGGGGGAGGTTGGTTGATGTATGAAGTTGTGGTTGCAATTTGATGGTAGCTTGAACAGCGAGATGATCTGAAAAGGCAATAGGCCAGAGCTGTGTATCTATGAACGAGATCATTTCAGGAGAGTAGAATATGAGGTCTATGAGTGAGTGAGTACTTCTGGTATAGAAAGAGAAGGCTCCATCATGAAAGAGTGCTTTCCCACTGTGTATGTTTCTAGCAACCATCTTTAAATATTTTTTCTCAAAATTGTCAAAAGTGTGGTTGAAATCACCAAGCCAGATAACTGGGCTAGGGTTCGATCTAATTGCTATGTTTATATTATGTATAACTTTGTGTACTATTTGTTCATCTTTAACCAGATACACATTAATAAGAGTGAACAGAAAACCCTCGATTTGTATAGTAGCAATAATGCAATTGGTATCTATGTGCAGGATTTTGAAGAAGTCAATAATTGAATTTCTATTGATGATGAGAGCAACCCCAGCGGTAGCTGAGATGGAGAAAGAGTAAATAAAGTAACCAAAGCTCTCTATTGTTTTTATTATCATGGGGTCTGTGTGAAGGTGAAGCTTAGTTTCTGATAAGCAAAGTATATCTGGTTTTTGGAGTTTGAACCAATGTGAGATAGCAAACGCCCTGTCTTTGGAGTTAAGCCCCCTGACGTTGAGTGACGTTATTGTGAATGACATTTTGAAGTAGGTTGCTTGGTTTCTTGTTCATTAGCTAGAATACTTGCAGTGAGCTGGTAGTCTTTTTGCATTAGGCAGACTTCAGGATCAGTTGATGGGATCCATAATGTTAAATCTTGGGGGCTATTTGCCCAGAGGTATTAGCTTCAGGTTGGGTATGATATGAGTTTGATGTATTGTCATTATCTGATTTTAGGGATTCATCTTTCCGTTTTTTATAGTTGGGACTAGCATTGCAGTGTATGTCATCTGAGGTTGAGGTGGTCTCATTTGAATCGATATTTCCGCTATTGTTATTGTTGTGAACAAAGGTGGTGGATTGTGTGTTTCTGTTGCGGCGCTTTTTCCTTTTGCGTGGTGTGGTGAAGGGTTTAGGGACATAGTCAGGCCCAGATTCTGTGAGGCTTGCAGTTTCTTCTTGCCTAGTTTCAGCATCCGTTTCTTCTTGCTCAAAGTCAGAACAAGTGTCTGTTGAAGAGAAATAAGTTTTGCTTGTCTTGTTTTGACATGTTTGGTGGTATCCCTGTGGGTTGGTTTCTTGGCATTGGTTTTGATTTTTTATGTTGTTTTGATGAGAATCATTTGTTGACTGATTATATGTTTTCAGCTTGATAGAAGTCTCATGCTCTAAATTTATATCTTGATTATGTTCTATTTCGGGTTTTGTCTGTTGCATGTTTTGCTGTTCTTGTATATGCTCTTCTTTTGAGCCACACTGATGTGACCGACCCGCAAAGGTACCGCAAGAGGTGCATTGTCTGGATGGGCAGTTGCACAGCAGGTGTCCCGTCTTCCTGCATTCGAAACATTGCGATTCTACTCCCCAGAATGAGATGAAAAGAGGCACTCTTCCAATACGGATTGTAGGGGGGATATCTAATGGCACTATTCCTTTTTTTAATGTAATTCAAAAGAGTGCTATGTTTTGTGGAACTTCTTCTTGTATTCCAGGGACCCTAAGATATTTAAAAGAAGTGACTTGCCCATAAGGCATTAGAAGGTTTTGTAAGTCAGAAATATTGAATCCCAAACCACAATTTTTTACCCTGCCACTTATTGAAGTGTCACGGACTATGTTTGGATTGATGGTAATTAGGTATCTGTTATCAAGTATCCTATATTTGTTTTTAAAAGCTTGTTTTGCCATGATGTTTGTAAACTGGAGGATTATATAACGAGGATTGGGGTGATATGATACCCTTTGAATCACTTTCCAGAGATCTTGGGCTTTTAGCAGGTCGAAGAGTTTACTGGTTGGAAAAGGGAATAATCTTAGTAAGTGGTCTGTAGTTGACAGGATGAGTGAGGCTTCATCATTGAAGATAGCGAAAGATTTTAGTAATCCTTGTGGCATGGCTTCATTGAATTTGGTAACTGTTTCAGTATAAAGCTGATGATTATTGAGTTGGTCATGAGAACTGTTTGATGGCTCATGTATAAACATTCCTGTGTCTGATGCCTCATCCAACTCCCCCATCAACTCAATCAATTGTTGTGTGGCATCATTATTGTCTTGCGGATTATTTGAATTGTGTTTTTTGTTTCCTGTTACTGATTTGTCATTATTGTTTGATTTTACAATGTTTGCATAAGTGTTGGCTGTTATATTATCTTTTTGTGTATAATCTGGTTTAGTTATATAACTTTGTGATTGCTTAAATTGTTCATTTGTTGTTTTATTGGAATCGTGATTATCATCTTGATGTTTGGAATATCCAATGTTTTGCTTTATTTCAGAGGAAGAGCTGATGTCTGTAGACTCTTCACTACTAGTGTGATCTGGGTTTTTTGTTTTGTTTTCAGGCACAAGCGTTGATGTGAAACTGGGTTCATAATTTTTTCTCTTGTTCGCGGAAAGATTGTATTCTATAACATTCGCATGATTGACGTTAACTGATCGCGTTGTTCTAATTTGCGTTGCTTTTTGCGTATTTTCACCGCTGCAGATTTTATGTTTGGCTAAAAAAATTTTTTGTTTTTCATTTAAAGTTGATTTTACAATGTGGTGAGGAGTTAATTCTCCATCAGAAGGGTTTTGCAAAGGGTTTCGTTCTGTTTTAAATGTTTTATCTTTGGTATGAGGAAACTTATCATTGTCGTTTTCCCTTCGTGTTTCTTTGCCAAGTTTTAACGTTTTATCGTTCAATGCGCTGGTGTTTATTTTAGAAACACAACATTTTGTTTTTGATAAATTATCTGATTTGTTTTGCTTTGTAATTGGGAAATTTAAGTGTTTATATATTTTTTTCCCCTGACTATCCACTATGGATTTTTGAAGTAATTCACCCCCCTCTTCCATGTTAGTTGTTGAAGGCTTGGAGCCTTGTAGGCCAGCCATGAACATTAGGAGATGACGTTATTCAACTCAATCAATGTGGGATTTAAATCAAGCTTAATGTGAATGTAAATTTTTTAAAAAACAAATGTAAATGTGCGGATTAATAAAATTAGTACTTACAGTCCGTTTAAGATCATTTTAAGGCGAAATTCCAGATTGAAAGTGAATATTTTAATGTTTCAAAGGTGATCTGATTTGAGCAACGACTGGTCCGTTGAGCCGCTAGAGGTCACATTTTCTAGTGTTATTTTAAAATAACATGTTTTTTAAAAAATCTTAAAATAAGTTGTTGTTTTTAACTAAGTTAATGGACTGTAGAAATTATAATACTTTTTAAAAATAAAATCAGGTTTATATAATATACAAAATGACTAACAAGCAATAATATTTGAATATCATTGAAAGAGCTTTCCATTACTTTTTTCTCATAATAAAATTGATTCTTTATAAGCAGGTATTTCTAGAAATAATTCCAGTGCTATTTGATATACACCTGGGTCTCTTTTTACGCGGACTTATTTAACACGATTTTGAAGTTACGTGATTCATGTTTCACCGGAAGTCAATTTCCGATAATGCGCTATTACTTTAAATAATAAATTTCACGCACTTACGTTATATTGAAAGTAATAGCACATTATTGGAATTCGACTTTCATCTTAGTAATTTCAATATTTTCAGTGCTTTATAATAGTAAGATTTTATGCAATAATGAAATTAAAATCATGATTTCCACATTTTATGTATACACATATTAAATTTTACAAGATTATAATGTAAATTTGTTCAAACATTGTGCGTGTTAATTTTGCATTTTAAATCACATTCTGTTTTTGCTTTTTAAAAAAGAACATAATCAATTATTATTTTCTTATTAATGACACTAATCATTAATGTGCTCTTAAATTCCAATGAGAGCTAAATGGTTGTATGTCTGGATATCGCGAGCTTCGTAAACAATTAATAAAATCATCATCTCAAAGATTAATTACTAATTACGTTGTCACCAGAAAATCATAATAATTAAAATGTGTATAAAAAAATGTAAATTACTGTACTGTAAATTATGCATAAAAATATATTATTTTGAATAAAATTAAATATTATAGTTAAAAAAAGTTTGTCTTGTATCAATTTTTTTCAAATTTGAAATTTTTTATTAGTCATATTTTATTTCCTTATTTTTTTTTTTTGCGCGAATTTTAAAGTAATTTTACGTTGGTGCTTTGCTTTTATGCAAATTTTGAAAAATCACAGACCGCATCCCCCCTTTTTCAATGTAAGTTACGTCTATTTTTGCGCAATTTCATTTGCGCATGTTTTCTGAGGAACCTATCTATCGCATAAAATGAGACCAGGTGTATATGATTAATTTGATTGAAACAGAAGTAACTATTTTTAAATGAGCTGTGTAAATGTTAATCAACTAAGAAAAGATAGAATGATACCATCTATCCTTTAGCTTTGTTGGTATTTAAATTTAGTTCATTGACATTATTCTAAACCAGAGAGTAAAATCTATCTATTATTTTAGTTTACGTACAGAATAAATAATCTGGTTATTTCTTGTTATATCTATATATATATATGTGTGTGTGTGTATTTGGGTCTGTAGAGAGGTAGAACTCATTAGCCATAACCAAATTATTAAAACATTTATGTACAGATAATCACTTGTTTCTTTTTCACAGAAATTATAAAAATAAATTTACAGTCAATCAACAGCATATTGACAATGTTATTCCTAAAAGTTTAATATCCTCTCTCTGATCAGATAACTGCTAACATAATGAGTAAATTTAAAGGTTTAAAACCAAATCTAAGCTTCTGCAGTTATATAATGCTTGAGTTTTCTCTCTCACTGTGTACTGTATTATATATATATATAAATTTACAATTGCTTTTAATTATTTTAAAATAGTAATAGTAATAATTAATTTAAATCAATATATGCAATAGTTAATATTTTAATAATATTTTAAACAAATGACATGATCGTGTATTATCGTAATCATGCAAACTAAATTGTATGTCATTTTTCTCTATTTACTTTATTTATTGTGACTTTCAAATATCGTTCTTTTCCTTTTTGGTTGCGTTTTAATGCTTTTCTAATTGACAACAAAGTTATATTTTACTTTATAATCTTTTTATCTAAAACGTGTGAAATTTAGAAGAAAAAAAACCTATGTATTTTGCTAAACAAGCTTATCCTCAGTACATAACTGTAAATTAAAATGCCGTGAAAGAAAGTTAAAATTAAATAGTAATACAGAAGAAAATTGTTTCTAGTAAAAGAAGTGATAAATAGTTTGACTTTTAAGAAAGTAAAATTTATAGCTGAATCTGATTTTTATATTATTTTCTTAATAATCATAAATATCTGCATATTTTCAATATATGTGAGTGTATATATCCATTTAATAATTTATTTTCTTATTTAATATTATTATTAAATAAAATATATTCATCATGATATGTATCATAATTCAATCTTTTATTTTATGTAATGTTTTCAATTCTACTGTCCCTAATCTTGAGAGTCCTTTTATTAGAATAGATGAAACCATTATTAGAATAGACAAAATTTTAAATATGGTAGATATCAGTATTTTATTTTTAAAAATAATATATAATTTTAGAATAAAAAAATAACATATTGTAACATTCATGGGTAGATTTAGACCTTCTATTTTATGCACTAGAAAGTGCAAGTTAATCAAACCATGAAAAAGAAGAATCTTTTGACCATGTAGAAATTCAGACATTTCAAGAACATAGTTAAATTTTCTGATTAACTGATCTAATATTTTTATTACAATTTTCATTGCCAGTGAAATCAGTTTTATATTTATTTAAAAGGGTACCAGAGTTCATAAATTCATTAATCTGTCACACTGTATAGTCAATTCATAAATAATAACTAAAATAAGATTGGGCTTACATTTTGTAATTGGTTCACAGCAAATAGCTAAAACACAATATTTTAGAAAGTTTGCTTTCTTGTCACCTTACTCTTTTATATGAATTTTTTATGAATTCTTCCTGGGGTTAACTATTAAACCAGTATATTGGCAAAGGTAATTTATACAATTTTCTAACATTAATAATCTTTTTACTAATAAAATTTAATAAACTAATAATAATAATGTACAATGAAAAGTTGATATTAAAGATAAATATTTTATTACAACAAATTAAAATATTTAAATGACAACTTATTAATAAAATTGAAAGTAACATACACAAGCTCATCCAGATAATATTAAATAATTAAAACAATTTTTATTAAAACAAGATTAAGAAAGGGTTTATCATGTGATGTTTAGTGGTTTAAAATAATTTGTATTACAATTTTCTTGGGCCATAAATGAAATAGACTTTTGAATAATTAACAACAAATGTGGTATTGTACACTTATAGTTTAGGTTTAGTTTGCAAACATTTAATGAGTCACAAATCAGTATATGAATAGTAGCTTGTTGGTAAGTTTGTGTAGATCGTAAATGCTTGTAGATTACATGTGTTTATTGGAATCCCGAGATCATTGGTAATTTAAGTTCGGTTTCTATCAACATTTTTCCATTCCTGGTTTGCGTTAAAGCTGGACTTGAAATTTTTTAGAGTGACCTCTTAGAAGGTGTCCACAAATGCCCTGGTTTCTACTCCTGCATGAATACTTAGTTCAGCAATATGAGTAGTCCTGAATAGAAGCATCTAACAGCCATTGGGAGAACAAAACAACTACGATTAGTCCCTTATCCCTCCATTCAGGGACATATGGAAAACTGTCAGCACACATCCAGACAAGATCTTGCATGAAATTAATGTCTTCCTTTTAAACCTCTCCACCAGTTTTTAGATTTCTGTGCATATCTTATCTTGTTTTATTATCAGAATAAAAGTTGGTAATCTTATACCTTTATTATTACTTTTTAGTTAGAAAGTCTTTTTTTTAATATAAATTCTTTAGGCGCCATCTTTAATTATCTCATAAAAGGTTTTTTCTCTGATTGTAATCATTTACATTTCAAATGTCTTTCTTTTATTTATTTGGCTAAACTATCTATGCATTTCTATTCCATCCACTTTTAAAAAATACAAAACAAATATATATAAAAAAAGAATTACATTAAAATTAAATAAATATTATTTATTGAACTATTTCTAATTTTCTTTAGCTTTAAAATATTACCCTATTTAATCTTTGAATAACCATGCCATTGTCTGTAGATGTTAACAGCTGCTTTAGAGAGGAATGAATTTGTATCTAGTAATGTAAATAAATAAGCTTAAAGATAACATTTCAGAGCAAAAAAAAAAAAATCAACATTTCTTTGCAGGCAGAAGGCTTATGTTTTTTCCCCTTGCATTTTCTTTTAAATAAAAATAACTAGATGTTTCTTTCTTGATAAATATTTTGGATAACTAAATGATCTGCCCTATTCAAAATAAAATCACTAAGCACATGTAGGACATAAATCTCAGTTTGAAACTTAAACATGGAAATGGCAAATTATTATATTAAACAATATATATTCAGGCCATCAATATTCAATGTTTTCTCATAAAAAGCTTTGTGAATTATTAAATGTTTTTATCTCATTTTTCTGCCATAGATTCTTTTCTATGTAAGTTCTTTATTTGAGTTTATTAAATTTTATAATAAAATTGAAAACATTAGTCTCAACTCATATTGATTTTATACTCCATTTTTTCATTTTTATGTCAGTATTTTTTTTTATGTCATTAAAAACGTTGTTTCATAATAGAATTTATAAACAAATTAAAACAGGCAATTTCACTGATTCGTAATGATGATAAGATGAGTAATCAGAAGAACAAGAAGTATTGAAACATCAATATAGCAATTTGGGTATTATAATTTTATTTAATTAATCAAACTGAGATAGTTTTCTCTTTTCTAAATTGTAGAGTTGAATCAAAAACCTTTAAGACTTGAGTTCATCATTACATCAATATCATAAGGTAAAAAATGCACGACTAATCCTTGATAAATTTATTCTTTCAACTGCTGGTTTACAAGACCATCAGTCCCTAACCATTGAATTAAAGATTCTGACTTTAATACATTGTTAAAAGTTGATTTTATGTTAATTATAACAGTGTATTTTCTTTAAATAAATAGACATTTTTTTCTTTTTCTTATATTCTCTTTGGTTTGTATTTTCTCATTAAAAAACAACAACATATAAATTATTCATATTTTCAAATTTTTTTTGCTTAACTATATTGATAATGGTTAATACATCAGCAATATAATACTTAATGACTCTCAGAAAAAGATAGTAAATTTAAATGAAGACATCCAATGTAATAACATGTGTTTTCAATTATCAATAGAATATATATATTGTAACCGGACCGCCATACAACCGTTTTATTACGTCAGTTGTAACAATTTTCTGATGATCATGCTGCAGGAAGGAATTATCAATTGATATTCTTAATGCAGATGTTAATGCCCCCCTACAACAATATTTCCTGCTCATCAGAGGATGTAGTACATAGAGACTGGAAACATCTAAATATTTCTATGTTTGGTTTCCCAAAGAGCGCCATTAGAGTTCCATCTCACTACAACCTGACTGGCCTAGGTCAAGTTATGTCAGACGTAGCTCAGAGAACATGAGATTCTCATGAACCAGTGCTATAATTGGTGAGTGATGCGATAAATAAACAAAACTGGACAACTGGATAACCAATTTAATTTTAGTAACAAAAAAAAAAATTATTAAATAACAATTAATTTGCAATTTCAACAATAGTTCATTAATTCCTCTATGAGAAGAAGCTTGAAAATATTCTAATTCAATAATAGTTCATTTTGAATTCATTTATGGGAAGAAGCTTGTGAATATTCTAATTCAACAATAGTTCATTAATTCCTTTATTAGAAGAAGCTTGGAAATATTCTAATTCAATAATAGTTCATTTTGAATTCATTTATGGGAAGAAGCTTGTGAATATTCTAATTCAACAATAGTTCATTAATTCCTTTATGAGAAGAAGCTTGGAAATATTCTAATTCAATAATAGTTCATTTTGAATTCATTTATGGGAAGAAGCTTGTGAATATTCTAATTCAACAATAGTTCATTAATTCCTTTATGAGAAGAAGCTTGGAAATATTCTAATTCAATAATAGTTCATTTTGAATTCATTTATGGGAAGAAGCTTGTGAATATTCTAATTCAACAATAGTTCATTAATTCCTTTATGAGAAGAAGCTTGGAAATATTCTAATTCAATAATAGTTCATTTTGAATTTATTTATAGGAAGAAGCTTGTGAATATTCTAATTCAACAATAGTTCATTAATTCCTTTATGAGAAGAAGCTTGGAAACATCCTACTTCAACAATAGTTCATTTTTGTATTCCTTTATGAGAAGAAGCTTGGAAATATTCCAATTCAACAATAGTTTGTTTTTGTATTCCTTTATGAGAAGAAGCTTAGAAGCAGTCAAGCATTTATGGTTTATACAATAATTCATTTTGAAGCAGTCAAGCATTTATGGTTTATACAATAATTCATTTTGAAGCAGTCAAGCACTTATGGTTTATACAATAATTCATTTTGAATTCATTTAAGGTAAGAACCTTAGAAGCAGTCAAGCATTTATGGTTTATACAGCATTTCATCATTTTATGAATTATTACTGATTGGTAGATATTTGAACTCAATAATTCTTGGTTTGTAGAGCATTTATCATTTGATAATTGAGGCATTTATAATTTAGCCAAATATAGAAGTATGTTCTTACACATAAACTCTGTTACATTATAAGAAGCTTAGAAACAGTCAAGTATTTATGATTTATAGAGCATTTCATCATTTTATGAATTATTACTGATTGGTAGATATTTGAACTCAACAATTCTTGGTTTGTAGAGCATTTATCATTTGATAATCGAGGCATTTATAATTTAGCCAAATATAAAAGTATATTCTTATACATAAACTCTGTTACATTATAAGAAGCTTAGAAGCAGTCAAGTATTTATGATTTATACAGCATTTCATCATTTTATTAATTATTACCGATTGGTAGACATTTGAACTCAGCAATTCTTGGTTTGTAGAGCATTTATCATTTGATAATTGAGGCATTTATAATTTAGCCAAATATAAAACTATATTCATATACATAAACTCTGTTACATTACCCAGATAGAAGTAATATGCAATTAAAGCATTTCTAATTCATATAGTAAATACGTTCAAATATTTTTATAAATAAATTTGCGTGTAGCTATTTCATAACTTCACTTTATAACGTATGATAAAGACGTTTTAACACTTTATAAAACAAATTCTATGTAATTATTTCATAATGTCACTTTATAACGTATGATAAAGACGTTTTAATATTTTATAAAACACATTCTATGTAATTATTTCATAATGTCACTTTATAACGTATGATAAAGATGTTTTCATATTTTACAAAAAACAAATTCTATGTAATTATTTCATAACTTCATTTTATAACGTATGATAAATGTGTTCTAATATTTTACAAAACAAATTCTATGTAGTTATTTCATAACTTCATTTTATAACGTATGATAAAGATGTTTTAATATTTTATAAAACAAATTCTATGTAGTTATTTCATAACTTCATTTTATAATGTATGATAAAGATGTTTTAATATTTTATAACATAATTACCTTCCAGTTTTACAATCCAGTTTATTCATAAAGAAGGCGGGTTATTTCATTTATGGAGAGTCATGGCACAGCATAGAAAGATTGAAGACGCTAATTTACCCCATTGTCTTCATAATTCCTCTAGCAAAGTTTTCTTTTTCCATTCTCACATTTTGTTAGAGCTATATTTTAATATGTCAAAAGAATTAAGTAATACACTTTTTTTTAAAACAAAAAATTTAATATGTTCTGCCTCTCTGTGTAAGATGAGAGAAAAAGAAAAAAGTTCTTTTCTTTTCACAACGTGCCTAATTTGAATACTGCCTCAGTTTAACTCAAGTATCTTTCTTTTTTTCTTTTTAATGATTGGATAATTAATTTCTTTTTTTTTTTATTGAGACAGATAAAAAAAATAAAATAAGACGATATAATATTTTATTCAAATTCATCAATCACAAAACTAAAAATATGATTTTTTTAAACAAATCAAAATTTATTGCGTTCCCAATTAGACTGAATCACGCTAGACGTTTTTAAATGGGGGGGGGTCTTTTGAATATCTATATGAGTAACAGCATAACTGTTTCATTACCCCTCACCAAATTTTGGGATAAAATCGCCTGGAAGTACGATTTCATTCCACATACTATACACATTATTTCTCAGTACTGCCTGGTTTTAGATATGCTGATGAATGAGTAAGATGAGCTGGAAAAGTGAATACATGAACCATAGCCTCCAATGCCGGGATAAATAGATGGCCAAACACAAACTACCAGTACACACCGCCTCATGACGTCATGAGAAAATATCTCATTTTTAAGCACTACCTCTCTTGTACCTAGAAGCATCATCCAACCAAGAATAGGAGCCAGAGAAAAAAAATCAATTTGGCACTCAGCCAACCCTGCTCAGCTTTGGTGAGTCTTAGGGGCTATCATTTGGCCTATCCATGAGACCTATATATACACACTGCTGGACTACTCTTGGAGCACAACATCCAGGTCGGGATAGTGCCGAGCATATACTTTGGAGCATCATAACACAATGCATCCAAGCAGCTCTGCTCAATCATCCACCATCTCAACATGAAAAACACAAGTTCATGCATCACTACACCACACTCACAAACTTTTTCCATCAGCTATCTCTATTTTATTCTGAATCATAACTGCAACCTGGTTTGGAGAAACTGAGGATCATGATCAGTTCTCCTATAGTCCTCTTTTGTATTATGAGATGATGTACTTCTGGATCATCTCTTTGTTGAAAATTTATCATGTTTAACATTACTGTGATGTCTTGCTTCTTCACTTCTGTATTTTCTTTGGAGATCATTGTTACTGTTTGATCTTCTAATTATATGCGTCTGATATGGACCATGAAAACCATCTGTGAATTTTTTTCTGTTCCTCTTCCATGGTGGTACTTCATTTTTATATAAAAGTTTCTTTTTAAATGGTTTTTCTGCCATAGTAATTATTTTTTTGGTATTTGTAAAGGTTTCTTGTTGCTTAATTTTTTCCACACTGATAAATCCCGAGTTTTCAGATTCCTTTTTGGTGTCTTTTCCTGCGTAAGCAATTATATTTTTAATAACTGTCTTTATATATTTTTTTTTTGTACTCAATTTTTGATTTGAGTTTATTAAGCTTTTGTTTATAATTTTTATATATGGCTGAGGACTAACACACTTTTCTTTCCAATTTATGGTTTTTTTCTCTATCTCTGTTACTATTTCATAGCATATATCAGACAACTTTTCTGAAACATTTTCTCCTATATTGGACAGTTCCTTAGTTATATGAGAATTAAATTTTTGATTATGTTCATTTTCATGTTTTTCATCTTCTTGAAGATCAGAAGATTTTAATTTTGCTTTATTAGATTTATTTTCATCCATTTGAAACTCTTTTACTGTATTTGATACAATTTCATTCTCAGCTTCTGTATATACTGTTTCTTTATTTTCAATTTTAGAGGTACATTCCACAATCAGAAGTTTTCCTGAAGGTAGACTGGCAATTTCAAGATCACTCTTTGTAATTTCAATTTCTTCCTTTTTAACAATCTCAAATTTTGCTTCATCAGTATTTTGTTTTTCTATTCTTTGGTTTGCTTCTATTGCTTGCTTGTTATATTCTTCTCTTTGTTTATCCCATTTTTGGTTATATTCTTCTCTTTGTTTGATATCTTCTTCTCTTTGTTTATCCCATTTTTGGTTATATTCTTCTCTTTGTTTGATATCTTCTTCTCTTTGTTTATCCCATTTTTGGTTATATTCTTCTCTTTGTTTGATATCTTCTTCTCTTTGTTTAATATCTTCTTCTCTTTGTTTCTCCCATTTTTGGTTATATTCTTCTCTTTGTTTGATATCTTCTTCTCTTTGTTTATCCCATTTTTGGTTATATTCTTCTCTTCGTTTGATATCTTCTTTTCTTTGTTTAATATCTTCTTCTCTTTGTTTATCTTCTTTTTCTATTCGTTCTTTGATCATATCGAATAGCTGCTTTAACATGGCTTTCTTTTTTGTTTCCTGAGTTTCTACATTCGCCATTTTTCCTTTGTTTTCTGACTTAGTAAGCTTCTCTCTCCATCCACACCATGACCTTACTCCATCTTCTTTGAAATGCCTGTTTCATTCTTTATGCCATTCATTTTTGTTTTGTTTTTCTTTTAGACTTTTATTTTTTTAACCTTCCTGAACAAATTACATCACTACATCATATGCACTGTTCATATCACAGAATCATGATCTGCTTATACCTATGAGTAGGCCAGCCAGATTGGACCTCACAATAGGGTGGCAAATTAACCGGCCCATGCCAGATAAGGCCTCACAGTAAGGTGACAATGTAATAGGTGCCTATGGTTAGGCTAGCTGGATAAAGCCTCACAGTTGAAAGACAAATGTAACCGGAGCCTATAGGTAGGTTAGGCAGGTAAAGCCTCACAGTTGGACACCAAATGTAACCGGACCGCCATACAACCGTTTTATTACATCAGTTGTAACAATTTTCTGATGAGCATAATGCAGGAAGGAATTATCAATTGATATTCTTAATGCAGATGTTAATGCCCCCCTATAACAATATTTCCTGCTCATCAGAGGATGTAGTACATAGAGACTGGAAACATCTAAATATTTCTATGTTTGGTTTCCCAAAGAGCGCCATTAGAGTTCCATCTCACTACAACCTGACTGGCCTAGATCAAGTTATGTCAGACGTAGCTCAGAGAACATGAGATTCTCATGAACCAGTGCTATAATTGGTGAGTGATGCAATAAATAAACAAAACTGGACAACTGGATAACCAATTTAATTTTAGTAACAAAAAAAAATTTATTAAATAACAATTAATTTGCAATTTCAACAATAGTTCATTAATTCCTCTATGAGAAGAAGCTTGAAAATATTCTAATTCAATAATAGTTCATTTTGAATTCATTTATGGGAAGAAGCTTGTGAATATTCTAATTCAACAATAGTTCATTAATTCCTTTATTAGAAGAAGCTTGGAAATATTCTAATTCAATAATAGTTCATTTTGAATTCATTTATGGGAAGAAGCTTGTGAATATTCTAATTCAACAATAGTTCATTAATTCCTTTATGAGAAGAAGCTTGGAAATATTCTAATTCAATAATAGTTCATTTTGAATTCATTTATGGGAAGAAGCTTGTGAATATTCTAATTCAACAATAGTTCATTAATTCCTTTATGAGAAGAAGCTTGGAAATATTCTAATTCAATAATAGTTCATTTTGAATTCATTTATGGGAAGAAGTTTGTGAATATTCTAATTCAACAATAGTTCATTAATTCCTTTATGAGAAGAAGCTTGGAAATATTCTAATTCAATAATAGTTCATTTTGAATTTATTTATAGGAAGAAGCTTGTGAATATTCTAATTCAACAATAGTTCATTAATTCCTTTATGAGAAGAAGCTTGGAAACATCCTACTTCAACAATAGTTCATTTTTGTATTCCTTTATGAGAAGAAGCTTGGAAATATTCCAATTCAACAATAGTTTGTTTTTGTATTCCTTTATGAGAAGAAGCTTAGAAGCAGTCAAGCATTTATGGTTTATACAATAATTCATTTTGAAGCAGTCAAGCATTTATGGTTTATACAATAATTCATTTTGAAGCAGTCAAGCACTTATGGTTTATACAATAATTCATTTTGAATTCATTTAAGGTAAGAACCTTAGAAGCAGTCAAGTATTTATGATTTATACAGCATTTCATCATTTTATTAATTATTACCGATTGGTAGACATTTGAACTCAGCAATTCTTGGTTTGTAGAGCATTTATCATTTGATAATTGAGGCATTTATAATTTAGCCAAATATAAAACTATATTCATATACATAAACTCTGTTACATTACCCAGATAGAAGTAATATGCAATTAAAGCATTTCTAATTCATATAGTAAATACGTTCAAATATTTTTATAAATAAATTTGTGTGTAGCTATTTCATAACTTCACTTTATAACGTATGATAAAGATGTTTTAACACTTTATAAAACAAATTCTATGTAATTATTTCATAATGTCACTTTATAACATATGATAAAGACGTTTTAATATTTTATAAAACACATTCTATGTAATTATTTCATAATGTCACTTTATAACGTATGATAAAGATGTTTTCATATTTTACAAAAAACAAATTCTATGTAATTATTTCATAACTTCATTTTATAACGTATGATAAACGTGTTCTAATATTTTACAAAACAAATTCTATGTAGTTATTTCATAACTTCATTTTATAACGTATGATAAAGATGTTTTAATATTTTATAAAACAAATTCTATGTAGTTATTTCATAACTTCATTTTATAACGTATGATAAAGATGTTTTAATATTTTATAACATAATTACCTTCCAGTTTTACAATCCAGTTTATTCATAAAGAAGGCAGGTTATTTCATTTATGGAGAGTCATGGCACAGCATGGAGAGATTGAAGACGCTAATTTACCCCATTGTCTTCATAATTCCTCTAGCAAAGTTTTCTTTTTCCATTCTCACATTTTGTTAGAGCTATATTTTAATATGTCAAAAGAATTAAGTAATACACTTTTTTTTAAAACAAAAAATTTAATATGTTCTGCCTCTCTGTGTAAGACGAGAGAAAAAGAAAAAAGTTCTTTTCTTTTCACAACGTGCCTAATTTGAATACTGCCTCAGTTTAACTCAAGTATCTTTCTTTTTAATGATTGGATAATTAATTTCTTTTTTTTTTATTGAGTCAGATAAAAAAAATAAAATAAGACAATATAATATTTTATTCAAATTCATCAATCACAAAACTAAAAATATGATTTTTTTAAACAAATCAAAATTTATTGCGTTCCCAATTAGACTGAATCACGCTAGACGTTTTTAAATGGGGGGGGGGGTCTTTTGAATATCTATATGAGTAACAGCATAACTGTTTCAATATATATATATATATAATGTTTTCATGGTTATATGAAGTAAATAAAATAGTTTTGGGGTTAAACTGAGTGTTAGTTTTGATTATTTCCCAATGTTTTGCTGAAATACCATCCACCATTATCAAGGTTAACTTTTCAAAAAAAAAAAAACATTAGATTGCAAATAGTGTGAGGTAGAGAATGAGATTGAGCTGAGCATTCAGAATATGTGGATTAGCAAAATGTTTATTTTTTTCAGTTTCACTGTTAAATGATTTCAAGTTTATATTAACAGAAAGAGATAGAAATAAGTGATCTCCACAAGGCTAAAATACGTTGTGCTTCATCAGCTCTACTTAAATCAGGTAGTCTTTTTATTATTTCAATCAACTCTCTGATGATTCTTAAATCATACTTTTTTAAATTAGCAAGTATTTTAGCATTATCAAAATCAGATTTGTGAACAATTTCTACAAAATGATGAATTAAAAACTGGTGTATTTAACTTCTAATTCTGACCTTAATTCATCTATTAGACTGACCTTCATAGCTTTTTGAGCACTGAAAACATGGAAATTTCATAACCCCCCTGGTGTTCCAAAAGTACTCTGTCTTTAACTTTATGGAAAAAAAAATCAATATTTTTTTGCTAGTGAAGAAAATAGTCTTTATGTTAAAATTAGGTCTATTGATTTTATCAGTGACTACTTCAATATAAAGTAAAACCATTCTATAACTAGTTGGATTATCAATTTTATTCTTTTTTTCTTTTTAGTATCAATGCTACATAACACCTTATAAAGGATGTTTTTATTGTATCCATTAGAAAGTAGAACACTTTTTATTAGTTCTATTTCTTGAATAAAATGATTTTTTCTGACAAACTTCAAGATCTCATCAAAAGATTTTTTGCTACAGAAAATATGTGCCAAGAATCATGATGAGAATTAAAATCAAGATATCTGTGTGTGTGAGGGGGAGGGGTGATTTTCTATTATGATATTGATAAAAAGTCACTACATTTCCTTGCAATCAAATCATCTAGAAAAGAAAGTAATATTTCAATTTCCATAGTAAACATAAGATTAGGATCATTAAAAAAAAAAAGAAAAGAGTTCAAAGCATCAATACCATGAGGCCATATAGCAAATGTATGATCCACATATTTGAGTCAAATATTTTATACTTGACTTTGAAAATTATGACAATGGAGATTCTATAGAAAGTTTTTTAATTTGTTTATATTTTAGAAAATCGTAAATAAAAATGTATTTTCAAAGCAATGTTTTGCTAATGGAATACTGAAATCAGGCAAATTATTGTATTGAGCTATTATAGACAAAGTTTCTTTAACATGAATACTAGTAAACATAGAAGAAAGATCAAAACTTACCAATAAATCAGTTTATTTTAGTTTAAAGTTTTTAATTATAGAAATAAAATGACTTAGAATTTTTAATTCTGGATGGAATATTATCTGCCAATGATTGTAAGCATTGGGTTAAATATCTAGTCAAAGCATATGTGGTGGAACCTACAGGGCACACAAATGGGGAAACTGAAAAAAAATAAACATTTTGTTAATCCAATATTCTGAATGTTCAACCACTTCATGTTCAATCTCATTTTTTACTTCACACTAAACCTCATTGGAATTTGAGATCTAATGATTTTTATTTGAAAAGTTAATCTTGATAATAGTTGATACTATTTCATTGAAATGTTGAGAATTAATCAACACACATGGTATAATCCCAAAACTATTATATATATCTAAAGCTAAACTAGTCAATAAAATAATCAAAATTATCACAAATTCACAATTCAACCAGACTAGCCAAAAACAAAAAAACTCTAAATCACAAAATAACAATATATTTCAACTAAACATTACCCACAATTCTTATATTGCATACTCTTAATATTAAAAGAACTTTTAAATATGTTAATTGATTCAGAATCATAAATTTTTAATAATAATAATAAAGATTATTTAATTTTTTTAATTTTATTTCTTTCACAGAAAACAACCATAGCCACATAAAAAGTAATAATGTGATCTGTATGTTTTTCATGGATATATTTCTTATCCTACTTTTATGTACCTTTATACTTTTATTTAAGCTCAAACTACTCTGACCTATATACATTTTTACAAAAGAAATTATTATTACAGAAATAAGAGATTAAATAATTGTAATGTGTTATCTTTGTTTCAAAAAGGTCAATTTTATAAAGATTATTTGAATGTTGGCTCCCCTGATAAATTTGTTAAAAGTATTTTATTTATTAGTAATAATATTTACAATAATGTAAAAAATAAAAAAAAATATGATTTTATTTCTTTGTCATTTAAATTGTTTTCTTATAGAATTGTATGTAAAATAATAATTTCTTTGGAAATAAGAAAATTGCTTGGAATAGGAATATTATAAACAAAGCAAAGCAAAACTCCATATAGTGTGCTAGTATTGGAGATGTGATCATGTGATGCTTGCTGTTTAATAGGAATATTACTTTGAATAATTTATTAAATAATACAATGGAAATTTGTAATAGAAAGACTATTCTTGGAGTAGTGTATATGATTTCTTGTTTTTATAAGAAGATCTATATATATAGGTCAGAGGTGGTTGAGCTTAAAAGAATAATTGTACATAAAAGTAGGGTTAAAAATAAATATCTTAGTTCTATTTTATATATCCATGAAGAAGATACAGGACACACTATTTTGATGAAGCTAAGATTGTCTTCTTTGAGAGAAATGAAATAAAAAGAGGAATTAAAGAATATTTATTGTTAAAATATTTATGTTTCTGAAGCAATTAACTTATTTAAAAGTTAATAAACAAAGCAAAACTCTCCATACAGTATTGCCACCCTGCGCCAACCATGCTTAATGGTTTATTTAAAAGTTCTTTTAATATTAAGGGTGATGAGATGTAAGTGGAGTTGTGACTAATGTTTAGCTTAAATGTGTTATTTTGTAGTTCTTTATACTTGAGAAGTCTGCTTGTAGCAGTGAAACTATTGGTTGTGTTTTAAAATTTATTTTTTTGGCTAGATTGTTTGAGGGGTAAATTTGGGGTAATTTTGATATATATATATATGGGTGTGTGTATGCACCACATTATTATTATTCTTAATCCATATATATATGTTCATAATGTTTATATCTGATTACTAATTAGAATATGACAAATAAGAATGATTTTTACTGACTATTTTATTTTATTGTTTTTATTTTCTAATTTATAATATTCATTCACGATCACAATCATGGAATAAAATTAAATAAATCTTGAACAATGAACATGTCAAAACTATAGAACTCTTTAGATAAGAAACAATTGACAATAATATAATAATAATGTAAGAAAATGGTTAACAGCATACGAAAAAGTGAATCAAATATTTATGTTACTAAATCCAATTGTTTAAAATAAGGTAGAGAAGTTAGCTATAAAAGACAAGCCCATTTTCGATAGCGTTTTCATTGGCCCGGATTCTGTAGCAGTAATACATGTCCATTATTTGTGGAGAAAAGTCAGATATGATCAAGTTCAAGTAGGAAGATACTGGTGACATATTGTATTGGACATTTCATGATGAGGTGAGTGATGATAGCTTGTAGTATTAGATTTATTGAATGAGTTTTGACATTCTTCTAATCCAAAAGTTGTTATCTATAATAATTGAACATGATTAACTTATCAATGGGTGATTAATTTTTATAATTGTTGTAAATGGATTATTACTGTATATTAAATACATGTAATAAATGCTTTTATTTTATTTTAGTTCTATATTATTTATTTATTATTTATTTATTTCAACAATTAAATTAGCTTTATTTACATATTTAATACCAATAAATCTGCAGGAAAAATGTACAAACTCATAAGTAATAAAAACACTTAAGATTTATTGTCTATAAATACAAAGATTAAAGAAACATAAAGATAATTTTAAATCACTGAAATTTATATAGCGTTAGAATAAATTGATTACATCAAGACATGCAGAAGCTAAAGTGACCATCAGTAACTTCTATTAATTATGATAATATATTTAATACACCGAGGCCCTTATAAATGAGTATGGCCATTCCAGATCCAAAAAAAAAAAAAAAAGAAAAACAGTCTAAAAATAAGTTTTGTCTTAACTATACAAACCACTCTGTGAAACACAAATATGTCCATATGTAGAACATGCTAAAACATTTTTCTTATTATCTGATATTTATTGTTTTTTCTTTTAATGAAATCTTTTTTTCTAAAATACTTCAATAACATGACTAATTGTAGCTTTTCTCTATACTCTATTCCTTGTAAAATATTTCTAAAGGAAACAATCAACAGAGTTTATCTGTACTATGAAAACAATATTCAAGATCATTGTAAAATGCATTTTTAGAAAGTTTTGCATTGTTAATTTGTTTTACATTTCCAATACAATAAACATGTGAATTTATTATAGTGAATTGTATAGTGTAATTTCCAGCAAGATGAAAAACTTATTGATAATTTTATGATCTTCCTACTGTATTTTAAAATTTAACTGATGATCCTTAAATGTAAGTTTTGTAAAGCTTTTTTTGCACTGATATTGTCCAAATCTCACTTTCGTACAATAAATTACATAAAATAACAGCTCCATAAACAGGTTACTTACATGCAGTAGTTACTTATCTGTGATGAAATGTCCTATCAGCAGGAGCATCATATATATTTCAACACCTAAATCCATCTTTCTACTTTCAAGTTACCCAGGTAAGTAATTAAACTGGTTTAAATTCTCATGTTGATAACCTTCCATGCTAAAGGTTGTTGATGAGTTTCTTCTTCACTCGCTGATAAAGAGTTTTTTGAACATTAATTATTGGATCAGAGTCTGCATATATTGCATCCAAAACATTCAGTACATACTGCAAATCATCTTTCAAATTGATAAAAATGTCATAATCACAATATATTGTAAGTCCAGAATCAAAAAGATAAAGTTAATTGTTTTTGTTTTCATCACTTTATATTAAAAATTTAACCATAAAATTGGTATCACGTCTTTATCCCTGTTTTATAAAGATCACTATTATAAAAATTGTAAACAATGTTGGAGCAAAAACATATTTCAAATTTTTCAGATTTGTCACCTGTAATAGTAACATTTTTTTCTATTTATTTCATCATGCAGACATTCTATATTATAAAAATATTTTGCTGGTTTAAACTGACTAATATCAAACAATAGACCTGGATGATTAACTTAGTTAACTGACTTGTCTAAGTCAATAAAAGCAATATACATATTATTATTTTGTTTTCAATACTTTTCTAGTATTTTAATGCTATTAAATACCATGTCTATAGTGCTTCTCAATTCTTTAAAATCACATAGAGTCTGGGTCAGCTATAATTAGAAGCAACCTGTTCAATAAATGGGATACCATGATAGCTATTGCTATCTTCTCTATTCCCTTTATTTTTAAAAATTGAACAATGCATTCTTAAGTTCAGATGGAACAATTTCATAGGTTTCTTACATTCTTTAAAAAAAGACACTATGTTTGAAGCTAGTATGTCACCACCATATTTTAAATCTAGATATTTCTTTAAAACCTAAAGTCTATCCATTTTGGAGATTAAGAAGAAATGTTTTGATTTCACTAAGCTGAATATATTTGTCCAAATCTAAATGAATTGATAAAATGGATATGCCATTAAAATCATCATTTCAACTCTTGTATTATTATTTAAAAATTATGAAATATTCTTTCCACTTGTTCAAAATGTTATTGTCAACATATAACACAATGCCTTTGTTGTGTTCAATACGACTGTAATACTGTTTAACAGGTCCATATATTGCTTTCCCTGCATAAAAGAAAGATCTAGAATGACCATGATTAGCAAAAGATTGCATCATTTTTGAAATTTTTTATCCAGCCACCTTTTTTAAACATTCTTGTTGGTTGTTGATTTTCTGCCTTCAGATTTCTATTTATTATGAAATTATAGATTTAATTTATTATTCAGCCAAGAAGAAAATGACTCATTTTCTTTTAATCAAATTCCTAATAATATTATTGTCATAGTCATGCCTTTTTAGTCAATCTACTTACTTGTGTCTATAACATATTCTATAAGAGAATTGCTTGCTTTCGTAATATGACAATTTCAAAAGGACGATTAGTGTTGAAATTTAGTATATATAGTAGATATTTCTAAAGAATGAACATCAACTTTACTGTGACTATGATTAAAAAAAAATTCACTTTTTATGCAACTATCATTTTATTTTTGAAATATCCACAGAGGCAAAACTCTCCATACAGTAGTGCCACTCAGTGCAAGACAGAATAATCAACAGATGCAAGAAGGTTTGTGCATAAAATCCCACTCATCCAATATCCCCAGACTAGTGTCTCAGATCCAAAGCTCCTCACTGATGAAAGTCACATGCTAGAAACTAGTCTGGGGATATTGGATGAGTAGGATTAGATAGGGATTTGCACAAACCTTCCTGCATACATTGATTATTCTGTCTGGCTACTGTATGGAGAGTTTTTCTCTGTGAAAAACAGCTTGTGTATGCATAAAAATGGTGATAATGTGATGTTGGTTGTTTTATCTCTAAGGATCTGTGCTTGTAAGTGCTCATGTAATATGAAATTGCTTTTGTATTTTTACTTCTATCTCCAATGTAATCTATTTAATGCTAATGGTTTAAAGCATGATTACACCCATGTGTGTTTATAGTAATTTTTCTGCCTAAGCAAAGTGTTTGAGCTAATCTATACATGTGTTATGCAAAAATTGAGTAACAGCAAACCATTTAAATTTACAGCATCACTTTCATTATTTCTAACCACTATTAGTCAAAATCTACTATCTCTATCATTATATGCAACTTCTTGATCTTTTAATGGTATTGCTGCATTAATGCTATTCCACAAGAAAAGCTTTTCCCCCTGAATCTGAGATTAAAACACAAGCAGTAATAAAATGAGCATTAATACCAATGTGAAAGGCATGTCTTTACACCATTTGTTATTCATTGACACAATGAGAAATTTGAAGAACAGAAAATACTAAAATAGACTTTACAACAAATTCAACACCATGCATCCTCTTTCATTGACTCACATACCCTTCCAAAATACTTTTAATTTGCTTATTTTATCATGTAGTGTTTATATAATATAGTTAACATAACAGATTGTACACAGAGTGTTTCTGCCTTTTTTTCACTTTTTGTTATTCATAACTAATTAATAATAATTGTTAGAAAAATCGAAAATAAAATTTATTAAATTTAACCATAAACAAAAAATGCTTATCAATAAAAATTTATTCGTCTCAAGAAATATATCTATTTTTTAAATTAAAAAAAAAAAATCAAATGATTACTAATTAAATTTTTATCTTCTTATCTTTTCTTCATTTTACTATAATTAATTAATTTGTATTTACAATTTACTTATACGTTTTTTGTAAATAAATTGTCCGTTTTTAGTGATATCTACCATTTTTATTAATTGTATTTTTCTATTGTTTTACTTTCTAAATGGTTTTATTTCTCTTCCTTTCTTTATTTTCTTTGGAGGTAGAATACCCATATTCATTTTATACATGGTTGTTGATGGCAAAAATGATTATTCATAATCCACATCAGTTATGCATAACATTTATTAAACAGGCAAAACTCTCCATACAGCAGTTCACCCAAGTCAACCAGAGCAATCAACGGATGCCAGGAGGCATATGTTGATTGCTCTGGTTGGCACAGGATGGCACTGCTATATGGAGTTTTGCCTGTTTAATAACAGTTATGTGCTAGCATAAGAGATGATGATCATGTGATGATTAGTGGTTTACGCATAACATATAAATAAATTGTCTCTAATTTATATATATATCTAGGTATATAGATAAATTTAGTTACATAAATAGATAGGCAGGCACAAAATCAATAGCTAGATAAATAGATGGATGATTAGTGAATGAGCAGGTGACTCCAGACACGCAGATAGGAAAATAGGTGGATTTATAGTAAAGTTAGTTGTTTAAACAATTGAAAGAAAGATAAATGCATAAATAGATAGATGGATATATGAATGAGTGGGAGTATTAGTTGGTAGTAGACTTATACCAAGACAAATAGTCTTAAAATAACGATGTTTATCTAATTTAAAAGTACAAATTATTAAAATAAGAAATATAAAAAAATTGTTTTAATAGAAATAAAATAAGAATATATTAATATATTTTAATAATTAAAAAAGATAAATGCCAGAGCTTCATAATTAAAAAATAATGCTCAGTAGTGATACATTAAAATATAGTATAACTATTATAAAAAAATGTGATAGTATAAAACTGATAATTGATTTTAAAGAAATTAGTTTCAAAAGGGTTTATTAAATTATAAGTTTACAAAACAGTATTTAATACCACAGACATAGGATAGAGTAAGAAAAAACTACAATGTTTTAAACAAAAGAAGATATGTATACTCTTTATTTTTATCTCATACTAGAAATGGGAAAAAATATAAATCTATGTGTTACAGAAAGAAAAAAAATCTTGAAAGCAGCTTAACATTTTAGTTATCATTTTATAATATTGAGTGATGTCATAAATTTGAGTGAACACATTAATGACTATCTGAATAAGTGTTAGTTGGTGAATTTTTTTTTATTTCTTATGTGTATAATATCCATTTTGTTCCTAAATATATTAGGGTGTCTTCTTGTGTTTGAATTGTAAATAATTGTACTCCTGAAACACCACAATGAGAATAGTATAAATAGTCTGGCCCAAATGTGTGCATATATACCTTTTTAATATGTATTGAGAAGTGTATATATGATGTAATCTTTATTTTGAAAATTTTGGGGATATCACACCAGATGTTATTAACATGGTGCATGTGAATAGAAAATGTGATTGTGTTTCTGATTCTCGCTGACATAGTTTGCATATGTCTTTAATGTTAGTGCAATTCCTTTTACATCTGTAGAAATAAAAAGTGGGAAGTGCTTCAGGAATTAGTTTTAGCAAAAAATCATAATATTTTGGCTCTAATGACCAATATTTGAATTTTTTAATCAACTGTTTAAAAGGGGTTTGTTGTTATCATCAGATGGGGATGCACAGATTGAATATACATCCCAGTATTTCATTTTATTCTAGAGAGGGCAATATATTAAATTGGGAATACATAATAAAAGAAAAAAATATCTTATTTCAGTAATTGCTTGTGAGTGACAGCCATGGAAGTAATTTCAAACTATTTCTAAATATGGAAATATCCTTGCACATGATGATAGAAAAATTAAGAGTTTTTTGAAATTGGAAAATGTTTATAGAATGGAAACCAATTCTATTTTGAGATAGAGAGTGAAGTAGGGATATTGACACCATTTTCTTTCCCTATAAAAATTTCCTACACATTGAACAAATTTTAGATGTAAAATCTTTTGTGTATGTTATTATAGGTATATAGTATGCAACTCATGTCATTATTAGGAAATTGAAAAGAGCCACTTTGGCATTGAGCCATAAATATGACTTGGAAAGAGAATTAATTATATTCTCAATTTTATTTTTACGACTATTTGAAGATTTGACAAATTCAGTTTCTGAAAACTTTAGTTATGAAAGATGTCCGGTGAGTTATATATACTTGTATGTTTTTGCATACATATTTTGATTAGTTTAACAGATATTTTTAAATTCTCAAATAATTAAATCCATCTTTTAGAATGATTTATTAAATAAATTTGAAAAAAATAATTGACCGTGGAAAAAGTTGATTTTCTCACCATTACGTTCTTTAAACGTTTTTAGATTGTCCATTAATGTTAGTTAAACATGTTACCTCTGGCATAAACATTAAACCACGCTTTGTAATTTTAACTCGGAGAAAATTATTTTCATAAAAAACTTATTAGCATAAATTTATTTTATTTTTTTAATATATTCATGCATCT
This sequence comes from Epiperipatus broadwayi, assembly GCA_028023455.1. Classification (NCBI taxonomy): domain Eukaryota; kingdom Metazoa; phylum Onychophora; class Udeonychophora; order Euonychophora; family Peripatidae; genus Epiperipatus; species Epiperipatus broadwayi. The sequence continues at coordinate 10,099,875 of JAQFVV010012413.1, forward strand.
GTCTATATATAGATATGCAATCTTGTTTAATATCAAGAATTTTTATATGTGAAAAAGCACATTTTGTTTACTTTATAAAGATTATTTCAAAAATATTAAGTAAATGCAATATTGATTACATTCATTTACAGATTATAACTGAAGATTAATACAATAGAGAGCTACAATTAGGCAATGCACTAAAGTTTTTCAAAAATTAAAGTCTATTGCAGAAAAATTTGAAAAAGGTCAAAGGACTACCATGTGATATTTGACAACATATTTGCGATTCTTGGCTATTTTTTTTTTAGTTTTTGTTGTATTGTCTTTGCTTTTTTCCTCTGAATTTTAAATGACCACATTTAATATGACTCAGAATAGTTATAATAATGAAAATATTATTAGTAGCCATATATAAACATAATTAGATTAAGTATGGGAATGAGTTCTAAACACAACATATACATATATGTAAATTAAATATATAAAGGATCTGAATAAAAGTGAAACTCTCAGACTTTGCAGCTTTGTATATTTTTTTATATATTCTTTTGAGCATAATACTATCATCAGTGACATTTTATATTTGTCTACATTCTTAAGTCAGCAGGTTTTTATTTATATTTACTTAAGAAAACTTCCTTATCAATCCACAGATTTTATGTACTGTCTCTTCATGTTTCCCCAAAATAAAACTTAACCAGAAAATAAATAAGCTCTAGCATGATTTATCATGATGCTTATATAAGCCTAGTCCAAATATAAGCCCTAGTTAAAATTGTCAGCCTGTTGAAATACACAATGGATATATTGAATTATAAAGTCATGAAAGTACAAATAAACAATATTATTGACATTAATGTGGCCTTCGAGCATTCCATCATCAGATTTTCAATTGGATGGACGGTTGAAGAGTTGGAGTGTGTAGTAGATTGGAGCCTGTCCATTAAAGTATGAAGATTGTCTATCTTAATATATATCTGAGCACTTATAGTATATATGTGTGGGAGATAATAATCTGGACCAACTGATGATTGCTGGTTTAGTGTGAAATACGTATATTGGTGATTATTTATCTTTTCAGCATATATGTGCTTGAGTGTATCAGTGTTATTAGATAGACTGGAGAGTGGTGGGTTGTGTGAAAGTCTGTGCTCATATACCATATATATTACATATATAGACACAGGTGTATATATAATAAGCCTGTGTTTCATTTATTAATGTTTTAAGTAAATGGTAATATAAATATTATGGTTCTTTTATATTTTCCTGTCAATCATTTTGGATAAGCATAATTTTACCTGTATACAGAAACAATTTATCTATGACAAGTCAGTATATCAGACAATTTATAATTTTATTTATATATATATTTTAGGTATTTATTATATTTAATTTTTAGATTTAGAATACCTGATTAATTGTAGAGTTTCAGCATGGTAGTTTTTAAATATTCAAGATAAAGAAAAAATAGTATGATTTCTTAAATATTTTTTTTCCTCCTAAAAGATTCTAAATAACAGAGGTGATTTTAATAATCAATGTTTAGCTTAAGTTAAATCATAAATATTTCTTCTAAAGAAAAGTTTTAAAAAAGAATACAAAAACACTCCGAATTTTTGTGTTTGTATTTTTTTGTTTTGTGGGGTCAAACCATTCTTAACTGTAATCATCATTTTTATTACCACTTCTATCTTGGCAAGTCTACAATTAACACTTGATTTAATGGTAAATTTAAATAGAATAATATTCTGATTGCCAAATAAAATGAGTGCAAAAAGAAAGAACTATTCTTTAATCAAGTTCTTAAAACAAAAAATTGGGAAAAATCAAGAGAATTCCCATAGATAAGTATATAAAGTTTCTTCTAAGTGTTGCATTTGACAAAACAGCCCAGTTATTGAGAGCATCAAAATTTAATATTCCTAAATCTATCAGTCCATGGTTGACTCCCATGCTAGTTCTGTCACTGGTTAGACCAGAAACATCTGAAAAAGAGAGCAGAATAATACTATTCAAAACATTATTATATACTAAACCCATTTAAATAAAATTTGAATTTTCCTACAGACATTTAACAATTAATTTTACTTCGTGGAAATAGTCTAACATATAATTACTATTAACAAAATCCCATTTTCACAAACTCTCAGATAAACACATGGTCTGTTTGTAGTTTTGGTAATAGCTATATTTTGACTAGTAAATAAAAAACTCATTTCTTCATGAAGATAACCAAAAAAAGAAATATCTTTACTAAACTGAAACCAGTTTTTTTAAGCCCCCAAATGGCTATTATAAACCAAAGTAAAATTTATTTACAATACTTTCTATGAGTTATATTCGTTTTGGATAAGGTTAAAACTTTTCCTAACTTATAAAACTGATGTAAGTAATATTTACTGAGGCTATGACCTTAACAATATGCGTATAAAATGCGATAGTAGGGACCTCTACAGGTGTTTTAACCACAAGCTTATGCTATAGAAAAAAAGAGGGGAACCTTCTTTACTTCTACCTACTTTTTATTTCAATAGGTGAAGCTGAAGCGGTTAGATCTGCGAGCGTGAAGCTATTCAATACTTCACTGATTAAGTCCACATTTCTTATTACACATTAATACTTGTGAAATCTCTCGATTTACAATGAGTCAATGGAAAGATTTTATAGTTAGAAATCTATTACAATAATTTAAAGTTGTAATTATAAATTTATTAAACGCACATTGATTACGTAAGTAATATTTACTGAGGCTATAACCTTGACAATATGCGTATAAAATGTGATAGTAGGGACCTCTACAGGTGTTTTAACCATAAGCTTATGCTATAGAAGAAAAGAGGGGAACCTTCTTTACTTCTACCTACTTTCTATTTAAATAGGTGAAGCTGAAGCGGTTAGATCTGCGAGCGTGAAGCTATTCAATACTTCACTGACTAAGTCCACATTTCTTATTACACATTAATACTCGTGAAATGTGTAATAAAAAATGTGGACTTAATCAGTGAAGTATTGAATAGCTTTACGCTCACAGATCTAATTGCTTCAGCTTCACCTATTTAAATAGAAAACACCTGTAGAGGTCCCTACTATCGCATTTTATACGCATATTGTCAAGGTTATAGCCTCAGTAAATATTACTTACATAATCAATGTGCGTTTAATAAATTTATAATTAAAACTGATGTAATTTAAATAGCTGTATGATTTTTGGGGGCTCGTTAAATTTAAGAATTTAAATATGTAATGCAAAAAAATGTCAGGCATTATAATCTGTTGTCTCTTAGAAAATGTTTAAATTTTTCGTCTTATATTTGTATTTCAATTTTATTACCTATGACTTTTTTAACTATTCTGGTGCTGATGATATAATCTGTGAAAATGGCATATACTATACTGACAAGTTTGCTTTTTATAATGCTTTTTTGTCACAAACGTAGTTATGTGGTTATTCTAATCTACATAAAGTTTATTTTTATTTTTTTATTATCTCAGAATAGTTTCAATACCTCTGCAATGGAAAAATCATATTATTTTAAATCATCTGAAACTTGGCTTGAATTCTATGGATTAGTAGTTTTACTATACTTCTGAACTGTGCAGAAACTATGATTTTATTTTATATTATTTGGAAAATTTAAATGTGCAAATTAATACAAATCATATACAACTTATATTATTTTAATGAGATATTATTTTATGTAGCGCTATGTTTTTATACTGTTATTTTAATTTACTATAGGTAGGTAAATCAATAATTATTTATTTATACAGCATAGTATATGCAAGTATATATGTGAAGATTAATTTCCCTCTGAATACTTATAGTTAGGTAAATCGGTAAACATTCTTAAAGGAAAATCTCACCAGGTTGTCTTCTTTGAAGAAGTCTTCCATTAGTCCTACCCAGTAATGGTAACATTTGAAAGAACAAATGCCAAAAGTTTACAGATATTTATTATAGTACTGACATGCCAAGCAGTTATTAATAGGGAAAACATTAATAGAAAATAATTATTACAGAATTGTATTGAGACAGTTTTAAAAAGTAGCATAGAATTTTTACAAAGATAAACTTTCCAATAAGATTTTTGCTGTTGTATATTAGATGCTAAATAATTTAGATCACAATTACATTGTGTTATTTTTAATTGTATTCATACGGAATTAAATTCATCAGTCATTCTATTCTGAATCTGTCTTATATAAAATAAATTTCTCAAAATAACGATTGACATACATGTAAAAATTGATAACATAGCTGTTGGTAGGGTTTTAACAACTGAAGATGTGGGGAATAGTATTCCAGTTATTTAATATTTTCTCTTCAGCATTCTTTTTTATTATATTCAATAATATATCAATTTCAATCATTTCCAAGTCATTTCATAAATTATAAAATTCTTTCCATATAGAACTAGATTAACCTATTCATTCAGTATCCTGAATGTTTACTATAGTGAATAGAAGAAATTGAACTTAGGATTTACATTCTATATTTATCCTCCACTTCATCTCAAACGACCTATACACACATATGAAAGAGATAAATAATCTTCAATATACATATTTCAGGCAGAATCAACACTCATCAGTTGGGCCAATCATAATCTCCCACACATATTTACAATCAGTTCTCAGCTTATATTAAAACAGCAATTCCTTAAATTTTAATGGGCAGGCTTCAATCTTTTCACTCTTCCAACAATTCAATCATTCATTTCATCGAAAAATCAACAATGGAATGAGCAAAGCCCTACATGAATTTGCTATTGTAGTCATACCACTGTAGACATTACTTCAATCTAACACCTCATTTTATCAAACCATTGCATATCCATTTATAATAATAGATGGATGGGTTTTGCATATTCCATCTTAGATTTTCAATGAAAATGGATTGTTGAATAATGAAAGGGTGAGAGGATTAAATTCTGTCCATTAAAGTTTAAGTAATTGCTATTTTAATATAAACTAAGCACTGATTGTATATATGTCTGGAAATTATGATCTGGTCCAACTGATGAAAGCTGGCTCTGCATGAAATATATATAATGGGGATAATTTATCTTTTTCACATGTGTGTGTTTATGTGTATCAGTCATTTGAAATGAAATGGAGATGAATATAGTTTGAAAATCCTAAATTCAAATCCCTCTATTTACTATAGAACTAGATTGAAAGTCAATTAATTGCAATTCTATACCATCCTAATTCAAACATTAGAAAATGTTCAAATTGAATTTATAATGTTGGTGAAATAAATAAATAATATAAAATAATTATTTAAATTGCATGAAGAGCCTAATGTTGAAGAAATTTGTTTATTGATCATTGACTGAATTACAAAAGAAAAATCTTGTGATAAATATCTTGATTTGGTTTCAAGATTCTATATCTCTAATTTCTTTTTTCGTCTTTATAAAAAAATTGTACTGTGTCACGATTAAAAAATCTATAATTTAACTTCAAATCCTTTGATTAAACCAAACATAATAATGACCGTTTTATTATCGCCTTTTAGTTTAATATTTAATTCATTTATTTAGAAGCACAATCAGTAAAAAAAAAAAAATTTTGAAAATCAATCGATGTCCATTAATTGATTCCATTATCCAATGATATTTCATTATATAAAAAAATAATATTCTCTAAACATTCGACAAATCTTTGAAGAACTTTTCCATGACTTAACCATTAGCCATTACTGTGCATAAGGAAATCATTGTATGATGAATTTACTTTATTTAATATTTCCAGAAATTTTTATTTATTTAAATTGTGTGCAGATATAAAATTGACAACTTTTGTTACAAATCTCATATCTTACACCATTTTGAAACTAGCCTTTGCCTATAATATCTGCTCATGTATAATACAGGGAATCCCAGAACTGCATGTCCAATATGTCTGATGAAATAACAAAATCCATTTTCCTATCCAATATTATAGCAAGTACCATCAGTTATTACAAATATAATTTTGGCAAAGTTTTTTTTACAGAAAAGGCATCTACAAATGATCTTGCAGATATCTATTCTTTTTGTTGGAGGTGGTAATATTTTTAATGTAATCTATTCTTCCATTATACTGTTCTCAACACAATAATAAATAAAATAGCTAATCAAGCTGATTCACTTGTGTCAGTAGTCTCATTAAGATAAAGAGAAATGAAACTGAACAATTTTATAACTATTTTTTGTGATGGGTTATATTTTTAGTTATTTCCACAATTCTATCTTTTATCATATTTCTACCCAAAGGCATATCTTTTATTCGGTGAATTTTTTTTTTTATTTTAAAAATCTTAAAAAAACTGCACATTTTGACTTTATTTCTTTTAGATATTCATTGTTGCCATAAGACTTCTTATGCTTGGAAATTAGGTTTGAGACAATATAACTAGGAACAATTATATTTGGCTGATTGCCAATACATTTATTGAGGTTGTTGAGCAAGCATTTCTATTTTTAATGGCCTGTTACATATATGCTTTTTATCACATTATCACCCTTTTTTATGATTGCTCAAGTTCTTAAAACAGGCAAAACTCTCCATTCAGTAGTGCCACTCAGTGCAAGCCAGAGTAATCAATGGATGCAAGAATTAAGGCATCCATTGATTACTCTAGCATGTACTGAGTGGGACTACTGTGTGTAGAGTTTTGCATGTTTGATATGCTTTTTTTTTACTCTTATCAAGAAGAGATTTATAATTTGATTTATAATACCACTTTACTGATGAGGTTCTTCATATTACTGTCACTGTTAAAACACAAACTGCTTTATTGCCCTTATTAATGATCCATATTTTTCTGTTTATCAACCTTTGAATTCTCTGCTAAGTGATTGTGATTACTATTGTTGTTTTTCTTTTACTTACACTGGCTATGGCAAGTAGAGCAATAAAAATTTTTACAAGACATATTGAAAAAAAGCTCTTTGTAAAATTAAATTTTAAAATTCAGTATACTTAAGCACAATAATGCATTTGCTGTTTGCTTTGAGACATCATAGATTTTATGTTGCTGGCAGACCCAAATAAAAATGGATGTACAATTAGAGATGAAGAAGCAGAATTTATCTACTATGCCATAATTCCATTTTAAAATTTAAAATCTTAGTAATATCAAATGCACAGAAGTGTTATAAATAATATGGTTTATACACTATAATAATATTCATACAGTTCTTCCTTTCACAGGAATTTTGAAGACTCACCAAGCAAAAAAACAGATTTCTAGAATCATAATGACAGAAACATGAAGATGATGATGATTTGTCTTTCCATTCTCTATTTATAAAAAAGAAGAGAAGATTTAAAAAGCTATACTTATCAGACTATTCAATTACTTGTTAATAAGAATTTTAATAGTTTTTTCATTTTAGTTTTACCTCTAATTGTAGATAGTTACATAATTCATTTTACCAACCAATAATTAGACTGGTTAGAAGCTAACTGTTACATTGTTCTAAACTGGATTAATCTCTCATTTTAATTTCAACCTGTATCTTTTGAGTTTATGAGGTGTAGTGACAATGATCCCCCCCCCCCCAATGCAAACTGATTCTTATATGCATTTAGCTTCTCCATGAGTGAGTGTATCTTTCTCATTTATTGGCAGTGCCTGCACATAGTTACCAGATTCCCATTCATGATATTGCATTGTCCAGCCCCTAAATGAAAGAAAGTGTGGCTTTCTTGTTTTCAGCACTGTCAGATCAAATTACTGGGTGCTTATTCATATTTTCATTATTCACTTTGCTTGGAATTTATTATAATGTGTATTTTAAATAAGATATTTATTTTATATAGTGTGATGTTTTTAAACTGTAATAATAATTAGCATTAAGCTACTGCACATGCACTTTGTGGATTTAACTATAAATGAATACTCTCATTTTTCCAAACACAAGATAAAGTCTTTGTGAAAAGATAGAATGAATCCATCTATCCTTTCAACCCAAACATTTAAGTATGGGAAAATCTTAAGTATTTGGAAATGAGAGTGTGAAGATATTAACAATCACTTTAAATTACCTTTAGTATATCTGAATGAATGTTGCTTGCGAAATTTACTAGAATTTCTGATATGTCATTCTTAGTTGAAATTAAACATATGTAAATAAGATATTTATTTTATATAGTGTGATTTTTAAAACTGTAATAATAATTAGCATTAAGCTAATGCACATGCGCTTTGTGGATTTAACTATAAATGAACATTCTCATTTCCAAATACTTAAGATTTGCCCATACTTAAATGTTTGGGTTGAAAGAATAGATGGATTCATTCCATCTTTTCACAAAGACTTTATCTTGTGTTTGGAAAAATGATAGTATTAATTTATAGTTAAATCCACAAAGTGCATGTGCATTAGCTTAATGCTAATTATTATTAATGTGTATTTTACTATATTATAATATCTGAAGGTATGTTTATCTTTATATTTCCACTTTTAGCTCTACTCCAATTTAGATTTAGAGTATATCATGGATTCTGAACACAATTATTCCCTCATCCCATCATAGGTGTGAGTATTTTAATTTGTGTTACTATTTTGCATAATATTTTTGCTACCTTTGTAAATCATCTCCATATTGAATTTCAAACTTATTTTAGTTATGTAAAGAACATAACATCTTACTGGTGGGCTGAATATAGGTATATAGATGTATTGTTTTATTCTGGGTATATAGTATTTTAAAGAAAGACCATATTAGATAAAAATGAGAATTTCTGGGTGATAACAATTGCTTATATTGTAATTTTTATGAATGATTTATAGAAAGTGACATTTATGTGTAAAATTTAATAATACTTTATTATTCTAATATATATTATTTATTAACAAATAATGTATATTGTAAGCAAATATTCTATTGTATAAATATTATTACATTCTGTAAATAAAAAATTTGATTATTAATTAAATATATTTCTGTTTCATTACCATTATTGAATTATCACAGCTGTTACTTAGAAAATCTATTTTAATAAAGTTTTCATTACTAATTATTTTATAAGAGTAAACTTCAATGATCATATAGAATTTATTTATCTATTTTACTTGTTGTTTATTTTTATCAGCATATTAGAATTTATTTATTTACACATTTATTCATTCATTTTACTTATTGTTCATTTTTACCTATCAGAAGATAAATACTATGTTATTTTTTATACTTCCAATGCATTTATAATGTTGTTGGTGGCTTAAAATAAACTCTTACTGCCTGCTGCATTAGTCCATGTTATTGCTCATTAAAAATTGCACCATAAGAAATGAAATTTATGTATTTTATAGTTGTTAGAATTGAAATAGTTATATTTGAAGAACTTTAAATTATTTAGAAATGTTTCAATTTTCTGGCCATGTATTATTTAAATATTTGAATACTTTATTATTGTGTAGTTTCATTTCTGCTTTCTTAAAAATACTAATGTTAAAGATAAAACTAAGAGATGAATATAAAATGTTTAATGTATACCTTGAATAACAATTATGAGATTATAAGAGTTTGAAGTATATTACTGTTAGCATTTTTCTTGTTCTAAGTACATTTTGAATTTGAACTCTGAGATAAAGATATTTTAGAATATAAGATGAGATTTTAAAATTATAAAAGCAACTATATTTTAAATAAAGCAAAAATAAAATCTGAGATAAGATTACAGTTTATTATAAAAATCTTGTATATTAGTAATTATAATTGGTTATTATGTTGTCTAATAGAGAACTTATACTCTGTAAAAAATCCATAAGTACTATGGTCTCCACTGAGTAGCCTTTGGTCCTGCAGTTATTCCAGCATCTTTTGGCTTGTTACATAGTTGGGTTTTTGCAACCAATGCGATGGACTTTTTGTTCATGTCCAGGGAGTATTTGTCTTGTTACAATATATATAGTTTAGTGTCAAACTCCCAAGTTATGGAAACAATGAAGTCTTTTATCAGACTATATGACTATGTCTCTGTTTATATATAGTTCTGTTGTTTGTCATAGCAAACATTTAATAACATTAATAAAAATAAAAATGCATACTTATGTAAGAATATGTATCATTATGAAAGATTATTTACAGATATTAGCATTTACAATGTACGTAAAACAGATGGCTGTATTTTGTAACAATAAAAAAACTTTCTTGAGCCAATGACTAAATGTTATCACAATGTCATAGTATATTTTTATAAGTTAGCAGAGAGATTTTGTTAAAAGGTTGCCTTGACAACAGATCAAGATTGTTGATTGTAATTGATATTAGGTTTGTCTAAGTTTTGACTGATTTAATGATAAATATATATGTATACTACAAAAGGAAAGTGCTTTTTAAATTTTTTTATCCAATCAATATTCATTTCAAATAAATATTTTAGTAGCCGGGTTAAAAATAATTTTTGCCCTTTAAACATTTATTTTTATAATGTAAAGAGAGTTTTCTCCATTTAAATTTTATAGTTTTGTGTAATTTTTAGAAGGCAAATATCAAAGTCATAAACATTTATCATTTTTATTAATGACTATACTGTATATATGTATTTCAATGAAATTTTAGATTCATTTTATTTTTCTATTCTCAAGAATTTTGCAATCTAATGTACATTATGATAAGTGATTCCATCACAGGATAGTTTAAATAAGAAATAGGAAATAGATGATGAAATAATATATAACACATTATTGTAAGCTGAATTTGAGAAGACTTCAAAAGAAAAAAAAAAGAATATTAATAACATTTGTTATTGAAGATTAGTTTGAAAAAAATGATTCATAATGTTTATATAACTTTAAATATTATTAATAATAATCACATAATAAGTTGCTTGGGAACTCATATAATGTTTAAATATTAAGAAATAAATTGAACTAGGAATAAATTCAAGAACATTATCCTTAGATTTTGTCCAATCTATCACTGTGTTAAAACTAAGTATTGCTCTGAAATGACAAAGTCAAACTATCACCTGGATGATAAAATGTATTTATGTAATCATAGTAGCTTATTACCTAGAAGTGTCATAATTTCAAATGTGAGATCCCAAAGCAAAAATTCAAAGTAAGCTCCTTATAATGCAGAATCTTAAGTTTAATCATCTCTATTTCCAATACTATTAATAAATGTTGATTTATTTAATAGCAGACTTTAAAATGGTGACTGTCAATGTGAAATTGTGTCTCTTTATAGCATATGGATGGAAAGATAGTTTTCTTCTTCCTAAATTAGATATGTAGGTGTGTATATAAATGCTATGCTATTTAAATTATATATATAAGGTGAAATGGTAGAAAACATACAGTAACTATTATATATTTTTATCAGTGTTAAAATGTATAATCTTTGTTTTGATATTTTATAATCAATATTGATAAAGAGTCTGTTTTGAGGATATGTACTGCAAAATAGTTTTATCTGTTTTCTCATTAACACATAAACACATTAAAGTTATTCTGTACATGCTTATGTTTTATGAGATGTAGTCTAATCATGAAGTAAAAGCATTAATCTAATGCTATTACTATGTGTGAACTCTAATACTAAGCAACAATAGTAGGAGAACTTTTACATATAACATTCATTATTATATCAAAAATCAATTCCCTTTATATGCAAACAATTCAATTAATATAAATAAGATTTTAATAGAAAAATTGATTTATTATTAGATTTGATTGTATGTCTGATTAGTTTTATTGACTGTTGTGCAGAAATATGTTGTGAATATATATTTATAAGTTGAACCTTATCCTGCTCACAACTTTGACATCAACCACTTCAGAAAGATATATTAATTAAAAATAATAATAATTTACTAAACTAGAAATTATTGCTATATCTTTGCAAAAATACAGAAAATTTATAAATATTCAAAAAAATTAAATACGTCTTTTTCTATTTAATGTTTATGAAACATTCATGGTATAAAGAAGTTTTTAAAGTTTTAAGATATATTGAGATATTAAAATAAATTGTGTTAAGAGAATGGCAATGCCACCAAACTACCTGATGATGATCAAGTGTGTTGTGGCATAAGTTCAAATATAAAGCCAGAAAATTAAAACCCTAAACGGTTAAATAGATATTGTTTTCTAGAAATTATTTTGGGGAATGCAATCAATCTCATTTTTATATTTCAGAAATATGGTTGCAGACATTGGACAGCAGAGGAACATCATAATGGATCTTAAGATATATTTTGACCAAACAAACATTCCTATTTAATTTAAAGCTTGCATATAAGATTAAATAAAATATAATAATTTCTAATTTAATAAAAATGTAATTAATAACTATTTAAATATTTATTTTAAAAAATGATTCTTAAAAAATTAAATTACTTGCAGAATAATATTAATTATTGTATATTATACTTTTCATAATGTTAAGATCAACATTAGATTCGTAGTAGTTGTGTCACGTCTTAATTATAGTACCTTATTTCCGGATAACATTGCTGATTTCCGGCAAAAAACGCAACTACCATGCATATAATAGTTAATTGTTATTAAATTACTTTGACAATTGCAAACAATTTTAATAATTGTTGTTGTCTTCTGTTTTTATTAACATTAAATTAACTGGGGAAAAATAAATATTGTATTTTTTTTACTTTTTATCGAAACAATATTTATTTCATATAAATGTTTTATTAGCCTGGTTAAAAATAATTTTTGTCCATTAAACTTTTATTTTTACCTTGTTAAAAGAGTTTTCTCCATTTAAATTTTATAGCTTTGTGTAATTTTCACAAGGCAAATATCAAAGTCATAAACATTTGTCATTTTTATTACTGACTGTTCTATATATATGTATTTCAATGAAATTTTCCATTCATTTTAGTTTTCTATTCTCAAGCATTTCGCAATCTAATATACATTATGGTAAGTGAGTCCATCACAGGAAAGGTTAAATAAGTATTAAGAAAAAGATGCCTAAATGATATATACCACACCGATGAAAGATGAATTTGAGAGAAAACTTCAAAAGGAAATATATAAATATTAATCATATAAGAAAATGCAAAATTTACAAATAACGGACTGATTGCTTTTAACGAAGGATTAACATGAAACAAAAAAGGACTTTTATTATTAAAGATTAGTTTGAAAACAACCGTTCATAATGTTTATATAGCTTTAAGTATTATTAATAATAATCACTTAGTTAGAAGATTGGCAGTTCATGTTATGTTTAAGTATTAGAGGATAATTTGAAATAGGAACAAATTCAGAACATTATCCACAGATTTCAACCAATTTACCATTGGGTTAAGCTAAGCATTGCTCTGAAAAGCAATGGAAAACTATCACTGAGATGAAATGTATTTGTTTAATCATTGTAGTATTACTTGACAGTGGCATAAATGCAAGCCTCTAAGCAAAAATTCTAAGTGTGCTCCTTATAAGATTTTTCACAATTATCAATATAATGCAGAGTTTTAAGTATAATCTAATTTTACCAGTCAATAGCTATTTCATATCAAATTTCATGATCTCATATCATTTCATAAATGTTTTCCAAGGTTTCTCATGATCTCTTAGATACTCATTTAATATTTTCTTATATATTTATTGTTATCTTTTTTTAGTAATTTATCCATACTAGCGTTAGTTTAGTTGTGTAATTCTTAATTGGCAATATCAGTTAGTTCTCTCATTCATGTTTGTTGTTCTAATTCTTTCTTCTTAATCTCAACATACATCTGTCATATTTTACTGTGCTAGTCATAGTCTTTGAGTAACCAGGCTCCTAATCCATAAATAAGCACTTGTAAAAAGCATTTATTCTTTTAAATAATTCATAAAATATTTTCTGCAAAACTGATGTAAAAGATTTTAGAAAATAGAATAACATTATCATAGATCCTTATTGAAGTCAATTTTCTTAGTTCACTCATATACTAATCACCATTGTTGTATTTTGAGATTCTTCAAAATATAACAACATACCAGATGTTTACATTGATTTTCCAAAGTTTTAATCACTTCAGAAATGCTTAATAAAAAAGAAACATCTTTTAATTTATTAATTCAAAATAAAATGACAACTCAAAAGCAAACTTTTTTTTTTCTTGTATTCTAGTAATTATAATTAGTTATTATATTGTCTATAAGAGTACTCCTACTCTGTTGAAAATACTTGTGTATTTTTATGCCTGATGAGTAACCTTTTGGTCCATTTCCTGTGATCATTTGCCAGGTTACAATATATATATATATATATGTGTGTGTGTGTTTGTTTGTTCTGTGTGTGTACTGACTTTAGTAATTCTCTTATTTCAACTCCATAATATTATATCCACTACTTCAGAAACTTGGACCATTTTTCTTCACCAATACATTTCATGAACAACTTTCACTCTTAAATGATTTGAAGATTGTACATACCTAAATCTCCATGATCTATACTTAAAATTCAATATCTACCATCACAATCTAATGCATCATAGACATTGGGTTCTATTCATTATTAACTTCTTGTGAATGTGTAAACAATCAATCCACTGTATACCAATGCAGAAAGTCAGACTATTCCTTCTTGATAAGCAATATAACAGCTTACATAATTGAAAATAAAGTTTATTGACTTTTCCATTATAATATGTTATGGCTATTTAAATATTGTCTTCTACTGTTATAATGTCTCAGCTATAGCCCATTTAAACTTTAAATATGTAGATGGAAAGTGGGTCTTACTTTTCATCTATTTATAATTAATGTTGGTATCATATCATTTGCCAACAGTGATATGAATTTACATATTATTTGTTTATATGGGAAACTTTTATAAGATTATTTAAAGCATTAGTAATTAATATTATTTTATATATTGAAAAATAGTTAATCAAACTTTAAATATATTCTTAGCTTAGTTATAGTCTATTAACAAGCTTGGTCAATTATATAATAAGTAGCTATCATTTGAATTCTATTTGTGATTTGAATTTTATAATTTGAGTTAGAATGGTATTGCTTCTATTGTGTATGTATACAATTTTGTAATTTTTAATAATATTTTCATGAACCTTGAGTTAGTTACTATTACATAAAACAAAACTTAACAAATATAATTATTATATAATCAGAAGCTTCTATGTTATATTTTTAATTATTGTAAGCTTATAAACAGAAAAGTGTTTTTGTTCAGCCTTTTTTGTCTTGAATGCAACTTATAAAATTATTGGTTTATTAATTAAATAAAAAAAAAATCAAGTTCTTTATCAACCAGTGATGGAAGAAAAGTAAGTTCTCAGAAACTTTCAATTTGAATGGTTATCAATTTGAAAATGTATGGAGTAGATAGCTGAAGGAGGCTGAAAGTCTGCATTCATATTCCTGCTAATTACATATAGCTTAAATATATAGTCTATCACTGCATTTAAATATTTTGGTAGATTTATGAATAGAAAGGTTGACTTAAATGTTGAGTTCAACACAAAATCCAATCTGCTGTTTCTGCTTTTAACAAGTCAAAGGATAGAATATTTCATCATAAAAAAATAACTATAGCAATTAAGGTTTCTCTATATAGAATTATCATTGTACCTAATTTATTTTGTAGATGGGAAATATGGACATCCTAATATAAAGGCATTTGGAACGTTTTATTTAAGAATGCTTCTTAAAATTAAAAAGAAAACATAATGACAAAATTATAAAACCAATCAATATATTCTTCCATTGCTGGATTTGATAATATTGAGTCCACTATTATAAAATCACACTTTCATTGGATGAGTGAATAATTAGAAGATTTCCTGAAAGAATATTTTATGGAGAATTTGCCCATGGGTTTAATAAAAAAGATAGACCCCTTCTATGTTATAAGGACTATCTCAAGATCATTGGAAAAAGTGCAATGTCATTTGTTTCCATTGAGGAGATATTGCAGAGAATAGAATATATCACACAGCTACAATTAAATATGGTATTGAACTATTTCAGAAATAAATATTTTTTTCTGAGGAAACTAAACTATAACATTACAAAATAACAAATAAACAGAAATGTCCAGCATGTCCAATGTGAATGTATTTGTGGACATATTGGTTCATATAGTTATATAAAATCTCATGTCTAGAGTAATTCTCTATCTCTGTGTTACTTTTTTTGGAATTGCATTAGCCTACTCATTTTGCATGGCTGTTTATTATTATTATTATTATTATTATTATTATTATTATTATTATTATTATTATTATTATTATTATTATTATTATTATTATTATTATTATTATTATTATTATTATTATTATTATTATTATTATTATATATACAATAAAAGCACAAAAGCTAAAATGATCAATAAATAATCTAAATTACCCCAAAATTAAGCCAAGAAAATAAACCCTAAAACACTACCAATGGTTTCCCTACTACAAGCAGACTTCTCAAGTGTAAAGAACTACAAAATAACAACATATTTAAAATAAACATTACCCACAATTCCACTTACTTCCTATGCACACTTAATATTAAAATAACTTTTCATTTAGTTGATTGCTTCAGAATCATAAATTGTTAATAATAAAGATTATTTAATTCTTTTTATTTCCTTTATCTCAAAGAAGATTACCTTAGCTTTGATAGTGTTTTAGAATTTATTTTCTCAGCTAATCTGGTTTGGTTGTGAATTTGGGGTAATTTTGATTATATATATATACACGTAAATAAAGAAAACTGACCGACTTTTATTGGCTGTAACAATATAAATATATACATCAGCATATCATTGCCAGAATAATCAAAAATTGAATAGTAAGCCAATTTATTTTAAGCCTGGGATAAGGCTTGATTTCTTTAACAAGGAAGAGATGGTTAAATTTTACAATGAATTCAGATTGAATAACAGATGCAATAATTTGAACTTATACTTAAATAAACAATGATAAGAGACAGCATTTCATTATAAAAACATCTGCAAATAATAAATAAAAATGCGAAAGTATATATAAATGAAAGAAAGCTAATCAATTTCTATTGATTGCGAAAAAATATATCTATATATCCACATTTCATTGTCAAAAATACCACTTTATTCTGAATCTGGAATTTAAATAAGACTTAATTTCACTAACTAGTGAGAGAATAAGTTTGAATTAGATTGAAAGGCAGAAATACTAGTTTGAAATTATACTTAAATAAACAATTGTAATGAACATTCCACTTTATAAACCATCGCAAAAATAAGATGCTGTCACTTTTCATATATCGGAGAAAACATTTTTTTAAACATAATATGCAAAACAGATATTATACATAAAGTTTATAAATAAAGAAAGCTGATTAATTTATGTAGAAACAATTGAATTAAAAACTAAAATGCTTCCCATGACAATAAATTGTTGACAATAAAATATATCTTTGCCCGTTGTCTGTGTGTTAATATATAGAGAAAGAAAAAGAGAGAAAGGAATCAATTCTTATCATTTATGATTTAGAAAAAGTTCTATCGTTAATATGGCTAATAATTTTATTGACTTGATAAATGTTTCTTTTAAATCTTCGTAATGCTTTTTAATAAGAAAACATTGTGTTTATTTCCTGGATTAATGGGATTTGAGAGCAAAAAATGTAAAAATTACTTTAATGAAATCAATAGATTATAGTTTTCTTTTTCGAAAATAATAAAATCTCATTTACCGTATGAAAGAAGCATTAATGCTGGAGATTTTGATAAAGCTATAAATATCTTTTTAGAACATTTCTTAGTGATTTATTATAATACGCAGTCTAGAATGCACGCCATTAGTAAAACTTTATAAAGAAAACTACTTTTAATGTCTTTTATTAGTTCTCTTCTCTATATTCATCTTCTCTTTTAAAGAATAAAAAAAAACATAATACGTTCATTAATTAGTACTTAGAAATTATTATTATTTTTTTTTTTGCAAATTTATTTTTGATTTCTCAACCAATCTATTCGTCAACAAACGGAAATAAAAAAATTGTTACCCAATTATCTTCAAATGTAAATTTCACATATTAAATGTATTGAAACTCATTGTCTTCAGATTTTTTTTGCTTTTCAAATATGTATAAAGTGAAATTATTTGATCAACATTTTTAGCCTTGCTCCCCGTCTTATTTTTAGTTTAGCATTCTTAATCCAACTTCTGTAAGTTTTATTAATATCCCAATAATAATTTACTCTTCATTTTCAGACAAATATTTTTTGCCGCTGTCTTTCCTAATATCATCTATAGAGAAACAGTGATAATCAACTGCTAGTTGATTTTCTTTCATTACAGTTCAATATTTATTTATTGACCAATTTTAGAATAGTTAGTTGCATGATATCCTAAAGCTATACAATAATTTCAGAGTTTCATATAAGTTTGAACTTCATATTATAAATATTGTCAATCTCATTTCGTTATGCGATAATATTTCAAAATTTCACTTCTTATTTTTCTGTCTTATCTAAATTTCATTTAAATAATATTGTATCTTTTAGAAAGTTTGTTTAACAAATCCTTATAAGTTTCACATTTATTATTATTTTATTTTAACATTTAACCAATCAATTTCTGAGAAAGAGGTAAAAAATAAACACCACTTCTACAATAATAGAAGTTAATCAGTGATATCCTTAAAATATACTTCCAAAATCACCAATGATAATTTTACAATCATATTTATTACTTTTTACTTGCCTGAAGATTTGTAATGATGGTATATTGTAAGATGTGGTATGTTGGACTATTTCCATTATGTTATGAGTGAATGTTAAATGTATAGAAAATTTTAAACTTTATTTAAACTTTCCAAATACAAACAACTTGTTAATAATCTGTATTGTCTATTTGTAGTTGTTTGTATTTGGAAAGTTTAAATAAAATTTAAAATTTTCTATGCATTCAACATTCACTTATAAAATGATGGAAATAGTCCAACATATCACATCTTATATTTATTACTTATTTTTTTATGTGAAATTGAAAATGGTTTCATTCTGACTGCACAGTCTAATATCCACCTCTCATTTCTGTGTAAAATTTATGATTGTTTGAACCTATAAGCTTATATGGCATAGTTAATATATATATTGTAACTAAATTATTAAATGCCTCCATTGTAACCATTGTAACTTAAATATATAAGCCATTGTAACTAAATTATTAAGGGGACTAATGTTTAATTTAAACATTATAACTCAGATATTAATTCAAACATGTTGACCTTAAAATCATTGTAATCAAAATACATTTTAGCCAAAATAGTAATTATCAATCAAAAGGGCATTTTAACCTAAATTAATTTGTACTTAAGATTTTTAGTACATTGTAGCTCAAATATCATATACACTTAATATTTTCACAATACATATAATGTCTGTGTCTTGAGGGAGAAAAATGATGATGAGATAGATATAAATCAACTCCAAGATAGCAAAATAATATCATAATAATAATGATTAGAAATGAGTCACTTCAGTTATCTGGTATCTGGCCTATTTCAAACCCTAGTTAGGCAGCCATTGTATCCTCAATAAACAAGTAGGAACACATTGTAATTTAAATAACTATTAAGACATTGTGACTTATGAAATAACATCAAGTGGGTGAGTACCTTGACAACCCAATGAAAATACTTCCTCACTAAATCCAACAGTAAATTTTACCCACTTTTATCTCTTGGTTTTATATTAAGTGAACACCTAAGTGAAAAACAAGTGAATATGGAGTGAATATGGTCTATCAGGGCGCTACTAGGTTATCTGAACCTAGATAAAGTTATATTTTATAACCTTTTAAAATGTACCAGGTTTAAGCTCCTTTGGTACCTTATTTCTAACAAAATATAGTATTTTTGATTTTAGACCCATGCACTAATATTAAAATAAACACAAAACATCCTTAAGCTATAGTGGTGTATATAAAATGCATCAGACAGAAATTATCTCCTAGATTTCAATATGGGAAATGCATTTTAATAACTTCATAAGTTTTACTAGCTTGAATTACACTATTAATTTAGAGTGGTAATTCACTCATCCTTGAATAATGTAGATGATGGAATGGTGGTTATTATAATATCATGAAATCATTATCTATTTATGGCCTTTAAACATGTATTTAGCTCATTAATTGACAATGTGATGATGACGATGATGATGCTGGTATTTCCAGCACATCTTTAGAACTAAGTCTAACATGAAATTTAGTTTTTAGAAATTCCTAACTATTTGGCTAATTTTAGCATGTCTAAATTAGAACTTAAATAATTAATATTGCCAGTGATGATGAATGATCACAACTAATAAAGAATACTCTCAATGAAAATATATGCCTCATTTAATAAAACAAATTAACATTTATTAATACATTATTACCATATACACACAATTTAAAGATACAAGTGACCAATTTATATGACTAATAATAATAATAAGTGAATATATTGAAATCATAAGATTAATATTAAATTCTTCCCACTTTCATGTTCATGACAATATCCCACATTTATAATGTATATCAATTGGGATAACAAATTGCTAAAATTCCCTATCTACAAGAAAAATATTTCATTAAAAAAATTAAACACTCTTTGTGCACACATACTTTTAGATCTTTGTACATCTAAAGTTAACATATAAAGTAGAATGATTAATTAGGAAAGTGTTATTCAAATTGAAAAAAAAAGTATTTCCAGAAACAAGTTTTGAATTACTTCTTTCCCCCTCTCACCTATTGAGATTGCTACTCCTTAACTCAAAAAAAAAAGAACCTAATCTAATATTTCAATGCTATAAGTGTACTATTCTCACATTCATACACAATTATATACATGTGGCAAGTATTGTTATATTACCATGTATGTGTGTTTATCCACATTATAACTAAAATATTATTTAAAAACAAAATAATACAAAAAAAAATCTTTTACATATTAGCAAACATTTCATAATTTTAGATTAATATACAATAATACCCTTTAGAAAATAAACTTCATTAACAAGCGGGTATAATAACTTTAGCATACAAAATTATTACTCAAGGTTATAGCTATTATTACTGAAGAAATTCTTGGTTTAACTCGATTTTAGTTCTCAAAGTTCATATATAAGAAAAGATGAAATGTTATTGCTAAAATTTTACTAATAATCCCTGATATCATAAAAAATATATAATAAAATTTATATTGCCAGTTCCTTTTATTTTGTTGAGGCTTCCAAGAGTTCAAACTCGTCTTGTTAAATGTCTATACATTTTTTAATAAACACATACAAATATGTACCATGGGTATATGATCAATTTCTGCAGTTCATTGAAAACAATCTTTCTTTGCTTGACTTGAGATTTGTAATTCTTTTATGGTGATGATGATGAAGTTGTTTACTTTAGTAGGAATCATTTGGCACTGGAACTGCTTCTTCCTCTCCTGTTCAGCATAATTCTTCTAATGGGTGGAGGACATCTGTTGTTCTCATATTTCCAACCCTGCTGATTTCTATTGGAGTATTTCAAATTATTATATTTACTGTGACTTTTGAAAAGAAAATTGGTAGTCATAAAAAACAGATAATTTTGATCATGCTTTGAACTAGTAGTGCAAAAACTATTGGAAAATTCATGGACAATAAGGAAGGCAAACAAGTATGTATTTGATTACCTGAACTCTTGCATAATATATATATATATATAGTCAGATTTAAGTTGATTTACTTTCATTAGTTTGTGAGATTACCTCATTCACTGAAAAGAGATATTATGTTAGTAAAGATTTGTTGTTAGGAAGAGGATGATTAACTATAAAATGGACATATTCCTTTATCATAGTAATGAGTATGCCTTTGAACTATCTAAAATATCAATTAGGTCATGATTCATTACAATAAAATGCTAACATGATTTATTAGCTTTTTTCTAAATCATCTGTAAAAATATCAGTTCACAGCTAATAATTAAAATACAAAAAAGCGTAGAAAACAAACAGGTAAATAATAATAATAACAACATGAACAACAATAATAATAATAATAATGATGATGATGATACTTCAAAGAAAAAATAGGCCAAGAAAAAAAAGACATATCTGCATGACTATATTTTCTGTACTTCTTTATGACTGTTCAGTTCTCATCTTATAAAGAATTTCAATTCGTAGAACAATTTGAATTATTCTTATATTCATCTTTGAAGCTGTGTCAATACATATTTAAATATATTTCCTAAGTTTTTAATAGCAACTACATTATGTGTGTTTGCTTCTGTTTATGAATAGGTTACCAAATGTTTTATTTAATATTATCTTCTTCATGAACCAAATTAAATAGTCCAAGAAGTCTGCTAACAATAATAGTTTATGAGATAACATTGATATAGTTGGTATGATTTGCTTATAAAATTTCATTGAAAAATATTGTCTTATGTATTGTGAATGTGGTCTATAACATTTGGAAGAAAGATTTTGGAGAAGATGAATAGATATTAGGTGATAGCCACTCTCGTTTATTACCAATTACAAGTGATTATGAAACAAATATGGGGATTTTGTTTTACCCATACTTCACTGTCTTCATCTTGAATCTGATATCTCATCAATACTTTTTACAATCAACTATTAAAAATTATACCATTATCTGCTTATTTAATAATAGATTATTATGTAAGTTGACTAATAATCAATTGCTAGAAAACATTTCTATAATATTTGAAAATTCTATAGTCACCTAAAAATATCTCACTCTTATAAAAAATATACAAATATAGGATTAAATATTTATGTTCATTCTTAACACAAACATGAAACAGTTTATTTGCAGATGTGTGGATGGCAAAGGAGGCAATTCAAGAAAAAATGGGATGGTCAAGTTATTATATGAGAGATGCAAAAAGCAAAATGAAAATATTCAGTTGATTGTAATTTATGGATAATATGAAAATAATATTTAATTGGGTTATGAGTAAAGAGCAGACAACAAGATGAGTGAGAAAGGTAGTATGGTATCAGAAAATTTGGATAAAGAATTTATGTCAGTATACTTATACAAAAGGTGAAATGATTGTGTTATGAGAATTATTGAATGTTATAGTGGCAAGGAATGGGATAGAAGAATAGATGCATTAATAAAGAATAGGGCGTTGGAGGGATGGAGAACTAGTATGGAGAGTAAAAAGAGTTTAAATACATATAAAAGTAAACAGAATATTGGGTGTAAATTCATTTATGATAATAGCAAGGAAAGTAGTTTACTGTTTAAGGTTCAAACAGGACCTTTAGCAAAAAGGCAATAAACACTTAAATGGAAAAATGTGGGTGACTTAATCTGCAAGTTGTGTAAGGAAGGCATAGAAAATATCAGCATCTTTTAATTGAATGTAAATGCTTACAAGCAGAGAGGGTACAAATAATGAAGCTGTGAAAGAATAAATACAAACAAAGTGATTATACAGAAAGTGGATTCTTGATTTTTATGATGGGTTTGGTAAAAGATAAGGGGGATTTAAATATAAAAGCCACAGAGTTGACAAAGTTTATGTTGTGGAAATGGTATGGAGCAGAATAGAGAAGAATATGGGAAAAAACTTAGGGTAGAGAATGAAAAGGAAAGGTGAAGTTGCTAACAAGTTTCTCTCTGCAAAGTGGTTGAGAGATTCCTAACTGCAAAAAAAAAAAAGTCACAGTACATCGCATCACTTCACATCATAATTTAATTTCCTCTTTTGGATTTTTCATTTTAATATAACTTAATACATTAATTTTTGCATATTAATAATTTAATTAATTAACAATAATTGTTTATATTTTTAATATGTTAATCATTTTTAATTTGGACTTCTTTTCATTACTATTTTGTAACTATTTTATTTCTTGGTATTTCGTTTTATTAAAAAAATTGATATAATTAGTTTTTTACTCCCATTTACAGTTTATAAATTACACCCAAAATCTCAAATCAATTTCTAACATTTTCATCAATAGATATGTCATTTAGTTATATGTAGGATGTTGGATACAACAAATATAAAGAAATACATAATTCCAGGAATCTTATAAAATATATTTCTTAAATAAATACAAAAATAAATAATTAATAACATGCTGATGCATTGCGGTGAAACTTTTCTATATAATAATTTCTGTAGGCTTTCTATATCATAATTTCTGCAGACTAAACACTTTCAGAGTTTTGTTACTCTATAATTATAGTCTTTTAGATTATTAACATCATTAAATAATGAAAAAACTACTATGAAACATATTGTAATAAACTATATTGAAGGAAAATATAAAATGTATAATGTTGAAAACAAATATAAGAAATATTTGATATTAAAGAAAAATAATGGTATAAAAATTTTAAACATCAATAGTTCAATTTATAGAATAAAAAGTGTAAAATAAAGACCATTTTAATAATAGAAATATTTTTAGATATAAATTTATTAAAGATTTTAAAATTAAAAAATAAAAGCAAAAATATAGTATAAAAAAGATATAACATTTAATAAAAGGAAGAACAAACTACTACCTATAATGAGGAGAAGATTATATTTAAAAAAATTAAAACAATTGAAAACAATAAAATATAAAAAATGAAAAATAAAAAGATACATATAATAAAAGTATAAAAAATATACAATATTATAAATAAATTAGATAAGAATGGAGTTATAGATAAAAATTAATTAGGTAATATTAATAATAAAAATATGAATTAGCTAAGATTTGTAGAGGAACAAAAATACTTATAAGAGTTGTTTATTACTAGTAATACTAATCATAAATGAAATTGATTCTTATTATAACAAGGTATCAAATTGATTGGTAGATAATGCATATGATAAATATGTTAATAACAACAAAGAATCATATATAAAAGCAAAGAAAAATAATGAAAGATATAAATAAAGTATTTAATAAATACAAAAAATATAAAAAAAATTTAAATGAATGTAGTGTCAATGTTTACTAATATCAATATAGATAAAACAATAACAATAGCAATTGAAAAATATATAAAATGTAAAAATAAGAATATTAAAAATCTTATACATTTATTATATGAATTGATAGAAATGTTCTATAAAACCCAATTTTTGAATTAATAATATTTTTATACATAAAGGTTTAATTAGTGGGGGTTGCATTAGTGATTTATTAAATTATATATATGATAGTAAAATATTTTAATAAAATAAACGACTGCTTTGTAAAAGATATATAGATTGATTACATTTGCCTATATCATAATAGAGGTAGACAAATTGTAAGATTGTAAAATACATAAATATTATAAAAACATAAAATTCATTGTAGTAAAAATGAAACAATCAAATTAATTACTTAAATGTATTAATAATTAAAGAAAATAATAAAAATAATATAAGAATAATGACAACAGTATATAGGAAGCAAATTAATATACAAATAATGAATTGATATTTTAATATAATTTAAACACAGAATAAATTATTTAAGTACATGAATAAACAGAGCAATAATATACTTTTTATAAATAGAATTTTGCATCCATTGATTTATGTAAAGGTGAGCAAACCTAACCCATAAACTAAATACTTAATGATTGTCAAGTTTATAAGTGCAATGCCAGAATTGTATGACTTAATATAACCACTAATGAATCTATCTCATAGCTGGAATCTTTATAGGTTTCCTTTATGATGTCTTGTTAATGCTAAGTTATTTTAAAAAAATATGTGTTAAATAATTAATAGATGAGGAACATTATAAAAAAGAAAGAAGAATGTTTACTATAATTAAATTTTCAATTAATACAGTAAGAAACAATATTAATAAAATAAAAAAGTGTAATGAAAAAAAATATTGATAATGAAAGCAAGCAAGAAAAAATAATATTTTGGAATTGAATTGAGTATTATAAATATTACAAACAAAATAAATACTACCAAAAAATTAAACAAATACAGAAAAATAATTAACAAAAAAAAAAAAGAGAAGTTTCATAAATTTATAAAATATATATGTTTTAAAAATAGCAATAAAAATATAAGTTAGGATATATAAAAACATGTATGTATTCACAATACTTATATAATTGTTCCATAAAAAGCTCACAAAATATGGCTATTTAAGTTAGATAGCTGGATTGAAAGACATATGGATGTCTGAAATTTTCAGATTTTCTATTTAATAGTTATACATTAGATAAAGTGCTGGGCTTGTCCTAGTATTTTTAATCTAATGCTTGAATATCCTGGCACCTTACTGACGATGCCAGTAGCAGAAACTGGTCTGGGGTTGAGGATATTCTGCAAAGCTTGTTAAGAGCTTATTTTGCAAGCTCTATATATAACATTTGTAAATACAAGCTTATGAAATTAGGTCATGTGACATCTGACTTGATTTTCTTTGGTAATTTTACTTATATAATTGTACAAAAAAATTAAAAAATATTAGAAACAACTTAACAGCATAATTCAATAGTCACAACAAAAATATAATAATTTTATTTTTTGTTATTACATATAAAGATTTATGAATTTAAATATTTAATAATAAATATGTAGCTTACAAAAATCACAATCATTATTTTATTTCCATTTTTTTTGAGAAAACAAACATAAATAAATAAAAAATGTTACAAGAAATATCAAAGGACTGAATTTTTTGGAGAAACATAAATAGATTCAAGTCAAAAGCAAATTAAGTATACTGAAAAACATAATATATATTCATAATAAAGAAATTGGTCATATATTTGAAACTATTAAAAAGATTTATAAAATAAATAATAAAAAATAAAAAAAAATAAATGAAGCATTATTTATTTTAAAAGATTCTAAATTTAATGAAGATAAAGATTAAAAGTTGATAATGTGTAATTAATATATAAAAAATATAAAGAATTATTGTTAGTTAATTAAATTATTATAACATAGAAATTTGTGTACTAGTTTTTATATTAATTATAAATGCTTAAAAAAGTCAAAAAACGAAAGATAAAATACAAGAACAATTACATTGCATTGCTCTCTACATATAAAACATTGATAAGTTAAAAACATAATAATAATATCATAAACTGATATATAATTTATTTACAGTTTGTTCAATTGTTTATTTAAAAAAGAATAGAAATAGTTGTTTGTATGTTAATATTAGATAATTAAAATTTCACCAAATTCAAAATTAAACAAGACTAGCCAAAGAAAATAAACTCTATACTTCAACCATTAGTTTCCCTGCCAAAAGTATATTTCTCAAGTGCAAAGAACTAAAAACAAACTCCCAATTAGATCCAACTCACTTTTAATATAAAAAGAACACATAAAGATAATTGTTTTAAAATCATAAATTTTTTAAATAACAAAGATTTTTAAATTCTTTTTTTAATATTATTTTATTTAACATAGTAGATTTATTTAATGAAATAAAAAAATTAAAAAATATTTATTATTAAAAAATATATAATTCTGAAGAAATTAACTTGTTTAAGAGTTCTTTTATTATTAAGAGTGTGAAGAGTATAATTGGGAATTGTGGGTAATGGTATATATTTGCTGATATATTTTTAGCCTTTGCACATGAGAAGTCTGCGTTTGGTAGGTAAACCAATGGTTGTGTTGTAGACTTATTTTCTTTAGCTAGTTTTGTTTAATTTTGAATCTGGCATAACTTTAATTATTTTATTGACTAGTTTAGCTTTAGGTTTTTAATAATTAATATTAGATAAATTATTGTATGAGGAAATGTTTTAAATTATAAATTACAATTAGTGATTTTATTAAAGACAGTTAAATAATATAATTTTAAGAAATAACAATATTTAAATATAATAATTATTTGTTTTTGTTTCCATGTTGGAAAATGTATTTTTTTTACCATTATAAGTCATTTAAGATATATAATAATAAAAATTGTCTTAAAAATATAAAAGAGAATGATGCATTTTATTATATTATTTGCAATTGAACAATTAAGAAAAATGAAGACATTAATTCATAGAAATATATAGTAGGAACTATCTTCATAAAATAGTACCAGCTACAGTAATCAATAGATGCCAGAAGGTTTCTGCATTTAAATCCCTGTCTATGCCTACTCACCCAATATCTCCAGATTAATTTCTAGTTTATTGTTGAGTCTGGGATCTGAAAGTAATACACATAAACTTTCGAATTTAATGAATCTCTCCAACAACTACCTTTTTCCTATAGCCAATAAAGTAATGACCCCAGAAAACATGATTATTTTTTTATCCAAAGCTAATATCTCTGTGTAGTCATACAGAACTGAACTCACTTCAGCATCTATATATTTTGATGTCTTTATTTTCTTTTAATAACCATAGATGCCAACATCTTTTGGCTAGGATTGTTATTAAACTATTAAAGCATCAACAAATCACGATTTCTTTTCTTTGCACAAGCTATTAAAACAGTAGCAATTCTACCCAATCAATAGTACCATCTCATACAAACTTTATTATTACATCTTTTACTAGGTTGTACTATTATATGGATAGCATTGCTACTATTTTAATAGATAATACAAGGAAAAAAATAGTGGTCAGAAAATGTTTCAATGGGTTAATACATATACATAAGTTAAGTAAAAAAAATGGATTGGTGATGATTCACAAACGTCAATAGCATTTTATCTCTTGTCATTCTTTTAAGTTAAAATTAAAAATAATATCATGGCAGTAGTTGCAGCTAATTATCGGTTAAGTAAAACAAGTAATCTAACCTTAAATAACTCACTATAAAGAAAAGACTTCTACAATAGACTTTAAAAAGAACAATGGAAAAGTCTTTCCACACTAGCCTTATCAATGTTTGGATATTAAGCGTTTGAATGTTTTTTAAATTCTAATTCCTTACTCTCGAACTAAAAATAATTAACTAGTTATTCATTTATCAACAAATAATTGTCAGCTATATTAGCTGGTTATTTAAAAGCAAAATTTCAAATCATGATTATGCCTGGATTCAAACCTGTATATAGTTGGCAGATATGATACCACTATGCAACGAGTCCATGAAAATAATGTGTACATGATTGTGTGAGCACAGATCATAGCTATGCTAGAACATTTCCAATGATTGAACTTCGTACGAACCTCCGAGCAATAAACTATTATATTATTTTTTTAAAAACAATATCATTCTTATAAGTTCATATTTTACAATTTACTTTTATATTTTGAGAAAATAATTAAAAACTTAAATTAGTTTTTTGTTATTTAGCTGCGCTATCCAGCAGATAGCATTTTGATTTTTTCTTTCTCTTAAATTGGAAATTCAGGCCGCTGAGAAATTTACAGCTTGACTATTTGAGATGAAGAAAAAACGTAATAAGAATTTAAATAAATCTTCAAGGGAATGAAAATTTAATTGGTTCAGAATTTTCTTAGCAGTGATACACATTTGCTCGGAAAACTTTAATTGGGTTACCTGAGAAGAAACAATTGTGGTCTAGCTTTTAATAATGTATATTTTAACTTAAGTGTTTTGAAAAATTACCTGGAGAGAATCCAAAACCTTGCATTACTTTACAATCTGAAAAAAAGAAAGATATATGGATACAATTTTTTTTTATAAGACTGTTTGTTTTTAAATGTATGCATATATGTGTGCGTGTATATATTGATTGCATAAATCAATACATCTTTTATATAATAGTTTTTATTATAATATATATAATAGAACGAAACTGGAGTTATTTTTATAAATATTAGCAATTAAGTAATGCATAGTATTAAAGATAAATATCAGTCTTTCGCAATATTGCACATTCTACTTTGGAAATAAGAATTGAAGATCTCAGCTAATTTATTCGCGGTATCATTTTTACACGATCTCTTCTAACTCTATAATTTATTTATATAATTTTATTTATCCAGAGTAAAATGTTACATTTTCATTTACCATTGTCAAACTCCCTCCACTCACAACTTTGATGCCATCCATTTCAGATAAATACCCTAATGATTATTACTAATCATTTTCGAAACTAGAGATTATCTCTAGCACAGATATAAACTTTAAACCTCAGTTAAAGATTAATATATCTGATTTTTTAAATTTACACACACGGAGTTATTCACCTTTCTCTGTCCGGTATGTAATAACTTTATAGATATAATAAACACCTCCACACTTCCCCATTCCTTTCAAATTCATATAAATAAAGATGTAATAAAAGACAAATGACCCCCAAGATGCATTTCGTGCTGAACCAGCACTCATCAGTTGGCCCAGGTCACTATCTCTCACATATCTCTCTATTATATGCAAAGTATTTATTTATCTAGAGTAAATTGTTACATTTTCATTTACCATTGTCAAACTCGCTCCGCTCACAACTTTGACGCCATCTATTTCAGATAAATACACTAATGATTATTACTAATCATTTTCGAAACTAGAGATTATTTCTAGCACTGATATAAACTTTAAATCTCGATTAAAGATTAATATATTCAGGTTTTTTTCAATAAGTTGATTTTTATCTTTAACTATTTAAAATTGTTATGAAGTTCAAATATTTCATTTTATTATATTGCAAAGCAAAGATCGCTACATGTTTCCTTTTATTAATAACAAAATTATTATTAAATATCATCAAACAGCAACAGCCATTCACAAATAAATATGGCCATTTCTTTTCCCAAAAAAGGGCGAAAAATAGAGAAAGATAGATAATAATAATACATTAGAGATTAAATTTGTGATGGCTATAGAAACAAATCCATGAAAGACAAATACAACAAATAGAACATTTTAATCTTTAGTCAAGCGTTGGTAGCCGAGAGGTCAGCACAGCTGCCTTACAAGCAGTTATCCCGGGTTTGCGGGTTCGCTTCCCAGCCGATGCTTTGACACATAAAAAAAAAATTAATATCTTTTAAAAAAACGAGAAACCTATCTGAAAAACAGCAACAACTTGTTTAATTATAACTTACCAATAAATTGTATTCTTGGCAATATTTTTCTAATGAAAACATTCAACACAGCACTTCGTTATTTTCTTCATGTTGAGTCTGTCTCTCCAATCAAAGCCATGGTTCAAATTGATGTGATTCACAACAATAGACTCTATGGTATTGCACCCAGAAAACAAAATAACATTCAGATTGCTTTTGTGATCTTGCCATTGTATTTTTAGAATTTTAAAAAGTATCTTTAAATGAAATTTTTATAATGCCTTTATGTTATGTCTATTAGGCAACTAAGTATCATTTTCATACAATAAAATAGGAAAAAGTAGCTTTATTTGCAGTAATTATATTGCTATGATGGAAGACAATTTAAAATATCAGCAGTACATTGGCGTCTGTGCATACTTTAACATTTAAATACACCTTTCTAAAAAGTACAAAAATATCTAAATTCTCTCACATTCCCAAGTTAATACCCATCCAAGCTATAAATTGTTGAATATATTTCTCTTCCATTATTGGTTGATAAAGAACATTTTTTTTTTGCATATTAATTGCTGAATCAAAATCTTTTCATGATAGCACTCAAAACATTAAAAATATTCTAAAGTTCATCTTTTGAATTGTTAAAAATAACACAATCACTAGAATACTGCAAGATAAGAAACCAAAAAGATGAAATTTTTGTTTTGTTTTTAATCAATACAAATTAAAAATTCTATCTTCAAACATGTTGTACCTTGACTCCTATAAATCATCCTTCTCCTTTCAGATGCTTCAGATTTTTCACCCTGTTGTAACAACTTGCATTATTATTATTATTATTATTATTATTATTATTATTATTATTATTATTATTATTATTATTATTATTATTATTATTATTATTATTATTATTATTATTATTATTATTATTATTATTATTATTATTATTATTATTATTATTATTATTATTATTATTATTATTATTATTATTATTATTATTATTATTATTATTATTATTATTATTATTATTATTATTATTATTATTATTATTATTATTATTATTCCTCATCTTAAAATGATTGTTGGTAAAGCTTTTAAGGTTATGGGTGCCATTCTTAGACATGGTTATCAGTTCAGTAATGATACTAAACGGAAATTGTTTTTTTCATTGGTTCTTCCTATTATTGAATATGGTTCAATAATTTGGAACCCTAGTTCTTTGCAAGGATGTAACTTGTTGCAGTCTATTTCAAAGAAGTTTTTCAAATATGTTTCTTGGGAGGGTAAAATTATTAATCTTTCATCTAGACGAAAGTATAGGGATTTGAAATATTTTTATAAAATTGTTAATAAACAGGTTATTTTATCAGATATAATTTCAACTATCTCAGTTAGGTCTTTGAGTTATGATACTAGGTCTACTTGTGTATATCAGATTCAAACATGCCGTTCTAATATTCTTAAATTTTCTCCTTTATTTAGGTTACCCTCTTTATATAATCAAATTGGGAGTAACCTTAATCTGTGTGACATTGATTATAAGAAATTTTGTAATCTTGTTAAACTGAAATGTGAAGTTTGATTTTGTCTTTTAAATTTTACTTTATTATGTATACATTTATATTTTCATTTTATGTTATATGTTTTATTTTCACTTTTATTGTATGTGCAAGCTGTAATTGGCTTTATGCTGTTGTTTAGCACTTAAATAAATGAATTGAATTGAATTATTATTATTATTATTATTACTGATAGAAGTTATTATTAAAAATGTAATTTGATATTGTTATTGAAGTGTATTATGTATACTAATATAATAGAATTGAATTTATATAAAATATAAATTTAGATATTTTAATTAGTAACCCACAGTTTACATTTTTCTGTTTATGTCTTTGATAAACATTTTAAAATAATTGAAACATTGACTTTATTTAATAAAATTTGACAAAAACTACATATAAAAAGGAAATATTTACTTAATATTAAAAATCCAACAGGACTTTATTAATTGAATTTAAAAACAGATTGAGTCATAAAAATAGCCACACTTTATAAGACAATTATTTACCTCAGTGACACAAGATTTTGTCATTTCAAGTTGACAATGATAGTGTTTAACAGCTATTGATATTTAGCACAGAATAACAACTGACTTTAGAGAACAGATATCAACTTTCTCAATAATATAATTTAGGTATACCCTATTTACTATTGAAACTATTAATTGCCCATTAAAGTCTGTTAATCTATGATACATCAATTAATTCAGCCACTATAAGAGATCATGAGTCATTAATTTCTTTTTATTATCTAACTCCTAACTAAAAAACAATCTGTAAAATGCTTTTATTCTGGCTAATAATACATCCAAGGTATTTTATTATAATTTTTCTTAAAGAAAGTATGTGTGATAACAAATCTGTATTGTATTAATATTTAATATTACCAAAATATTTATATTTTCAAAGGCAATATCATTATTTGTGATATTTTTCACCATAATCAGCTCGTATTTCCAATACAGCTATCACTGACTCAAAGAAAAACAGAAATTTTCATTTCTTTGATTTTTTTATTTAAAAATATAGTAGAATAATCACTCATAAATGAGTATAGATTTCATTGCACAAACAAACTTGCAATATCAATAGCCCTTTGCTGATACCTTAATAAATTCTAAGATTATGATGACAAAAAGAAGTTAGATCTGGCAATAAATCCAAAACTACTTGCTGTCATTTAACTTTGATATCTTTCCTTCAAAAAATTTTAATTATCTGTCAATTCAATGAAAATTCTTTGATCTGAAAGAAAAGTTTTACTAAGAACAATTGTTAGTAAATCTTCAGTTTTCATCTGCAAAGTATGTTCCATATTCATGTATTAAATATTTTCCAATCAAATAAATTTTTTGATTGGTTTTATACAGTGGTGTGGTGTAGTGATAAAATAGAAAACTCTAAAATTCAAGGTCATAGGCCATGGCCCAACCCTATTACTTCCAATTTTCAAACTTCTATGAACTCCCAGCACATCATCAAGACAATTCACAGATTTCATTTTAAAAAAATTGAACTATTTTATTGCCACCATTATCTCTTCCTTTGTTACCATTACCATAAATCATATTAGAGTGTTTTCTTTACTTGAACTTGTTAAAGACAATATCAAGGCCCTTTCCTTAAATTATTTCTCTTATGCAAAATAATTTTAGATCATCATTTATTCTATATCACAGAAATGAAGAGATCATGGAACATTTCCTTTTAATGCCACTCTCTTACACTATTATCATGGCTATAACTCACACAAAAACAATAACTGGACTTATAGTTGACATAAGAGAATTTTTTTCCCTCATAAGAATCATTACTTTCATTCTTGTCATGTGTGGCTCATAAGATGGTAGCTCCACATTCTGCAAAAAATATTCCTTTTTGTAAATAATGAAAGGTTAAAATGAAATGGCAAACTCATATTTCAGCAGATATTCTCTCATCCATCTGGAGTTTGATCTCATTTATAAAATCCCAATGACTTGGTTATTTTTAAAATTTTGTTACTATTATAATCTGTAATCTAATAAAATATTTCTTAGTATTTAAAATATAACTCTGTAATTTGGACAAATAAATATTATTTTAAAACTAAATGAGTGACCTTTTTAAGCAAAACAATATAAATATATACCATGAAAGATGTTAATGTCATATTTATTCTTTCAAATCAATAGAATTCAGAAAATTCCCAAATATGGAGATGTAGATTTAGAATTACTCACTGATTAAAATTCTTAATTAAACTATAATTCCAAGACAGTCCTTATTGATCATATTTCTCATAAAAAATTACACATATATTGAATGAAACCTTTATATAAGGAATTATATATTGTACTGGACAGCATCCATATATTCTAACACTTGAGGGCATCACCAGACCTCCATGAAGTCTATTTATGATAATAGCAAGGAAAGTAGTTTAATATTTAAAACCAAATCAGGATCTTTAGCAACAAGGGAATATTCACATAAATGGGAAAATGTGGGCGATTTAGTCTGAAAGTTGTGTAAGGAAAACAGAAAATATTAGGCATCTGTTAACTGAATGTAAATGTCTGCAAGCAGAAAGAATACAAATAATGAAGATGTGGAAGAATAAATATAAACAAAGTGATTATACAGAAAGTGGGTTCTTGGTTTTTATGCTGGGTTTGGTAAAAGATAAGGGAGATTTAGATATAAAGGCCATGAAGTTGACAAACATTATGTCATGGAAAGGGGATGGAACAGGATAAAGAAGAATATGGAAAAAACTTAAAGTGGTGAATGGAAAGGGAAAGTAAAGTGGCTAACAGGTTTCTCTGGGCATAGTGACTGAGAGATTCCTGACTCCAAAAAAGGAGAAGTCACAGTAAATCACATCACTGGAAAATTTATTTTGATGCCAGAATATATGTAAACAATGGGTAACTCAAAGAATCTTGAATTTATTAATAAACAATAATTAGGCTAAATCAGCTTAAAGAATGAGATTTTTAACTAATAAACAATTGATCAACAGATAACATACCAAACACAAGACAACATTAAATAATCATAATACATTTATTAATTATTAAATGAAAATGCATAAAATAAGATGTATGAAAACCTATAAGCAAATTTTAAATAAATTATTTTTTTCTATGGATGGTTTTACCTAAATAACAAAGTTAGTTTATTATTGTTCATGTCCACTTAAGACACCAATCACCTTAACATAATGATGAGCAAATATTTTAACTACTAATTATATTTTTATTAAAAGTATTTAAGTAATATTAATATGACTATTAATATGACTCTTTTAAATCAAATTCATGTGTGCACCAAATATATCATAAAATCATCTGAGCAATTGGATCAAATATAAACTAGGCAAACATCAAAGATGGTATTTCTAAGCTCACCTGGACAATAATAATAATAACTGCAATTCAAGCATTAATAAACATGTGTATAGAATATCTAATAAGGAGCTTTCCAGGGCTGTGACCAACAGTGGTTCTGAAGGATTCACTAAACAAATATAGTGATAACACATAGAATGCCCTAGAAACTATACCAAAGCTAAATCAGAGCTAAGTTAACTAAACCCGTTATATAAAAAATACATGCATCAAACAATATATAATGACTTGAGCAGAAATGCTGCTGTCAGAGATTAGATGAAATAAAGCTCAAATAATTTCTGATACAGGTAAAAAGTTATCAATTTTTAACCAGTTAAACACACAAGTAGAAAATGATGTTCATTTATTTATATAAAGAATAATATATGTAAAATTTCAAGTACTCTAAGAAAGTTAATACTCTTGGCACATATTAACCACTCTGCTGTTAAATATAGTTAGATTTTGTCCCATTTTAATTCTCGTTCACATTATTTACAGTTCATGGGCATTGTTTGTGCCATCTCTTGGTTAATTTTGGTCACATTTTCTTCATTTTAGGCTTATTTTATAGGAAATTCAAAAATTAAAAGTTTAGTTCTAAAAAAGTTCGCATATGGCAATAGATTTATTTTTAAAAAATCAATTTTCATTGCTGCATATTGGTGTGTAGGTCAGCCTCTTTTCTCTGATTGGATGGCTGCCAACTCTGGAAATTGTGTCACAGGTGTTTCTAAATGACAAAATCAGAAATCAAAACAAAATGTTTTACATGTTCGTAATTGATTTTGAATGTAAATAAATATATTTATCATAATTTTTTATATTCATAATTAAGATATTTCATTATTGAAATATAAAGTTTGATTTGAAACATTTTAAATTTTACAAGGAAAATAAGTGTGGGAAAGTGACCACTCTTCAAGACAAGTGAATAAGTTTGACCACTACTGACTATAATTTGCATATCAGGCGTTTCTAAATGACAAAGTTAGAAATCAAAACAAATGTTTTACACATTCCGCAATTGATTTTGAACATAAACAAATATATTTATCATAATTTTTTTACATTCATAATTAAGGTTTTACATTACTTTATCAAAATATAAAGTTTGATTTGAAAAATTTGAAATTTTACAAGAAAAATAAGCATGGGAAAGTGCCCACTCTTCAAGAAATGTGAATAATGTTGACCACTACAGAACTAAATAATAGGATCCTGGAGTTCACATAGATTGGTTGAAATATAATCCTTTTGTTTTACCACTGGCTATTTTTTAAATGTTTTTCTTATATTTTTCTTCAGTTATTAACATTATTTTTAATTTTTCATTACATTTAACCAATTTGAATCTAAAAGTATTTAATTTTTAGAAGCTGAATTGAAACAATTCTGTGTATTTTAGATTAATATTTTATCAATAGAAACTGACTGGAAATGAAACTGGTGATTTAAGTAATGGACCAATACAAAAATTAGACAAAGGTTTTATAAGTTGATGTTGACATCAAAAGATTAATTATTAGAAAATTAATGGTTCCATTAATTGGTAAAATGACTTACAAATAATTATATTTACAAAAACATTATTTCCTTACTCTAGGAATAATCTGGAAAATAAAATTACTTGTTAATTATACAACTTTAATATAAACTTAGTAAAGCTATACTGGCATGATCCCCTTATTATAAATCAATATTATTAAACTATCAGTAATAAAAAACAACAACAATTTGATAATCTTTGAGATATATTTGTAAAAATAAAAATAAAAATTTAATACCTCATAACATATCAGAAAATTAATTAGACACATACAAAATAATACATCCAAATTAAACTACATCACAATCAGTAAATCAACTAATAATAAATCTAGTAGTAATTATTTTATCTTAAGAATTAAAAGTTTCTATAAGTAAAGATTAATAACGATCTGGCTTACTGAGTAATTAAGTTCTGATATATTTCTACAAACCTTGTGCTGCAGATTTTTGAGTTAATGGCCTAATTAAATATGTACATAAGCTTGCATGACAATTAATCTAGTTTGTTTCATTTATTCGAAATTAAGTTAGAGAAGAAACCTTGGTGTGGAGATTATTAATTGGCAAAAATCAGAAGGCCAATCCTGTTATTAACTTATACCATGCTGGTGAATGGGGTTATGTCTGAAAAAAGAAGTTTGCCATGGACACCTTAGCAACATATAATGACAAGCACAATAACTGGAATGCAGTATTCTTTTATTTGGTAGCAATGTTTCTTTTTTAACTGGCTATGTCTCATTTAATAACTGCCGGGAATCACTGCAAAATTTTCGTACTTGGAACTAGTTGAGTAGCAGTATAAACAGTAAGGTCTGGAAACATTTAATAACAAAGAGAGAGAGAGTGAATGAATAAATCAATGAATGACTTACAATAATTTTTGGAGCTTTTGTTTCCTGTCCCATTGTTTGAATATCTATTTTTCATATATAATAGCACAGCAAAGGTACGTCCACTTTTTCTTTTAAAATATATATGTTCTACAATAATATCAACAAATAAAAAATCCTTCTCCTTTTTCTTTTCAAAAACTTTATTTTTATATCTCAATACTGAACATATATATACATTTATATAATACAAAACTACAATGTTTCAACTGTTTTTATCTCATACAGTCATTTTCAAGGATATCTCTCTCCCACTGCTATATTTTATTACTCTTTCTTTTACATTATTTAGTTACCATGTATTTCTTTACAACCAATATCCTCTTCTAAAAAAACTGTCCATATACAGGTTTACTAATATTTATCATATATAATAGCACAGCAAAGGTACATCCACTTTTTCTTTTAAAATATATATGTTCTACAATAATATCAACAAATAAAAAATCCTCTCCTTTTTCTTTTCAAAAACTTTATTTTTATATCTCAATACTGAACATATATATAATACAAAACTCCAACATTTCAAATGTTTTTATCTCATACAGTCATTTTCAAGGATATCTCTCTCCCACTGCAAAACTCCAACATTTCAACTGTTTTTATCTCATACAGTCATTTTAGTATTGAGATATAAAAATAAAGTTTTTGAAAAGAAAAAGGAGAAGGATTTTTTATTTGTTGATATTATTGTAGAACATATATATTTTAAAAGAAAAAGTAGACATACCTTTGCTGTGCTATTATATATGATAAATATTAGTAAACTTGTATATGGACAGTTTTTTTAGAAGAGGATATTGGTTGTGAAGAAATACATGGTAACTAAATAATGTAAAAGAAAGAGTAATAAAATATAGCAGTGGGAGAGAGATATCATTGAAAATGACTGTATGAGATAAAAACAGTTGAAACGTTAAAGTTTTGTATTATATAAATGTATATATATGTTCAGTATTGAGATATAAAAATAAAGTTTTTGAAAAGAAAAAGGAGAAGGATTTTTTATTTGTTGATATTAATATCTATTTTCCTAAGAAACTTCCAGAACTTGGCTTTAATTAAAATAATTTTAGATAAGCCAGCATTCCTAATCACTAATTAATTTTCATACAAATTGATTCAGGTAATTTGATTTTAACACTGCCCATTGTAAGAAAATTATGTACCGAAGATTAGGCATTGTGTGGAAAGGCAGGAAAATAATCTTGTACAAAATAAGCCTTTTTCTCTTTAAAGTTCTTTTTTTTTCTTTATAATTTTTTTTTTTTGCAAAATTACATTAACTTTTGGTACGAAAGGTTATATACTCATGTATGTGTGCGTTTATATACATACGACCACACTTTTTAAAAATTATAATTTTAACCCTTTATTGACCGACCAAAATTTACCACGTTTATATATACCTATTTTGAGACCTGATGAAGCATCTCAATATATATATATATATTTAATGTTTATATTTTGTTAAAATTAAATAAGCTTTTTTTTGTTTGCTCATTCATATGTTGACGAACATGTTAATGAAAAGTTTTATATTCTTCTGACAAAATAAAACAAAAAATTAATTCTTAAAATTTTAGCAACATTTAAAAAAAAATACAGTTTTAAAGATTTTCAGTTTAGATTTAAACAGATAAACCTATCGAATTGGTCTTCATAACATTAAAAAAACACATCATTTTGCTTCATAGGATACACGAACTTGATTTTATTGAATATTGGCAGAGACAATTGTTTATTAATTTTATGGCTCACATAGTTAGCGCATGCACTAATTAACAAGTAAGCAAAATTTACATAAAATTTCACCTTAGTTTTTTCCCTAAACAAGCCATTGGATTAATCCAAAAACCAAACAGTATTATTAATAATAGTGAGGTGATAAGAAAGGATCCATTTTTATATAGAATTCAAACCTCCCTGCAGATGATTTTTGGTTGTTAATCTACAGAAAAAAACAAACATGGCAAGTGCCAGGACTGCCACAGTGAAGATAAGTATAATTTATGATCGTATGCAGAAGCAATCAAAATGCCAAGAACAAGTCAAAAAAATCAGGAAAAAATAGGCAGTGAGAATGTAAGCAATTTAAATAATGGTAAGAAGGCAGGGCAGAGTCCAATATTTCATAAATCAACTGTTAATGATATAATGAAACTAGATATGCTTTCAGAAACGTCAGAAATTTAAATTAATATTATGGAAGTAAACTGGACAGAAGAAAGTCTAAATAAAACAGCAGAATTCTTCAACTCAACCATACCATAAGATTTATATTTCTCTTTCAAATGTTTTTTACTAGCCGATCAATTGTACTAATGATCACAGATATAAACTGCACATTATATAAGTTTCCCAAAGATCTATTATATGAAGCAATTAATGAAAATAATCTATGGGATTCAATATTTTGAATTGGGCCATACAAATTACAGATATATTGCAGTGGAATTTTATAATGAAGAATAAAAAGGGAGATTTGAAAAAAAAAATCAAAACACTATGTAAATTTGCACTAATCAAAGTAAATCCAGACTGAGAAAATATTATTAATGGAATAATAAAAAACACATATTTAAATTATAATATTATCGACTTCAAAAAAACAAATGCAGTCTTTCAGAGAAGTGATCAGGTTTCAAAACATGTATTTAAAAAACATTCCAATACCGATTTTAAGTAATAGTTACTAATTTAAAGTATGTTTAAATCAAAACATAGGCCCAAATGATATTTTAACGCTTATAACAGACCAAGAAATGACACTTTTTTTAATAATTTTTGGAACAAAACCACAATGCTTTAATTGTGAAGAAAGAGAAACCATAATCAGTGAGTGCCCAAAACTAAAATGTCAGCACTGTAAGCTGAGAGTGACACCGAGTCTTCAATGTAAGGGTTTCAATACAGAAGAAATAAACAACACATAACATGAGATAGATGTATTAGTCCAGGAAAAAAACAAAAATTCAAATAAATGAGCAAGCGGATAAAATCACAATACACACAAAATGAAAAAAAAAGAAGTATCTCAAAAACACACAGAACTATTGGAAACAAACATACATATTCATCCTTCAGAGCTAATCATCAATAAAACCTCAGAGGATATATTAAACACATTAATATCGACTTCTCAACAAATAGAAATAAATAACACCTCATGTAAACATAAACCTGGACACCCTCCACTCCAAAAATGTAGTAGGAAACCTGACTTAAAAAAATATGAATTAAGTGAAGATGATTTACCACCATTTGATGATAACAATAAAAAAATTAAACAATTCTAAAGGATCCTTCAGACACTAATACAAAAGCTACAATGGATGAAGTGGCTGTCACAATGGAAAAGGTAAGTACAACATTGTTTAAAATATAACAGTCTTATGACTGAAAAGTAGTTGTATAGGATGGACTTGATAAGCAGATAGTAAGAGAATGAAGTCAGATTAATTTATCAAGAAAACGAATATAATAAATTCATACAATAAATAAAAACAAACATGGAGATAAAAATAGGTTCTTTAAATGTTCGAGGATTAAATGGTATAAAAAAAATTATGAATTAAAAAAATAGATGAATACCAGCCAGCCACAAGTAATAGAATTAAATGAAACAAAAATATATAATAGATCATAAATAGATCCATCAACATATCTTAATAGTCATGGATGCATTCCTTTCTCCAAAGCAGCCTTTTCACCCTCAGCAGGGATGGGAATTGATGCCCACATGCTGATAGTAACATTATATCATAAGTCTTTAACACTTAATATTATATTTGTTTATATCCCACCAGATCATAAAATAATCAATACATTAATAAATACATTAAATGCCAAATTTGCATCCTCAACCAATCCCAGAATACTGATTGGGGGCTTCAACATGACATATCACAAATTTGTAATGAAATGGATCTACTTACTGGCTTTTCCACTTATATCAGAAGAAGGGTTTCTGCCACAAAACTATGTCTCATTGAATAATGACATATATTCATCAATGATTGACTTGGTGTTTTACTCACCAACACTCTACCATATGACAAACTTATCACTGATAAACACATCTTTTTCAGACCATTCTGCAATCATAGTAACTCTTAAAAATGACTTTATACACAAACCGTTAATAACCACCAGTACAACCATTAGAGTACTTCTGCCCAGTAACACAGCAGAACATCTATTTTCAAAAATATATACACTACTATTCAAAATTAGAGACTTTGAAATAGATCTTTTTATTTTTTAGTAATGTATAATAAATTTTAGGGAAGTATGAAAGTTTTATCCACTTTTTATTATTTTTCGATCTGCTATTATTATTTAAAATGCAATTATTATTAATATTTGAATTAGGTGGTTTATAAATAAAATATATATTTTCAATACTTTTGGGGTTATATCCATAATTAGAATATGGTTCAATAAGTTGTTCATTTTGTAAAGTAGCTATATTTTTATCTATGTTATATTTATCATTTTGATGTTTAAAATTTTTAATAACTGCTATTTTCGTATCTATGCCTATTGTGAATCTATAGAAATTATCTTTCTTAATTTATCTTTTTGAATGAAATGTTTTAATATAATTTTGCTATCATTGTCTATCTTAATCTCTATATCTAAATACTTTATTTTAACATCAAATTCCATTATTGTAATTTTTATATTGTATATATTATTTTTAAATTCTTTATAAATATTATTTATAGCTCTTTTGTTACCAATTATTAAAGTATCATCAACACATCTAAAATATGTTATTTATTATTCTTTTTTTAATTATTTTCATTTCCAATTCATTAATAAATATTGATGACATTAACCCACTAATTTCACAACCCATTACCCATTCTTTATATATACTTCAATATTCATTATTGTATTTGAAGTATAAGCTATTATCTATTAATGTTAAACATTTTATAATATGTATTACTTTTATATCATTAATGTACATAGATAATTTCTATATTAATTTTCTATACTCTTAATTCTTGGAATACTAGGATACACTTTCTCAATATCCATTATAAAAAATATCTTGGTTTCTATTCAGACATATTTTATTTAATTTATTTATAATAGAATCTGTATTTTTAATGCAAAATTTCTCATAATCAATAATGTTTGCTATCCATTTATTTAAATATTTACAAAATTTCAGTAGAATGAAATCACTAAAATTAAATAATAATTTCAATGGATTATTATCTTTATGAGTTTTTATCTTAGGAAATATATATGTGAATTTTCATAAGAAGTATACAACAATTTATATTGATTTATATAATTTTATGTTTTTCCATTTTATATAATAATCTTATGTATTTATTTTTATAATATTAGTAGGATCTTTTGATAATTTATCATATCCTTTTTTTTAATTTCATATTCTATTCTTTCTGTATAATCTTTAGAATACAAAATAACAAATTGACTACCTTTATCTTCATTACATATTGTGATTTTTTTATTATTACATACATTTTTAATTTCATTAGTAATCATAATAATATTTCTTTTTTAATAAATATTTTTTTAATTAATTTATTTTTTACTTTTTAGTTATAAATAAAACATATAACTTCAATTTAAATAAAATAATTTTCTTTACAAATCCCCTCCCCCCCGTATATCTTTCCACAAAAGAGTGCTTGCTGTCAATAATTTTAACAGTTTTGTGGTACTTACATATTAGTCCTGCAATGTAGGAGAGATGGTATACCTTTTCATATTTGTGATAAATGTCTATATAACTTTGTGATCCCATCAAATAAACCCTGCGATGTCATCTGATCTCATCCAATAACATGATAAATTTACACTTTCATTTATTGTCCAGATTTTGTTCAGACATGTTCTTTTCAAAATGTTTTTTACTTCAGTGTTGATTTATTTTTTCCCAATTTTCTGATTAATACTACATTTTTTTCTTTTTTTAAAAACAGTACAAAATGATATACATTTTACCTACTACTGAGATCAATGCAGTTAAGTACATCCACACTTCAGACAAGCAATGGCATTGTAATGTTTGAGGATGTAATAATAAAATATACCTTCATAAGTAAACATGGTTGGAGGGATGATATGATTTATTTACAGATAGACTTACTAATTACGATCCATAGAATGAGGAAAAACAGATCTTGGTTTAGCAGAAAAAAATATATAATTGGAGGCCTAACCCAATCATTGAAATTGACAAGAGTCTTTTGCATAAAAAGAAAAAAACAAACCAGATAAATTTTTCCAGAACAGTGGATATTGGATGAATGCACAGGTAGACTTATGAGTGTTTCATCATGGCAAAACAGTGGAAACTCTAATGAAGGCCATCAAACAAAATGTGGAAGAGGAATTGACAATTTATTCAGACTTTTGGACAGCCTGCCTATAAAATTGCTGAATTAAGACCTGCTGATTACCAAACCATTTTCATATGAATCATACTGGACAACATCAAAAAAATTAGTCCACCACATTGAAGAAATAATAAAAGTGTAGCAATTTAATTTTTTTGTTTGGATTTGAAAAAAAATACATTTACTACTTATTAACATTTCTGGTGGAGCTTCCATGCAGGCATTATATTGTGCAATCATGTGCTATGTCTTCATTGTGGGAAA
Organism: Epiperipatus broadwayi; assembly: GCA_028023455.1. Lineage (NCBI taxonomy): Eukaryota > Metazoa > Onychophora > Udeonychophora > Euonychophora > Peripatidae > Epiperipatus > Epiperipatus broadwayi. The sequence goes on from JAQFVV010012413.1 coordinate 10,144,748, forward strand.
AATAAAAAAAAATACTTTTAGTCTCCACTTTGAAACAAAATTTTATCCACTTAAAAATAAAGTAGATAACAGGCAAATTCATTATTTCATCATGACAATTCCTGTTATATATTTTGCAGTAAGTACCATATATGTATACTTAAGTGTTTTGTAATTTAGTGATTGTTTTATTCATATTTAAAGTAACATTTGGAAAATGCATAAAACTTTTTCAGATTTATTTTTGTGTGAAATTCATATTTTTATATTATTGTTAGAAATTAATGTTTTTAGTATTGTTAGATTAAGTCTTGTATAGTTATTGTCACATGTTACAACTGCTACACCTTTTCATATCTATATTCAGACTTACAATAACTTAATAAATCTTGTGAAAATACCATATACACATGGTCTGTTTTGATGACTTTATCATTTTAAGTTTGTACAAAAATCCAAGTGTATACATTATTTGATCAGATCACAAGATTAGAAAGTTATCAGTGGATTTATACAAATATAAAAAGGTATAGTAAATCTAACATGTTGCAGGTCTAATATATAATTGCCAGTTGTATTCATTTTGATTTTGGAAGTGAAAAAAAAACATAATTCTCTAACCTTTTTTACACATTTATTTGTTTTCATAAAATATTAATTATTTCAGAAGAATAGTTCAGATTTTAGAAGAAAATATTTACTTTTAATTAATTAATTAATTAATATTAAGACAATTTTATTATAAAAATATAATATTACCATTATCTCAGTTGTTAAATTTTCTTGGGAAATGTAAGGATGTGGGTTCAATTCTAAATGAGTCCTGATTTTTTTTCATTGTTAAAAATGCAAAACTTTGGACATCCCAACAGAAACACAGGCAGCACAAATTAAAATAGAAGAATTTAATACATGGAAATCTGTAGATAAAGCTAAATCTCATAAATTGTGAATATCCTTTTTTATATATTTGTTGTTCTGATTAAAATTTTGCCTAATACAAAAAAAAACCACTTAAAGAATTTTTTTAATATATATATTTCAATTGAATTTTAACCTTAATAAATAAAATTTTATCACAATTCAGAAAATATCCTAATCAGAAACACAGTTAAAGCAACAATTGATTACCTGAATGTATTACTAATAATTTTTTCTAGATTGTTAAAACAGAAAATATTAAAAAGAATATTGAAAAAAATGACATCTATCATGGAGTTTATCTGTGACAATTTTGTCTCTGAAGAATTTTGCAAGTTTTGAGTATTCTGTGAAAAACTCAAAATTTATCCACAGGCTGTGCTGCTTTCCAAATACATTATTGATTAAAGAAAAGTGCTTCAGTAGATATTCAAAATTAATTAATAGAAATTATCAGTATTGACAAGCAACATTTAACTCTTTAAAAATTAACGCAAAAAATTAATATTGTTTAATAACAATATTAGGTGGTACCTGTTGAACTACATTGCTTGTATTTCTGATCCTGTATTAAGATATTTTTTCTTAGAGAAGCTCGCAGTTTGTTGGTCTGATCTGTTTAGCATTGAACTGGAAGATCTGTTTTTTAATAAGCTCTAGTGAGCTAGACAAATAAATATCTGTAAAGATATTTTTCTTCCTTTTTAATGGCTGTGAGTAGATCTGTCAAACCATTGTGTGAGATTCAATACTTTCATCTTCAAATGATGGTGAAGTATCTGCATTATCATTACATTTTATGAATTGCTCTTAATCAAGCATAGAATCAATTATTCATGCCATGTTTCAGCCAGTAGGAAGTAATCAGGTTCTGGTAAAAAAAGATTTTTAATTCTTTTGTGAGTGATATTAATATGTGAAAGACTTTCTGGCTTTTTACATTGGTAATGCTAACAGTATTAATTTAAGTAATTTTTCTAAATCTAACCACACTCTTTGCAAATTAGTTTCTAATAATAATCATATATTAAATAAGTTGAAACATAGTGGAACTGACTTTCCAATTGTAAAATCTTTTACAGGAATTCAAAATGAAAGAAAAAAACATATTTATGTGAATTCATTACAAATTCATGATTCAATGTGGCAAGTAAATATTACAAGTTTTACAGTGATGAAAATGATGTATTTAACGTCGTATAATAATTAATTAAATTTTATCTATAAATGAATCTAATTCTGCCCCTATGATTACTGATCAACAATTATATTAAGAATACACAAATTTAATTTAATGGTGCCATATGCTTTACTTAATTTTTTTTAAAGTTTTATAATGTTAAGGCACTCATTGTTACAGTTACAAATAGAGAAAACGAGCTTTTGAGTTTCCATTGTATGAATTTTATGCAATGCTTATTAGAAAAATTATGGAACATTAATTACAAAGTTTTGCTGTACCTTATAACAGATATATCTGTGTAAAATTCCATGCTGCTATTCAAAAAGACTTATTTAAACTATGCTTTTTTAAATGATAAATTGTTGTGTTGTATTGATATTGATAGCTCTCTGTTGCTTACTGGTCAAATTAAGAATTATTAGATTGACTTTAGTTATAAAAATCTTCAACATCTGCTTAATAAGTTTGGAATCATGTAAAGCTTCAAATATTTGCTAGGGAAAAGACCTAGGATTCCAGTACTAATCAAAACAGCCACATTAACAAAAAATGTGCTGACATCCAAACTCTTCATGCCACTGATTCTTTTCCTCTGATAGTAACCTTTAGAGAAGTCCCACTTCAATATTTATTTTACAAAGCAAGAACCCATATTGTTAAGGATTGGACTTCAATATTTTATAAATAATATGGGATGAAAATGTTCAAAAGTCATCAATGTTCCAAAGATTTTTCACAATCTATTACTTAGCAAGTACTTATATATGTTCATGGAAATTCTTACACTTCTGCTATATAACCATCTTCTAAATTGTTGATGGTCTTTTCTCACAATGATGCATGTCCACTGATGTTGAAACTGAGTCTGAAATGGTTCAGGCATCTTTCTTAGGGAGTGATGTCTCATCTTCTAATGAATTTATACCAATTCAAATGATTAAGAAGAGGAAACTAAGGAGAAAGAAGAAGATAGTAAAGAATAACAAAATTTCTGATGCTAAAGCCACTCTTGAGCTTAAATATGATTTGAAAGCCATAAAAACAAAGTTTCAAAAACTTTCTACTACAGGTATTCTTAAAAAACAGAAAACATGGTCAAAGCTGAGTCTCTCTTGTAACCAAGTATGCTTAGGGATCATCATTAAACTAGGAATGCATTAGTTACACTTGCATCCTTGTTGCCAGAACAGAAATTATTCTTTGATGGTATGGGCATTAATAAGCATGCATCCTGAATATGGAAGATTACTAGTTGTTCTTGTGAAGTGACTGTGATGGCTAGTGACAAGTTGATCCAGGACTGTAAATTAGCTTTTATTAAGAATGTCTACTAAGTTGCAATAAAATCACATATTTTTTGATTTACCATATTTTTGGTATTGCTTTTGTCTTTTAGTATTTTTAATTCTAAATATCTTGTTTTATTTATGTGTATCACTCTACAGGTTTTATCTGTTATTTATGTTATATTTGTTTTTGATTTGTGCAATATCTTGTTTTTTTATATCAGGTTCTAATTCTTATGCATTGCTTTACTTCTATGTACCCTTGAGATGCCTGTACATTGGCTGCTCAAATTGTGTTGCCTATTTTTATTAATTATTTTTCAGTCTCCCTAAATTTTAAGCTGCTTATTTTTTCACTAATTACGTTACATAGTTTATGTATCTGAATATGTATGGGTAATAAACTCTCCCAAACAGATATTGGCTATTATCAATTGGATCTCTCAATTTTATTCTTATATTACTTTCTTCTCTGAGATATCAATCATGTTAGATATCTTGGGAGGTTTGGGTTTTTGCACTTCTCTACCTCTAATATTTCATGCAGAGATAGGTGTTTTAATTCATCATAAAGCACCCTTTGATTTCTTTAATATCCTTTATCTTGATCAAAACATGATTATCATTACCTTTCACAATGCTGTCATTATAGTGAACATTATTTATCTTTATTTATATAACATACCCACTCTTATAAATCAATTTATATGCCATATTAATCTTAATCTTTCATCCAATGCTTTTCTTAATTTTCTTTTTAATGATTTTAGTGTGCCTTCTACTGATTTTGTAAATAAATGCCCTCAGCATATTAATTGAGGAGTGAAAGATATTTTCCCAGTTATGCCTTCTTCTTCTATACTTTAAAACATTCAAATCTCATTGACATTTTATCCTATTTACCTAATCTGCACTTTATAGTTAATTTGGCTTTGGAAGCAGTCGTTTTTTCTGATCATTTTCCATGCAAGTTGATATTGATCTTCCTACACAACTTTTTCTTAATGACAATGCTACTTTAAGAGTATTGCTTAAGACTACATCTCCAGAGATGGTAATCTTTGAAATTTAGGAAGATTGATTTTCTTTTTCTACAACCTACTGCACTTGGTTCTCTTTTATTAATATTATCCAATCAGTTATTAAACATTATACTAGAAAAAACAAATCACTTACAGTTTCATTTAAAGAACATTGTGTGAAGCTTCTTCTGTTCTTTCAGTTACATCTCTTATGCAACCATATAATCATACTCAATCTATTTTAGCTGAGCATCTTTCAACTAAAAAGGCTAAAATCTTCTTGGTGCAATCTCATAAATGGTTGAAAAGGTATATCTGCTGGGCTATATCTTATAAAATAAAAAATCCAACCTTTCTTCACTTATTGTAGATAAACATTTCTGTACAGGACTTGACTTGTTACCTTCTATTTTTCCTCAATTTAAAGAAGATTGCAAACTTTCAACAGTCCTGATCTGATATTTGCTTTTGGTGAAATTCATCAAAGTCATGATATTACAAAGTCTGACATTATGCATAAGCTGAAATTTGTACTTGATATTATTTGTCCTGGTTCTCATGCAATTCTTAAATACATTCTCTTGCATATTAATTTTTTTCCCCATAATTATTATGAACTTGTTCAACTTTCTTTCTTGGCAAATTTATCATATCAATAGACTGTATCCAATTTCTTTACTTCTATTTTTTAATATACTCTTTCCTCTTCTTTTAATAACTTTCATCCTATCTCTATATTACCATTAGTTATTAAAATCATTTAATCCATCATTAGGAATAAGATACAGCATATTCCTCTGATACTATCATCCTGTTTAAAATTTGTTATTGACTAAGTTAGAGCCATTAGATAGTTCATCAGTTTTTTATTCTTTCACATTGACACCTTTATTGAAGTATTATTATGGCATAACATTTCTGTTATCATTCTCTACATTCTAGCTAACCTTGTAATGAAAAGAGAAATTTTTATCATTCTTAATGGCAAAATAATGCCAGAATTCAAACCCCATAACTCTATTTTGCAGGATCCACCTTTGAGTGCTTTGTTTATTAGTACTTCTATAAAATACTTCTTCTGGAAATAGAAAGGGAACTATCTGGTATATATATATATATATATATATATATATATATATATATATATATATATATATACCAGATAGTTCCGATCACAGATTAATATAGCAGTCTGCATAAATTAGTCATTGATGATCTTGACATTTTTTCCCTTCTAGGAAGTATTTTCACTTATTTTTATTCTAGAAAATTATATGATACACTTTAATCATCCACATGGAGTATGCTTTCTGGTAATAGTGTTTCCTCTTCCTTCACTGCTTCCCTTCATAATTTTCTCGGATTTCCCCATTTATAAAATCTATGAATGCTATGAGGACATCTATTCAGAATTCTATGCTTACACCTGTTGAAAACATAACTAACTCTTTGTCTAAAGTGCACCTGTCATTTCATGCAAAAATCATTCTTATTAACATCCTGATTTTTTCAAAAAATGATTTACAACATGCAGATTATAGTAATGCTTTCAAGAAGAAGATTAATTCATTTTGCTCCAAGTGGATTTAGAGCAAAAGAGTGATTGCAATCATTACTAGAATCTTCTAAAAGCATGCCAAAGACAATGTCTGCCCTTCACTCAGTCCATATCTTTTACTTTCAGAAGTCATTTAATATTATTTTTAAATTTGTTTCTACTTAACTTAATCCTGTGAAATTTATTCTAGCCATTTCTACATATATGCCTCTATCCAATAAAGTTATTTTTTCACTCCTTAATCAAATCCATTGTTCCTTATATTGATCTTAATAATCCATACATTCTCTAGAAAAATAGACTTTTTCAAGGCTTACAACATGATACAGAGTGCTAGTCACATTTAACCATTCCAATCTCTCTTTACTATCACCAATAAACAGATAATCAAAAAATTCATGTATCTGGAAACAAAATACTCCAATTTTCTTATCAAAATCAATTTAGAAGATCTGCCTATTAGTCATTTCTTATTACAGGGAATGGTGCTCTTTGTCATAAATCTGAAGAAATAATACATCCTTTCTGTTGTAGTGTCCTGCTTTTTTATATATAAAAACATTATCTAGTCATTTAATAAATAAAGCACTTCCTACTTGGCTTTCTAAGATGCCATTTTTGCTTCAATTCTACATCTAGGAAATTACAATCACTGTTTTACAATAAAAATTCTAAAAATTAAAAACAAATACAGTATGCTTTACCAGATATTGTGGATGAAATATGAAGCTTGGTCTTTTTTTTCTGACCCCATTTATAAGTAGATAATTCCGTATCTTTTTCTTTCTTTTTTTTTGCAGGTCTTTGCTTTGTATTTACAAAATAAATCTTTTGTAATTAATATACCATAATATTTATCTGTTTTTTGATGGTAAAATTAAAATTGTCTGATTGAATTTCAAATTATCTTTTTCAAGTATGTGAAAAAAAGTTTTGCTTGATAATTTTTTTAAAAAAAAAAAAAAATATCAATCTATATATTTTTAAAATAATCTAAGACACATGTAGTATCTTCTTTACACTTAAGTGAAAATGAAGTTATTGATATTTTAGATAATAGATTTAAATTATCTTCTAAAGCAGTAGAGATTAAAGATATTTCCCCAAAACATTGTAAAGACAAAATTACTGTCTAACTTGTAAGATACTGATAGCATTTTTCCGAAGATAAAAAAGGCTAATGGTTTTATTGCTGAGGAGTTCATAAATAGTTCAAGAGCCAGAACTGTGAGTGTCAGAATTAATTCAGGGACTTCCTGCTCCAAAATTGAGTTCTCTACCACTATGCCAAATGGTGCAGATTTTTCCACTGATAATTTTGCTTAATAAGCATCTTATAATTGCTAGATCTCTCAGATAACAAATTATGATTAGATATTTTCATTTTGAATATATTCCAAAGTTTACCACTTGTATCATTATTGTTTGTGGTTTAATTGGTTTGTTGATAAAGCAATTGGAACAAGTTGCAGATCTGTTTTTATTTCATCATGTTGTCATGACTCACTCTGTTTTGTTAGTGATATTTTATTAATTTTAAAACCTCAGTAACATGCTGATGTTATTTAGAATATTAAACAATTTACATGTTATATTGGGTCACTCTTAAAACATTAAGCCCTAATTGCAGCAGTTATCTATGAACAAATTATTTTATTTTTCCTTTCATTGGTATTTTTAAATGCTCCAATCATTTTTTAAAAGTTAAACTATTATGTATTGAATCAATTATTGATAAACAAATGAGATAATTAAGTCCATGTGTTTGAATCTATAATATATTTTATCATGAAGATCTTGTATAACTAATGTCAGTTCATAGATTGCATCTAATAAATATTACAATTGATAATTTAAATTCAATGTTTAAAATATATATTAAGGTTTTTGAAACCCACTTTCATAGCTTTGGATGTTAGTTGAATATGATTGATCTAAAAGAGATTTTATTATTTAGAAGACTGATAACTTATTTTGTTATTATACTAAAAAAAATTCTTAGGATTACTAACCTAATTGATCAAATAAATTTTAATTTATTTTTTTCTGCTCTCTTTTATAACTATATAAAGAAACACCTATTATAAACCTGTCTATAGATACTTTTTATAAAATCTGCTGACACTGTAATTCTGGCTAAAATTCTTATTCAATCATCTTTAGAATATTAACTATGGTATAATATGGCCTTAATTAAATTGAAATTATTATTTCGATTAATATATATTAGACTGACCTCATATATTTTTGGAAAATTATGGCAATTAAACGATATTGGACCAGTGAGGCGATCAGTTTTCAGAAATCAAACAATAAGTTTCAAAATGCTCCTATGTAAATCTGTAAAAGTTTTAATCCATATAATGTCTGTATTCATTTACATAATATCAAAATAATAATATCCTTAAAAAATCAATACTGGTTTAATATATACATATGTATGTTTTAATCCATTCCTAGAAATATCATTGTTAAAATTGCCTTCAACATATTTTAATGCTTGTACTATGACTTAATTATAGATATATTATTCTTTGTATTTTTTGAAACTTGATATTATCATACATTACTATTGATCATATACATGTCACTAACTGGTTATTTTGTACAACTATTATTTTTTTTTGCTCCAAAGTCAACTTGTGTGAAATTAAATTTATTATCTACATAAACTACTTAAAAGTTAGATGTCTGAAGACTTATTTTCGTTTGTATATTTTGCGATACATATTTCTTTTAAGTTTTAAATTTTAAAAATCAGTTTAATTAAAACTTTTTCTGCTCTAACATTTAAAAAACCTGACTACCATTTATAAATATATATGTATTTACTTTTCCATATTCTGCCATGTTAAATATTAATGTGAAAAATATGCATACAGCGTTCAAATATAAAATTTAATATTTATTGTACAGAGTATAATTTCTCAGCAGACTGACCATGAAAATGACATGAAACCTCTCGAAAATATACTCAGTACAATAAATATTATTTTAACTTTGTATGAGTATTTTTTCACATAAATACATAGGTATGTATTTATATAAAGGTGGTCCTCTAATTTCATATCTAATGGGTTTTTGAAATATTTATGAAAGATGAAATGTACAAAAGTAGAGCAATGTAAAAAAAAAAAAATCAAAAAGGGGGTTCAAACTACATGTATATATATATTTCTGGTAAATATTATGTTTATATTTTCAAAAAAAGTTTAAACAATCCTTAATATAGAATAAATTTTCATACTTTGAAAATATTTTTTATCTAAAAATTTTATATTTTAAATGAGAAAAAAATGAAGCTAGATTTAGACATATAATATTAAAAAAGTTTAAAAGTATAATGAAGATTAACTTGACAGAATATGAATTTGGAAATATTCCTTAATTTTGTTCTTGACATTCACAATTGAATATATTGTCGATCAGTTTAAATTGTATAAATGATCGATTGAACAAAAGATTCGCTGTCTTTGTCTCACAAGTATGAAATTATAATACTTTGATTTCTTTTTGTCTGCATCAACACTGTTGTTTTTTATTTTTAATTCATGTTTATGAATTTATAAGGTTTTTTTTTTCTTCACCAGAACAGAAATGTATATAAAATGATAGCACATGTTCTAACATAAACTGACACGACATAACTTATCAACATACGCACTAATTCAAAATGTCCCCGCTTAGGATTGAACTTGTAATGCTAAAAATGGACATGATTAATTTCAGGGATTAGTGAATAATAGTCCATGAGAAAAGAATAATCATTATAAGAAAGTAAGCATATTTTGTCATATACATCAATAAAAATTAAAAGTACAAAATTTGTACAAAATAGTAAATTGTAAGAACATAGAATATATAAAATTAGAGAACTGCTTGGATGTTAAAAGTGTTTGTCAGTGCCACATAAACATACCCCACTTCCATATATATATATGCATTTATAACATAATATTCTTTATGCACAATTAAATCTTTTACCATTATATCCAAAATTTATTATGTAAAATAATTATATAAAATCTATATCTATATTCTGTAGAAAATTGTAAATATATTGACTCACTCACTTTTCTAGTAAAACATTCTAAAGAGCAACCATTTATGTAGTTGCCAAATCCATCCTTTATATCTTTCATTGGAATGAAGAAAAGAACACAGAGAATACGTCTCATATTTGTAATTTGTGAGGAAAACATGAAAGTAACATAATCAATTGCTGCTAATGGATTGGCTTCTACAATTCCTCTCCTCCTTACTCTATAGATTCTCATTTTGTGTCAGCTTATACACTTGAATTAAACTCAGTTGAAATGTAAAACTCTAATTAGTGAACGAATATCCTATTATCTATTGCATATTTAATGAAGTGAAATTTGAATATTTATTTTGTATTTTTATATATGCATACACACATATGATATGGATGACAGGATTATAGAAATATTAAAAAAAACTATTAAAATTTAACAACATAATTTAATATCGTGGATAATATTTAAGAATATTGAAAATTATGTATATAATTAAGCAAAAGTTTTCAGCCATAAATCAGAATCATAGATATTTATGCAAATGATAAGTATTCATTGTTATTACAAAAATAAAATAATCAATATGTGTTAAACCCATATTATAATGTAAATGACAATCACTTAATAATGTAAGATCATCTGATTTGATGCAATCGATTTGGTACCCACTCAATTCTTTGCGTATTTACATTAAACAATTTGTTAAGTATGTATGTCAGTATTTAATCTGAATATATTTATATGATAAAAAAAAAGTTCCTAGAATGATAAAGTTTTGAGAGATTTTCTCTTTTAAATCAAAAACAACTTTAAACTAGGGAATATAAATAAAATCTAATCTTCTTGTCACTTTCCCCTTTTTAGCCAAGAAGATTAATTCTTTTATTTCACTTTTATTGCAATAGAATTGAAGTCATCTCATGAATTATTTAAAATGAAGGTACAGAAAAAATATTGTAACCATATTTTCTTTTAATAAAATATCCCAATATTTTTTTAAAGAATTATTAATAAGATATTGAAAAATATTAGTATTATCTAAAATATTGAAAAAAAAAACCAGTAAAATTAGTGGTTATGATTTAAGGTATTGGTTATATATATATTACACAACTTATCTAACATGTTAGCAGTCTACATACAGTGACTTCCGTTTTTGACTTATCCTACTTTTGAAAACTTCAATTATTCTCTCTTCTTGTTCTAGAAATCTATTTGTATAATTCATTTACTACTAATTTTTAGACATATTTATTCTGTTCGCAATATGTTTCAGATTTGTTTTTTTTTTGACTTGGTTCACTATATGATTTTGGAAGGAGCTAGTTCAATGTTCTTAAAATTCTCAAAAACATTCTAATTACACTTTGCATCATAAAAGTCAGCTGCTCATAAGTTTAGATGGGTCATAAACATATATTGGCATAGTCTAGTCAGTTACACCAGGAATCACTTGACCAGTAATGGAATAAAGCAGTGTTTATCTGTGTCCAAGCATTACTTTTTTAAGTTTTGATAAGACTTGTCATGATTTGTGGTTAACAGTTGCTCTGTGTGACTAGGCTTTTTCTTTTTCCTTTCCATTTGCTTCACTGGCTATTAATCATAATATTAACTGATATAGTTTTAATCAAAAACTGCTCTGTAGTTTTCATTAACAATAATACCCTTTGATCTGAGAATCTTTTTATATAATTTCAAGCACTATTATTGAACTCAAATAAAAAAAGCAATTTTTCTTTCTCCAGTAATTTCTGTGATTTCATATATTTTAAATTATATCAATCTGAATTCTTTCTAGAATGCAACAATTAGTGCTTATTTTATTTTATTCATTAAGTTAATTAGTACATACTATTTTTATACAAGCCTTATATTGTACAGTTCATGGTCTATTTAACATTCACAATTGGATTTAGTCCTTCTTGTATGCACTAGAAAGTGCAAATTAAACAAACTATGAAAAGAAAATGTATTGCAATCATTTACAAGTCCACACATTTCAAGAACATAGTTATATTTCCTGATTAACTCATTTCAAGAACATAGTTATATTTCCTGATTAGCTCAACCTAATATTATTTACGTTTTGAATTGCTGGCAGAATCAGTTTTTAATTTATATTGAGGGTGCCAGAGTCAATAGACTCACTGATTCTGTGTGAAGTACATTGTAACTTACAAAGCAAATCCTTACAAAGATCAGGATTATGATTTCCCATCACTTAATTTATTATAACAACTTTGTTAGGAATTTTCCATGGGCTTAATTAATAAAGTATATTGGCAAAGTAATTTATACACTTCTCTACAACTGATTAACAACATCTATAAACTAAAAAATTAAGAATGTAACTAACTAAAATTATGCACATACAATGAAAGTTTTATATTAGTAGTAAAAATTTTTTTATGACACATTGACATTTAAACATTTATAATAATAAAAAAAATTATAATATTGGAAAGAAACACATACACACATACTCAGATAATTATCTTAACCATTGAATTCAAATATCTCACTTTTAAGTCTTAAATAACAAATGTCTCTCCTTTTTTGTCTATGATAACATTCTGTTCACAAATCTCTTTTTCTATAGATATGATTCAAACATTAACTTACTGGTAAGCTTCTAGGGATTATGTAACGATTGCTTATTCTAGTAGTCCTGTTCCTTTTGATGAGGAGTCCACAGTGCTGGTTTATGGTTTCATTTTGGTATTACTTCCATATCTCTGATCTGTATTTAGGTAAGGTTAGATGAAGCTTTTGGTGACTTTTCTGAGAGAAAGTGCCAGAGAATGACTTGGTTCTCCTCACACATGGAGAATAGATTCTGTTTATAGTAATTCTAGGTGATAGCACTTTATTACAACTTTGAAAATGCTGCACACAAGAACACCCAGAAAAACACAGGTAAAAAGACGACTTCTAAATTTGTCAGCTCCTTTTATACTGATGACCATTTTTAAAAAGTCCTGTGCATATTTTCTTATCTTTTGTTTTATTCTAAAATCTTCTACATTCCTTGTTAGTTTTCAGTTGCAAAGCCATTTTTTCTAAATTATTTCAGCCATTTTTAATCACAGCATAAAAGCTTTCTCTCTGATTGTAATCCATTGTGTTTATAACTTTTTTTATTTGAATAACTAATCTATATGCATTTACATTCTTTCCAATATTAACATTACTTTTTACATTTAAAACCCAAATAACTTTCATTGTATGCACACACACAAAAATTACACTAACTAATAAAAAAAAAAACAATGATGATTTTTGAAATTTTATTTCTTTTAACTTTTACTCAACGCCAATATACTTGTACTATATATATGTAAATGGTACAATATATATATATTTCTTAAAAAGAAACATATTTCAAATCGAATTATATGAGTAAAAACAGAGATATTTTGAGTATACATTTAAAATTATTTATTTATTTTATCAGTTAACTATTTCTTTCTCAAGAACTCAGTAATAAAAAAACAAATGTTATTATTATATTTCTATTATGAAAACATCACACGACCGGGTTATTATGCTTACACAAACTGGCAAAACAGTGGAAATTTCCTCCATACAATAATATTTCCTGGTATAGAGCTTACACTAGATGGCACAATTGTATGGACATATTGCTATACAATATAACGAAGTTATGGAAAAATAAATATGAAAAAAGTGATTATACAGAAAGTAGATTATTGGTTTTTATGCTGGGTTTGGAAAAAGATATAGGGAGATTTAGATATAAAGGTCTTAGAGTTGACAAAGATTATGTTGTGGAAATGGGATGGAACTGATTATGAGAAAGCTTAGGGTAGGTGATGGAAGAGGAAGGTAAAGTGGCTAACAGATTTCTTTGGGCATAGTTGCTGAGAGATTCCTGACTACATTTAAGGAGAAGTCACGGTATATCACATCACATCACATTACTGTTTTGATTGTTATCTTTTTTATTACTAACATTAATAAAACAATTATTGCTCCGAATTACATTTCTTTCTTTTGATTATAATAAAAGAAATTTTATTTTGATTAGTGTAGTGCTTTATAAGAGACAAGTAAGAAATCTTAAGATAATTGCTTTTATTCTCCATTTAACTGCTATCATAAACCATGTTTTGTTTCTAAGAAACATTTATTAATTTCAAGAAAGCAGAAATCTTAACTTTTTTTTGCACACTACACGTAGGCACAATAACTCCATTTTTTGCGTAATTATATGTTTAATTGGACTAATGATTGATTATAATTTTATTTACTGCAAATAAATTATATATGAATGCTAGCAGACATAAAAGTATAATATGTGTATATAGTAAAAAATATTAACACTATAAAAAATTAATTGTAATAATATTGTTTTCACTGTGCCATTTATCATTACGTATCTTTTTCACGTGTCTTTCGCTTTTTGCTTACAATTAGACCTCTTCACAAGGTATTAAAAATGAATAGAAACATTCCAATATTATGTGAGAGTGGCGTAGTTAAAATTACATTGCAGAAAATATTGTTCATTATTAGATAATTTCTATATAATGGGTGACTAATATAAAATTATTAATATACTTTCAATAAGTGATTTGTGTTAAAGTTATGAGGGCAGAGGGTTTGACACATCAATTAAACTGAAGTAATCTATCTATCTATCTATCTATCTATCTATCTATCTATCTATCTATCTATCTATCTATCTATCTATCTATCTATCTATCTATCTATCTATCTATCTATCTATCTATCTATCTATCTATCTATCTATCTATCTATCTATCTATCTATCTATCTATCTATCTATCTATCTATCTATCTATCTATCTATCTATCTATCTATCTATCTATCTATCTATCTATCTATCTATCTATCTATCTATCTATCTATCTATCTATCTATCTATCTATCTATCTATCTATCTATCTATCTATCTATCTATCTATCTATCTATCTATCTATCTATCTATCTATCTATCTATCTATCTATCTATCTATCTATCTATCTATCTATCTATCTATCTATCTATCTATCTATCTATCTATCTATCTATCTATCTATCTATCTATCTATCTATCTATCTATCTATCTATCTATCTATCTATCTATCTATCTATCTATCTATCTATCTATCTATCTATCTATCTATCTATCTATCTATCTATCTATCTATCTATCTATCTATCTATCTATCTATCTATCTATCTATCTATCTATCTATCTATCTATCTATCTATCTATCTATCTATCTATCTATCTATCTATCTATCTATCTATCTATCTATCTATCTATCTATCTATCTATCTATCTATCTATCTATCTATCTATCTATCTATCTATCTATCTATCTATCTATCTATCTATCTATCTATCTATCTATCTATCTATCTATCTATCTATCTATCTATCTATCTATCTATCTATCTATCTATCTATCTATCTATCTATCTATCTATCTATCTATCTATCTATCTATCTATCTATCTATCTATCTACTGAACAATAATAAATATATGTGTAAGAGATTGTAGTCTGGGCCAACTAATGAATGCTGCTGGTGGAGATCATAGATCATTTTCACATATGTTTATCATTACATCTCTTAACAAAGTGTTAAAAATGGATAGAAAACATTTCCTACCTTATGTGGAGTGTTGTAATGAAAATCAAACTACAGAAATATTATTTATTATTTGATAATCTCTAGTCTAATGAGTGATTAATAAAAAAATATTAACATAATTTCAATAAGTGATTTGTGTTAAAGTTGTGAGGGCTGCACTTTTGATACTTATCAAGTAAACTGCAGTAATTTTCTATATATATATACTGAACAGTAATGAAGATATGTGTAAGAGATTATGGTCTGGATCAACTAATGAGTGATGGTTTAGCATTAAATGTGCATCTTGGGGATCATAGATCTTTTTCACATGTCTTTGATCATATGTTTATGATTACATCTCTTCACAAATGTTAAAAACAGATATAAATCTGTCCTGATCTTGCATGAGAGCAGTGTAGTAAAAATAACACTATAGAAATATTAATGTATTAAATGGAGAATCTCTAGTCTAATGAATGACTAATACAAATTATTAATATGATATCTACCATATTTTATTCTGTACATTATCTTAAAAAGTTGGATCGATCTTTTTTTTTCATGTCTAATAAAATAAAAAATACAGTAGACAGCAGCAGATAATGCATTGAAAATTGTATATATATATAATGATATAATATCAAAATCAATTCTCAGTAACCGTTTTAAGAAAAAAAAAAGGTTATTATTTAGGATAATGAAAAATAATTTATAAAAGAATATATTTAAAAAAATAGAATTTAAAATAACTTGCTGAAAGACAAATTCTATAAAGCTTTTTCCCTCAAGTGCTGAAAAAAAGGATAAATATTATCAGATAGATTAGTCAAATGCAACTCATACACATAAGCCCACAGTTATATATATACAATGCAACCAGTTGGTTACATAGCAGCATTAAAAAAAAAAATTAGCTTCCTCAGGTTTGAAAATTAAAAACAAAATTATTTTATTAATGGGGGGAAATAATATTTAAATTTTCTTAGGCCTATTTTTATTAGAGTCATTATTTAATTCAATCATTGTAAAATTTCCATATAATAGTATGAAAATTCTCAAACATTAAATATATTTAAGAGTACTTAAAAAAAAAATAAAAAATAAAAAAGAGAGGAGAGCAAAAATGGGATTTTAATAATTTTGAAAATTTTAATTTATCAGAATTGTTTTTTTTTTTATCTCTATTTAATGAAATGAAAAAAAAAAAAACAAATCAATGCAATTAACAAATTATCTTGTTGTTTTTTGTTTTTGTTTATGCAAGATTTGATTTTTAATTATAAATGAATGTCAAAAGAGAGGCAGATCCATACCTGGCCATATCAATCTGGGAATAAACAACTGGCCTAAACAGCACCTGACCAACGAACCCCTAAATAATTTATATGAAAATAACTATTAAGATTAATAAAACCCTCCCACCATACCTCACCAAAACAGGGCTCACTAACAATGGTATCTCATTATAGGCTAGATAAATGACACATTCACCTTGCATCCACTGATTAAGTTCTTTACTAACTATCATTTTGTATTCTACTAACATTTGGATCATTCCTTTGTATATATCATCTTGTAATCTCACCTAGTTAAAGCTTATTTTCTTTGTATTCACCTATAGGTCAAATAAAATTATTTTGAAAGAGAAGAAAAAAATGAATGTCAAGAATTTTATGTTGTTAATTTTAAGTTCTTAACTTGCTTTTAATTTGATAATAAAGATAATTGGTTATCATAAAAATTATAATGAAAGAGATAGATTGTAATTGGCTTGTTAGCAAGATTGATCTAAAAAAATATATGGGGGGGGGTAGTATTTGGTGATTATACCCAAGGGTCTGGGGAATTTATTACTAACTTAATTGTTAAGCAGGGCAGTCAAATTTTAATTCTGCTATTGAAAAAGATAGTAGAAATTATTGCTAAATTAACTGTTGAAGAGAGCAGTCAAATCTTAATCCTGCTTCTAAAAAAAGACAGTAGAAGTATTTCTAACTTAACTGTAGAAGAGAGCAGCCCAAGCTTAATCCAACTGTTCTTTTTGTATTGTTCTTAGCATACTATGAGTTTATCACTAAAATGGTTTTTACAATGAAAACCATGTGCTAAGTTCAGCTAAAATCTAGGCATCACCTTCCTCCATGTAATCTGCATTGATGGAAAGAAAATGTAGGGAAGATAAAACCTCCTTTAAGCAGTCTGAAATCTAGCCTTCAACCAAGAAAATGAGTCTCTGTCTACATCTGTCTCATCTGGAACTTTAAGAAGATAACCAAATAGACAAAATTGCTATTTCCATGTATCTAAAATTATTACAGATCCAGGGAAGGACAAATTTAATCAGACCCAGATTTAGAAGCCTTCAATACAAATTCCATTAGGAAAAACTAAAATTGCAACTGGAAAAGCCTTTATAGATAAGAGAGCCATGGCTATAGATATTATTTTTTATGTGTACACACTATATTTTTATTAATAAAAAATCTGTTTTTGTTTCATAAATGTAATAAGTTTTTTTTTTTTAATTTGCCTTCTGGGTAGAGTCAAAAATTGCTATCTTTGATTTTTTTGAAAATGTTTAACAAACTCATAGTTATTTTTAAAGAAAGAACTCACTGAATTAAAAGTTAATTCATGAATAAAAATCACTTGATAGGTTAACATAATTTTATCAAAACATATATTTACTTATTTTTTATGATGAAATGGATGTTTGAAATTATCTATTATCATGTCATTTTTTTTTGTTAATTAGATATTAAATGATTGCTTTCAAAAATATTCTTTCTAGTCTTAATTAATTTATTCTATTCAATTCCTGTTTCATGAAGTGTTGTGTGTGTGACCTTATATCTTATATTCTAGGATTTAGTTTTTTTATAATACCAATAAAGCTAGTTATTTATAAGTAGGGGAAGCCTATAAATTGCTTAAGATTATTTATAATCACTAATCTATTTATTTATTTCCCTCTTGCTCAGTAATAAATTATAGAGTTCTTGCTTCCTGAGCTAGATTTGTGCATAACAGCTATAAAGCATAAGGGTTTATATTTAGTGTATGGGCATCCAGATGATGATGATGATTCATGGATTGGTGTAAAGAGGATATTCTTCAAAATTCATGCACTATATTTTATTTAGTTTGGTCTTTATTAAAAATTAAGTTTATAGTTAGCCTGTACATTAATGGTACTAAGTGGCCAGAGCATTGATAATGATTAGTATGTTTTAATATCCCAGCATTATTTTTTGAGGGTTGTATTCTTATGAATTAGCACTTAAGTTTGTGCATCAAATTATGGTTTAATAATTGCCCAAGCTGGCAAAGGCTCAATAGTTAGCCTGGTCTACAGAAGACTCATTTCCAATACATGACTGTTGATTTATATTTTTTATTGTTCTAATCCAGCCACAAGTTGGACTGCTAATTGATTTATTTTGGTAGATCATTCATGATGATGAATGATTATTTTGGGGAATGCTAGTGAACTTATAGTTAGATATGCTGATCTCTCAAAATAATCTATGATGCTCATTCCTTTTGAGATTTTTTTTTCTTTTTAACTTGAGAATAAAAATACAAATACTTAGATTTCTCATGGTTTAAACCCCAATTTTCTGCAGAGTTCCAAATGGGTAACCAATTTAGGGTAGTTAATGTTAATGTACTGTGACCATCATCCCAGTTATGACCCTGTATTTCCCAGTAGTGTTACAATATATATATATATATATGATCACTAGATGGAGATTTACCAATAGCTCCTAACAAGCTTTTGTTTACATAAACACCGAGAGAGATAGAATTCAATATTTTTTTGTTGTCTCCACCTTCAGACCATCTGGTTTCAAGTAAGTTGGCTCATGTCTGTGAAGGGTAGGGTCTAGAAACTAGATCTAAATACTAACTCTAAAATCAGAATTTATGAAACATGTTTCTACCAGTTTGAAAGAGATATTGAATTCTATCTCTCTTGGTGTTTATGTAAACAAAAGCTTGTTAGGAGCTATTGGTAAAGCTCCATTTAGTGATCATAAAATGCAAGCTAAAGCAAGTTACAAAATTTATAACTTGTTTTGTTTATCATATATATATATATATAGCTCAAATCTCTAAATAGCAATTTAACATTTTGATTTTTATATAAAAAAAATCAACAGTAAAAAGTATTTGAAAGCTTTAGATGAGATTAACAGTTAGCAAAAGTCAGGAAGAGCGCATTTGGCCATTATGGTATTTTTAACAATTTCAAGGCTTGTCAATTAAAAATTGTAAGAGAATCAATAACAAGTCTATCTAAAAACTATAGATCAACTTAAATATTAAAAACTATGGATCAAAGCATTCCAAACTTCTTAACTTATTGCAGTCTTGCAGCATCAAAAGATAAAGATAAAAGATAAATTTTAAATAAATGAAAAGCAAAATAAGAATCAAAGATGGTTTTAGAAAAGTAAAAATCATTTAATTCTTTTTTTTTAATTGCAATTTACAATAAATTAATTTTTTAATCTTGATGATTATTTTAATGAATTGGCATTTAATTTGAATATATATATGATATTGTTTTATGGTTTTGTGTGTATATATATATAGTCCTGTTATTTTTGGTACAATGTGTGTTTGGCATTTTACAATGAAAGAAGATTGGTGAAAGAAAAGTGTATTTTATAAAATATAATAATAATATATAGAAAAAAAATGTAGATTTTTCAATTTAATAAACAAGATTAAGTATTTTATCGTAACTACCATAATAATCAAAAAAAGAAAATATAGATGTAGATTTTTTTTTAAAATAACAAAAAAATACAATTAACTGTAATTAGAGAGGAAAGCAGGTATAATATTTCTTCTTTCTCTAACTAAATATGTTGGATGGAAATGTTGATCATCAGTATGAATTTAGTAAATGAAAAAAATAAAATAAAGATTGTATATAATTAAATATTATTTAAATTGTGTAAAGTGCTCATTAATTTTGATTGATGAAATAAAGTTAGTCGCCAAACAAAAGTGAATGCTGTATTAAAGATAATTTAAAACCATGTACTGTTTGTAAGTTAGGATTAATATTGTAAATTAATTATAATAAAAATAAACTTTCTGGAGGAATTAATTTCTTCAAGAGGTAAAGAAAAGATGAATAAGTTCTTGTGTCATGGAATCAGACCACTGGTATAAAAATGTGATCCTGAGAACTTTAATTTCTTCCTTTCTTGCTTCATTAATATTGATATTAAACTGCCAAACATCACACGATCACCATTTCTTATGCTTGCTCATAACTGTTATTAAAACAGGCAAAACTCAGATGTAAGGCTTCTCACTGATGACATCACAGTCCAGAAAATAGTCTGGGGATATTGGATGAGTAGGCAGTAGATAGTGATTTTATGCACAAGCCTTCTGGCATTCATTGATAACTCTGGCTTGCACTGAGTGGCACTACTGTATGGAGAGTTTTGCCTGTTTAATTTCATTAATATTGCTTGTGAGTTCTTCAAATTAGAGTGTTGTATTCTTCATTGAGTGATGTAAAATGGAGAAATATCTAGAAAGCTGTATAAGAAAGTTTTTCACCTGTTCTTTTACCTGCAGGTATAATTCAAGCCAGATGTAGTGCTAAACAGATACAGTTGCCAATGCTTTTTTTTATCCTAAAGTCGAGAGGATGCAGTGATTCAAAATGCCACATTTACATAAGCAGGATTCTAGCAAGCTAATAAGAAATATCACACTTCAACCAGCCATAATATATCCCATAATTTGTCAAAATAAGAAACCCATAATCATTGTATATACCTATTATATCAGAAATTAAATCCACGCAAAGAAATAATAGATAAGATTAATGAGAGCTCTATCTTTAATGTTTATCTGAACTAATTAAAGCTATTTTGAGTTATCAAATTTTATTTAAGTATATATCAAAAAATGCTATTGTACATTTATATATTAATATACAAATTAAATGAAACACCCATTATAAATTAATAATTGTAATAATAATAAAAAATTATAGAGTATTAATAATGATAAAATATTCATTAATATGGATTATGAAAACTCAAAATAGATTCATCAATTTTAATATTTGTGCTTTACCTGTTAATTAAAGATTTCCTATTTCTATTTAAAAAATTTACTTCTTTGATTTTCATTTAATTTTTTTACTTGTGAAAAATTCTAGTCAAAATTCAAGTTAAAGTATGATCAAAGAAAACAGATGGTCCTTATTAATTTTTTATTTTTACTTTTTATATGTGTTTAGAAAAGCGATGTTCTTTTAATATACGGGGTTGCCTAAACATATATTAAGCATTGCATTTACTTATAATTTAATAAAGAATATTACTTTTTTTTTGTTTCATAAGTATCACATTTTAAAAAAATTATCCATCAATCTAATAATACTAGGTGGATAAAAAGTGAAACATATAATTCTCTAATGAACTTTTAATAAATTTAGTTTGAGCTTTTGAAATATGTGGAATATCTTGCTTTTAAAAATTAATATTATATTTTTAAAATTGATATAAAATAGAATATTTTTTTTACTTTCATAGCCAAGCTCGATCATTCTTTTTGAAAAATTTATTTTATATTTACTATTTTTATAATGATTCAACATACCATTATAAAATAAAATTGATCAAAGATTTGCCATCTTATGTACTTTAGTACTTTGGATTTATAATGTATATATATAATTTTAACAGTTTAACTAATCATTAATTTAATAAAGCACAAGCTCTTATTACATATACATCAGAATATTTAATATCTTTATTCTATTCCTTTTTAACTGAACACTGTAAATTATTCAACTTGTTTAATTTATTTATAAGATACTTCTGAGGTTTTACAATTCTGATTATTATTCTATTATTAGAACATTAAGTTTTCCTTATACTTATGCATTCATATGTGAATTATATAAAA
Organism: Epiperipatus broadwayi; assembly: GCA_028023455.1. Classification (NCBI taxonomy): domain Eukaryota; kingdom Metazoa; phylum Onychophora; class Udeonychophora; order Euonychophora; family Peripatidae; genus Epiperipatus; species Epiperipatus broadwayi. Next base: position 10,167,296 of record JAQFVV010012413.1, read on the forward strand.
AATAAATAAAACAATAACAAAGTATCCCTGAGGATGATCAAGGCTATTATTTAATTGTAGCATTTGATTGCGTAGTTATTTTATTTATCTTCAGGCCAAAATAATGCATAAAAAAATTATTAAAGATTTATAGTACGCAAAATATTAAGTAGAAAACCTATATCTTGTTTATGTATTAGTGTTAACTTAATACTTCCTCTATATGGAATATAATATATGTAATGAGTGTGCTTATACACAAATATAGAGGAGCTTGTTATTTCTATAAATTAAATATGGCTTAGTGCTTTGGAGAACTTCTGGCATTTCCATATTCATGTTAAGATTACTGTTTATCTGGCAATGAATACAAGAATGCCATAAGTTCTTGAAAGTGTTAAACCATATTTAATATATAGAAATAACAAACTTCTCTATAGTTGTCTATATGCATAATTATTAGATTTATTGCTATATATTCTTTCCAATGAGATATATGTAATATTGATTTTTCCCTTTGTTTATATTTGTAATTCAACTTTTTGCAGTTTTTTTTTTTTACAGTTATGATTACGGTGAACTTCATCAAAAGTGCACTTAGCATTAGGTTGTAAAGAATAAAGAAGCTATCTCACTATGCATACTCACAAACATTTGTAAATTTGAATAAGACATATGTAAAAAATGATCTTTTTTATTTATTATTAAATTGTATATATGTATAGTAACTGAAAAGCAATATTAATATATACATACTCAGAAAACATTGAACATATTATATCTAATCTTAATGAATTCAGCACTCTTGTCAAAAACCACTGATAACACATTAAGATTTAATATTTTTAATGTTTTCTTTGAGTTTAGTGTATTAATACTGTTTTTAATTTGTTATATTAGTGACAGAGTTATTATATAGTTATTATAAATATGTATAATAAATATCCTTGTGTTATACTGTAATGGCCTAAAATGTACAGCTCAACTGGACATCACCCAAGGAAAATTTATTGTAACCCCATATTCTGACATCACATGATTAAAACCTTTTTTTTTATAGACCACTAAGTCAGTTAGATAGAAGAGACCCTATCATTGTTTATTTAATCTTATTGATTTCAAATAATAATACAAATGCTAAAAATAATGAGCATTACAATTTATAGATATATGTATGTATACATTATTACAACACAAATGAGAATATAAATGACAACAGTCCACAGGCAACACAGATCTATTGGTTCTTTTACCCAATGTTAAATTTAGAATAATATATTATTTTATTTAATTGTCCTAGTGATTTTAAGTACAAATGAATATGGATAAAGATTTATTGGTTCTGTTATTTTTATGCACAGATAATATATGGTACAATACATTTAAATTATCTCTGAATATATATGAATTTACTATACAGACTAACCATTACATTCAAATATCAGCCTTTCAAGCTAATTGTGCATACGCTTTTGCGAGTGTTAGTAATAATAAATGAATACTTTCTCTCCAATACAAGATATAGTATTTATGCAGGAATAAAATGAATCACTTATTCCTATGACTCAAATGCTTATATATGAGCAACTCTGAAGTACTGGCAAGGAAAGCATGAGGATGGAACAGTCACTTTAAATTACTATATACGATGTCTGAATGAATGACGTCGGTGAAATTGTCTAGAATTTACTAAACGTCATTCTAACTGAAACTTAATCATATGTAAATAAGCATTTATTTTATATAGCATATGTTTACAATTGTATTACATTCAAATATCAGCCTTTCAAGCTAATTGTGCATACACTTTTGCGAGTATTAATAATAATAAATGAATACTTTCTCTCCAATACAAGATATAGTATTTATGCAGGAATAAAAGGAATCCACTTATTCCTACAACTCAAATGCTTATATATGAGCAAATCTGAAGTACTGGCAAGGAAATCATGAGGATGGAACAGTCACTTTAAATTACTATATACGATGTCTGAATAAATGATGTCAGTGAAATTGTCTAGAATTTACTAAACGTCACTCTACTATATCTTGTATTGGAGAGAAAGTATTCATTTATTATTATTAACACTCACAAAAGCATATGCACAATTAGCTTGAAAGGCTGATATTTGAATGTAATACAATTGTAAACATATGCTATATAAAATAAATGCTTATTTACATAAGACGAACCATTACAAAAAATTACTAATACACTTGGTCACAATACAGTTTTAAGGCTTATTAAATGTATAGTTTGAGGATGCACTAAAATCATAAACTAAGCTCAATCACTTCAGGTTGTAATGATGTTAAATAACTAAACAATAACTAAGTAAATGTAAGAGGCAGAAAAATAGCATCTGCATTACACTCATTTATAACCATATATATATATAAATAAAGCAAGCATCTGACAAACAGTAGGAATGTGCATTTACTGCACACCACTGTTCAAACTAAAGGTGCTAAGTGGAGTGACTGGCAGATCTAAACAGTATTACACATATATAAACAAAGCATTTGATATACCATGGGTATATCAGTCTACCACATACTATTGCTTATAGCAAGTTGATGAATGCTAGTGATTGACCAACACAAATATTATTACACTCCTATGAATACCCAAACCCATATAAATGAACATTGTATATAAACAAAACAACCAGAAATAAAAGTATATTATTAGCTCAAGTAACTTTAAGACACTTAATTATTTTTTCCCATGTCTGCTTATTCTCAAATCTGAAGCTATTTAGCTCAAACTGTAAACTTTTAGAACTATTAAAAAGACATAAAAAACAAAATTACTTAATTTTTTACATTGGTCTATAATCGGCATTATTCATGTTAATGTTTAAATTACTATTTTTATATTTTCTATAATTAAGGTAGTGGTAATGACAGCATATGAAATAAGTTTTTAAGAGCATGGTGAGGGTTTGCTCTAATTACTTTATAAGAAATATGTTCCTTTTTAGATTTACATCAAATGTACTGTAGTGTGATTAATAAACAATAGCCAGCCCATGCAATAGTAATTTATAAACAGCTTAAGGTTTACATAAAATCAATAATAATAATTTATAAAATGTAGATTAAATATTTAATATTAGTAATAGACAGTTATAATAATATATTCAAACTTTATATATATTAGCCTTTCATCACTAAGAGTTCAAGTTCTGAATTCAGATGTTGGTATACTTTTAGCGGACTATATCTGTCCAAACATAGCTATGACTGGTGGTTTTCTGTGAAGCTTCTTATTTAATGGCAGCATCGGATGATGTTTTCTTTGTTAATTAACAGATGGGTTCTCCCCAAAGCAATAGACACTTTTGAAGCCTAAACAGAATGTAGTTCATGTATAAACTGGACACAATGCTTTTTAAGATGGTTCCACAATATTTGATGGCTTCTTCTCTGCACTTCCCAATGACTTGCATTTCTATTGGCTTGGCAATATTGGAGCAAATGACAACTTCTCTCACACTGCTTTGACATTTTAACGTAGAACAAAATAAATATAATGAATGCTCAGTCAAAGAAAGTTTGTCTTATCAGCAAAATTACTTTTCATCAATGGTCATTTCAATCCATTTATCTACTGGTAGTATATAATTCTTAAACTTCATTATTATTTGTGGCTTAATTGTCCAATTACAGCATTTATACAATTTTATCTTTGAAAGGGATTATCAAAATAATAGACAATGTTTTGACTAAATTACATCAGATATGTATCGGCTTAATTAGTTGATTTGTTTATAAGAATTTAATTACATTTTATACAATACTGTCATTTCCACCTACCTAATTATAAAATAATTTTACAAATTTTAATAAAAGAAAAAAATAGTTTTAAATTACTTTTAGAAATAAACTTAAAATCAGTAATGTAATACATATTCATCTGTGCACATGCTTATATATACATATAATTTCCACTTATTAAAATTATTAAAAACTTTTAATTTAAAATTCCTTTAAATTTCTCAATTTATGAACATGAGGAATATATAAATATAGCTTCAATATGAATTTTCATTATTTTTATGCAAAATGCAAGCAATGTCTTGCGTTGTTAGCCGAGAGGTATCGCAGCCGCCATGCAAGCAAGTGGTTGGTTGCAGACGGTTGTGGGTTCGCGTCCCGGCTGATGCTATGACACAATGAAAAAAAAAAATGCAAGCAATTTATAAAATGTAGCCATGAGGAAATTTATTTAAATTTTTAAGTAGAATTGTTATTGACTTTGTTCAATTTTCTTTTTTTATTTTTCAAATAGTAAACTCCAGTTTAATAGTGCATAACTTTACTTGGCTAAAAAAAAAAAAAAGACTTATTTCAATTAAAAAATAATAATAAAACTTTGAAAAATTATTTTAAAAAAACCTTATTAATAAAACAAATGTGTGAAGAAGCTGCTATGTAAATAAATTTTTATAACAAGTCATAACAAAGAGCAAAAAGACATCAAAATAGCTCTTCCTGCAAGAACAATGATGATAACTAATATTACATATTGAGTTCAGAACGATTTACCTAAAATTAGCATTTATAAACTGAGTTTTGCAGCAATCAATCGGATCAATTCTATTTTTAATCAGTTTATTAATCTCAATATAAGAATACAATTAAATACTTAATTTTTAAAGAAACCAAGCGTTTAACTATGATAAAATCTGCGAATAACGAGTTTAAAAGCCATTTTGATTAATTCTAGTTTGTTGTTAACAATTATTTATAAAAAAGCTCATATTATGACATTTTCTAACAATAATTGTTACTGAATAGTTGCTTTTAAAAATATTTTGTAATATTATTTGTGAAATAATAAACTAAATTGTTTTTTCAAGAAAAAAATGTTATGGATATGAAATAATTGTGATAAGTAATTATTATTGTGACATGTAGCATAATGGATAGAATAAGATATTCAACACTCAGAAATGCCATTTAAAGTTAACAGCAAAATAAAATTCTGAAACAAATTAAATATAACATTTATAATTAAGGTGGCATTTTAAAATCAATGATTTCTATTTTGATTGCTATATCATAGAAGCAGTTGTATTACAAGCATAAGAAACTTTACATAATTTTTACAAATTGGCATTTGTATATTTTTCCCAATCATTGCACTGAAGAATATATATTTGGTAATCACCATTAAAAACCTTCAAAAGTTTGTCACATTCAATATATATAATATATGGATAAAGTTATCATGCCATACTATAATAATCTTTTGATATAATGATATCTATGCATGAATACATTATGGATTAAGATTATTTGAAAAAATTGTAAAATTATATTCATCACATGATGCTAAAGTGGTTTCTTTGCAACATTGCCAGATTCAAAAAATATACTGTTTTATAATGTATAAAAAAATAAACATCTCTAATGTCCACATTATAAGAAATAGCTCAATATATATGCATGTTAAGTCTTATATAAATAGATAGATAGTTAAAGTATCTACATGCTTAAAGTCTACAATCAAGTGATACAAACTGATCTTAACCAGTAATTTTCTATAGCTTGTTTTTAATACAATTTACTTTAGCCTTTCAAATTCAAAGATTCATCATAAATATTAACAACTCATCATATCATTAAGATATGCAATATTTATTTCATCATTATCATCATCATTGTCTACCAATATCAATCCACTGCAGGATGAAGGGATCTCCATGTTCAATCCATCTTCTCTGATCTCTAGCTTCACTTCTCCACATTACCCATGCACACTTTCTTATTTTATCTATCCATCTCACATATGGTCTCTTTCTGGATCTTTTAAATCTTTTAGAATCAAGTTTAAGATTTCAATTATTCATCTATTATTATTTTTTCTAGCAATATGTTTAGTCCATCTCCAATTAAATCTTTTAATTATTTTAATGATGTCAGTAACACCTATTTGTTTTCTTATCCATATATTTCATTCAATATTTTCTTGTTATTCCTAACATGCTTCATACTTCTTTGAGTGATATGAAGTCTCTGTATTGCTATTCTACTAAATATCCAAATCTCAGATCCATAAGTAAAAACTGGTAAAACACATTTATTAAAAATCTTCCTTTTCAAACACATAGGCATATTTATTTTTAATATTAAGTTATTTCTACCAAAAATACTACAACCAAATCAAGTTTAATTCTATAATTAATTTCAACCATTATGTTTTTATCTGAAGCAATAATCTGACCAAGATATTTGTAGTTGTTAATATATTCTACCTTATCATAATCAATCTTTATTTTTATCTTTTGAAAAATCCATTGAAAATTACTTGAGTGTTTTTAACATTTATTTTTAGGCCTACTTTCTTACTTTCATCTGATAACTCTTGCAACATTTTCATCTGCAAAAACAACTACTTCATATGTAAAATCTAAATAACTTAAATAATCTCCATTTACTTTTACTTCCTTAGCTTCCCATTTTAATCCACAAAATATTTTTTGCAGTACTGACATAAAACATTTTGGAGATATGAAATAACCCTGTCATATACCTTTCTCAATGCTAATCTTCCTAATATCATTATGTAATTTAAATGTTGGTGTTGCATATTTATAAATATTCTTCAGAATATTACAATATCCTGATCTAATACTTTGATCACTAAAAAAATGTTTATAGAATCAAATGCCTTTTTATAATCTACAAATTCAAAGCATTATGGCAACTCATATTCATTGGTCCCATCAATAACTTTGCTCAATGCTTGGATATGATCCATTGTACTATAACCATTTTTAAATCCAGCTTGTTCTTTTGATTGGTAGAAATTCAATGTTCTCTGTTGATGCATTGTAATTATCTTGGTAAATATTTTAGATAAAACTGATAAAAGACTGATAGGTCTGTAATTTCTAATATCTTTTGTATCATATTTTTCAAATATTAATACTGCATTCTTCCAATCATCTAATACATATTGATCATTTAGACATTTGGTGTATAACTTTGCTAAAAAACTTTTATTTCTTCACTTGCTTCTTTTAGTATATCGATTATAATTCCATCATTATCTGGAGTTTTTTCCTTCTTCATAAATTTAATCGCATGTCTCATTTCTTTATTTAAAATCCTGGGCAATTCAGAAGATATAATAGATGTAAGAGGTACTTGTTCTTTATTATTACATAATTCTTGATATGACTCTTTTACCCATTTCATAATGTCATTTCTCTTTTTAGTAACAGTTCTATCATTTTTCTTATTGAGATATAACTTTCATACGAATACCAAAATGTTGTTTACTTTCTTAAGACTTTTATCCTCTTCTACAGCTTTCCTTGCTAATTCACAATTATCCTTTCTTATATCAATATCGACTCTTTTTTACACCATTTTACAAAATTCGAGATATTCAATCATTCTTAATGCATCATTTTTATATATCTTCATATTCCTTCTTTTCTTCACAAATTCTCTAGACTCGGTAGAAATTTTATTGGTTAATTGTTGCTTTTTTCTACCCGCTATCTTTGTTGCAGATTTTAAAAGTGTATCAGTTATTTTCATATTATTTTCATTCAAATCTGAATCTTGTTCAAAATCTACTAATACATGAAAATGATTAGCAAGTTCTAATTTAAATTCATTAGAATATTTCTGAAGATTATGAATATCAATTGTAAATGTTGTTTTTCTTAATAATTTGGGTCCCTCTAGTTTTGCTTTAACATGTATCTCACATCTTACTAATCAATGATCATTTCTTGTGTTGAATTTATTAAGGACATTACAATCTTGAAATATGTATTTTCTGTTAATCAAAATATAATCCAATTATGCAATACTTTCATTTGCATGCTTCCATGTTGATTTCCTTTTGACATTTTTTTCAAAAAGAGAATTCATAATATCGAGATTTTTTTCTGCAAACTCCACAAGTCTATGTCCTCTTTCATTTCTATTATCATAACCAAAATTACCTACAGCACTTTCATCTTTCATTTGTTTACCAATTCTAGCATTAAAGTCTCCCATAACGATTTTAAAATGTTGTTTACTCTGATCGAAAGCCTTTTGTACATCCATATAAAAATCTTCTACTACTTCATCGCTATGAAAACTTGTTGGGGCACAAATCTGAATTATCTGCATTTTTTATTTACTATTAAGTTGAATAACTAATCTTGCCACTCTGTCTGATACCCAATCAACCTCAACAATGCTGTCCTTTCACTTTTTTTGTACTTCCAATATTTGTGCCTTTATAGTAGAGTACCATTCCACTTTTTAAACTAATTGTCTTTTCAACCTTTTTTTCTAACTTCATTAAGTCCAATAATGTCCCATTTAATAGAAGACAGTTCTTCTAATTCTTAACATTTTTATAAAAGTGATCTGCAGTTGTAAGCAGCTAAATAAAAAGTCATCATCAAATGGCAGACTGGGTCTGCAATCAGGGATTCTTAACACTCTCCACCTTTGGGAACCAACCATTTTCCATAGCTGCTAACTTTACAGCCTCCTGGAAATAAGAGCCATGATTTATTTTTGTCTGTTATGACTATGCATATCTATTGGAATTTTTTTTTTCAATTATGCACACATTCATTCTACCTTATCAGACAACTGAGAAGAATGACCATAGTATTTCTTGAGCTTAAACAAACTCACAATGCTGGCTAATGCATGTTGGTAAGCATCCCATAATGTGCATATATGATATGAATAATCACATAGTAATAACAGCTACAATGACAAAAACATATGGAGTGGGCATTTAGAAATTTGCCTGCTCAGTTCCTCTAAGGCCTTTGAAAGAAATCAAAGGATCTTCTTTCGGTTAACACCAAACTCCATTCTGCAATCAATATTTATTTATACCTGGTAAAATACATAGTTTTATTTCACATAAAATACTACCAGATTTTTAAACAATCATAACCCAATAGATATATTTGCAGCTTTTGTATCTCCATACACATATATAAATAACATATCCTGATTCATCCTTGTATAATTTACAGCAGTAATGCATTGGCATTTCATTTGGATAATACTGGCTATCTACTATAAAAATACAATACCTGGCAAATCAGTTTTTGTTATTGAGGCAAACTTTAAAAAGCTGTATATTTTAATACTATTAAGAGCTTGGTTAAATTGGTCTACTGAATAAAATAATAAAAAATATTAGGAAAAAATATGCATTAAACAATAATATTTTTTAAAAATATATTTTGTAAAAATTTATTGTCCTATTTTAATGCTGAAATTCAACCTACACCCATTATTTATTAGGGTTAAAGAAACAGTTCTTTCTATATATATACTTTATACTTGTCAAAATATCATAAAATTAAAGTATTTAAAATGAAATACATATGTTATCAATATTAAAAGAAAAATTTTAAAAACCTAAAAAGATTTTTATTTTAAAGCTTAACAAATATTTTTTTTAGTTAGTTTAACATTATTTCTACATGATGAAGAATGTGTTATAATTTCTTGTTAAATTCAAATATCAGCTCTCTGATAACAATGCTTTTTTGTCTTTACAAAATAAAAACACTTTGTTCTGATCAACCAATTGCAATTTGAGTTATAATTTCTCATTCTCAAATCGATGTTGTAGATTTAGTTAAGAAAACATTATGAAAGAAGAATGAAAAATACAATTGTTGTATCATTCTTTTTGTATCTATAAAATGTGTCAGATATTTGTTTTCTTAAAAAAATTACAATTAATTTTCTCTTTGAATTTTTTATTTGGTTTCTTAGAAATAGTAAGTTCTTATTAATAATGCAGAGAAATATAAAACATAAATAGTCTTATCATATATAGAGAGCTTGCAAATAAGCTTTTAACAAGCTTTGCAGAATATCCACAACCCCAGACAGGTGTCTGCTACTGGTTTCCTCAATGAGGTGCTAGGATATTCAGGCATTAGACTAAAAATACTAGGACAAACCCAGCACTTTATCTAATGAATAACTATTAAGTAGAAAATCTGAAATTTTGAACATCCATATGTTTTCCAATCCAGCTATCTAACTGAAATGGCCATACAGGTCTAAATCAAGTTCGGACAGACCATATATTAATAACTTTCGCAATATAAAATCACCAAATCCTTAATAACAAAAAAAAATTACTAAGATATCAAATCATATGTCACATGACCTAATTTAACAAGCTTGTATTACAAATGTTATATATAGATCTCAGAAATAAGCTCTTAATAAGCTTTGCAGAATATCCCCAACCCCAGACAAGTTTCTACTATGGGCTTCCTTAGTGAGGTGCTAAGATATTCAAGCATTAGTCTGAAAATAGCAGAAAAGCTCAGCAGTTTATCTGATGGATAACTATTAATTAGAAAATGTTAAATTTTCAGACATTCATATGTCTTCCAATCCTGCTACCTAATTTAGATCATGTGACATATGACTTGATTTCTTTGTAATTTTACTTTTTTGCTCTTAAGACTTTGGTGATTTCAATATTTCTAAAGTTATTAATACATGGTGTACCTGAACTTGATTAAGTCACATATGGCTATTTAACTTAGGTATCTTGATTGGAAGACATACAGATATCTGAAAATTCCAGATTTTCTACTTAATACTTATCCATTAGATAAAGTGATGGGCTTGTCCTGATATTTTTAATCTAATGCTTGAATATCCTAGCAACTTACTAAGGAAGGCAGTAGCAGAAACTGATCAGGGTTGGGGATATTCTGCAAAGCTTGTTAAGAGCTTATTTGTGAGCTCCATATATAACATTGTAATACAAGCTTATTAAATTTAGGTCATGTGACATATAACTTATTTCATTGTAACAAATAGTCTTTTTTATTAAAACAGGCAAAACTCTCCATACAGTAGTGCCACTCAGTGCAAGCCAGAGTAATCAATGGTTCCAGAAGGCTTGTGCATAAAATCCCTATCTAATGCATACTCATCCAATATCCCCAGACTAGTTTCTAGCTTGTGGCTTTCATCAGTGAGGAGCCTTTGATCTGTTTAAGAACAGTTATGAGCAAGCATAAGAAATGGTGATCATGTGATGGTTGGTGGTTTAATACCAATTCTGCCAAATAGGATAGTGGTGGCTATGGTTATTGAAGAACCAGATACCAAAATGTATGGGTACTGAACTGAGTTCAAACCTATGTGACTATATAAACTAAAGAGCTTGGTTTGAAAATATTGTGTTTTCAATTTTAGACTCATAGTTTTGTAGTTAGTAGAAATAAAAGGTGTTTGCTGGATGGTTGCATTAGATCCTAAGATCTAGGTGCAGTGCTCTCAGATCAAAAGCTCCTCATGGATGAAATCCACAAGCTAGGAACTAGTCTGGGGATATTGGATGAATAGGCATTAGTAGAAGTTTTTTGCACAAGCCTTTTGGCATCCATTTATTACTCTGGCTTGCACTGAGTGGCACTACTATATAAAGAATTTTGCCAGTTTTAATAAAAGTTGTAAGCATAAGAAATAATCATGTGATGTTTGGTGGTTTAATACCAATCCTGTCTAATAGGATAGTGGTGGCTATGCATACTGATGTACTAAAGACACCAAAATGTATGGGTAATGAACTGAATTCAGACCTATATGACTATATAAGCTAATGAGCTTAGATTGAAAATATTATTGTGTTTTTAATTTTGGACTCATAGTTTTGTAGTTAAGTAGAGATAAAAGATGGCTTTTGGAGGGTTTCATTAGATCTTAAGATCTACATGCAGTGCTCTCAAATCCAAGTTTCCTCACTGATGAAAGCTTGAAACTAGTCTGGGGACATTGGATGAGTAGTTACTAGATAAGGATTTTATGCACAATCATTCTGGCATCCTTTGATTACTCTGGCTTGCACTGAGTAGCAGTATTGTATGGAAAGTTTTGTCTGTTTTAATAACAGTTATGAACAAGCATAAGAAATGGTGATCATGTGATGTTTGATAGTCTTTTTATACATGAATATTCAAGGCAATTTAAATATACTGATATATTTTTGCAGAAGAGAATAATGGCAGTGTATTCACCTACGATGCCTATAATTAAAATTCATATTCAATGCAACATGGATTTCCCCCACAATGCTAGGGATTCTCCCCTTTCCATTTTAAAAATAGCTATGATTTCTAAAGTTGTTAGTCTATGTATAGACTATCTAGCTATCATAATTATATGGGTACTTAAATCTTATTTCATGAATGGAAATCTCAAATAATGTGATTGACATAACAATGTCAGTAAAAATTAATAATTGGAATTTTATATCATATTGAAAATGAAATACAATAATGATAATAATAAATAATCATCATCATCATCACCAAACTGATTTGTTTTTCAAGAGTTCATAAGTAGTTTAAATGCCAGAAGTAATAGAGGTCAGCACAATCCATGGACCTTACCTTTAAAACAGATGAGGAAATTGATAATCATGTCATCTAAAGTTAATTGCAACAATAAAGCTTGAAATTTCAATAATGTGCAAACTGTTTACACCATAAAAATTCATTTAGAGAAAAGTAAATCCATTAGATAATGATAAAATGTAATGTGCAATAGTTAGAAATCAGATCAATGAAGTTAGTGCTTTGATATTCAACTGCTAAAAGAAGTCAGAAAATTGATGTTGCTCAATATTAAAAGTACTAACAAAAAAATTGGAATGAGAACTGTACTGAATAATGTGAAGGAATTACCAAAGGTCTAGAGTGTATCCTTTATAAAAAAGAAACCTGAACAATTGAATACAAATGTAAAGATTGTAAAAAATAGAAATAATGATTTAGAAGAGAATGAAATGGATAGTTGAAAAATGAAATTAGAATGAGGGAATAACATTAAATAGCCATCATGCTGAAAAAATGACAAAGTGATATACAAATTGTTTTTATATATTTGTATATAGGTAAACTAATTATTATATCCCTCTGATATATATGCATATTATTGGAAACCTTTCCCCCTCAAATATGGCATTGAAATAATATAATTGTGTATATGTTTTTAGTGAAAGGTTTGTATGCTCAAATAAATTACACTATTTTATTGTTTACTTCAATTAGAAATTAAAGTTTAATATATGTCCAATATGTTTAATTTATTATAATATAAAAAGAAATAGAATAATTGTTCAGTAAAGTATTTTACACTTCAATAATGCTGTTTTGTTTTTTTTTCAAAAATGTTTTTCCATTTTTTTTAGTAATTTGTTAAAACTTCCATCCAAACATACACATTAAATTAGATTGTGAATACGTGTAAAATATATATGTGAAAAATGTACATTATTTTAAAAATAATTATACAACTTTTAACATTTGACATACAAATAGCGAATTAAAAATAAAGATTATGGTTTCGTATTTTAAAAACTCATTATACTTGTAAAAGTTCAAATCAATATATTCATATAAAAATAAGTTGCTAATGAACGGAAGCCTGAGTTAATCTGAATATAAATTTCAAATCACACTTTATCATTCAAAAATTGACCCAAATTTGGTTTTTAAAGTCATGACAGATAAATGATCACATGTTTCATTTTAATAGTATAAATATTTCATGTGCAAAATAAAACATTATAAAAAGAAATAGGGATTTGGTTTATAACAAATTTTAGAAATATATATTTAACTAAGGCTCTAATAGAATGCTATTAAATCCATTTTTGAACTGTAATAAATAGTTTTTATCTTAAAAATTAAATATTATTTCAATACGAGTTATGATTATAATACAAATTGCCGAAATTTAAATAACTCTCACCATACTTAATTGTTTTAGTACTTACTAGAAACAGTTGATTGTTATCTATATTGGGATTGTCAAAATGTCGACTGGTTTCTAATGGTTACTTATAAACTTGAGCATTATTACACTTAGTATTTAAGTAATACTTTGGGTGCAATTTGAAATTTATAATTGTAGTTTGTAATGTTGTAATTGACTATTTATTAGTCTACATTCAGAATAGTTATTTACCTGGCTAAAGAGGTTTATTTAAATTCTCTGTATCAATAATTTTAATCTCTGCAGTCAAGTTGCAAACTTTACTGTCTATATAAATATATTGAAACCTTAATAAAGGTGGAATTGCACCCTAATTGTTAAAGATGTTGCCTTGACAACAGTTTGAAATTGTTGATTGTTATCTATATTGGGATTGTCTAAGTGTTGACTGTTTTTTAATGGTTACTTATAAAAACATTTAGCTTTGAGCATTATTAAACTTATAATTTAAGTAATACTTTGGGTGCTATTTGAAATTTATAATTGCAGTTTGTAATGTTATAATTGATTATTTATTAATCTGCATTCAGAATAGGTTGTATTTACTTGTTTAAAGAGGTTTATTTAAATTTCTTTTAATAATTTCCAATTAATAAAGGTGGAATTGCACCCTAATTGTTAAAAGAATGTTGCCTTGACAACAGCTTGAAATTGTTGATTGTTATCTATATTGGGGATTGTCTAAGTGCGGACTTTTCTAATGGTTACTGATAAATCTATTTAGCATTGAGCATTATTACACTTATTATTTAAGTAATAATTTGGTGCAATTTAAAATTTATAATTGCAGTTTGTAATGTTATAATTGACTATTTATTAGTCTGCATTCAAAATAGTTGTATTTGCCTGTTTAAATAGGTTTATTTAAATTCTTTGTATCAATAATTTCAATCTCTATGGTCAAATTGCAATTTTTAGTGTCTATATAAGGATATTAAACCATTACCTTTATGAGGAATTGACCCAAATTATTTTGTCTTTTGGCCAATTCATCCCATAGTGAATTTTTTCATAAATATTATACATTAAAATGCATGTAAAATGGTATATTTTAGTATAATAATTTTTTTCTGAAAATTGAGTGCAAAAAAGAGGGAAATTCAAAATTCCTACTCTTACAATAGACATAAGCACCACCCTGACATGTTCAAACATTGTCTGTTGCCAAGGCTGTAACATGTTCAGCATTTTATGACATTGTAGTTTCCAATGATGTAAAAACATGTTTATTTGCAAATTTATTATGCTTTTAGATATTTTTTAAAAATAATTTGCACTATATGTATTAAATATCAAGAAATAAAAATTGTTAATAATTTATTTTGACTTCAAATACTTTATTTTCAAAAATAAAACATTATATTAGCAGCTAATGTAAATATGGCTTGAAGCAAATTAGAAAAGTAGTTATGATGAAACAAAATGTAATTTTGCAATAAATATTCAAAAAATTTAAACTTTTAAAGTTAATTCATTAGATATAAGAGAAATAAATAATTATTCACTTCAATGTTTAAATATAATCAAAAATAAGACATATTTTGTTGGTTTTATAAACTGAAAATAATCTTTCTAGAAACGATGATGTGCAACATCTTTGTTTTGATTGTGATCTCATTTTATTAACATTTACAGAAACAAAATGTGAACATTTAAAATTTATTTCAGTAGTAAACAAAAATATCTATCAAAGGAAGTCAAATTTGTTATTTTCTGGTAAGTAATAATCATTATATCATATATTTACATTGATATGGAGACAAAGAAAAATGTCAGAAAATGCTGAAATGTGAGAGGCATTAGGCTGCATTTTGGAATGGTTAATAAAGGTGTTCTCGTTTATTGTTTAAGGAATTTGCCTTGACAACAGTTTAAAATAGTTGATTTTAATCTATATTGGGTTTGTCTAAGTGCTGACTGGTTTCTACAGTTACTTATAAACACATTTAGCCTTGAGCATTATTATATTTATTATTTAAGTATTACATTGGATACAATTTGAAATTTATAAATGCAGTTTGTAATGTTATAATTGACTATTTATTACTCCACATTCGAAATAGGTTGTATTTACCTATTTAAAGAAGTTTATTTAAATTCTTTGTATCAATAATTTTAACCTCTGTGGTCAAGTTGTAATCTTTAGTGTCTATATTAGGATATTAAACCATTAATAAAAGTGGGATTCCACCTTTATTGTTAAAAGGAGTTTGCCTTGATTGTTATCTATATTGGGATTTCTAAGTGTTGACAATATATATATATTGTAATGGATGTTTCAGACACCATTACAAATATTATAGTTTTATAGAGGTGAAGAAAATAAAATAAATTTTTTATATAGGATTTCGTTTGTAAAACTTGATTAAGTTTTTTTTAAAGCTTGTACAAATATATATGTATGTGCGTGGGAAGTATATTTTAATACCACAGTTATATTTGGTTTTTAATTTTGATTTTAAAAAAAAAAGGGAAAACTAAGATTATTTTTTTTGTTAAATTTATGTAAAAGTAAAGTGTACAAATAGATTGCTTTTCAGATTTGGGGATTTAGATTGATAAGGCTAATTAAAAAGAAAGAAAACAAAAAGAAAAGAATTTTTCATTAGTTAATTTCTAGATCTGTAAAGGGCAATTTATTTCGTTAATTAGATAACTATTGTTATCTAGATCGAGAATTTTTAAATTTTAATTAAAAAGAAAAAGTTTGGTAATTGGTTTAAGAGATATGATTCAGATATAACAGGCTGAATCAGGCCATTGGATTATCTTGAACTAGCTTTCAATACTTGCATGAGCTAGTATACTTGCAGCAGTGCAAAGAGACAGACACCAACTCTGACAGGAGAATTGCACGATTCCTGCCAAAATACTTGAAAAGAACGATTCCTGCATATTCTGAAAGCTGATCCAGTAATTATTCTACTTAGAATGAACATTCAACTTACAGCAAGAATATTTTCTTTACCATGATGTGCTAAGCTTCTAGCCAGGACAGGTTCGGACGTCCTGTGTCCCCATTAACTGCCTACAATGCCATAAGAACCGGCTCCAAAGAAACCACTAACCAACTCGCCCAAGCCTACCATCAGTGAATCCAGAGCAACGGACTAACCTAAGAAGTCTAGTGCACTAGCTTTTAAATAAATTATTAAAGTACCTTACATTTTTGCAATTTAAATAATGTTATCTTAGATTTGTTCCCTTTTTAAATATAAATGTTTTTTTTTAAGTTGTATATTATGTAATTTGTTTTCTGTGTGCTTGATAATTTTTTTTTTCTTTTAATGAGTGCTAATTTCAAATCTATTACTGTCCGTCCTATTTAAGTCTTAGTAAGTAAGATAGTAGCTTATTTTAATCTCACATTCCTTGTCGTTACAGAGCGCAGTCTGGATATTACAGACTAATTTAATTGGCTTTTGGCTTGTGACCCATTTTTATTAGCCGTACTTATGTCGCAACTTTAATTATTAGTAATAGACGATTACAAAATATAATAGTCTTTAGTTTTATTTCTTAAAGCTTCCAATTCGTTTATTAGGGGCATGTACGATCGTTTTAACCCTTTCTATAGGTAGATCGTGAGCTCCTAGCCTGTCTCACTCAGAGGGAGGTCAATTGATTGAAAGTAATAACTTTCAACACCCTTTTTATTATTATTAATGTTTTGGAAGCTACCTTCGCATTTCTTCTGTTTCGACATAAGTTTGCATAAATCTCAAATACGGAGATCCAGCCTTTTCCTAACTATGGGTTATAAGCAGGAAGCTACCCCCCTTCTTACATGAGATCACTGAATACTTGCTAATACTTCTGCTACGGTCAGTATTTTGCACTCTTTCACGCACAGAAAATTGCTCTCAAAGCCATATAAATATTTAAATTCAATTTTGACGAATGTACGTGTAGTACTTATTTTAGGTGGGCTTTAAAGATTATTATTTAGATTTCTGTTTATTTAACCTTGCTACTAATAAAATTATTTATTTATTTACTTAGTTGATTTTGTTTTCTGTTGCTACCTTTCCAACTCACTGAACAAAACATAGATCTCATTTGCTTGAGTAAGCTAGTCTGGCGCATTCGATTCGCATATCCTGTAACCCCTTAAAAATAAATGTCTAGTTCCAAATTTCAGACTAGTGGCGCCCTGGCGGTCAGTTTATGCGAATCTAAAGCTTTTGTCCAGTATAATATATATATATTGTACCATTTATATATATATGATACAAGTGTATTGTACCGGTAAAAATCACCATGCCTATTCACACACAGTAATCCGAATTCGAACCCAGTCCACGTCTAGGAATAAATTCCAAAATGCAAACTAAATTCGAACCCAAAACCCTGGCATGACCCACCGATGACAACATTACAACGGTACGGGGTTCTCCCTTTACTAGCTCATCGAAAAACACAGACTAAATTACCTACAATCAGCTATTTCATAGATATCTTACAGTCGGGATATTGGTACGGCTAATAATTTAATGTATATATTTAAGTTGTCGATACAGACAACAGGTGATTGGCTAGATTTCGAGAGTAATAATGCAAGAGAGACAAAATTAGGTTAGACAAATTTTTAATAAATTATTGAAAGCATTGAATAATATTATTTACAGGTACGGTAACTCTCATATGTATTTATAATAAATTGCTGCTAGTCATCAATAATCGGTTTGTACTGATTAACAAACTCATGCCAATATTTATATGTTTAAATGGTTGTACAGGTTGATATGAGAATCAGAGTAATTGGAGCACTTAAAATATTTATCTACTAGTTTTTATTAAGTTGTTTTATTTTAATAGTTTCAAACCATTGTGCATACGGATAAATGGGAGGCGATTTTATATAAAAATATATATAATACTGATGTACTGATGGTTGCAGGGATTAATGTATACTACAAATAATAACTTGCGGTGCATTGACGGAATACCGGGCGGCTTGTACTTTGACAAGTCTTAATGCCCCCAAGTAGATCCGGGACACTACAACCAGCCGGGCTCATTTCGAACCCCGGTGATCCAAGAGATTACCTGGAGAAGAATTTCTTTCTCTCCATGTGGTAGTAAAACGAGACGCCAACTTAAGCGAAGGTAAAGGCATTGCCACAGTAACATCGAGGAAGAGTGACCGGAAGTGGATTTTAAAACGAAATTATATAAACCCTTTCTCTCCGTAACATTTTCTACGCAACAGTCCGATATAACTATTCAATAAAACATGGCGAAATCAAACGATCGCAAAAGTAATAATTAATTAAATTTACTCTGAAACCCATAACTCCCCAGATTGTTCGGAAGGTAATAATAAATTATTATTCTTACTCCGTAATAATATATAACAAAAGATTATAATAAAATTTTAGACTATTTTAAGTATTTGAGATTTGGAGTATAGATTAAAATATCATGACAAAGTAAAAGAAACAATAAAAATACTTGAATATTTCTCAACTCAACATAAATGAAACAATTTTAGTTCGATAAAAGAAAATTACTTTTAAAATGAATATAATCAATATTATGAGATAAACTTTACTGACTTTAATTAGAGTTGAGAAATATTATTATTGGCATCGTTTTGTTTGTAAAATAAGTAATAGTAAAAATATAAATGTATTCACAAATGGATTATTAGTAGGCACAAATATTAATAATTATCATCTAAAGACTAGAGCACACACCGAAATATTAGAGAAGAAATTTACTGACAGGTTTTAGTGTAACATTTTCAAATGGAAAGCAAGAAATTTACATGCAATTACTTTGATTAACAGATTAAATATAAAATTATTACTGAGAGGAAAGTTAAAAAGTTCATGTAACAAAAGTTACCATTCTTTCTTCGTCCGGTTTTCTTCTTGCGGTGATATGTATGAAGAACGTAGGCGCGCATTTTGAATTTCTTAGAACGGCATGGTTAATTTAAATGTGTGAATTTGGAAGACTGGAAGCACGGAAAACATTACAGATCAGCGGTACGAAAGATTTAAATTGGCAGAACCGGAATCAGCTTCTTGGACTTAGCCCATCATGATTTCAGTTTACCGGGCAACTTCTTAATAACGGTTCAAGTGATTTCTCTGGAACAACTACTTTGCTGTAGTTTGAGACGATCCAAACACAGCCAAGTCAAAAGTTAGAGTGTCTATATTATATTTAAGATGGCTACGGTTGACCTTTCTGCCTAGTTTTTGTTCATAACTCCGCCTCCTTTGATTTCGGCCTCCAGCAATATCTAATTTGACTATACAATAGCATTTGCCTTTCTTGATAAGCGTTCTACGTTTCTCATTTATTTTTAAATTTAATACATGATTCTAAATTGACAAAACAATTACATCGGAATTCGTGAATACAAAAATATACATTCATTATCTTAATTTATCGAAGTACAAATTAATTATTCTATACATTTGTTCAAGTAAGATTTTGATTAAAAATACTGATCAAAGGAATGTGACTTTTGATCAGCATTTTTAAATGACTTTGTATAATTTGCAAAATTAAAATTTAAAGAAAATATACACGCAATTGAAACTTTTAAATTGAGCTAATATAAATCCACAAGCCACACACACACGAATATTATTCACCATGAATTGTGACAATTATACTCATATTCTTTACATTAAATTCTTTTTAAACAAACACAAAATAAATAACTTAAAATTTATGTGGCTTGGAATAGAAAAAGTCTCATTGCGGGTAAATAGTGGTTTAGAATTACCGTTCTTAAATGACAATCATGAAACTAAGATCGATTCTTCGATCTGTCTGTTTCAGTATTAGCATTTGAAAATCTCTTATATTTAAAAATGGGAGGGATTTTTTATATAATTTTTGTTTCTCATTTGTTATTTCTTTTTCAAAGTGTTGGTATAATTTATCTTTATATATATATATACAAAGAGGATTATATTTTCTTTTAAGAAGTATAAGAACACACACACAAAGCTAATCAAGATAAAATCTGAAGGCAAGTAACTTTAATTATAAAAAATAATAAAAAAGCTAATTATCTGTAATTAAAGATGGCCTCTGAGTGAGTTATGTAAATGGACTTTGCAAAGCAAAATTCCAAAGAAATGATAAAAAGTAAGTCAGAATAAAAGAAATGAGAAAAGTGAGAACAACATCTGTGCAATAGACAAAAATTGGAGGAGATAAAAGGAAAGGAGAGAGTTTTTTTTTCTTGGTTGCTGGCAAAGTCAATGATTGAGTTATGATGAATTTTATATTATGTTAAGCAAAAGTCACAATAAAATGTTTCACCAGGGATTTGCATGGATGTTGAACTGTCACTCAATGTCAGAGTAGAAATTTATTACCCACTAACATATACTTTCCATATTAAGTCTAAACCAATTCCCTGATTTAAACAGTCACCTTTCCCAGTCCAAAAGCTGAATAATTTTGCACGAACAAAACCCAGATTCTAAACCATGGATTTCTTCAGACAAAATAACCATGCATAGTACATTATTAAGTAATACCTCAACTACAATGAAATCACTATACTATATGAGAGAGTTTAAACGTAATCTTAGAATGAAGTCATTGTAAAAAAAATAGACACTAAATAAAAAGGAAAGTTTGGGAAATGAATGGACCCTTGATAAAGTGACTGATTAAATTAAATTAATATTCCACATGAAATATTAATTATTTGTTTATTATATATTCTATCTGTTTAATGTGTGTGTGTTTTTAATACTTATTTATTATTAAATTTATGCATAGTTTCAATAAATCACTTTTCATGATATAATCCATTCATTGTGTATCTATTTTATTTTAATTATTCAACTATTCCAACTAACTAATTTGAGGATATATGTTTTATAATGCCAATACTACTTTACAAGTTGTAATCCTGGAGAGTTATTGTAAAATAAAAAAGGAGAGAAAAACTAAACCTCCCAAAATTTACTTGAAACAGTTACATTTATTAATCACCCTGCATCAGTAGATTATATATCCATGGCACTGACTAAATCAATTAAAAACTGATGCTGTGAGTGATTAGATAACAAACAAAATCAAACTGATATTCAATTAGGTGAGTTTATCTGGAAATATAGTTATGTTCTTTCTAATATCAATAATGAATAAATGAAGATGTAACTTGATTAACAAATACATTAGCAATTTATAGTGTATAAAGCCTAAATTGACCAGAAATGGTGCAATGGTAGTCCAAACATTGGACCATGAAACCCAGAGCTGGAGAATAATTATAGAGAGTAGTAATTTGAAATTAAAGTTATAGTACTTTAATTTAAAAGTTTCGAGAGAGAGGGAGAGTAGAGGGAAAATTTTAAAAAAGCAGTTAGTTTGAAAAGAAATATTAGCACAGATTTGAACAACAAAAGTTAGAAATTAGATTATAAATAGTCAAAATAAGAGTCATAGATCACATGACCCTATCTCTTAAGCTTGTAAGTTATAAACAATGAAGATTGCCAATTTCTCTACAAGCTTTATTATAAATGCTTAGCCAGAGCCAGCACTTAAAATATCTCTGTCAGGAACCCTTTCCCAAACCTCTGACCCTGGTTTTGTGCTTTGGCACTCCTCAGAGGTGTCAGGCTAGATTCAGACACTAGATCTAAAAATTCCAACCCAAATCCAAGCACTTATTTAAAAGTTATCTATTGAGTGGAAAATCTGAAATTTTCAGATATCTCCATGTCTTCCAACCCAGATATTTCAATAAATTAAAAATGAAATTTGTCCATCTAAAAAAACCACTAAATACTAGTTGATAATGCAGTGAAAAATAAGTAGGCAAAAAGAATTACCAAAGATATATATATATATATAAAATTAAAACATAGGGATAAATTTGTTTGATATTTGGCTATGGAAAAATGCATATAGAGACAAAGATAGGGTCAATAAGGAAAAGTGCAATAAGGATTGGAATATTGGTGAACATAGTAATTAGTAAAAGAATAAATAAAGTATTAAGTTTTGTAATTTTTTTTGACAATTTGAGTAATATAAAAAGATAGAAAAACAGTCATTTAAAATTATATTTCTTCTTTTTTTTGGACTAGAAAAAAAAAGATTAAATATTTTATATGCACACAAAAAAGGTGATAATTCAGAATTGGCTGTTTGGAGATTTTTGTTTTTGTTTTTTCATTATGTCTTCTATATCAGAAGTTGAAAGTAGAAAAGTTATATCCACAAATAATACCAGTGCTTAGAAATATGAAATGAAAAATATGTACAATTATGGTGGACAATAGCAAAGTAGAAAATTAAGAAGATGTAGAGTCATTGTAAAGGAAAGAATAAAGAACTTAATGATAGAGTTTAAGGATGAAATAG
This sequence comes from Epiperipatus broadwayi, assembly GCA_028023455.1. Taxonomy (NCBI): domain Eukaryota; kingdom Metazoa; phylum Onychophora; class Udeonychophora; order Euonychophora; family Peripatidae; genus Epiperipatus; species Epiperipatus broadwayi. Next base: position 10,190,432 of record JAQFVV010012413.1, read on the forward strand.
AAAAAGAGTTAAGTGAAATTAAAGAACTAGTAAAGAAGGAAATAAAATGGGAGAAAAAAAAAGAAAAGAAACAGGGTAATCCTATAAAATGAACCAGGAGAGTAAGTAGATTAACTTATCTGTGAGTGAGATGGAAACTAGCCCCATGGATGCTCCAAAATGACTATACCAATAAATCGGATTCAAGTACTGACATTGTGGGAGATATTGGTGATGCTGGAGATATTATATGAGCAGATAGTTAAACAGCACATGGAGATCCAAACCCTCCCAGTAAGAAATCACAAGTAATCCTGGTGAACAACAGAAAGATGCAATTAGGCTCTAAACAAGTGTGGGTACTAGTGTGGGTACAGATTGAGATAGGGAATAAAATTATCCACAACATATTGCTCATTTTAAAAGATTTGGTGCATAAATCTATATTAGGGTCTGACTTCATGCACAAAACCAGATGTGTGATCAATTGTAATTATAAAAATATTATCTGTGGTGAAGAATTAGGATCTGGGATGAAAGCAAAAAATAAAAAAATAAAGCAAGAAGAGATATGTAACAAAGTTGAGAAAACAAGACTGATAATAGAGATGAGGATTTGCAAATTAACTGGGATGAAAGCAAAAAAAAATAAAGCAAGAAGAGATATGTAACAAAGTTGAGAAAACAAGACTGATAATAGAGATGAGGATTTGCAAATTAACAGATGAGATGAAGGGGGAATGGAAGAAAGCCCTGAAACATTTACTAGGTAGTTATAAGTCAAATTTTTCTAACATACCTGGAATGATTAAGAGAAATGAATACCAAATTAGGGTTAGGAATGAGATTCCATACCAGGTGTGGTTATGCCTAGTACCTCATCAATATAGGGTCAAGGTACTGAAAAAAATTAGCCCAAATGAAAGCAATGTGGAATAATATTGATGGGTTCATCATCCTACAATAATCCATTAATGATTGTAAAAAAGAAGAATGGGTCAGTAAGACTATGTCTGGATGCCAGACCATTAAATAAAATCATATAGCCACATCAGAATGTTCCTCTACCCATCAATAAATTAGTGAACAGGTTCAGTGGTAAAAAAAATTCCACTCTCGATATGACTGCCAGTTATTAGTAAATCTTATTACATCCCACAGACTTAAAATACACAGCATTTCATTAGAATGAGATCTCATACTAATTCAACAGAATGCCTTTTGGGTTAATGAATAGTGAGACAGACCTGTTAAAATGCTTAGATTATGTCCTGTCACAGGATATCAAGAACTCAAACACAATGTACATGGATGATGTGATTATATCTAAGAATCTTGATGAGCACATGGAACATCTTGATATGTTCTTTCAGAATGTGAAATGAAGGACATTCACATCAACCTTCAGAAAATCTGCATAGTGGACAAAGAGGTGAATTTCTTGGGACATTTGATCAATGCAAAAGGAATTAAGCCCCATCCTGTTAAAATTCAAATGATTAGAGATACCCAATTCCTCACATGCCAAAACAGGTTAAGTTTTTTGGGGATTGTGTAATTTCTATAATAAATTCTATAAAAACTTTGCAATGAACATGGAACCATTTCTACCTTTACCACATAAAGAATATCCATAGAAATGGACTGAGGAGCAAGAAACTGTCATCAAAGATATTAAGGAAAAATTTCTCATTCAGGTGATGTTGGTTTAACCTGATTTAAAGAAATCCTTTTTGGTCCAGGTCAATAATAGTGATATAGATTAGATGTGGTCTTTATACAGGCCCAACAGGACAGTAGTCTCAGTTTAATTTATTTCATAAGAAAACCATTATGGGTGTGGAGATTAATTACTCTAAAACAGAAAAAGAGGCTAGGGCCATGGTTTGGGCATTCCAGAAGTTTTGTCAGTTCTTGATTGATTGGAACATGTTCTTTATTGAATGTGAAATGATCATTAGGGCAGATTATAAAGGCCTAGAATTCCTAAACCATATCTATTTAACAAATAGGGCTTAATACATTGGAGTCTTTTCTCCAAGAGTTCAATTACTCCAGACAAGAATACAATGGAAGTGAGAATGTGGTTGCAGATGCACTGAGCCATAATTTGACTCTGGGGGTACTGAATCCCTTACAAATAGAAGATGAGGATTTATCAGAGGAAGAAGAGCTGAAACATCTAACAAAAATACAATGGCAAGACCTATGTATGAAAAGATTATTGTTAGTCTAGAGATTGAGAGGGTGTTGAAAAGTGCAGATGAAATCCTAGTAAATGGTAAAAGAAATTAATTATGAATTAAATGGAGAAATTATATAGTATTTAATAGATGTACAAGCAGGGTAGTGGAGGATGATCATGTTGGAAGGTTTGCATCACTATCTGTATGGACAGTATAGAACATTTACTAAAGATATTTTACTGCCCAAATATGATACCTCAGGTTGTAAGCATGTTAAATGCATATGAAGTTAGTCAGAGGACAAAGCCTGCAAATGAGTTTTATCATGTACTTGAGTCCAATAATTCCATAGAAGTCTAAAAATTTGATAGCCATATGTTTTTATGGGCCATTACATGCTTTTTGAAAAATGAGATATGTATTAGTGGTCTATGATGTCTTTTTCAAGTTGGTATTAGCATATTCACTATCTGAGGCCAACATACAGAATGCAGTATATGTATACTTGAGAAAGAATTCTTTACACAAGTGGAAAGTCCCTCAGGCTGTTTTATCTGACCATAGAACATCATTTACATCATATAAATGACAGGAATGGATCAGATCTATAGAACTCAAACATATACTGCCTTCTATCTGGGACTCAATCAAATACCTGTGAGTAGATAATGAGATAGATAGGCCACCTACTCAGAGTATACACATCTTCTGACCATATGGGATGGCTGAAAGTGCTTCTTAGGGTATTCAATGTTATAACTTGGGGCCATAATGAATCCAAATTTCCACCTATACTGTCTACAATTCAGATGTCTGGTACCAAGGTTATAGTCAAGTTACCAATCATTATGGAAGGCATCAATGAAAAAGTAGACCGGTAAAAGGTGAGGTACAAATAGGAATGCTGCATAAAACTATAGACCCAGATTGTTACCACAGAGTAGTTTAAGGAAGGGGATAAGGTAAATGGGTAAAGTTAAACCCAATGAGTCTGAAAAAGTATTTGCAGAAAATTTCAAAACCTATATGAAGAACCCTAACAGATTGTTCTGAGGAATAGCTCAAATTCTTTCACTTTGAGAAATAATGAAGGGAAAAGGGGCACATTAAATGCATAGCTCTGAAACTCTAGAAAACAAGGATCTGGTATATAGTAGTAGAGTGCCATAAAGATTTAAATAGTCAACCCCTGTTTTATTCTTGTCCCTGACCTAAGTGGTATTGTACCATTATATATAGAGTATAAGTGTATTGGCCTTTGAAAATCTTGCACATTAAAAAAAATCAAAGAAAAAAGAGGCAAAAAGGTAAAATGTTTTTTGTATAAATTTTTTTTTGTTATTTCTTTTTCAAAGTTGGTATAATTTTTTTCATATATACAATGAAAATTACATATTTTTTTAACAAGAATAAGATAAAATCTGAAGGCAAATAATTTTAATTATAGAAAAATAAAAAATGCTAATTGCCTGTCATTAAAGGTGGCCACTGAGTGAGTTATCATAAATGGACTTTACAAAGCAAAATTCCAAAGAAATATAAAAAAGTAAGTCAGAACAAAAAAAAAGAGAAAAGTGAAAACAGGATCTCTGTGGTAGACAAAAATTGGAGGAGATAAATGAAAAGGAGAGAGTTTTTTTTCTTCTTGTTTGTTGGCAGAGTCAATGCTTGAGTTAGGATGAATTTTGTCTTGTCCAAAGTGAAGACACAATAGAATGTTTCACCAGAGATTTTCTTACATGTTGAACTGTCATTCACTGTCAGAAAAGAAACAGAGCATTCACCAATATATCCTTTATACATTGTCTAAACCAATGCCCTGATTTGAGCTGTCACCTTTCCCAGACCAAAAGCTGAACAACTTTGCAAAAACAAAACCCAGATTCTAAACCATGGATTTCTTTGAACAAAATAACTATGCATAGTATATTATTAAGTAATATATAAACTACAAAGAAATCATTATACTATATGAGAGAATTTTAAAGTGATCTTAGAATGAACTCATTGTAAAAAAAATGACACTAAACAAAAAGAAAAGTTTGGAAAATGAATAGACCCTTGGTAAAGTGACTGATTAAATTAAATTAATATTCCACATAAAATATTAATTACTTGATTATTATATATCCTATCTATTTAATGTGTGTGTGTTTCTTTTAATACTTTTTTATTCTTGAACATAGTTTTAATAAATTGCTTCTCATGATATAATGTGTTCATTGTATATCTAGTTTATTTTAATTATTCAGTTATGCCAACTAACTAATTTGAGGGTATTTGTCTGACAAGGCCAATACTGCTTTAAGAGTTGTAATCCTGTTGAATTACTATAAAACAAAAAAGGAGAGAAATTCTAAGCCTCCCAAAATTTATTTAAAACAGTTACATTTATTAATTGCTCTAAGTCAGTGAATTATATATTCTTGGTACTGATTAAATAAATTAAAAACTGTTGCAGTGAGTGATTACATAACAAACAAAATCAAACTGCTAATGAATTAGGTGAGTTAATCTGAAAACATAGATATGTTTGTGAAGCTTTCTAATATCAAATACATTAGTAATTTATAATGTAGAAAGCCTAAATTGACAAGAAATGGTACAATATGTTTTGTACCACTAATGAACAGCACTACAGGTAAAATTGTTGCCTAAAATTATTAAAACAAAATCTTACATTTAAATAACAAAAAAAATTTGAAATTAAAACTTTGGTGAAAGAAATAATCTAAAAGTTTAGTTTTCTTTATATAAGTGAGATTGCCAAAGGGCAGACATGTCATTTATTGGTATAAGTTTTACTAGTTTAAAATAATAATAAAATATAATAAAAAAACAATTAGAGGGGTGATTAAATGGTCATTCATAAAGTTTTACAAATTAATTAAAGAGTAGTTTGGAGAGAGGGGGAAAATAACTTAAAAAAATTAAACTATTAAAGAAAAAAAAATCTTAAAAACTAAAAATCTCTTTATTTATTTAAAATATGTGTGCATAAATAATGTTGATTTTAAATATAAAGAAAATAATAAAATATGTGTGTGTTAAAAATAAAATAAAATATAAGAAAGCTCATAATTAAATTTTAAAACTCAAAGATTGCTTAATAGATAAGCTGCATAGGAATGGGATTAGCAATGGCTACTAATTAACTAATTAAAATTCATAAACAACAGGACTAATTAAAATGCATCTTATCAAAAATTTAATCAACAAAAGCAGTGGATGAATTTTGAACAATGAAAATAACTAGCAGATTAAAAAAAATAATTAAAAGATAACAACAAGATCATCACATAAATAGGGCCAAAAATTTCATCAATCATTTACTCAATCACCTATTAGACTTATTTTTTAATAAATACAATGCCATGCTGAGCAGATTTTGGAGCATGTGATGAGCTCCAGACTTGATCCACAAGAACATCAGCAATCTGTCTGATAGAAACCATGCTCATCTAATGATTTGAAATCATCAGGAATGTCTAACTACCTATCCCAGAACCACAATCATCAGGACAACATCAGAAGCCTAAAATCCAACCAGTTGGTAAATCACACATGCAGTAGCAAAGAGCAAGAAACCACAACATTTAAAATCCTATAGGTAATAACATATTCTTATGCCCATTCCTAAAGTTTATATTAATTTATAAATAGCCATTGCAATATAGTCATTGCAATCATTGAGTATTTCTAGAGTCAGTATAATAAATGAACTTTATAGTCAGCATATAATGAACCATAGTATGTGCAGATTCCCATGTTTCCTAAAGTATCAAATAAATAGTAACAGAGCTTTCAAACCATGAAATATTTACTTGTAAGTCCAAGTTTGTGTGCATTCCATATACACGATGCTTATATTACGTTATGATTGTATATTTTTTATAAATAAGAGTGCGTGCTCATCATATAAGTGATAATTGTTTATTGAATTAAAGAAATGTATAAAATTAGTCTATAAGTTTAGGAGAATTATTTCACATTTAGCAAATTTTTTTCTATTAGTTTTGATTTTTACAGGCAGGAAATAATTCAGAAAATCATTTTTCAATGCTAACTTTGATCAGGTTAAAAAATAATCAATACTCATTTTATTATGACATTATATTCTCACCTCTGAGCATTTAGATATGTGTTGATAAAAAACAAAATCTAGTTTTTTTTTCAAATCTCTAACTTAGATAAGACTTATTTAACAGGGTAAAGTAATATATATATATATTAAAGCTATAACGTTAATACTATGCTCCTGAAAAAACAACGTAGGGACCTCTGCAAATCTTTAACACAAGATTTATTTAAAAGACAAGATTTTCAGAGGTCCCTACTGTCATTTTTTCAGATGCATAGTCTTAAGGTTTTAGCCTTAATATATATTACTTTACGTAATGAGTATGTGTATGCGTAATGAGTATGCACTTTATAAATTCAATTATTAACAGGTTAAAACAAGAACCCAGATGAAAATATTTGAGATTTGCAATATTGTTTTTTAAAATAATTTGATGGGTGAAGAAATCCTTTGAAATCAGTATTTATAAAGCTAAGCTTTTATTTGGAATAGTTTCACAATGTTTATGCAGTCAGTTTTTACTGAAGTTGATATATTAAAAAGCTAGTTAGCTTTAAAACTGTCTTTCTTTAACTGTAGTTACATTTTTTTTCTTTTGAAAAAATTGTTAACTTTAATATTAAAATAATATTCCTATCTATTGTGGTAGTGATTCATTTATCTCAATATTTAATTCATTTTACACATTTTATGGTTGGCGTAGTATAAGCTAAATTTCAGTTCATTATGTTTTTTAAAAATCTATGGTTATATTATATATGCACAAATTAATAAAGATCTGCATTTATAATTAAGTTTAGTCAATTTTATTTTAGTTAGAAAAAATATAGAAACTCTTTTATTGTAACTAAACTATTATAAATATGCTTAAAATTTATATTAACGAAACAACACTTAATAATGATCAAAACTTTTCTCAATTATTTTGTATTTTTTGTATTAAATCATAAAAAAAAAATATTTTTTTTATTAACCCTTATTTTTGGCTTTAAAAATGGGGGAATCCAATTAGTATTTTAAGTGTAATGCTTGGTAAACTGATTAAATGAAAATAATTGCTAACTGGTAAAATGAATGAATAAATATAAGTATTAATTTATCTAAGTTAAAAAAATGTAAACATGTAATCACTGGCTTTGTTAATTAAAAATAATTCTTGTTAAATGAGTGGGTTTGTTAATTAAAAAAGTGAATAATATAAAAAGACCAGCCAGAATTATACAATTCATTCTGCTTCTATTTATCATTAAGCCTGCTTTATTTTGTGATTGTTACCATTTCCTACTTAGCATGATGTATCCTAAACCTTTACCAATAGGTGTGTTAATAACTATGAGCAACTAAAACACCAGTTAACAAACATCACTGTAGTCTATGGCCATTGAATTTCCAAATTTGCTTGCTGAGTAAAGTAGCCAACTAAGGGTCAAATAATATCTTAAAATATGCCATTCTACAAAATCTTTTCTCAATATTAAAGAAAAATTTCAGGACCAACTCTCTCTATAAGAACAAGAAACTGTTAAATGAGGAAACTTCACACAGAAACTACTACAGATCTCTCTTTTCACATGTACATATGTCTATATAAAATTCAACTTTTTTAAAAAATAATATTTCCTTCATGATCTTTTTCCTGGGAGTTAAGGTAAACTTATATTTATGAATTATTTTATAAAACATTATGATACTGTTTGGTTAGCCATACTGTGCCACTAGATGATGCCGCAGAACCCATCCAGAACCCCCAAGAAATATGCAAGTGGTAAATTTCTATTCAAAAAACAATGAAATTGATGTAAAATTAAAATGCCTAAGGCAAGAAAGCAAAATGTTCTAAAATACAAATTGTAACAGAAATCAAAGAAACCACTATAAAATACAAATTTCAAAAACAGAAATTGATCAAATACATAAAAAGCAACCCCCCCCTCCTCTTGAAGAAATCATTCAAAAATAAGTAAAATATGATACTGGTTGAAAACACCTAAGGCAAGAAATCGAACAAATTGTTCTAAAATACAAATCAAAAAACTGCTATAAAATACAAATTTCAAAAATTTGTCACATACATAAAAATATCCCCCCCCCTGTTTGAAGAAATCATTCAAAAATAAGTAAAATACAACTTATAAAAACCAAAAACATCATGAATGCTATTTTCAAAAGTCTGTGAATAATATTTTGCTTAAATCACATGTTATTAAATTAGTAATGACTGGAAGGTTGCTATTCTTCCACATGCGCCTTACTATTACTTTCAGACAGTCAATAGCTGTTAAAACAATGGTCTGAGGAGCGATCAGGCCTAAACACATGACAGAGATTTTTTGACAAGAAAAGAATGATACACTCTTCTCTTTTATTTAACTTTTATATATATATAAGAAAATTGCGGTGTAATAAATCGCTGTAATATCATAATTTAATAACTCAATGAGTAATAAATGTATATATTTATATATTCATGCTTTCAAGCCACGATGCTTAAGACTGACTTATATATATATAAAAGTTAAGTAAAAGAGAAGAGTGTATCATTCTTTTCTTGCAAAATCTCTGTCATGTGTCTAGGCCTGATCGCTCCTCAGACCGCTGTTTTAACAGCTATTGACTGTCTGAAAGTCTGTGAAATAAAATAAAAACTGTAATGAAAACCTATGAAATGAAAAAAAAATTATAATACTAAATCTCAAAAATTTTTATGAAGCCTAATTAATGGTGGATGGTGGGAATGCAATACATTTTTTAAAAAAAATTCTCTGACTTTCAAACTATTACATGGAGTATCAACAAACAAAAACCTAATAAACCTACTTTTCAAAAATGTACTAAATTTCATCAACATTTAAAAAATAAAAGACTTTCAACAGTAGCTATAAAATACAAATTACAAAAATAGAAATGGATCAAATATATAAAACACCATCCACCTACCCATCGCCACCCCGACATGAAGAAATCATTGTTTTAAAATAAGTCAAATACAAATTACAAAAACCAAAAAAGTCATGAATGCTATTTTCAAAAATGTATGAAATAAAAGAAAAACTATAATAAAAGCATATGAAATGAAAGAAAAACTATAATACTAAATCTCAAAAAATTAATGAAGTCTCATTAATGGTGAATGGCAGGAATGAAGTACATTTAAAAAAAAAAAATTCTGACTTTCAATACTATTATGTGGAGTATTAACAAACAAAAAACCTAATAAACCTACTTTTGAAAAATATACTAAAATTTATCAATATAGTTTTGAATCTGTATATATTTCTTTAGGATGAAATTAGGGAGGAGAAAGCATATTTTGGGCATTATGCATTTTCAAATATGCCTGTGGAATCATCCCTGGACATTATCTAACTGAGATAATAATAATTCACAAACCTTAATAACAAAGTAATATGTATTAAGTAATTAAATATAGATAATAATGAGCTCATAGCGATCTGTTGTTATCTCTTAGAATAAATTTTAAAGCCGCAATTTATATCAGCTAAAAAGCAATGAGAACATTACATCGGAGAGCTTCTAATTGTCTTTCCTGAAAAATTATTAAATTAATTATTCTCTGCTTTGAAATTATGGCATAACATAACATATGAATTTAGAAATGAAATAAAATAATTAGAATAGAAAATAGGCAAGGCCACGGATTATATAAAGATTAAATAACTGATTACAGTTACAGTAAAAACTATTAAAAAGATACATTTATAGGCAAGACTGTAAGTAATTGAGAATTTATAATTTAATGAACTTTCATTTAAATATTATAAGATTTTAAAATAGATTTATAGATATCTGCAGTGAAGAAATATTACCAATTTTCTTCCAAGCTGAGTTCTCTGGCATTTGTAGTAGGCACTTGATGTTTGCAGCATAAAAATCCATTAAAAAAGAACATTCAAATTTGAAGGTTTTTTGAGCAAAATTATTTAGAGAAGTTTATTCAAACAGATTGCAGCATACTTAACTAACAACAGCAGATTAAAGAAGGTAGTTCAACAGTGGTTAATTGGTGATTTAAAAAATACAACAATGATGGCAGAATTTAACTGCAGGCTTTAACAAACAATTATTTAAAGAAGGTAGTTCTGCAAAATATAATATCACAATACAATTTAAAACAGGCAAAAGGAACATTCAAATTTTGAGGCTTTTGGAGAAAAATTATTTAGAGAAGTTTATTCAATCAGATTGCAGCACATTTAAATAATAACAGCAGTGTAAAGAAGGTAATTCAACAGTGGTTATTTGGTGATTTAAAAAATATAATAGCATTGACAAAATTTAACAGCAGGTTTTAGCAAACAATTATTTAAAGAAGGTAGTTTTGCAAAATATAACATCCCAATGCAATTTAAGAGGGCAGAACACTTTTACTTTGGAAAAACACCACTACCTCATGTTCTGTCTTTGGGAGATCCCAAATTTTCATCATTTTTGAGTAAGAAAAGATGGTAAGACACTATATCTACTTAAATTTCAGCACAGGTTTTTGAAATGTTGCCTGAAAATTTGTGCATGTTTAATATTGAATTCATCTGTGTAAAAAAAAATCCATTTTAACACCATCAAAAATTAAAAATAATACCAACAACTTGTATTTTTAGCACTCAAAAATAATTAATACATCATAATGAAACTAAGCAGGTATTTCAAAAATCTAGTTCAGTTACATTTTGATTAAATTTGTCAGCCCAAGCAATTATATTTTTATGTAAAAAATCTATTATGAAGTGATTGTGAGAAATCTATTACATCACATTTCAAGTACAAACTGTGATGTGTAATATGTTACAGTGTGATTATTTATATCTTTTTAAATGTGTATCAATTTAATTCATTATTTTCCTAAGAATCTCATATAACATACATATATAAAGAAATGTTTACGCAACTTTTTATCAGTTTCCTAACTTTTAAAATTGCATGTAGGTTAAATGTTAATTTTAAAAATAAAAATTTTTGTTTAAAGTGAAAGTAAATATGATAGGCAACACCATTTTCTATTCACTTGGGGATCACCTTTGTTTTACTAAGATAAAAGAGATAAGTTTAATGGATTTTTATGCTGCAAACATCCAGTGCCTATTAAAAATGCTGGACAACTCAGCCTGGAAAATAATTGGTAATATTTCTTTGCCATAGATCTCTATAAATATATTTTAAAAACTTATATTTTAATAATTTTTCCTGTAACTATAATCAGTTATAATTTTAATCTTTCTATAATCTGCAGCCTTGCGTATTTTCTATTTTAATTATTTTATATTATTTCTAAATTTATATGTTTTAATATACCATAATTTCAAAGCAAAGATTAGTTAATTTAATAAATTTTTGGGAAAGACAATTAGAAGCTCACCGGTGTAATAGTCTCATTGCTTTTTAGCTGATATAAATTGCTGCTTTGAAATCTATTCTAAGAGATAACAACAGGTCGCTATGAGCTAGTTGTTATCTATATTCAATTACTTAATATATATTACTCTGTTATTAAGGTTTGTAAATTATTATTATATTTCTTAGTTAGATAACATCCAGGGATGATCCCATAGGCATATTTGCAAATGTATAATGCCCAAAATATGCTTTCTTCTCCATAGTTTCATTATAAAGGAATATATACTGATTCAAAACTACTGGTGAAAGTTTTTTATTTTTTAAGTATTGATGAAATTTAATATATTTTTGAAAAGTAGGTTTATTAGGTTTTTTTGTTTGTTGATATTCCACATAATAGTGTTGAAAATCAGAGAATTTTTTTTTTAATGTGCTGCATTCCCAGTATCCACCATTAATTAGGGTTTGTTAATTTTTTTGAGATTTAGTATTATAGTTTTTCTTTCATTTAATAGACTTTTATTATAGGTTTTATTTTATTTCATAGGCTTTTGAAAATAGCATTCATGATTTTTTTGGTTTTTGTAATTTGTATTTTATTTATTTTTGAATGATTTCTTTATATATATTTGACCAAATTATGTTTTTGAAATTTGTATTTTAGAGCATTTTCTTTGATTTGTTTGATTTCTTGCATTAGGCATTTTAATTTTACATCAATTTCAGCAATTTTTGGGTAGACGTTTATCACTTGCAGGCTTTTGGGGGTTCTCGATGAATACTGCAGCATCACCTAGTAGTGCAGTATGGCTAACCCACTAGTACCAATATTACTAATAAGCCAATGAGGTAATTTAAATGATGTAATTTTATATTTATGTTTTTATCTGCTATAAAATAATTTTCTTAATGTTTTTATATTATAACACTATTCCACTTAGCATATCTGATATAATATGGTAATTTTAGTTTAGATAACAAATATTAGTTTGCTTTTCAAATTTTAATTTTCTTTCTTTTTTCTCTTGTAAAAAAGTTTTATTAGAAATATAGTCATTCTGCAATTATTTAATTATGATCCATCTTGCTTTAAAAGAGTTTTCATTAGAAAAAGAGTTTTCAAAAAGAAATTTAAGATTTATATTATAGTTTATATTAAGTGATTAATCTAGTGTCTCTGAAGATTTTTCAAAATCATTAATACATATGTCTGCTTGACTTAATAAGAATGTAACTATATAAATCATTTATTTCCTAATTAAACTTGTTATCAGTTTTGTTTATTTACTGTTTGTGCCACACATATTTGAAATTAAAAGAATTGGTATATGTATATGGGTGCATTCAATATAGAGATTCTGGATATTTATCTACCATGGGAATTTTTTATTATGTTTTGCCTTTCTGTTGATATTTTTTCCTGCTTGAGATATTTGTGGTGTTTATGTTGGGTAGTGACATTTCTTGCTAAGATTATATATATATATTGTAACGATATATAAATATGTCATTACATTAAATTGAAATAAAAACTTTTAAGTTCGCATATAAAAATAAGTGTATTAAAAAGAAAAAAAAACTAAACGCTAAAATTAAAATGTTTGTTAAACGTATATATTCGCACAGATGCTAAACTTTAAAAATATTTTTTTTTAATAAATAAAAAAAGGTATTTGAATGTATTTTTTTTATAAAAAAAGATTTAAATATAAAAATAGTTTAAAAAAGAAATAACGTAAGTAAAAATAAAAACAGGTATTAATTAATTCCTGTAATCTGTAAATGGAAATGATTGTTTATTAATTATCCAAAAGCTGTCTAATTAAAAAGTCAGAGAGTAAATTAGATAAGAGAATAAAGAGATTTTAGCTTGACCAATGGAAGCACCAAGCCTCAGCCCGGACCCGAACGAAAATTTGGATTAGTGACATCTTTGTTCATTCAATCTGGAGATTTACTATAAAAAGAGAAATATTGAGTTCCAGCGTGGTGTGTTTGAGAGTTGTGGTAGGACGCACATACCACACTCTCTATTTAAAAAAGAAAAAGGAAAAGACTGTGATACCTTGAACCAGCTATTGCCATCTCCAGAACATTATCTTCCAATGGAGGCATCGCGGGAATTAAAAACAGGAACCTGGACTCTTCTGCCATAAGCTATATGAAATGAACAATTATTAAAATCAATTAAGAACTTTTGTCAAGTTTTATAAATTGATAAACAAGCCAACTTAAATGTTAAAACGGACTCTTATCTGACTTTTGTAAGTTTTTAAATCAAATTAATAATGTTTAATTTTATATGTTTTCCGATTGATAAAAATCATTTCCATTTTTTTTTCTCTTATTGTATAAATTATTTGTTGTTTAAATTTTAAATGATGAAATTTAGGTTGGGTATAGACGTTGCATAGATTCTTTAGCGGTTGATTATGTTGTGGTTTTCATATTCGATTAGAATATATAGGTCAACGATATCACTGCGGCATCTTACTATGAATGCTAATGGGATTTGTATATTCCCTATGCAAGTGACGCTTATCGATGACTTTGTATTTTGATCGGTTGTGTTTAATTTGGAATGTTTTTGACTGTGGAATCTGTGCAGCTGATCTATACTCAACATTTTAAAACAAATTTTATAAAATTCATTTGTGCGAATGTATCTAAATGTTAAATTTAAGTCGGGCGTGAATGGCTATATAGTTTTGTAAAGTTATATTAAGGGAGGGTAATCTTAGGTTATTCGTTTCGTAGTTGAATTGGCTCAATGGATTGGATATATTTGTGTAATTAGTAGATGTAGTATGAGATCCGCTTCGGGCAGGATTGCATATATACGCCACACACCTTCTGTTTGCCTATGGATGGGTTTGTAAGTCGGCAGAAGACCACAGTCCATTCCTATGGAGTTTTTTGTTTATTGTTCTACTCGCCAACAGAGGTCACATTCCTGTTGGTGGAGAGACTATGTCTTCTCTAATCTACTTACTGATCAGATGTACTATCCTGACAGTATAGTATTTTGTGTTGTCGTATCATGCTACATTGAATACATGAATGTATCAGATGGATTGGCACCAGTTTGGTTGCGAAATTTGTTGCCTAAGGTTAAATCAGGGAAGAATATTTTCTTTTCAAATGCAGATCTATATAGTCTATCCATACTTGACTATCTAAATAAAATATTAAACTCATTGAAACTTAGTTAAATGTAAAATTAAAAGTTAATATAAAAATCTAAAATGTTAAACTTATTCCTCAAAATTTAAATGTTATTTTATATGTGCGTAAATAAATATTTTTATGTGTTAATTTCTGGCAGTGGCTTTTATTTATTGATATTTAAGATATAAATTAAGATATAGATTTTTATCTCTGCGTCTCTGCTGAGCTAATGACTTGGGCTAACGATCGGAATATTTAAATAAAGTGGAATTTTAACAGCGCGTATCTGCCTACTCTATAAATTTTTTTAGGTTTAAATGCCTAGATGGCGCCTTGTAGAGCAGATATTGTTTTTGTGGTTAGATTCGATCTTCACTTTCATTTCGATCGTTATAATTGGCATCCCAAGTGTGGCCTTACCTCAGAGATTGACCCTGAGAAGGGGAATTGATGATGATGAAATTTTCTATCTTTAATAAATCACGAGTGCCCTGAGAATTTTAAAAGTGAATCATGCAAATAACATTTGTTGTTTTTTCTGAAATAAGTACATTTTTGTACTAACGTAAAGTTATAGCCAGATGTTTAAGAAACCACTAGTACTTTTGAAAATAAATCATGCCCGTAATATTTTTTCTGAAATTAGTATAAATATATTTGTTGTATTGATGTGGAGTTACAGTTTGAAGTTTTGTTTAAAAAGTGCTGCCAGTAAGAAAAATTGCGCATATGTAAATATAAATGCGAGGAATAAAATGTAATAATAAATATAAATCATAATTTTTTTTTTTAAAAAAGTCTTGTTAAATTAACATCTAATCATTCAACTTGCCTAAGTAATAGTTAAAGGTAGGAGAAATGAAACTTGGAAGGGAGGGGGCAGAAATTTAGCTGGTAGTAAGGAATCATCAGTCAACTTTTTTTTTTATCATTATATTCGTAATTACTGTTTTGTCTTTTAAAAAAAAAAGTTTTGTCCTTTTGAAATTTCATATATAACAAATTTGTGTAACGTAATTACTAACACTAAGTAAATTCTTTTTTTTTTTAAATGTTTTTATTTTTTTGAGGAAGTTTACTGATATGTAACGATATATAAATATGTCGTTACATTAAATTGAAATAAAAACTTTTAAGTTCGCATATAAAAATAAGTGTATTAAAAAAAAAAAAAAACTAAATGCTAAAATTAAAATGTTTGTTAAACGTATATATTCGCACAGATGCTAAACTTTAAAAAATTTTTTTTTAATAAATAAAAAAAGGTATTTGAATGTATTTTTTTTATAAAAAAAGATTTAAATATAAAAATAGTTTAAAAAAGAAATAACGTAAGTAAAAATAAAAACAGGTATTAATTAATTCCTGTAATCTGTAAATGGAAATGATTGTTTATTAATTATCCAAAAGCTGTCTAATTAAAAAGTCAGAGAGTAAATTAGATAAGAGAATAAAGAGATTTTAGCTTGACCAATGGAAGCACCAAGCCTCAGCCCGGACCCGAACGAAAATTTGGATTAGTGACGTCTTTGTTCATTCAATCTGGAGATTTACTATAAAAAGAGAAATATTGAGTTCCAGCGTGGTGTGTTTGAGAGTTGTGGTAGGACGCACATACCACACTCTCTATTTAAAAAAGAAAAAGGAAAAGACTGTGATACCTTGAACCAGCTATTGCCATCTCCAGAACATTATCTTCCAATGGAGGCATCGCGGGAATTAAAAACAGGAACCTGGACTCTTCTACCATAAGCTATATGAAATGAACAATTATTAAAATCAATTAAGAACTTTCGTCAAGTTTTATAAATTGATAAACAAGCCAACTTAAATGTTAAAACGGACTCTTATCTGACTTTTGTAAGTTTTTAAATCAAATTAATAATGTTTAATTTTATATGTTTTCCGATTGATAAAAATCATTTCCATTTTTTTTTTCTCTTATTGTATAAATTATTTGTTGTTTAAATTTTAAATGATGAAATTTAGGTTGGGTATAGACGTTGCATAGATTCTTTAGCGGTTGATTATGTTGTGGTTTTCACATTCGATTAGAATATATAGGTCAACAATATCACTGCGGCATCTTACGATGAATGCTAATGGGATTTGTATATTCCCTATGCAAGTGACGCTTATCGATGACTTTGTATTTTGATCGGTTGTGTTTAATTTGGAATGTTTTTGACCGTGGAATCTGTGCAGCTGATCTATACTCAACATTTTAAAACAAATTTTATAAAATTCATTTGTGCAAACGTATCTAAATGTTAAATTTAAGTCAGGCGTGAATGGCTATATAGTTTTGTAAAGTTATATTAAGGGAGGGTAATCTTAGGTTATTCATTTCGTAGTTGAATTGGTTCAATGGATTGGATATATTTGTGTAATAGTAGATGTAGTATGAGATCCGCTTCGGGCAGGATTGCATATATACACCATACACCTTCTGTTTGCCTATGGATGGGTTTGTAAGTCGGCAGAAGACCGCAGTCCATTCCTATGGAGTTTTTTGTTTATTGTTCTACTCGCCAACAGAGGTCACATTCCTGTTGGTGGAGAGACCATGTCTTCTCTAATTCTACTTACTGTTCAGATGTACTTTCCTGACAGTATAGTATTTTGTGTTGTTGTATCATGCTACATTGAATACATGAATGTATCAGATGGATTGGCGCCAGTTTGGTTGCGAAATTTGTTGCCTAAGGTTAAATCAGGGAAGAATATTTTCTTTTCAAATGCAGATCTATATAGTCTATTCATACTTGACTATCTAAATAAAATATTAAACTCATTGAAACTTAGTTAAATGTAAAATTAAAAGTTAATATAAAAATCTAAAATGTTAAACTTATTCCTCAAAATTTAAATGTTATTTTATATGTGCGTAAATAAATATTTTTATGTGTTAATTTCTGGCAGTGGCTTTTATTTATTGATATTTAAGATATAAATTAAGATATAGATTTTTATCTCTGCGTCTCTGCTGAGCTAGTGACTTGGGCTAACGATCGGAATATTTAAATAAAGTGGAATCTTAACAGCGCGTATCTGCCTACTTTATAAATTTTTCTAGGTTTAAATGCCTAGATGGCACCTTATAGAGCAGATATTGTTTTTGCGGTTAGATTCGATCTTCACTTTCATTTCGATCGTTATAATATATATTATAATACCAGTGATTAACAACTTATTTTATTGTCATTCTGTATTTTTTAGTGTTGGATCAAATTCATAGCACACAGATTAGCCTCATAGTAGGAATGCAGATTTCTATGAGTAAAATCAAGCTCTAGGTTTACAATTAAAGTATTAGATGATTTGGAAAGATTGAGTTTTTAAGAGAAAGACTGATATTAAAATATAGCTCAGAAGAATAAACATCAGGTCAATCAATGATGACTGTTTGCCATTATTAAATAATATTAAGTTAATAGGTAGTAGTCTATTTTCACCCATTAGTAAAAAGTAGCATGTATATACTCTTTGTAACAAAGTTATCACAAATCATATCTAAATACACTGTAACAATAATGGATAAGGGGATAAAACAAATTTAAAAATGAATGTTAAAATGAACCTGTTCATTATAGTGGGTTCTTAGGGCTACATATAAAATGCTATATTAAGAACCATACATTGATGTCGTAATGTTATGAGATTAATATATGTGAGTCAAAATATATAATTTAAAAGTTAAATGAGAATATCATTAATGTTGTTTCCAGTATTTGCTGATGAGGTGGATAATGTTCTGAAGAATAATGACCACCCATGGTAAATTATTAGGTAAATAGCTTGGAAAACCCTTGAATTGGTACAAATTTTTGTCTCAAGTAATCAATGTGTACGTGGTTTTACATTACCATATCACTTGACCAAAATAAAGTCTTTTTCCCACAAAGATTATGTGCCTGACATTTAATGCACTGATTTTGATTAATGTATATTATTTTACAGACTAAAGAAAATGCTATATTAAATACCTAATGTAAATTTGTCTAAGAAACTAAAAATTTTAATATAAATTTTATGAAGGAAGTTATCTGTTACCCATAACAGCAGCTCTGAAACATTTTTATGATATTTTATTGTATTTTAATTTATCAGTACATTTTACACTTACTCTTCAGTTACTCATAAGTTTTCATCAGTTGATAATTCTAGTTTATATTATTGTTGTTTATTTTTTTTTTTTGTTGTTTATTAAGCAAGAAATCCTCATTTTTACTTACATTCATAATGATAACCACTTTTTTTTCCTCATATTTTTTACATGAGGAATTTTCAGTTTTCTGTTTGACAATGAAGTCAATTGCATTAAACTTTATATGTATTTGATTGGTATCTGTAGCATCCATTATTTTATTCCAAGTTTTGTTAATTATTATTATTTTTGTATATCACTGTGATTATTGTTGGTATTCACTTATACATTGCTATATTTCTATAGAATCTGTTTTCTTTGTTAATATCCATGTTTGTTTCAATGTTATTTTCTATGTTTGCATCATTCATGGTTATTTTCTGTGAATTACTTTTATTTCCTTTAGATATAAATTGGTTGGGTAAGTTGTCTGGGTTCCTTAAAAATTGCTATGACAGATCTATTGTACTGCAGTATTAATACTAAGCTTTAGCATATATGCAGATTGTATACCCTGTTCTCTAAAATGAAAGAATTGAGGTTTAAAACTGAATAATTAATGGCAGTATGGCCTCTTGATCGACCACTTGTGTAGGTCTGCCACTAGTGTTTATATCTTATGTAGTCTTACTTTGAACTCACAAGTATTTACATAAACTGGAAATGGCATATCTTTTATGTTGATTGAAGCCAACTATTATCCACAAGGGCTGCATTAGTTTGTTAAAGTCATTAATTGTATAGTTTGGTATGTATTTTTAATAGTTTATGATATAATTTCCACTGAATTTGTTTATGATGACAAGTACATATTTACTCAGTATATAAATTGTCATTTAAATCTATTCATTTGAAATTATCAGGGAAATTCTAAGATAATGTAATCTGACTGCCGTGTTCGTCTATTTAGCAATCAGAATCTTGCATGGTATATTCACTTAGAGTATCACAGAGAAGTTTTTTTTTTGGGGGGGGGAATTGGTACGAGTTTCTAACTATAACCGCAAACACATTAGAAATGATGTGTGTGAAGAATCATTTGAATTATAGGAAGAATATTCCCTTGGTATAGATGAGCTAAATCTTTCTATTATTTTTTTTAAAGTTTTTTATTCTGTCCAATTCTCCTGGGATTCAATTATAAGAAACTTGAAATTACATAAAAGAATATTAAGATTTATGATGTTTTTGATCATAGACCAGTATTGTTGCTAATTTATTGTTATTATTACTACCTACAATTTTCTTTTTATTTTTGCTTGTATTGATATGTTATTATGTATTAATCAAAACACATCTAGAGTTTCATCATGTAGTTAGCATTACTTCATCATAAGTGTCATCTAGCTGAGTTGGCATATATTTAAAAGCATTTTGTAATTGATGACGTAGAAGCTTTTATTGTAGAGCAGTGAATCTTTATGTGAATTGTTGGATGCTTATAAATTAATATACCACTCAATTTATTTATTATCCAAAAATGTAGAATATATCATAAAATGTAAAAAATGTAACATCCGAGGACAAGCGACTTTTGAATGCCTTGCCATCTAGTGTTGTTGTTGTTTTATTTTTCTCTTTAAACACTAACAGAATTTTTGTTAACTAGCTTCTCGTTATTATTATTAATCAAGGATTAAAGTGCGTATATATATATTTCATATGTCATAGCATCGGCCGGGACGCGAACCCACAACCGTCTGCAACCAACTATTTGCTTGCAACGCAGTTGCGATGACTTCTCGGCTAATATTTCTAAATCAGTTGAAACAAAATGTGTTTTTTAATGTTTTTATGATTTTCTATTGAAATAATGATAATTGAAAACTGGAAAACTTACTGCCGCCAAAGTGATATAATATACACAGCTTTTCATTCTTAATGGATTTTCACTTTTGAAAGTTGTTGTTCTTAATTTTTTTTCTTAGTGTGATCAAGCGTTTTCCAAGTTGTTTTACCTCAGAGTACGTAATATCCCGGAGTATACAATATATATTATCTTAACCCAGGCGATTACTACATCTTTAATTTGTAGTTTTAATAATTACTTTTATAGACATATTGGAAAGCACATAATTTTACTGTTATTAGAAAAATATAAATTTTATCAAACTTTATTAAGGATTAAGAAATAACTGATAATTGAAAACTGCATAAACTTATTGACGTCAAACTAATATAATGTATACAGATTTTTATTCTTAATGAACTTTGAGTTTTGGAAGTTATTTTTAAAGGAGAAAAAAGTTTATTAATCTCTTACTGGGAAAAAACTAGATTTGTGTTAAAAAGTATTATAAAAATTTTGATTGGAGTCAATTAACAATTTAATATATTTAATGACATGATCGTTGATATCTTATATGTATAAATAAATACTATTAATATTTTTAAATTACTTAAGCCAAAATATGTTGTTGTTTTTTTAAATGTTTTTAAAATTTTCTATTGTCTAGAAATAACTGATGATTGAAAACTGCTAAAATTATTGACGTCAAAACAATATAATGTCTCCAGATTTTTATTCTTAATGGACTTTGAGTTAAACCAGCAAGCATCACATGATCACATCTCCAATACTAGCACATACTTGTTTATAAACAAAGCAAAGCAAAACTCCATATAGTAGTGCCACCTGTGCTAAACAGAGTAATCAATGGACGCCAGAAAGCTTGTGCATAAAATCCCTATCTAATGCC
Organism: Epiperipatus broadwayi; assembly: GCA_028023455.1. Taxonomy (NCBI): domain Eukaryota; kingdom Metazoa; phylum Onychophora; class Udeonychophora; order Euonychophora; family Peripatidae; genus Epiperipatus; species Epiperipatus broadwayi. Next base: position 10,212,044 of record JAQFVV010012413.1, read on the forward strand.
TACTCATCCAATATCCCCAGACTAGTTTCTAGCTTGGACTTTGAGTTTTGGAAGTTATTGTTTTTACTTCCTTATTGATTCATTGTCTTCCTATAATCAAGAGTTTTTTAAGTTGTTTTACCTCGGTATATAATGTTGCAAGTTAAGGAATAATAGCTTTTAACTTTATTTTTACAAGTTAAGGAATAATATTTTTAAAGAATACTTTTAAAGCATAAAAAAGTTTATTTTCTCACTGGAAAGAAAACTAGATTTATTATGTAATTAAAAGAAAGACTAGATTTGTGTTAAAAAGAATTGTAAGAATTTTGATTGGAGTCAATTAACAATTTAATACATTTAATGACGTGATCCTATACATAAATAAACACTATTAACATTTTTCTTCTTCTGAGCTGTTTTTATCATCATTGTATTATAAGTATAGGGAATTTGAACTCAGATTTCAAGCACCCTTCAACTATCCACACTATCTCATACAACTGATACACATAACTACACACATGTAGAAAAGATAAATAATCACCCATATACGTGTTTCTTACTAAACCAGCACTCATCAGTTAGTCCAAATTATCATCTCCCAAACATATATATGTATAATATAATCAGTGCTCGGTTTATATTAAGATAGCAAATCTTCATACTTTAATGGACAGGCTTCAATCTACCCCAACCTTCAACTTTTCAGCCATCCATATCATTGAAAATCTGATGATGAAAACCCAAATCCCATGCTGATGCCAATATTACTGCCATGCCCATGTTGACCTCAAGTCACTCTGACCCCTCACATATAGGACCATATATATTTAAATACATAGAAGAGAGATGGGCAGGATACAAGTTTGATATGTAAATATTTGAAAACCAGGCACTCTTCACAAACATGTAGCTTCATTATAAGTATAGGGGATTTAAACTCAGATTTTCAAGCACCCTTCAACTATTCACACTATATGTGAGGGGTCAGGGTGACTTGAAGTCAACATGGGTATGGCAGTAATATTGGCATCAGCATGGATTTTGGGTTTGCATCATCAGATTTTCAATGATATGGAGGGCTGAAAAGTTGGAGGTTGGAGTAGATTGGAGCCTGTCCATTAAAGTATGAAGATTTGCTATCTTAATATAAACTGAGCACTGATTATATATATATATGTGGGAGATGATAATCTGGACCAACTTATGAGGGCTTGTTTAGTATGAAATATGTATATTGATGATTATTTATCTTTTCTACATGTGTGTGGTTATGTGTATCAATTGTATGAGATAGTATGGATAGTTGAATGGTGCTTGAAAATCTGAGTTCAGACCCCTATAGTTACAATTGAGCTCCATGTTTGTGAAGAGTGCCTGTTTTTCAAATATTTACACATCAAGATTGTATCCTGCCATCCCTCTTCTATGTATTTAAATGGATAAGGTTATATATGTGAGGGATCAGAGTAACTTGAGATCAACATGGTCATGGCAGTAATATTGGCATCAGCATGGGATTTGAGTTTTCATCATCAGATTTTCAATGACATGGATGGCTGAAAAGTTGGAGTAGATTGAATCCTGAACCATTAAAGTATAATTTGTTAACTTAATATAAACCAAACACTTATTATATATATATATGTAGGAGATGATAATCTGGACCAACTGATGAGTGCTGGTTTAGTAAGAAATACATATATTTGGTGATTATTTATGTTTTCTACATGTGTGTGGTTATGTGTATCAGTTGTATGAGACAGTGCGGATAGTTGAAGAGTACTTGAAAATCTGAGTTCAAATCCCCCATACTTATAATTAAGTTCCAGGTTTGTGAAGAGTGCCTGGTTTTCAAATATTTACATCATTGTCTTACATACATTGCTTAATATTTTCAATTTTATTATGGATTCTTTTGCCATCCTTGTCCATTATGCCAATCTGTTATTTATGGAAGGCAAAAATCTTTGAAATTTTTTAGGCCTGTGGCTTAAAATATCATTTAGACTGTTTTAATTCTATTAATGATAAGGTTTATAGTGGGTCTGTTTTTGTATGTGATTATTGTAAGGTTTCTCTTAATAATGATGCTGCCTTTTCTTTTCAATCATCTTTTGCAAATTCATCAATTTCTGATTCAGATTATTCCTCTGTGAATACTATAGCTAATCAGTTTATTCCTGATAAAAATACAATTCCAGACATTACCTTTTATCATAGTTGCTCTTTGATTAGTTCTTATGCATTCTGGAGGATTAAGTGATATGGTTAATGTCAAAAATATTTTCATTTGTCTTGTACTAAGCTATCTAAATCTAATGCTATTATTTTTCAAATAGATGATAATGGGTTTTTAAATGTCAGGCTTGTAATGACATAACTTCCAGTATAAAATTTTCAGATGTTGATAATGAACTTCTTAATGAAATGATAATGGATAATGACTCAGTGAAGTCATTGGTCAATAAAATGAGTTTAGATTCGAAAGACAATGAGTGTAATTTGGTCAAACTTATGGTCTCTCGGAGTCACATTTCAAGTACTAATTATGATATATTTACTTACGAAAACTCAGATTTGATAATAATGACTTCTTGTGATAATACTTCAATTCATGTTGTTAAAGAAAATTCTAATTATTATAATGAATTAGATTATTATCAGATGTTGTGAAAGCTGCTATAAATAATTATTTTGATAATTCTAATAATGGTTCTATACCAGTAAAAAGAAATAAAACTGATAGTGCTATAAATAGCTCTACTTTTGCTAATGTGTAGGATGAATCGATTTATGACGCTAACAGTAATCTTTCTTATGCAGCTAATTCTACTATTATATCCACAAGAATGTTTGAATCTTTTTCTGTTGATTTAAACTGCATGGATAAATGCCTTAATAATATCATTTTATATCCTGAGCATTTCACTTTAGAGGTTTTACAATCTTATTCTATATCACAAATTCATTCTCTGATTATTAAGATCTCTCAACTTTGTAAGAAACCATTGAATTGTTTTTCTAATTTTAGCAAAGGTATTCAATGCTCTCTTCCTTCTGTCAAATCAACTTGTTTTTCCAAAACGGGTTCAAATAAAACCAGGATATTTTACAATAAAAACTTTCATAATACATATCATGAAAAGCATGACACTGGTAGTAATATTAGTTTACATCGTAACAAGAGTTACGATAATATAAAATGTGTTGTAAATAATTATATTAGTTCAGAGTCTCAATCATTTGTTATGAAAGATAAAACTTGTTATGCAACTGAAGTAAAAGGTCTAACTTCTCATATAAATCATAGGGATGTTTTACTTTGCAAAAACACATTAAAACAAAAAAAATGATTTTATGGATAATACACATTTTTATCACAAGGGAAATTATAACGTATCTTATAAAAGGTGGCCTTCTAATTTTGTTTCATCAATATATTATTATAATTCCTCTTTTCCATTTCAGCAATTTTCTAATAGAAATTATCAATTAAGCAATTAGCAAAGAGGTAGTTTACCCCATAATTTTAGACTAAATACAAATAAATTTTATATTAAAGACTTTAGTAATTATTCTTCTAAATTTACACAAAATATTTATAAAGATAATGAAGAACTTAAGTTTAAAGGTTCAATTTCTTATAGAGATCCTAATAATAGTAACTGTTCATTATTAATTAAGGGTAATGATAAATATTAAAAATATTTGATTTCAAATATAGCAGTAGATGTTAATCTACTGATATTAAGAGAATTTTTGGAAGACAAACTTTATGTTAAAGTCATATGTATTAGGATTAATATGTTTAATTCTAATAGTAGTATTTTTTTGTTTCAATTCCCAAACATAAACATTGGGAGCTTATTTCAAATCATTTATGGTCTTGCAGTAAAAAATTTTATGGCTCATTGGCTAGTTCATTAATATTTTCTGATTAATTTCTTTTGCCAACATCATCCTTTATTAACATTTATTTTCTTTTGATTATTATTTGTTATTTTATCTTTTTTGATATTATGTTTGGACTTTATTGTTTTTACATAAACATTCATGGTATGAGAACTAAGACTGTAAAAATTAAGCATGTCTTCAGTTCTGAAAATTTTGATATTGTTTTTATTTCAGAAACTTGGCTTACTCAACATATCTCAATGATATTTTTATGGACAATAGATAAAAAGTACTTCGAACAGACAGATCCTCTGATATTGCTTCCAAAGGTGGAGCACACTCATTGCCTTTAAATATAATTTTATACATAAGTACATTCCTATTTCATCATTATCTTGTGAGGCTATATGGTGTGAGATATGTTTGGAAAATAGTGTCAAATTTTTTTTGGGTACTTTCTACATAAAACCAACATTATCCTTTTTAGAGTTTAATGAGTTTCTTTGTATTCTTGAAGACTTTTTAATCAAATACAAATCATATATAATTATTACTGGTGATTTTAATATTCCTGATTTATATTTAAGTCATACTATCATAGATTCAGTCTCATTTTCACCTAGAGCATTGATAATGATTCATTTTTGCAATTTGTTGAATCTAAAACAATTTAATCCATACACCAATTTCAATGATCACACATTGGATTATATTCTTCATAATTTTCATACAATTAAATGTTTAACTACTTTTTCTTTACCTTTTTCCATTGATTTGCATAATCCTCCCTTAGAATTTTATATTAATATTCAATTTAATAGATTTTGTCCATTTAAAACTATGAAAAGAAACTACAAAAAGGGAAATTATTTGGGTCTTTGTTTACAATTATCTAACTTTTACTGGAAAAATTTGTACTCTTCATCAGATGTATATTTCTGTATAAAGTTTTTTGACCAATCATTTAGTGAACTAATTGACAAATACATTCCTAAGAAAAAAATTTTAACTAACCATTTTCCTGTTTGGTTTTCAGTCTATCTTAAAAAAATTATTAAAAGGAAATTATTTCACCATCATAAATACTGGAGTACTAAAAACTTAAATTATTATAACAATTTTATTAATTATAGAAGATTGTCAAAGGTTGTATACCATAGAGATTTTCAAAAATTTATACAAAATACAGAAAGTCAAATTTCTAATAATCCTTTGCAATTTTGATCTCTAGTCAAGGATTTAGGTAATAAAAAAATTAATTACAAAGTAATAATTCAAATCTAATTGCAGATGATTTTTCTCATTATTTTTCAGAGCTTTTTAAACAATCTAAATCTTTTACTAATTTAACTGAACATAATGATCTAATTGAAGAAAGGATAGTATTTAATTCATTTATTGAATCTGATATTATTTTTGCTATTAATCAGCTTAAATTACATTCTAGTGTGGGCCTTGACAATATTCCAGCTTTCATTTATGAAGGATGTGCTGAATATATTGCTTCTCTTTTGCATATTTTAATTGCTCTTTAGCAAATGGTACTTTTTCTACATTCCTTAAAATTGATAAAGTTGTACCTATTTTTAAGAAAGGATCTAGAGATTTGGTAAGGGACTATAGGCCTATTTCAGTTCTACTCACTATTTCTTGAATATTTGGAAGATGTTTATATAATAAAATTATCTTGGATGTCAATAAGGTTTTGGCACCAGAACAGCATGGCTTTTTGCCTAATAGGTCCATTGAAATAAATTTGCTAACTATTTTTAATCACATTTCAAATTCAATTGAGAATCAATCTAGATTGGATATTATTTATTTTGATATGTTCAAGGCTTTTGATAGAGTTAATCATAAAATTCATCTTCAAAAGCTTTGTAGATTAGGTTTTTCCAAATTATTAATTAATTGGTTTGACTCTTTTCTTAAAAATAGAATGTCTTGTGTAAAGTTTAACAATATATTGTCATTACCATATTATTGCTTTACTGGGGTGCCTTAAGATAGTGTTCTTGCACCAATATTATTTAATGAATACATTGATGACCTAAAAAATTACATTAAATTTTTACATCTTCTGTGTTATGCTGATGATTGCAAAATTTTTAGGCATATTTATTTTATTAATGACTGTTTTTTACTTCAAAATGATATAGAGAATTTCTTGAATTAGTGAGAATATAATTATATAAATATAAATATGGCTGTGTTCCATTGTCGCTTACTCTATAAAATCTGAAATCTTATGGTTTTCCTACTTGGTGACTCTAAAATCATAACAAATGATCATCAAAAATATCTAGGAATAATATTTTCCAATAATGGTAAATAAATCTCTTAAAATTGTAGGAGTTATTTACAGATATGGAAAAACATTTAATAAATTTACAAAAATTAAACTTTTTATATTCTTAGTACTTCCCATCTTGGAATATGGTTCAATTATATGGAATTCTCATAACAAGACATAAATCATAAAAATTCAGTCTGTTTTTGACAAAATTTTAAAATTAAACACTTTAAATAATGAACACTATATTGACTTAATGGTGAGACGAAAAACAAGAGATCTTTATGTCTTTATAAATTTATTTCCCAGAATATTTCTGCATCTAATTTGTTTTCTAGATTAAATATCAAGAAACAGAATTATAATACTTCTACTATATTTTTGAACGTAAAATTTGTAAATCTGATATATTAGCATGTCCCCCTTTATTTCTTTTACCTAGAACTTATAACAAAGATTTTTGTATTTTATTATAGCTTCACATTCAAGCGTGACATACGCTTAATTGGTTTATAAATTAAATTTATCGAATGAGAAGATTTAAAATTATATAATAAAGATATTTTAAATTTAGATTTTAAACAATTCACTAAAATCATCTTAAAAAAATATTATCCCTAATTTCATTTGATATATTACCTTTTTACTTATTTGTTCATTTTATTGTTTTTCTATTTTATTGTACTGTGCAATCTATAATTGATGAAATGTTGATATGTACATTAAATAAATAAAGAATTGAATTATTATTATTATTATTATTATTATTATTATTATTATTATTATTATTATTATTATTATTATTATTATTATTATTATTATTATTATTATTATTATTATTATTATTATTATTATTATTATTATTATTATTATTATTATTATGTTTCAAATTATTATTATTATTATTATTATTATTATTATTATTCAAAAGGGGGAACTTTATTCAATCTAGAAAACAGATTTCATTATTAATTTTCATTTACATGCATTTACATTGATATTTCCGTTTGTATATATTGTGTTTTGGTCTCTTTTTTAAGTCTATTATTGAGGAAAGGCTGAACTATTAGAGATTTGACCTTTGTTTTACAAGTGACCAAGTAGCCACAAAAATATCTGGGTGTGCTATTTTATTATCTCTGTTTTTTAATTGTGCTAACTTATTGTAAAAAGTTGATGGATGCCGCCTTGTATTATTACCAAAAGCGAATGTGCATCGCGTGCACCAAAATGCATAAAGTATGAAAGTTGCTGCTCGGATTGTTGGGGTGGATGTCCTGCAGAATGTACTGATAATATCTTGCAGGGAGATGTTTGGTCTTCTGTATATATTTGTTATTTCATGTCGAATATTGTTTAATGCTGGGCAGTTGTAAAACAAATGTTGTTGAGTTTCTTCTGCTTGATGGCATAGTGTGCAGAAGGAGTCTATTTTTGTATATAATCGTCTGTATCTTAAGAAATATGATGTTGGCAAAGCATATAGATTTAGTTTCAGAAGGAAATCAAAGAATTTGGGCTTGTCAGTTGTTTATTCCGAGCATCTGTGTTGAAATATCTGATGTATATCCTGGGTATACCATTGCATATATCTGCCAATACGAATATTTTGTTGTTTTTTGCAGTGATATTTGAGTATGTGTGATTCTGAACTGGTTTATGACTGATGATAGACAGCAATGTGAAGGTGGAGGTGTGTCTGTGGGTGTTATTTGTATTAGATACTGGAGTTCTGGGAAATGTCTAAGGGTGGCTATTATAAGATTTGCGGTTTTTTGTATTCGAAAAATATCTATGTTGTGTAGTCCCAAACCATTGTATATTGCTGGTTGATTAAGGTGTTTTGCAGATATTGACACTGTCTTTCTATTCCATAGAAGTTTATTGCAATATGAAGAGATTTTTTATGTAAAAGCTTTTGAGAATTGAATTATGGGAAAATAATAAATAATCTTGGTGATCACCAGCTGATTGAACAATTGCACTTTAGCATATATTGAGAGGTATGCTTTTGATAGTGAGGCAGTGATCTGTTCTGCTTCATCTTTTAACTTGTTCTGGATTTTTTGCCTAATTGTGTTTGTTCCCATGTAGAAAGGAAAGCTGAGGAAAGGAGATGGTTTGTCTTGGAAAATTTGCATGCATGGCTTACTGGTGTATAGAGACCAAGCAGCAGTCTTGTTTTGATTAAATTTTAGATTGTGTGTTGCTTGGAAGTCTTGCAGTATTTTCTGTAGTATTGGTATCTGTTTTCTTGATGGTAGGAAGACTGTGATGTTATCCATATATGCAATGCAGGCTATATGTTGTGATGTGCCTGCTATCTGGATGCCTTTGATACTCTGCTGAATTTTGAGTATGAGTGGGTTGATGTAAAAAGTAAATAACAGTGAGCTGAGTGGTGAGCCTTGGGATATGGATTGTGTGGGAATGAATGAAGGAGAATTTTTGCCATTGAGTGTGATATGTATTTCTCTGCTAAGTAGTAGGTTTGTGAGCAGGTACAGATGAGTTTGTGGAATTGTGGTGTCAGCTAGCATATTGATTAATGTATTGATGTTGACCGAGTCAAAAGCTGCTTCTATATCAAGTTGAACTGCAATTGGTGCATACTTCTTTCTGTCCCATACTGAGTTAATAACTGTTTTAAATATCATTGCAGCCTGTGCAGTTGATGATTGCTTCCTTGCAAACTGGCTGTGTGAAATTAGTGGTAGAATATGTGGTTCTAGGCTGTCTTTGAGTACTTTTTCAATTATTTTAATCATAAGTGGCCCCATTGAGATTGGTTGTAGGTTGGATATTGTTGATATGTAGACTTTTTTCTTGTTGAAGGGGACTATTGCCATTGGATATAAACCTTGGATATCGTGCAACTTCTGTGATAGATGATTTGCAAGGTAACATAAATATTGGCTAGTGAACTGGCTGAGATGTGCAAGGACAAATTTGGGTATTCCATGTGCTCCTGGGTGACAGGCATTAGGTGATGTTGCTAGTTTAGTAGCAAATTCTGTGATGTTGTATGGGGTATTTGTTTCTGGTTTTCCAAAGACATTAGAATTATATTTGACCAGATGGTATGCTTGCAGCTTTTGTTTAAAATGCTGATACATCGGTTTTAACACATTATCTCCTGTATATGTGAACCCTTGCTCTTAGTGCCATTGGTACTCTGACAGTGGATGGGTAGCCCAAGGCCCAGCGAATGTATTTTCTTGTCCATGTGTGTTGTTGGCCGAGGCAGACTTTACTCTTTTTTATTGCTAGGTAGTTTTTCAGATGGTTACAGATGTTATTGTATGTTTGTGTAAGCCTGCGTATTGAAGCAGTCGGATCTGAGTTCGATCCTAGCTTCATGACATCTAGCCATAAGCCCATTTCAAACACATAATACTAACCTTAAATTTCCGATGCAATGGGGCTTTATACATTCAATCCATGCTAATTTCCATAAAGGAAACTTATTTTATAAATGCATACTAAAATTAATTAGTTTCAGTTTACAATTAATCAATGCTATTAATAAATTCATGATAGAATTATTCATGAATTTATATATTATAACTGCGTGGATTGTGCATATATATTTGTAAATTTTAAATATATATAATTGTTTGAAAGTTTCATTGCGTTGGGAATGTTTTTTTTTACTTTTAAATAATTTGTTAAAATTTTATTGATTAAAAGCTACATTCTTTCGATAAGCTTTCAGATGTTCCCTTTCCAAAAACAACAGTTAAAGTTTATTAATTAGAAAAAAAAATAAGGATTCCCTAATTAAAATCATTTCTGATTTTAAGAATTCATTTTCTAATTAGAAAATTAATTCAAGTTAATGAGTTTGAAAGCCTTATCGAAGGAATGTATCTAAAAACAACCAGTAAATCTAAAAACATCGATAATGAAAGAAGCATTAGCCTGAAGGCATCAGAAGACAGATATATAGCTCTGAAAAGTTTGGAGAAGAGAGAAAAACCATCTTTGTTGTAGAGAAGTGCAGTAAACTCTGTGCATTTTAAATAGTGTTTCGATCATGGTAAGGGGCTAAACATCAAGAATCTGGCTATCGGTTCCTGAAGTCCCCTGAAAATCTTCAATGGAACTGCTAAATTCTTTCCGAACAAATCAGGGTGCCAAAATCAAGTAAAATGCTGTTCAAGTAATCAAGCAAATGGTGCCTACATTTTACCAACTCGGACATGTAACCTAAGGGAACCAGCTCCGGATGAAATGGGTAATATATTTCCATAATGAACCCTAAACCATCTGGCCAGTTTCCGAACTTTACACTCCCTTTAAGAGCTCTTTCATTCATTTATAATGTAATAATGCTCTGTGTAAAATCTTTTATTTATGCTATTTTAAATTAGTAATTTTCTCAATCTCTAGTCTTTAAATTTAACTTTCCTTCATTACTATGGCGGTTCATTTATTATATTATATATATTTAGTGTGTGATTTATTAATGTTGCTATTTTTAATTATATGTCAATAATCCTTCGACTCGATGATCTCCCTCATTTCCTTTGCCTTATACAAGTAATATAAGATTAAATTCTGATAGTTAATTTTCGCCCATTAAAACTAGATGTATACAGTTCGATCAATCATCGAGTCGAAAGAAATTATTAAATGATTGTTATTTTATCATTAGCTAATAATAAATTATTAGCTCCGTCTCTAATCTATGCCACCGCTATTTTCTCATTTCACTAATATTTGTTTATTATTCAAATATAATCTTAAAATGTTTTTTGCAAAGGGCCGATAAAGGAATCAAATAAATATATTCTAATTCAACTTTATTATTTTCTATTAAGATTCAGGAAGGGCATGATGATTGGCGCATAATTAATATGATTTACAAATACTTTAAAATAGGTTTACTTAAAAACTCATTTGACTTTAATTCATTTGATCAAGTCATCACATTGAGCATTTTATAATTGGGTTTTAGTTCTCAAACGGTGACTAGTAAGTCATCATCTTCAATGTGGCTGACATAGGGCAATCTTCCACTCTGTTAGGCTGCTCGGTGATCATATTTCTGTTATTTTAATTATCGAGGAAGAAAGCACTTCCTCTCCTGTTCATATTAGTCAAAGGGCATAAGACTTGTCAGACACAAGCCACCATAGGACTTCGATTATCGACTAGCTATTATCTTTCAATTTTATTCTATAGCTCATAATTCGTCAGCACCGTTACCTCTGTTCCAGTAAAGCCCGCTCTGATGCTCATAATTCATGACAAAGTGATTTCAATTAAAGTCGAACAAATTATCAGTTATATTTAATTAAATAAGTTTTTCAATAAAGATTAAAATTATGCCCTAAAATACGTATCTTGCTCTTCATGAATGGATTTGCGAATGTGAAAATAAATATCACATTCTTTCGTATAAAATTAGAGTAATAATTCCCTTTACTAATGAATATCTTTATCTGCTTTTTATTTCTTATTGAGAGCATAGACATAGACTTTCAAATATTGCGTAATATTCATTGGCATATAATAAGGACCGCCACTCGTATTATAATTATAAACTTTGTTTAAGGAATAGAATTAATTAATTTAATCTTCATTTAAAATTCAAACAAAACAAATTATTATTATTAAATATTTTCTAAACACACTTGGTTTCTTAGTTTTTAATTCTTTTATGATTATTTTAATGTTAATACTCACTGTCTGTGTTGGCAACCTGAACATATACATATGATTCGATTTAAAATTATTTTAGTCATTTATTATCAGATATTAATGTCAGTTCAGGGGTCTCTGATCCTCACCAACCATTGAGCTAGTTTCTTTGCGCATAACACTGTGCCATCGATGTAGATATCTACTAATCTGAGCTGGAGAGTTGAATTTGAATTCAGTCTTGGTTCAGCTGAGTTTGGATCCAACTTGCAGTTCTTTTGGTGGGTTTTTCGACTAGTACAGTATATGTTGTTGACTTGTGTGTGTTGGGTTTATCATTGTAATCCACTTATGTATTTCATCAGCCAGCGCTAGCAGTCTTGAAGGTGGGGGGGATTTGTGTGTAATGTGATCTATATTAAATGATAAAATGTTTATGAATGCTAAGTATCTTTGAATGCGATTAAGTTGCATATTTTTGATTTTGTGAAGCATTATATATGTTTCTGAAAAAATAAATTCTGGGGTAGAAGTTGGAAGTAGAATTCTGATTGTTTTACCATGTGTAAGTGCAGTTGTTTGGATTTCTGTCAGATTAATTAGTATGGTTTGTGCAGAGTGATCAGAGAAAGGCGATGGGTTGATGTTTAGGCTGATTTGATGGTGTAGCATAGGTGAATAAAAGCAAAGATCAATTCTTGATGTATGATGTCCATTGTGAAAGGTAACTGCATCATTTGACAAAAAAACCTCTGCACTCATAGTGGAATTAATATTTGATGCAGCCACTTTAAAATGAACTCTTGATATTTCATGTTGAAATCCCCCATTAGTATGGTTGGATGTGAATTAGAGCCAAGTAAAGAATTTATGTTTAATATAATATTTGAGACAATTGTATGACCTGGTGGAATATACACAAATATAATGTTTAGTGTGATGATTTGATGACTAAAAGTTATTATTAGTAAATTAGCATCTATATATATGATTTTGAATGAGTCAAATGGACAACTTTGTGTTATGAGAAGTCCAGTACCCCCTGAGGGAGATGATGTGTCTCTGGAGCATGCACAGTAGCCTTCTCTACTTAGATGCACTGAGGGGTCAATTTGTGAGCCACCATATATTTTAGTTTCTAGAAGTCCTAGTATATGAGGTTGTGTAATCTTTATCCATTGTTGTAGCTGATGTATTTTGTTGACTGAGTTGAGCCCTCTGATATTAAATGCTGTTATTTTTAGCTTCATTATCATGATTGGCTGCGAGTTGGTTTCACAGTGTGTTGAAGTTTGCGTGAAGCTTTTGCATATTCTCTAGTGTTTTGTGAGCAGTTACTAGTGGTTTGATTACTATCCAGCTCCATAGGTATTAAGTTCTCTGCCAAGTGTTCAATCATTTCTGTTAGAGTATTGTTTTCATCTGTTTTGGCTCTTTTTGATTTATTTCTCCTTGGCCGACCAGTTTTTGGACTTCTGTTGGTGTTGTTTCTATGGAAGGGAGGCATGGGGTTAGTGACTCTAGAATATCTGTGGATGTTTTGCTTATAATTATATGTGGGATGTATGTATCATTAGATATGTCTGGATTTGAGTCTGACATGTTATTGATTGATACGCCTGGTTTTTGTGATACTTCAGGTATGATTTGTGCTTGATTTTGATCCATTTGATCATCAGTGCTTTCATTTAATTTATTCGAGCTATCTGTTGTAGTTTCAAGTATATTTGTGTTTTCTTCTGCATGTTTGTTTTTATTAGCTTCATTTGTACTGTGATTATTTTCATGTTGATTGTTTGAGTTGCTAGTGTTATTTTGTGTGTTGTTGTTTTCTTCATGTTGGGATTGGATGTGCTGATTATTTGTTGTCTGATCCTGTGTGAGTTGGCTATCCATGCACTGTGTGGCTAGATTAAATGCTTGCCACAGGCATAGCATTGTGGTTTTAAACCTCTTATATATAGGCACAGCATAGCTTCCTGATCAGCAATTTGTGTTGGTATAGATTCTGGGTCAATGTCTTTGTGTAATTTTAACTTAAAATCATAGCTATTGCTGTATATTGGTATTGGTGTGTCTTTGAGGTATATTGGTTGAAATGCTATAACCTTGCCAAATGGATCCATCACTTTTTGAAAGTCTTATTTCGTGTATCCAAAGTATGTATTTTTAATTATTCCACTAATTTGGTTCTGTCGATCTTGATCGACTATAACAATCGCGTAATTGCCTAATGTTTTAATTTGGTTCTGAAATCGGTTCTTTTGACTAATATCAAGAAATTCGATTGCGAGGTATTTGGGATTTGGATGATCTGCGATTCTTACGATTGTTTCCCACAGTTCATTTTCAGTTATTGCTTGATATAATAACACATGTGGAGAATGATACAGCGATATATTTGCGTCTGTGGCAGATATTACTATCGAGCTTGGTGAAAAAAATCTTTTGAACGATGTATAGAGTCCCCGTGGATCATGTTGTTAAAATATTCATTAATTCTTTCTAGCATATTATCGGTCCAGTGTGCAAGGGGAGGGTCTTGGTTTACCTGTATCTTTAAATCTCACTGTTTTATGTCATTCGGATTTGTTTTTCTAAATCTCGGAACTATTTTATTATTTATTGTAGTCGGGAAATTCTTTGAACTTGTTGCTTGCATGTTAGTTTTTGCGACCGTGTCGTACGATTTGACGGTGTCTAAATTTTTATGCATTTCAGCGGCCATATTGATGCCAACTACTCGATCATGCATAGCTGTCATCTCCATTTTTTTTTAAAAAAGAAATCTTCGGTAACATAAATGTTTTTTTATGATATTCTTTAGCTAGATTATGATTTTCATTAATTATAGCTTCAAAAATATTTATTGTTATTTTGTGAAATTATATATATTGTTTTGATTTTATATTGTGGCGTTATTATTGTTTTTTTGGGGTTTGAAGCCCAACTACTTTAATATTACTTACCAGCAATATCAGGATTTTCTGCGGTGGTATTATTATTATTATTATTAATATTATTATTATTATTATTATTATTATTATTATTATTATTATTATTATTATTATTATTATTATTATTATTATTATTATTATTATTATTATTATTATTATTATTATTATTATTATTATTATTATTATTATTATTATTATTATTATTATTATTATTATTATTATTATTACTACTACTACTACTACTACTACTACTACTACTACTACTACTACTGCTACTACTGCTGCTACTACTACTGCTACTACTACTGCTACTACTACTCCTGCTATTACTACTGCTACTGCGACTCTTACTGCTACTGTTGCTGCTACTGTTACTGCTGCGGCTGCTATTATTACTACTATTACTATATTACTACTACTACTACTACTACTACTACTACTGTTGCTGTTGTTGTTGTTATTATTATTTGTCTTTTTATACTTTCTGTCTTGGAATTGAAATGCCATATTCATAGCTCAAGATTCATAAATTGGGCCTCTATACTATCACTTTTAATGTTCAAATTTCTTAAAAATTCCTGAGTGCAATAATCCATTCTATTACTTTAGTTATAAATATTAAAATAAATATGATATAATGATAGGACAAATTTAATCATATGTTTTATGTATATTGTTGTGTGTGCATGCCATCTTTATATATATAATAATCACTAATTATCTGACATAAATGATAATAATTATTACATGATAATGATAAAATCTTCTGTAAGAACAATATGTTTTTGCAGATATTAATGCCTAATTTTGTTATTACAATAATTTTCATAGAAATTTTTTTATCAGATGATTTAATATATATATATAGAAGTAATATATGTATAGAAGTTTATAATCATTGATATGATATAAATATATATTTAAACATTAAAATCATAAAGCTAAACTAGTCAATAAATAATCAAAATTACCCCAAATCCAAAACTCAAACAACTAACCAAGAAAATATAATCTATAACACAACCAATGGTTTCACTGCTACAAGCAGACTTCTCAAGTATAAAGAACTACAAAACAACAACTTATTCATATTAAACATTAGTCACAATTCCATTTTCTTCCCATTCACCCTTAATATTAAAATAACTTTTAAATAAGTTTAACTGCTTCAGAATCATAAATTTTTAATAATAAAGATTCTTTAATTTTTCTTTTTATGATTTTATTTCTTTGCCATTTAATCTTATAAAATTGTATATAAAAATAGTAATTTGTTTGGAAATAAGAAAATTGCTTACAAAAGGGGTATTACATTGAATAATTTATTAAATAATACAAAGGAAATTTTTGATAGGATGACTACTCCTGGTGTAGTGTATATTATCCCTTGTTTTGTAAAAACATTTATATAGGTCAGAGTAATTTGAGTTTAAATGAAATAATAAAGGTACATAAAAGTAGAGTTAGAAATAAATATCCTAGTTCTGCTTTACATGTCCATGAAAAAGATACAAGTCACACTATTAATTTTGAGAGAGCTAAGGTTGTTTTTTTATTGTTTTTTTTTGAGAAAAATGAAATAAAAAGAAAAATTAAAAAATCTTTATTATAAAAAATCTATGATTCTGAAGCAATTAAGTTATTTTAAAGTTTTTTTAATATTAAGGGTGGATAGACACTAAATGGAATTGTGAGTAATGTTTAAATATGTTATTGTTTTGTAGTTCTTTACACTTGAGAAGTCTGCTTGTAGCAGTGAAACCATTGGTTGTGTTATAGATTTTATTTTCTTGGCTAGTTTAGATGAGTTTTGGATTTGGGGTAATTTTAAATATATATTGATATATATTTTAATGTTTACACACACACACACACACACACACACATATATATATATATATTGTACTGGACCATAGCTCCCCTGTGGATTTCCTAATCCTAATCTTGCACTGAGCATGAAGTGAACAAGATTTAACAGGAAAAGAAATGGATACCAATTTAGCCGATTATCTATACTCATGTATATTGGTACTTCCAGCTAAACTGATAGAAAGAGTGGATTGACAGGACTCTTCCAGTTAAAAACACCCTTTAGTTGATATCTTATTTAAATGCCCGAATATTTAGAACAATGGCAAGTACACACCTTTGAAAAATCTATTTACAAAATAGACCTTTGCGCACCACTTCTAGAAAAGAATAAAAAAAAGAATTTTTTCCCCTCCCAGAAGGATGTGCAATACCATATGTCCAGCAAAACATGAGAATAAGATTCAACACCCCGGTAGAGCGATATCCCTTTGCGGCTAGCTCAGTCACTCTACATCTAGGGTCTTCAAATGGGTAAGTTAAATGATTATTACAGGTACATGGTTGATAAGGAAAGAATACATCTTTATCAATATAAATAATAATACGAAACCGAAACAAGTTTAATATTATGATTAACTATTTATTTAATCCCAAATACCCACCACCATTTCATACTAATGATGATATAATAAAAAGAATACTAAATAATTAATGATTACAAACCCATATATATATATTTGATGCTTTTAGATATATAAATACAATTTAAATGATTACGAAAATAGATAACCCCGAAAGCTATTTACAATAAGATACTTCATAAAGAATGGCAGTGGTCTGAGCCCCTTTTACCCAGTAGAAATAAATTTTCCTTTGTGTGATTTGCTATACAGATATGAGATTCTCGGTCATACAGGATACGCTTTTACTGATGACTTTAAAACCTTTTTTTTTTTATATAGATAAATTCCTATACATGTATATACGTGCGGCACAATTATACACTTATTACTATTTTAAATATAAAGTTATTAGAGGACTTGCTTACAGGGAATCTATAATAGATCAATCCCTTCTTGCACCATCATGAGGTGCCGCAGTGACAAAAAAAAAATAACTTAAAAAGGATATACGGTTAAATACATTTTTTTTAGATATTCAACATGAGATATCGTATTTACCGAATATTATAAGCGTATGTACGCATATATACACATGTATATTTATATATGATGAATTTCAGGAATAACCACAAGAGCAAAACGTATAGCAACAACAACAACAACAAAAAAAAAAGAATCTCATTGCAATCTTTGTTGAAAATATTAGAATTTAAAATAGAAAAATTGACTCAAAAGATTTAAGTAAAAGCTTTATCATATATGCCCGTAATAACCGCAAATTCAATATACATATGCGAGAGACTCTCTCTCTCCCTTTTTTAAATGATTAATAATAATAACAAAAAAATAATAATATATTTAATCGGAAATATCAAAGTTAATTATTTCAAAATTAATAAAATCTCTTAAAATAAACCTATGTCTGCGTCTTCATTCTTCTTCTCTGGGCTCTGAGTGAGCTTCATGTCAACTGGCTGTGTAGTGAGGATTTCATTTTTTTAGTAGAGCAGCATTTGTCACCATCGTGGGTGGCTGGAACTGGCATGGTCACATCTTGGCGGCTTGGGACAAAGAAAGGGCAGTGAACCGGCTGGTTGTCTACCCCATGGTCATTTTACTGGACTCACTGGTAGATTGCTTCAAATTTTCCTCTGTTTGTATATGATAATAAATTTTATCAAATGTTCATTTTTCTCTCTTGACTAGTTTATTAAATTCTTAAGAAATCAAGAGTTCTTAAAAGAACTATATAATGGATTTCTTAGAAAATGTCAGCAGCGGTCTAGTCCATAAATTTATCTCTAAGTTGCTAGATGACTGAAAATCTCTGAAGCCAAAGTAGTGAATGACTTGAATGCCCAAAAAAGAAAAAAAAAATCCCCCAGCACTATCAATCCCACTAATAAAACCCAATTCAGATATCCCTCTGAGAAGAATGAATCAGCCAATCCTTTTAATTTACTTTATCACTTAGATTATAAACATTCCTCTATATCTTTCCGATTAAATTCTACATTTTAAGTTTGACAATGGTTTCCATCTTGAATAACCCAGACCACTTGCTTACGAAATCGATTCAAAAGAATTTTTTAAAAAGATAACAGTTTAATTATAGCATTATCAAACCTTTTGCTTTTGATCAAATTTTTGCAAAAGCAATTAACATTTTTTTTTTTATGGAATAAAATTACAATCTTTAGAAAATTAAAAAAAATATACAAGTATATTAGAAAATAAAAAAGCAAATACATATAATGACATATCATAAAAAATATACAAAAAGGAAAAACAACACATGAGTTTATTATGCAATATTTTGTATGACAATTTCATATTACTTTAAATTGGTGTGTGGGGGTATTTTAATGCTCAGAACAACTTCCATTGGATTAATATAGCACGTTTATATAGTTGTTGTGCCTAATATGTACAAATCTATATATGTATCTGCTGTAATATTCTTTACAGCAGAATTTGTGTAAGGCCATTTGATAATGCCTGGCACAATATATATGGTAAATATATACATTAAAAATCAGTAAATAGGTTACAAATGAAAGTTGCTATAGTGAGCAAATTGATATACATCAAACTAACATATGCATATTGAGTGTCTTATTACAATAGTTAAAATAGGAATTATCTTTGAGGATCATATTCATAAAGAATACTATGCTCTTTTGCATCTTTTATTAGTAAAAGGACTTTTTAAACCTATTTCAAAAAATAATAAGAAATCAAAAAAAAAACATTATTGTTACTTTCTTATTTTTTGTGAATTGAGATAATATTGTGAAGCTTTCATCAGATCAATATCTAGGAAAATAAGTTATCTTGCCAACCAGTAGTAAAGATCACATATATTATAATCATATTATTTTACAGTTAATGTATTGATATTAGTTATTTCAATCCAAATTATTCTAAGTTCTTTATTATCCAGTTAAAAATAGATATAAACCCATTTACTAATTGTTATTGAATTGCTATCTAAGTTAGATTATCAGAACTTAAAGAAAAATCTTGTCTATTGTACAACTTGAAAAAAATTCAAAATTTCACTCAAAATAAGCAAACACTGATGTCATGAGATTGATAAAATAAAATAATATTAACAATAATTCAAATAGTTATAAATGTTACTATGAACAGCAAAAGCATATTATTTATTTATATAATTAACATTATTATTGTATTTTTTTATTAGATTAACTACAGTTTAATTTATTATGTATAAAATTACATATGTTTCAAAAAATAGAACTAGACATTTTTATCTTTAGTAATCTCTTTGTTTAAAAAATCTCTACTAATAAAATGGTGTCATTTATTCCTAAATTTTTTAACATTAAAAATGCTTGGTTTCTAACAAGTGCTGAAAGTAAAAGTTTAACTTTAATAATAAATGGAATCACTTTATTTTTAGAGGTTTTTCTCATAAAAAGAAAGTTGAAAGCTTAAAATAGACGTGTCTACTTCTGCTTCCATTTCATATATACATTTAGTGCTGTGTTGATTAATATGTATATAATAATAGACAACAGGATCTAATATCTCCCATCAGAGGGCACCACTAATCTCTAACCCCCAAAAATTATAGTTTACTGGTGAGGATATCAAGTATAAATGTCTACTATGACTATCTCATTACTCAGATATCTAAAATTGCCTCTAGTTCATGGAGAGCAGAAATTCTTGTCAAATAGTAATTGGCAGAGCAGACAACTGTAAACAAAACATGAAATAAATCCAACAATCAACAAAACGATTATTATATGCAATTGTAAAATATACACTTAAATATATGTCAAAACCCATTTAATCGTGTTTTATAATTTTGAATGTACTATTTATATATATGTGTGTGTGCATTTTATAATTGCTAACACTCAGCAATTTGTTCCCATGGAATAATTACCTAGTGCGTAGTAGTGGAACTGGTATTAGCGATTTTCATATTTATTTCATAAATTTCCATTTAGTGACGTATTGTTTTCATGGAGATCTGACAATGATTATCACTCTATTCAAAATTTTGTTAGATTTTTTTTTGAAATTAAATAATGAAAAATAAAATTTATATTGTGGTCATAAAAGTGTTAAAACACGTGAGACTGTAAAAGAAAATTCTCCGATTCAATCACACATTCGCAAAAAAAAATAAAAATAAGTAAAGATATTAAAAATTTAATTAACAAAATAAAATTTGATAAATAATTTAACAATTTAATTATTGAATAATATGTCCGCTTATCATTTTCAAAATAATTTTTCAGATCATTGAGCGCTGGATTTCTAGTTAGATGTAATAAATAAGTACAACATGAATGCATTATTCATTACATATCATTTATAATAAGAAAAAAATCTTGTTTAAGTACCAATAAGATTGATGATATCAATTAAATAACAATTCTGTGAAAGTACACCTACAAATAGACAGTCACTACTTCGAAAATAAATCATACAGAAATCTCATTGAAAGAAATTACCAGACAAAATAAGAAGTAATATGCAGAAAAATGTAGGAAGAAAAAAGAAAGTAAAAGCCAAATACTGCTTAAAAGACAATTGAAATTTTGTATGAATTACATTAAAAATTAAAAAAAAATTATTTAAAAAATGTCTCTTAATTATTTAGATATGTTACATTTTTTATTTGAAAATCAACCAAATAAACATTTGATTTCTGTTGTGGTGATTGGCACAATGCTGGACATGTCCACCTATTCAGCTAAAGCTTGAGTCTTTGCCTCAGGACCCCGAGGATGGGATCATTGGATTATAAATAACTTCTCAGTTGTTAGCCATGTAGACCCATGTACAGATACATATTGGGCAGAATTATAGTAACCCTTTTGTGGACATAATTGTTGTCTGGAGTGTGTCCTTTTGTAAACAAGATTAATAATTGTTTTGGTTTTTGTACATTGAATGCTTTGGAATCACTTCGAATAATTAGACTCGGAAGACTTCTATGTAACCTTTAACAATAAAGGTTGCTTTGAAAGATAAACATTTGATTTCATTTACTATCATAATTTTTGACAGTTATTTTTACTATTAAATATTGATTTAGTCCATGATCAGAAATGTAAATTCCAGATTATCAAAAAAAAAATGCAAAGATTATGCTATAGTTTGTAATTATGGAGAATATATTTGCAATTATTTTATATAATAATAAAAGTCTAAATTCATTTACTTTGACAAAGTAGCCACACTAAATTTCTTAATTTATTTTATTTAGGATAACAAAAATGTTAAATATATTATTGGTTATTAATATTAGATGATATTAAATTGACATCATTTGATCATTATTAGAAATTACTCACCTGTTTCATTCATTGGCAGATGGTAATGACCACCCATGCCTTTGGTATGATTTTCATCTTTTTATATTTTGAAACTTTTTAAACAAACAGACATTCAGGTTATCTTCTTTTTTAAATCATTAAAATACTCGAACACTATTATAGATCTGAAGAAGTGTTGCATAGTTAAAACATAGGAATAAAAAACAATAAACAAAAGTAATCAAAACAAAAACTTGGTTGTCTGTTTAACATTAATAAGTAATAATCAGTGCAATAGAACAGATTAAAAAATAATAAAAGTTTATATTACAAAAAGGTTCTTTTTCGATTTAAAAAAAATTAACTTTTTCAACTGCAGGAAAATGACTTATATTAACTTCATGGAATTCAGTTACTGGCATATTATTTGTAAGTTATAATATATATTTTCAAAACATATTTCTTTAACAGTTAATTATTATTATTTTATTATTGTTTCAAAGGAGCTTTATTTCAAATTAAGGGGTTATATTGATTTTATGTATATATATATTTACAGTGTTAAAATTAGGATTTAATGTACAAGTTTGATGTGAATAATTACATATGTTTGGGGGGATAAAATTTATACATGGGGAGTCAGAATATGTTAGAAGGATTTAATAATTTATAATTAGTAAGTGGAAGTTTGAGCCTCTGTAAAATGTGGATTTAATTGGACTTTGCGTGAACATTGATGCATGTTTTAATACAATAGGATTTTGTGGGTACACATGCATGCCTACATTGCTATTTTACATTCATGTTAATTAAATTTTAGAGTCTGTTGATACAAACAGGTTCTGAATTGCTGAAAGTTCTTGTTAACAGTAGTTTTTGTGCAGATGCATGTGTTTGTGGTTGACGATTAGCTAACTAGTTGCCTTTTGGGTTATTGTAGTTTTCTGCTGTTCACTGTTGCTTGGCTCTGCTGATTAGATGCTTGGTGTATGATTTGTTTGGCTGAACATTGGTATGAGCTCTTCATCTATGACTTTCAATGTCTTGTGGTCATGGGATATTTTGGATATCCAGATTTTCTCTTTGTTTCATTACAAATGGGTGGTGGGTGTGGGATATGTATGGTTGAGAGTCATGGAGAGAATTGCTTTCATAATTTGCATAAATATTTTATTAATTATGATATACGTGCTTTGTGGAAAAACCAAAAGACTAATTGTTGCAGATGGGAAATGATCCAGGGTATTTTGGAGTTAGTTAGCACTACTGAGTTAGAAAATAGATGTTAGTCATAATCTGAGTCTGAGAGTAAAAGATATGGAAAGTATTTAAGGCTTTTGGTGAGATTGGATTAATAGATAAGTGTCTAGTGAGTGTCTAGATAAAAGAGAATTAGGTGGGATGAGATGAGAGGCGGATGGGGTCAACTTTGGAGAGTTCTGTGGTACTTAACTATGGTGTGATTGAAAGTTTGGTCAAGATGGCTACAGTGATAACAATGGCTGAGTATTGTGGAATTGTGTTGCAAGATGACCCTACTGGCATCAAGAATAACACTGAAGTTTTAATCATAAGATATATAGTGACAGTATGGCCACTTGGTGTAGGATCTGTGTTAAGATTGTGCTATGATCAATGTTAGAGAAAAGCTGTATTTAAAATTCATAGCTATTTGTAGTAATGAGTATAAGGGTATCTTTTAAATAGATGGATTGAAAGGATGTAACTTTTCCAAATAGTTGCAACATTCTTTGGAAGTCCTGGGGGTGAACCAAAATAAGTTTTCATTATCATTCCAGTTATGCAGTTATGTCAGTTCTTACTGACTGTAATCAAAATAAAGTTAGCAAGCATTTTAATCTGAGTTTGAAAGCAGTCTCTTAGGGTAGTCTGATAAAACTTAATAGTTGATTGTAATCCACAGGCTGTTCATGGTTATTGCATCATAGAATAATTGTCTAGGAAATTTATACCATGAGACATTAGAGTTTGTTGCTGATAATACCAGAGACTGGGAGGAAAAAAATATTTTAAATTACATAAACAATCCTCTCATTGTGGTATTATTAAATTGATCAATGATTATTGCTAAGGTATATTGGTTCAGATGGTAACAGGGGAGGTTGGTCTTCTTGAATCTTGAAGTCTAATTCTCTGATGTCACTGTGAGTAATTTTCCTGAAATATGGAGCTAAATTAGCAATAGTTGAAATCTTGTTAATTGTGCTATTGTTCATTGAAGGGTTATTTTTAATAGTGTTTAAAAGAGTTTGGTTGAACTTGGACTTTGAAATTCTGTGTTACAAAGAGTAGAAGTTGTGCTTCTGTTCATTGAAGTGTTATTTTTAATAGTGTTTACATAATCTTGGTTGATCTTTGGATTATACACTTCTGTCTTGCAAATATTGGTGGCAGACATCTCATCATGTGATGGCTTTGTCATTATATTGAAATTAAAGTAATCATTAGAAAATTTTGATTTTAAAGAAATTTTAAAAAAGAATTGTCACAGTAATTTGAAAAAAGGTTATATTCTAATTAAAGTGTATGAAAGGTGTGTAGAGGTAAATTTTTATGTTGTCAGTTTTATATTTAAGGCAATCTTAAAAATAAAAAGCAGGAGCCAGTTAAGTTAAGCTGATATCTCATCATGTGATGGCTTTGTTGCCTTATTGACTATAAAATAATTTAATTTTGATGAAATTTTGAATAAAAATTGTCACACTAAATTGAAAAAAGATTATATATTAATTAAAGATTATCAATGGTGTATTGAGGCAATATTTTTATCTTGTCTGTTTAGAGTTTGAGCAGTTTTTGGTATAAGAGGCAGGAGGTGGTTGACTTAGATATAATCAAGTGAACTGTCTGCAGGACTGTATTTTTTACCTTTTACTATTGATGACTTTGTTGTATTTTTATTTTTTATTTTTGTTTTCTTCTTCTTATCATCATCATCATCATCAATAATAATAATAATAATAATAATAATAATAATAATAATAATAATAATAATAATAATAATAATAATAATAATAATAATAATAATAATAATAATAATAATAATAATAATAATAATAATAATAATAATAATAATAATAATAATAATAATAATAATAATAATAATAATAATAATAATAATAATAATAATAATAATAATAATAATTTATTTTTCAATCAGATTCACACATTTTTTGATTCTAATAATTGCACATAATAAACATTTATATATAACAATAACTTCAAGGAATAAAGTTACTGTAATATATATGTATATATGCATTTTTTAAATACTAAAATATTTTC
Source organism: Epiperipatus broadwayi (assembly GCA_028023455.1). Lineage (NCBI taxonomy): Eukaryota > Metazoa > Onychophora > Udeonychophora > Euonychophora > Peripatidae > Epiperipatus > Epiperipatus broadwayi. The sequence goes on from JAQFVV010012413.1 coordinate 10,237,359, forward strand.
TCACTCTCTTGAATAGAATTACACATTTGTAATTCAAATGTTGAATGTCATCATGTCAAAGTACAGCAGAGATTGCTGTTAATTTCCACAGTTACCTGATGAGTCCTATTAGGGATGAAATACTATGTAGTTATAGAACAGTTATTTCATTTTTTTTCTATGCATTGATATAGGTAGTTATCTATTTATTCATTTATCAACTTGCATGTGGTTTCATTAACTAACTTTTTAACTTTAGAAACTGTTTATTAAAAAAAAATCTCATATAAGTAATGAAAAAAAATCAAAAATTCACTCTAGTAGTATATAATGCATCAATAAATATCCATTTATGATAGAATTTGCATTTCTTACAAAAACTTAAATACAACTTTTATTTAAATCTTAAATTAAGATCTAATGCAACAATACTAAAAAGTTGAAATACTATCTATGGTTTTCACCTCATGGCCATGTATGGGTTTGTGTAGTTGTAGAGAATGCTCAATACACAAACTCTTGACAAATCTTACAAAATTATATTTAAACTAGTAAAAAAAAACATTTTTTAAAATGATTATAGTGCACTTTATAATTTGAATCAAGCAATTAGTTAACCATTCATTCTTATGAACAATTATATGATAAAAACATTTAGATGTTTTGAATCTGCTAACACAAAAAAATCTTTTTTCATGGTATCCACACAATCTATTTAATCAAAAGCAAACATTAATTTTGATGACTTAACCTTTTATTCTTTACTATCATTATATCAAATAAATATTCACATATGTCTTTTTGCTTACATTTAAGATTTGTATTAAGATTAGTAACCTAATTAATTAATCTGCTCAAGTACCTTATAATGGTAAGGATAAATAATCAATGAATACCTCAAATAATTGTTATTAAAATATTTATTACAATTTATTGTTACATTTATATAGATTTATGAACAAGTAAGCTTGGGTTCAAATGCTTAGAATATTTGAAAATTGAAGTCATTAGATTAGGTAGCAAGGATAAAAGAAAAATCTGAGTACTGAATGTATATATGCAATTAAGTACTCTTCATTGAAAGAAGTAAAGAGCAAGAACCTCTTTAAAAAATGTTATTGGCTGTACTATCTATTGTTCATGATTTTTCATCCTTATAAAATGTAGTTAAAATTTAAAGTGATAGACTGAATTATTACTTCAATGTTTTGTTATTAATTTAAAAATACATTGTTATGTATGCAATAGTAAACACAATATTAAAGATATAGAGTGAACAAAAGAACCATTTATGGCTCTGTGGGTTTTTATGTTCTCTGTTACTTTTACTTTCTATATATTCAAACAAACTATTAAATATTATAAATAGAGGGATTTGAACTTAGAATTTTTAGTCTCTATTTATTCTCCATTCTATCTCAAACAAATGATGCATCACACAACATATGAAAAAGATAAATGATACCACTACACTTATACACAATCAGTGCTTGGCTTATATTAAGATAGCAATTCCTTTAACTTTAATGAACATGTGTGGTCATGCATATCGATTGTTTGAGATGGAGAGGAGGATGAATATAGACTGAAAATCCTAAGTTCAAATCCCTCTATTTACTATAGTAAACATTAAGCATACCAAATGGATAGAAATCACATATTGATGATTGTTATAAACATTAAAAGAAACTATAAATAATCAAAATAAGAGTCGTAGATCCAATTCTCTTAAGCTTGTAAGATATAAACAATGAGCATTTCCAATTGCTCAACAAACTTTGTGATATTTGCTTAGCCAGAGAAAGCATTTAAAATATCTCTGTCAGGAATCCCCCCAATCCTCTGACCATGGTTTGGTGCTTTGGCACTCCTCAGGGAGGCGCTAGGATAGCTTCAGACACTAGATCTAAAAATACCAACCCAAAGCCAGCATTTAACTAAAAGTTATCTATTGAGTGGAAAGTCTGAAATTTTCAGACACCTACATGTCTTCACCTTTTTGAAATTTTGCTTAGAAATCCATAAATTTTAGCTATGGCAAGTTAGCTTAATTAATAGATAATATCGTTAGTTTATTAAATGTAAATCTCTAATGTTAAATATGCACCGGTAAACTTATGAACAGTTTGTTTATTTTTAATTAAAGATTTTTAGCTTATTACCAAAAGCACCTTTTAATTATCCTTCTGCTTACTAAACATTTGACAATTCAATGAAGTTTTTTTTAAAAACAAAACAAAAAAAACCTCACCAGTTAGTATAATCTTAGATAAATATCCCTAGTCAATTTAAGTATTTTAAAAGAAAGAAATCTTAAAGAAATATTGCTCTCTAGACAATCGTGATGGTGTTAAAAATGAAATTCAGTTCATTTTTTTTTATTTTTCGTTAAGAATAAAAATCTATAACAGTTAAAATCATGTCTAAAAGAATTAAAAAGGATAGATTAAACTGCAAAAGTATATAAAAGATTAAATAATGCTTCACATGAAATAAATTTCAGTTATTTCTATTGTCAATAAAAAAAAAAGCTTAACAATAAAAAATAAAATATTTAAACAAAAAAAAAATCAAAATGTGATATAATCAATGAAACTAATATCTATTAAAAACTATAGGAAAGGTGAACAAAATATAATACTGTATATCATAGTAGTATAAAGAAAAATTAGATACTGACCTCAATAAATTTATATGACTTCTAGCATATTCCTCTCATCTTAGTTATAAAGGTATAAAACTTCAAGATAAGCATTTATTAGATCTAGTGTCTGAACCTACCCTAGCACCTCTCTGAGGAGTGCCAGAGCACAAAACCATGGTCAGAGGTTTGGAAGGGAGGTCCTGACAGAGATACTTTAAATGCTTTCTGTAGCTAAGCATTTATCACAAAGCTTGTTGAGAAATTGGCAATCCTCATTGTTTATACCTTACAAGCTTAAAAGAATATGGTCATATAATCTATGACTCTTATTTTGACTAAGCACTTATTAGTTTTGATAACTTTTGACAATTTAATCTAATTTGGTATGACCACATAAAGAATAAAATATGTGTTGCTTTACATATAAAATTAAGTTGTTTATAATCCTTACATATATAAAATTTTATTATATTCCCATTAAGTTAAAAATTAATAAAAAATTATTTTAGCTTAGCAATGAGTTACTTCACATGATCACCATTTCTTATGCTTGCTAATAACTGTTATTAAAACAGGCAAAACTCTCCATACAGTAGTGCCACTCAATGCATGCTAGAGTAATCAATGAATGCCAGAAGGCTTGTGCATAAAATTTCTATCTAGTGCTTACTCATCCAATATCCCCAGACTAGTTTCTGGCTTGTGGCCTTTGTCAGTGAAGAGCCTTGGATCTGAGAGCACTGTACCTATGTCTTAGAATCTAATGGAACACTCCAGCAGCCACCTTTTATATCTACTTAACTACAAAACTATGAGAATAAAATTGAAAACACAATAATATTTTTAATCCAATCTCATTAGCTTATATAGTATATAGGTCTGAACTCAGTTCAGTACCCATACATTTTGGTGTCTTTGGTTCTTTAATAACCATAACCACCACTATTATATTAGGCAGGATTGACATTAAACCACTAAACATCATATGATCACCATTTCTTATGCTTCCTCATAACTTATTAAAGCAGGCAAAACTCTCCATACAGTAGTGCATGAGAAATGATGATCATGTAATGGTTAGTGGTTTAATAACAATCCTGCCTAATAGGATATTGGATGAGTAGACACTAGATAGAGATTTTATGCTCAAGCCTCCTGGCATCCATTGATTACTCTGGCTTGCACTGATTGGCATTACTATATGGAGAGTTTTGTCTGTATCAATAAGTTACTTACATAAAAAAATATGAACATGCATATAGTAATGTGCGATTAGTATAACATACAGCAATTTTTTAACATTGTAAAGAATAATAAAAAATTGTCTAAAATCAAATATCTCTTACTCCTGTCAATACAAAATTGACAGAAAAAAAAAACAATATTTGAACATTTTTTGTGTGTAAGTAAACTTGTTTAAAAAAGATAAAAAATTTGTCCCGGGGGTTCGCTTCCCGGCCATTATAACTGCCTTGAGAAGTCTAATAAGTTTATAATTTATAAGATGACCAATAAGTCGTTAAAAATAACATATCTTCTAGGTCAAAGGTTGGCAAACTTTTAAACATGAATGTTTGTAAGAAATATAAATATTTGAATGGCCGTAGATAAATTTGAACATTTATTTTAATAATAGAATCTATATATATACTAAGCAAAATAAAAATTGTCTTAAAAAAAATAAATAAAAAAAAATTATTTTGACAGTTTGATTTATTCACAAATTTCTAATATTTAAATATTTATTATATACAATAATTACTATTTAAATTAAGGCTGAACTCAAGAAATAACATTGTAGTACACATTTTTTTCTTTCCTAGAGTGATCAAATTATTTATTCACAAATTACATGAGGAAATAAAATATGTGTTTATGTTTATTATCATAAATAGAGCTACCAGACTGAAATCAAAGAACTTGGCTCATGAACCATAGTTTGTCAACCCATGTTCTAGGTAATAGTTGGTATCATTTAGTAATTTTAAAAAACAAAGTTTATTAACTGGTAAGTGTTAAATTGAAAGCAATATTTTATAATACTGATATGTGCTTCTTATTCTTTGCAGAAAAAATGAAAATTTTGCATTTTACAAACAAATCATTGTTGAAAAACTGTGAATACTCTTCAAAATCAGTTATTGCATATCTTTTCTTAGTCTAAAATCAAGTTAAACTGTATTCTACCTAATAATACACACACACACACACGTATATATAATGACAAAAAATAAATATAATGGTAATCAACTATTATATACAGAAGTATTTTTGATGAATTGTTTAACTCTCCTCAGCCACCATTAAAGAATTAACCCGAAGTACTTCTGCAGATTGAAAGACTGTATATAATAGTTAATTACTATGATATTTATTAGTTTTATTGTCATTACAATATTTTTTAATTAATGAACATTTTATTTGTATTACATATATATATAATATATTATTCTTACAATAAATACATTTTATTGTATTCTATTTACTGATTTTGTCTTGTGCAGACATATATGTTATCAAAAACAGTCTCATTATTCATAGTTGTTTTGCAGGCAGATTCTTAATGAGTCATTTTAATAAATTTACAAATATAATTTTATTTTTCATTTATCAATGCCCATTTATTCAGTCTGACAAAAGAAAAATTATCTTTCATCTAACTTCCAACCATATATATTGTAAATAAATGAACATTGATATTTAGGATTATAATGATATCATAGAACACTCTCATTTAAAATATGTTACAACTATTTTGCAGGCACATTCAAACTTGCAAATATACAATTTTACTTTTCATCACATGATCACTATGCACAAGCCTTCTGGCATTCATTGATTACTCTGGTTGACACTGAGTGGCACTACTGTATGGAAAGTTTTTCCCTGTTTTAATTTTACTTTTCATTTATCAATGCCTATTTATTCAGTCTGACAAAAAAAAAATTCTCTTCCATCTGACTTTTAACTATATAAATTGTAAATAAATCAACATGGTAAAAAAAGATTTGTCGAATGTTGAAATTAATAATATTTAATTTGAAATAAAATATGAAACAGTAGGCTGGCTTGATTAATTTGAAAACTAAGATTCCCATTAATAATAAATTTCAGCCTTTTCGGATATCAATGTTAATTTATTTACAGTACAAACAGAAGGAAGTCAGATAAAAGAGAATTTTCCTTTTGTCAGACTGAATGAATGGGCATTGATAAATGAAAGATAAAATTGTATTTACAAGTTTATTAAAATGACTTATTATGAGTTTGCCTGCAACATAGTTCTGAGTAATATATTTGGAAGGAGAATGTTCTGTGATATGATTATAATTCTAAACATAATATATTCAAGAAGTAGCAAAAAATATTTACAAATGCTGCTGAAATTAATATATATATATATATTAATAAAATGTAAAAGTAATACACTTCTCAATAAATTTTCTTTCTAAAAGATGCGACACAAATTAAAACTAATCATCTCTTACACACTGCCAAAATCTGTTAACAACTCCGTAAAATATCAAAATATTCTTATGATTTGCTGATTTGCAAAGTTCTCAGTCATTAAATATATATAAGACTTTGTTGGGTAATGACTGAATGAATTACCATTAAAATTTACATTGCCATAAAAATTTGAATTGGATTAATAATGAGTGCAATATTATACTTCCAATATCATTAGATAGAGCATGAAAGTTAGATAAGACCTTGTTGGGCAATATCTGAAAGAATTAACTTTAATATCTGCATTGCCTTAAAAATTGATTTGGGTAAATAATGAAAGCCATCATACACTTTCAATATCATTAGAGAGCATGGAAGATAAAAACAAACAAATGGAAGGCAGAAATTAATACAAGTTCAAAAGAGACTAGATTAAAAAAAAGTGTACAAAATGCAGAATCAAAAAAAATAAAAAAAATAATAATGAATAAGATGGTAAAAAAGGGTAAAGAGTGAAAAAAATATAGAAGAACAAAAATTAAGAATTAAAATAAGAAATAAGGGTTTAAGTAATAGGTACATTTGAGAATAGTTAGAGGATAGAAATTAAGTATATAATAGAGAAAAGAGACACAGGCAAGAAAAACAGAGAATATGTATAGAGACATAAAGAGAGTAGTAGGGTAAAAATATAAAATAATAGAAAGAATATTAGAAGCACAAGAGCTAGGTAAAAAATATAGGAGTAGTAAATATACTGATTTAATGGTTATAAAGAGTCTATTTAAAGAGTAAATCTCAGTAGGCAAATGAAATAGGATATACAAAAATAAAAAATAGAAAGTTTATAAATAAAAGTAGATATTTAGGAGGGTAGTAGATGATAGAATAAATTAAGTAAGAAGTTGATAATCAGATTTTACAAATAGAAGGTGAAATGATCATGGTTATAAAAAACCTAAATAGTAAAAACTATATATAGTAGTTTGATAGCAAATGTAGTGATATGCCTCTATAATCTCACCTCTGACACTCAATATTAATGCAGAATAAAAAAGGCTGGCTGAAATTTCAAATTAGGTTGCATTTCCTAAAGTATTATGTATCATCATAATTGATTTCAAGTTAGAACATATGAGAGAGAGATATGTTCGGAATATCATTTTCAAGACATTTTTTTTCTCTACAAGATCACATCATAAATGAACCAAGATGAAGATAAATCATTATGATTGATGATATTAAAATTACTTGATGCCATCTGGTCTGCAATAATATATTTTCTTAATTACATACAATATCTTCTTAATAAATATTAAGGCATAATCATGATTTGAATGTTAGTATTGTATAAATAAGTATCCTAAAACATAGATTATCACAGACTTTACTGACTTTGTTGCATAGCAAAGACGTGGTATAATTTTAATAAAAAAAGATTTTTAGAAAAACTGTATTAGTTATCAGGGTTTAAAAATTATTGGAAAAATGCATAATCAACTTGGAGGATTATAAAAAAACTGCTAAAGACTGCAATTAAATATCTATCACTGGCAACCTACTTTTTAAATGATTTGTCTGATAATGTTCTAGAACAATATGTTGTGAAAATTATTTGACAGTAACTTAATTTGAAGATTTGATACAGTTTAATTGTAATGAATAATTTCCTGTGATCTACTCATAATGTAGGTTCATTTTAAGGATGGAACATAAACATCTCAAAATGGTTGTTATCTCTTCCAAATATGAATTAATGCAAAATGCAAAAAAGCTATTAAAGACAGAACAAGCAAAACCTTTGTGATCTGGTATTGGAGCAAAGTAATTAGGAAGATTTTAATGAGAAGTGATTTTTTAGATAGCTATTAGCAGAGCCGGCGCTGGGTACTAGGCGCCCGCATGCAAATTTGATTTTGGTGCCCCTGTCAGGGATGACGCCTTCTTTTTCAGATGCTAATCTCTCAGTGATGGCGCCTCCTTCTGCCAGCGCCCGCATGCCTAGCATGCGTTGCATGCCCGCTTCCGCCGGCCCTGGCTATTAGTGCACATACTTGGTGAGAATTGTTTGACAGAAAATAAAACTATTGATATGCTAGTATATTAAGCTGCTTTTGAAAATAATATAGATGGTGATTATGTCTGTCACTAATATTCTAGTAAGAAGCATGATAACTTTTATCACTGCAATGTATAAATTAAAAGTAGTACACTGAAAATATTTGACAATGGTGTTCAAAACTGAAAATGCATTAATGTAGTAATTAATATCCTCAAAGTTTTCTACAAGTATTCAATATTAGCATTGTGTTTAATAGCTTATTATATAATTTAGATCATAAAACATCAAAATATCATGTCCTATAGACTATAAGAATTAAAGATTGACTAACAATAACTTAGGAGTAGTGATCCGATTAAACATTTAAAAAATATTTATAGCAATGTTTTTTCCTCGGGTCTTCTTTTTTATATAAATATAATTATATATAATTAATTAAAAGTAAAATACTTGAATGAGATAACAAAAAGAGATCACTGCCATAACTGAGCAGTGTAATTTTTAAATTAGATTCCTAGTGAGTAGAAAAGACCTAAAAAGCGATCACATATATGATGGATGAATAAAATAAAGAAGTTTGTGTGATTGGAGAACATGCTATGAAATGGAGAAATTGGATTGAATTTGGAAATAAAAAGATGATGATGGTGAGTTGAAGTATATAGATATAGATCTCTGCTATTTGAATTAATGTGTTAAATATTCAATGAAGATATAATTTAATTTCTAAATTGAAAACATTCTGTTATTAAAGACCGAAGAGATAACCAAATTTAGATCAGTAATCTGTTCTTCTATTTTGGCATATGTTATATCAGTTGGGAATTCATTTTATATAAAAATCCCTAGTCATTTCCATGATTAATGAGACGTCTTTAAATGTTTTTTCAAAAATTTACATGATGGATAAAATTCTAACTAACCATAAATTATCCAGTTTTGCCACTATTACCATCATATAGTTGCATGATTATTTTTGTTATCATTTTATGGACATGGATTGAGGATTACAATATTCTTGTAAAGCTCTTATTCTAAAAATTTTCTTAAATTGAAAAGAGCACTCCTTTTTTAATTGCACATATTATTTTAAACATTTGTTAATCACTTTTCTTAGATATGTTTCATAGATAGGAAGAATTGAAGTAATTAAAAGATAAAAAAGAAGATAAGTAAGAATAAATTAGAGCAAATAAAAAATGAAAAAGATAAGAATGAGGATACAAGAAATAAAAATTTAGATTAAGAAAAAGTTGAATTAAAATCTGTAGAAATGCACTGTATTGGAAAAGGTAAGTAGATCAAATAGAAAGTCAGGTGGCATAAAGTAATTAGATAATCATTGTGTTCAGATGATTGATAAACTAGAACAAAATAAAATAAGTTAGAGGTAAAAGATTATTAGGTGAGGAGAAAAAGTACAAGCGACATCTATAAATAACTAGAAATTTATGATAAAAATTTAAGTGTTATAAATTTAATCTCCTTCAAAGTATTATCTATTTAATACAATACAGCAGGCTAAACATTTCACTTTTTGAACTAGTCTGAAATAGTTACAAAGTGAAGATCTTAATGCCTACGTCATTTATTCCCTACGACTTCTAAGCCAGCAAAAAAAAAAAATTGAAACATTTTTTTTATTTGAGAGAATAAAAAGAAGTCATGTAAAAAAAAAGTCATGTGATTAGAGATCACACATATATATATATATGACAGACACAAACTCGATCATGTTGAATTTAATTAAAAATTGTTTCTAGTCACGACTGCTTGCAGATAAATTGTCATGGTAAAGCTTTCACTCCCACTTTGCAATAAAACGAGATGTTTACCTTTTACTACATCATGCATTTTGAAAGAAAAATGCCATTTGCATCAATAAAAAACAATATGTTGACATTGGCCTTCACTTGCCATGCTTTTTGGAATATAATGAATTTGATAATTTCATTATATCTTTTGTAAACTTGTGTTTTCCCCAGAATAGCTTTCTTGTAATATGTTTCAAGCATTACGACTCTTTTCTCTGCTGTTTTCTTTAAAAGAAAACACATTATTTAAACTTTGCAGTAAATGACAAACAAGAAAAATATACATTACAAAAAAATCTGTTATGTGGTACCACAGTTTTACATCATAATGTAATTTGGAACATCAATGCAAAAGGGTCCCCACAAAAGATATGTAGCAACAGAAGTATGCATGACCATAAGTGCGTTTACCAGAAAACAATTCCGGTTATTTTTGGATCCCCCTTTACCTATAGATTAGAAAACAAAATAAAAAATAGTTTAAAGGTGGTAGGTTATTTAAAAAGGTATTATTAGGGATAAAATATCATTGATGAAAATGTTAAGAAAGACATAAGTAATAATAGATATAATGTTATAAAAAGTAAATGTGGAGTTAGAATAACAGAATGTAGTAAGTGCAAACTATAAATAAATACTAAGTATAGATAGTCATTAATAAACATAAGGAGATAATGAATGATATATAAGTTAGAATAAGTAAAAAAATATATCAGAAGAAGTAATATAGGGATTTTGAGATTGTAGAATAAGAGTGTGTTTTATAAAAATATAGGATAGTTATATAGAGAAGGGCAGACTAATATTTTAACTTATAAATATCTGGGCAAAGATAGTAGTTAAAAACCAACATGTTTAGGCTATAAATAGGGGAAATAGATGGAAAATATAGGGAAGTTTTGGAATGATTAAATATATAATGATGCCTAAGTATATGCAAGAAGATTAGTAGAAAGATCAAAGATAAAGTGGATAAAAAGAGAACAAAAGCTACATAATAAAATATAATATAATAGACATTTCTGGAAAAGAGAAAGAATAAAGAGGCAAAAATAATTAGCAAGTAAAAAACCTAAATATATAGAAAGAATAGCTTGATAAAAATAACTATATAAGGAGTAGGTAATTTTTTTAAAATAATGATAACAGTATTATGTCATACCAATGATGCAAACATTCAATTTTGTCTACTAACATGATACTAATTTAACATGTTTCAATAATCAGGTTTTGATTAATTTTCCATCAGGTAAAGCAATATAAAAAGCACTATTATGAAATGCTAAGAAAAATATAAAACACAGTTGAATGAATGATAAGGTATATATAAACAATTTTAAATATTAATTTCATATACAATTAAGATTGTATTGAATGTTTTATCACAGTTAAAATATTGTTTTTTAATTTTGATTCTATCTTATTTAAAGTTATTTATCTTAATTTGAGAATGAAAACTACAATTAATTACCAATTAAATAGTTATGTAAACATATACTTGACAATAAAAAATTTCAATGCTAAGTACATGTAACAGTCAAAGTGACAAAGTCCAAGAAGTGTTAATATAAATAGATAGACTACTATATAACTATCATGTTCAACATAAAGTATTCCTTTACTATGCAAAAAATATCTTGAAGGAAAAGAACCAGAGGAACTAATTTTAAATTAGCCAAGATATTTAAGGAAAATAAATTTCAATTGACTGACATTTTAATTTATGGATTAGAGCTAGTTGTGCTCATTTTAAAACTCCACAATCAAGTTATTACTAAATATTTGATATTTGATTATTTATGTGCAGAGGTTAAAATAAGTGTAAATGGATCTGCTTTGTAAATTAAAATATCAGTTGATTCAAATGAATTTTCTTTAAATATCTCAGCTGATTTTATTAACATTCATTCTCTGGATATTGTAGTAAAAATAATTTTTCATATAAAATCTTGGATCACAGTAGCAAATAGCTGTTTCATTATTATAAAATTATTTAACATGACATCTAGAAGAGACCTCATTTAAAAATGCTTAGAGTTGTTAAATATGATTATGATCTGGGCTAAAACTCAGATAGAACATTTTTCCATATTCCAAATAGACTTAAAAATTTCCAATCAGTTTGCTGGTCTACACCCAATCTACTTGAATATCTAATATTAATTAAAGAACTAATACTTAGCTATTTTTAATTAGCATGTAAACAACTATGTAAAACTGCTAAAATCCTAACTATCTAGAAAATAAAAATTTTGAGTAAGGTCTTTTCTTTCACAGTTTATATATGAAGAGGAAAGAGAACATGTAGAAAGACCGGCTCTTACAGTAAGCTAAACAAAAAATTTTATGTATTCAATTATCCAAAGAATGCACATTTTTAGATCCAAAAAAATAAAAAAAATATTTATTGGAAATACTTCTGTACAAGCAGCCATATAATAAACAAGGTCAATACTGTTCAGAAATCTTTTCTAACTTAATAAAATATATATTGTTATTTCTTTACCCTCCACATTTTTAAAACGTTTTCACTAAGCTTATTTTTGTTGAATTAAGCAACCATTTAGTGACAAAACAATATTCATTATGCCACATTACACTGTATAAAAGTTTTCTGTACTATCAATTCTAGTCAGAAGATGAGCATTATATTCTTCTACAGTGCTACAATTTAAAATCTATTATTTGTATTTATCAGATGCATTAAAAAAGAGATAATGATTTCATTGTTAACAAAGAAAATCATATATTGAAGCATCATATTCTTAAATTTAGTATAATAGTAAAATTATGGACTTAAGAATTAGAAATATCTGAATCAAAACATAAATACTACTTTAAAGTACTTAAACCCAAAATGGCTTTTTGATTTGATGAACCATTTAACTATTTTATTGAATGATCATTTTATATAAACTTTGAACTATTGCAGCATATTCTAAATATCTGAAAACATTGAAATATATAATTGATTAATCTTGATATATCTGAATGTAATATGATTACAACTGATGAAACAACCAAATTATAACCTCAGGGATGGTGAAATATTAAAAGATAAAAGAATAAACATTTCTGCCATGTTACATAATATATGTTAGTCAGAAAATCATAGAAAGTATGTTAAATCCATGAGAAATATTTAATTAATGCTCCTCTGTTTCACATTCTCAAAGGCACATACATATATTTAGGAAACAAATAAAAAATACACATTAAGATTATAATTGTCTTCACTTGAAACAGAAAACAATTACATTGTTGTATATGAAATAATCTAATTTCTTAGTATAATATATAATGTTTAGGTAGATTAGTGGTGAATTGTTTCATACAATAGTGCATGTGCCATTGTATAAACATTTGAATGGTATATAGGTTTGGACATTCATAAGAAATTTGAAAAACAAAAGTGGAAAGTCAGGGCTGCAATTCATGGGTGTTGAACTTCAGAATAAGCCATTCTAAAACTGCAGCCAACTGTGTAGAAAAACAATTCATCCAAGATAAATAAAAAATCAAATCAGTCTGAAGAGTACTCCACTCATGTTTATCACCAATCATCTTGACAATATTTGTACTATGTGAACCTATTAAGGACCCATTCAGAAAACATCAATAAGGATATATTTTGGCTTCATCATTGACTGTTACCTGTTAGTTGAGAAAGCAGGGAATTTAAAAATACAGTATAACATTAAAAATAGCTCAATTAATCAAAGGTAAGTATATATAAAATATACACTTTATGTGACTTTAAAATAATTAAATTTTTCATTTTTTAATCATCTCTGTTTACTCTATTTATTTTCTATTTTTTTCCTCTCATTTTTAATCAATATATTCGCTAGTTAAAGACAGAGAAGCTCCTTTACTGCAAATCAATATTAAATTATATATTCTTTCATCCAACAAGAGATATCTATTAATAACTGAATCATTCCTTTTTTAATCACTTTTTAAATTTTACAGTAAATTGATTTTTGAAAAAAAGATATATAAAAAAAAAGAGTGAAAATAGATTTACTGTTAAAAAATGACAAGCAGAGAAAGAGAGGAAAAGTTTCATATTAGCAGCAAATAATCCTCTACTTTGATAAAAATCAATGAATGCAGGCATTAATGTTACATGTTTAATTTAATAAGCAGACTTCAAACACACATATCACACATGCATAATCATCATCATCATCATCACATTTAATCATTATTGATCTGCATTATGAAAACCTCTCTGGGTTTACTCCAGCATTTTTGATCTATAATAATCTCAACCCCACATCACATATTTATTTGTTTCTTCCATCCATCTCATATGCAATCACTTTCTAGGTCTTTTACAATCCTTTGTAATCCAGTTTATGATTTTTATTTTCCATTTATTATTGTCTCTTCTAGAAATAATTATAATCCTGCTTCTTTTCAGTGATCTACAATTATGTCAGTAATACCTATTTGTTCCTCCAACCAAGTATTTTGCTTTGGATTATTACTTCCAACATCTCTTATATTTCAGTGAGTGGTTACTAAGTATAAACAAGAACAACTTGATTTTAAAATATGCACTTCAGTATTATTCTTAAATATATAATTATACTTTCTTCAATGTTCCCCTATTAGACTATTTAGCAACCTAATATATATATATTGTGAGAGTACCATATGAGCCTCATCTAAAACAATTTGTTTTTCTTTGTGAATTTAACTGTTCCTATATTGAATCAACAGATATAAATAACATACACCTATCTTAAGCTTTTCATATATCAGTTATATACATAAACTAAATAATATTAAAAGAATAATTCTAAAAATGAATTATTCTAATTTGTTTATACACACACATAAATAAATGTTTCTAACTAATAGTATGTTTTTTATTAACCAAAACTTGACATTGACAAAGCCATAAGTCATCATTGCATTTTATCCATTGAAACAAAGGAAATAAACATTTAAAGTTCATTATAAATTGTATATTTTAAACAATAGAGAGCATGAGCATGATTATGTGATATGCTTGCAGAAATTGATCCAAGTATAAAAATGAACTAATATTGTTATAACAATAATCATCTATTTAGTTATCAAGGCAATAACTATGTCTGTAAATTTAAATGTATTAGAATTTAGAACACATTTAAGAAAAAAAGAAGATTCACTATTTAAAAACTGTCTTCAAGTAATTAATTTACTTACTTTTAATATTATAAAGAACTATAAAAAATAATCATTGAAATTGACAAGGTTATAAGAGTTATCAATGTCTTCGAAATGAGTTTTCAAAATATATGTCTAAAAAGACAAAAATTTATAAAGATGTTCTTTAGCTAGACAATTTATGCCAAGGATTTCTGCTAATGTTTTAAACCTGAACATGTAAATTTATTCCTACTTAATGCCTAAAGTATAATCATCATAATTTCCACTAAAAAAGTTGCCTTAATAATGGAGTATTATATTTAAGAAGATTTTAAATATTTTACTACACAAATATTTAAAAGAATGAATATTTGGATTACCTCTTCGATGGATGATCAAGGAACTTTACCTTTCAACATTCATCATCATTTTATTTTGTCTAAGGAGGAATATGAAACCATTATTCTTTCGCATCTTGGAATACTTCATTGTGCACTTTAATAACTCTTAAACTTTATTTCCTTTGGGGATAATTATATTTACGTGGAAAAATTACTTCGTATATTAAATTGGAGAACTGATAAGATGAACGTTTTATTTTTATTTATTTAATAAAATTTAGATGTTGATATTTTGATATATGCTCTGGTGAAAGTGACGGCTGACTAAGGTAAAAGTTTTTAAATTATTTCAATTTGGAAGTAAGTTTTATTATATTCCAAATTGAATCTTACCTGACAATTATCATAATTTCTTTTTAAACAATAACATAATTAATATCAGAATACATTCTATTATTAATCTAGTGTGAATGGATGTTATCTTATATAGACATATAACACACACTGAATCATTTTAATGACACAATATGTAGATTTATAATGTATGGTGGTATTATTTTATTGTACACATGATTTTAAATTATATATATGTAAATAATTACATTATGTTTTTTCTGAATGTTAAATAGTTTATTGTTGTATATATATATAAGCACAGATTATAATTCTAAATTTTAATATTTTTATTATTTATGTGATAATATTTTTGTTCCTATTACGGATTAAAATGTGTTAAACTTGATTTTAAAATTAAACAGGTGTCGTTTGTTTATTTTATTTAGTCATTTTATAAAACCAACAATTATAAATATACATACTCACGCATATATATATATATATGAATCAACTTAGTGATTTAATATTTATAAAAAAGTTATATATAGCTTATATTAAATTTATCATTACTATGGGATACTTGTGGAAATGCCTGAAGAGAGTCAATTGTGATTTCTACTCTGAGCTCGAATTCTGAGAGTAACAAGGTTATTAATAGAGGAGTGGATTGGATTATATTTTAAATCACATCATCCATAGCATTCTATAAGAAGACTCAAAGTCTGACTATAGGTAGATGTGACTTCCTAGATTCCTGAAAAGGATCGTCCCGTTATACATGGTGCCCATACTTAAGGCATGAAACAGTAGTTTTCCATTAGTTAAATCCATAGTTTAAAAAAAAAAATATATGAGTATGTTGTGAATTTGGTAAAAACACTGAATAATAAATAATAGAGACCTTGAAATAAAATAAATCGTAATAAACAGATAAATCAGTCGCTTTAAAATAAATAAATAAATATGATTATAATTTGGGCATTAAAATATATATTATAACAACATCTTATAAAAGTGGGAAAAATAGAATTACATTTAAGGGCATAAGCACAGCATGAAATCTTATGGCATATATGTAATTATAACTTTGAAAAGAAAGTAGTTTATGTATATAACATTAGAAATCTTTCATTAATGATAACTAGAAGTGGGAAAAAGCTAATAATAATGGAAGTAAAAAGTTTTGAAGAATCTTTAAGCAATAAAGATAGTGAAGTAGAAATTACTTCAGTTAGTAATGAATATGGATCTTTACAAGTCCTAATGTCTGAAGTGTCTGTAGCAGAAAATGAACATCCTTCACAAGTTCACATGACAGATCAAATATTACCTCAAACACAAAAAGAAACTGAAGCTATAACAGTACAACCACAAGGAAGTGATATGGCTCAATTGGTCCAACTGATAATGGATTTAAAAGTTGATATGAATAAAGTGAATGTTAATATGAATAATATAAAAGCTGATATGGTAACCAAAGCTGTAATGAATAATATAAAAGCTGATATGGTAACCAAAGCTGATATGAATAATATAAAAGCTGATATGAATAATATAAATGCTGATATAAATAAAATAAATGCTGATATGAATGGAGAAATGGCTAGAATGAATGATAATATGGTAACTAAAGTTGATATGGATAATATGGAAGTGAAATTAAAAAAAGACATAATTTCTATAAAAGAAGAGTTAAAGAAAGATATTGATGATGTTAAGGAAAAGATGCAAGTAGAATTCAAAGATGTTGAAACTAAATTGTTTGAAGAAATAAAACAATTATCATTAGATTTAAATAATGTTCAAAAGTATATTGTTGAAAAGAAACAAACTGCCAATGAAGTAGAAAGACTTCATGACACAAAACCATCAACAATATCGATGACAATTCAATGTCAAGAATCCAAAATTTACCCTGAGCATGAGATCTGTGAATATGATGACAGCATCCAGAACAAATCACTTTTAGTTCAAATGAATATTTCAGAAGAAAACTGTCATGACTATTATTTCACCATACAGCAGAGCAATAAAGTAGAAGATCATTGTAGCATTAATAAAGTGCTTGAACCTAATCCAAATATCTTAGAAAAAGAAGAGGATATGGATCATGTGAAATATAAATTAAATTCTGAGTCTCAGGAATCGAAAAAAGCACAATTAAATGATAATACTGAATGTTTACATAAATTAAGACTTCAGATTTCTTGCATTAATAACAAGTTAAATCATGAACTCATGAAACTTGAGATGACTCCACCATCTAAAGATATAAAAGATGAATACAACAGTAAAGTGTATTTTGAGTCATCCCACCATATTTGTTTTTACTCCCAGAACAAAAGTAAAACATTTCATCAATGAGGTGTTGATAAATTGGATGACAACCATCTGATAAGATCATTATCAATGATAATGTTTAATAGAAAAGAAGGTTGTCTTAGTAGACAGTTTAATTCAGAAGATATAGATGAAGATAATAGATTTAGTTGTCTTAAGTGTAAATTATGGTGTATGAAGCATCACCATAATCCTGAAGATGAACAAATTATAAAAAGTCTTCAGACAATAATAAAGATATTTGTAATACAAGCTAGGAGACAGAAAGGTTCACAATTCCATAGGTTGTGTAATACTTATGAAGGTCCCTTCACATTCATTGAACATGTTAATGGATGTGCTTAAAAAGTAAAGCACAGATATAAGGAAGGACTTTATAGATTATGACTTTGGGATGTGACGATGGACTTTCGGTAATGATAGAATCCATTAGGCTGTTCTTTTAAGAGAATAAATCTATATATGTATATAAATAATTGAAGTTGATATTAATAATAATAAAATGCATCGAGTTAACCAAAGTATGAAAAAAAATACTTACAAGGTTTATTAGAGTACAAGTTATGGTTAAAATGCAAGTCCATTATTATATATTTTGATATGGATGTATAAATAAGATAATTAGTTTATATAGCATGATGTTGTTAAATTATAATAACAATCAGCATTAAGCCAATGCACATGCGCTTTGTGGATATATATATATATATATGGATATATAAAAAGATAGTGTAAAAACTTAGGAACAACTTGTAAAAAAAGGCCAGTCAAAGAAATAAAAATGTGAAGACAATTTCACACAAGTTCAAAATTGGGGATCAAGTTTTTATAAAAACTCCTCAAATTAGTATACCCCAACAGAGCAGATAC
Organism: Epiperipatus broadwayi; assembly: GCA_028023455.1. Classification (NCBI taxonomy): domain Eukaryota; kingdom Metazoa; phylum Onychophora; class Udeonychophora; order Euonychophora; family Peripatidae; genus Epiperipatus; species Epiperipatus broadwayi. The sequence continues at coordinate 10,256,337 of JAQFVV010012413.1, forward strand.
CAAAAGTTTTACCATCAATATGAAGGACCTTATACTATCATAAAGCAAACAGGTCCCAATGCATTCTGGATAAATATAAAGGGAGACATTAAAGGCATTTACAATGCTAGAGCTTTAAAACCCTATTTTGGTCAAACAAATTAATAATGTTTGCCACATTCTACTTATGTACAGAGTAAAATATTGGAAGAAAAGATAACTTGGAATAGGTAAGGAGAGGAAAAGTTTTCATTTAAAAGTATATAGGTATATATATGTATAAGGATGTATGTAAGTCAAAAAAGACATTAATTTTCTTTAATGAGGGTATATTAAGCAATTAAAATTAATTCTTAGGATACCTGAAAACTAAAACCGTTTTAAGAGTTAATCCATGCTGAATGATGGATGTTCTTATGTTTTGGATAGTTCTCAAAAGAGTCCATAAGTCTTAAAGAAAAGCAGGATGGAGAATACCAAACAAATATATGTGTCATCTATAAAAGAGGCACATGACAATAAATCCATTAAAATAAAAAAATAAAAAAGGGGAGAAAAAGAAAGAACCCTATATATATAAACCTCCTTGTTGTTTTATTTAAATTGAATGATGCTTAATATAGAGAAAGAGAAAGGGTTAGAAAAAAATAGAGCAAATAATAAGGGTTGATAAAAGCAGGAAAGTAAAACAAGCTCCACAACTTTATCTTTAATGCAAACATTGACACACATTAAGTGTCCAAATTTTAATGGTAAATATAAAATTTGAACTCTTTTAAGGAGGGGTTAATGTGAGAGTACCATATGAGCTTCATCTAAAACAATTTGTGTTTCTTTGTGAATTTAACTGTGCCTATATCGAATCAACAGATATAAATAACATACACCTATCTTAAGCTTTTCATATATCAGTTAAATACATAAACTAATTAATATTAAAAGAATAATTCTAAAAATGAATTATTCTAATTTGTTTATACACACACATAAATAAATGTTTCTAACTAATAGTATTTTTTTATTAACCAAATTGTATATTTTAAACAATAGAGAGTGTGAGCATGATTATGTGATATGCTTGCAGAAATTGATCCAAGTATAAAAATGAACTAATATTGTTATAACAATAATCTTCTATTTAGTTATCGAGGCAATAACTACGTCTGTAAATTTAAATGTGTTCAAATTTTGAACACATTTAAGAAGAAAAGAAGATTCACTATTTAAAAACTGTCTTCAAGTAATTAATTTACTTACTTTTAATATTATAAAGAACTATAAAAAAATAATCATTGAAATTGACAAGGTTATAAGAGTTATCAACGTCTTCGAAATGAGTTTTCAAAATATATGTTTAAGAAGACAAAAATTTATAAAGATGTTTTTTGGCTAGACAATTTATGCCAAGGATTTCTGCTGTTTTAAACCTGAACATGTAAATTTATTCCTACTTAATGCCTAAAGTATAATCAACATAATTTCCACTAAAAAAGTTGCCTTAATAATGGAGTATTATATTGAAGAAGATTTTAAATATTTTACTACACAAATATTTAAAAGAATGAATATTTGGATTACCTCTTCGAAGGATGATCAAGGAACTTTACGTTTCAACATTCGTCATTTTATTTTGTCTAAGGAGGAATATGAAACCATTATTCTTTTGCATCTTGGAATACTTCATTTTGCACTTTAATAACTCTTAAACTTTATTTCCTTTGGGGATAATTATATTTACGTGGAAAAATTACTTCGTATATTAAATTGGAGAACTGATAAGATGAACGTTTTATTTTTATTTATTTAATAAAATTTAGATGTTGATATTTTGATATATGCTCTGGTGAAAGTGACGGCTGACTAAGGTAAAAGTTTTTAAATTATTTCAATTTGGAAGTAAGTTTTATTATATTCCAAATTGAATCTTACCTGACAATTATCATAATTTCTTTTTAAACAATAACATAATTAATATCAGAATACATTCTATTATTAATCTAGTGTGAATGGATGTTATCTTATATAGACATATAACACACACTGAATCATTTTAATGACACAATATGTAGATTTATAATGTATGGTGGTATTATTTATTGTACACATGATTTTAAATTATATATATGTAAATAATTACATTATGTTTTTTCTGAATGTTAAATAGTTTATTGTTGTATATATATATAAGCACAGATTATAATTCTAAATTTTAATATTTTTATTATTTATGTGATAATATTTTTGTTCCTATTACGGATTAAAATGTGTTAAACTTGATTTTAAAATTAAACAGGTGTCGTTTGTTTATTTTATTTAATCATTTTACAAAACCAACAATTATAAATATACATATTCATGCATATATATATATATATTGAATCAACTTAGTAATTTAATATTTATAAAAAAGTTATATATAGTTTATACTAAGTTTATCATTACTATGGGATACTTGTAGAAATGCCTGAAGAGAGTCAATTGCGATTTCTACTCTGAGCTCGAATTCCGAGAGTAACGAGGTTATTAATAGAGGAGTGGATTGGATTATATTTTAAATCACATCATCCATGGCATTCTATAAGAAGACTCAAAGTCCGACTATAGGTAGATGCGACTTCCTCGAGTCCTGAAAAAGATCGTCCCGTTATAATATATATATAAAAACATTGAAATAAAAATAAGCTTCTCATCATGAGGCAACCATTGTGAAATTAAAACTAACACTTATATTTATAAAGCTTTTAAAAGAAAAAGTTATGTATGTTTTTTTTATATGTATTAAGAATACATGCAATAACACACATACTTCTTTATATTGTAAATTTTGTGATTTTACTTTTCAATAGATTTTAGTTTAAAATAACTTTCTTTGGATGCTTGCTTTTTTTACATTACAATAATTAAAAGCAGTCAAGTCTTTATTTTTATTTTGTTGATTTTAATCTAACTGTAAAAGCATTTTAATTTTAAAAAGTTTTTATTGTGATCAAGTTTCTTTTTATTTTTGATTACAATCTATTTTCAAAGCTGAGACTCATTTTTGTATTTACTTAAATTTAAGTAATATTAGAAAATAGATGGAAGCCCTGGTTGGATTTTGTTTTATTTTTTATTAAGATTAAGTGGGAGATACATATAACAATTCACATAAATAGTCCTGGATTTTTGACTGATTTATTATTCTGCTTCTATTTCTTATTGTGTTTCTTATTTGGAGTGATTCTAATTTTCATATTTGCTAATTTCTCAACATGGATTGCCAAAGTGGGATTTCTGCATACTGCTAATAGTATTTGCTGCTTTCTGGGCTAAAAAATAATTGTTTAGATACTTGCTAACAAAAAATGTGAATATGCTTCAACATTGAAAATAGTGATTGTTTCTTCAGAATGCAAAATTACTCATCACGAGGAATCTTCCTAATAATATGCTGTGCAAAATCAATCCAAGGTCAAAACCTGGAGATCCATAATTGTATCTTCAAGAACATGACCTACTAGTCTAGTCCAGACTTATCATAATGATTGGCTTCAGACTTCTTAACAGATAAATAAATGGAAATCAGAAATCTTCATTTTGAATCCTAGGTAAAATAAACTGTGCATTATTTAGCTGACCAAAATCAGCCTGATCTAACATTATGCCTTGAAGTAAATTAACATTTTTATATTATAACCAGGATTTAAATCTCTTGTTTAAATCTCTATGTTAAAGTCTCAGCTTAATCTAAAAAGAAACTTTCACCTGTAATAAGACGTATAATCATTTAAATCTCTAATTATTTTATTATGTATTTTTCTTATTATTGTATGTATTGAAATATTAGTTTTAAGATTTCATATTTTAAATTTATTTGTCTAAGAGTGTACTGAAGGTTTATATTTTATATGCTTAGTGTTTTTTTCTTGTTTTATGTAATAAATGTGGTTTTAATTTCTCCTTATTTGTAAAAATGAAAATACTTAATTGTAAATTATTAGAGAAAAAATATAGTTAGTAATAAATTTGGCTGAACGTTTTCGAGGAACCGTGCCTCATACTCATAGCCTTAGTGAAAATGTACTTGATATATGTAAATGAGAATATTCAAATGAGTTACTGTTAAGTAGCCCATTTTTTCGAAATGTCGAAGCACGTGTCTCTTCTGTTGATTGCATGGATGTCTCTGTTAATGTAGAATGCCTCTTTTATCTTTCTCCTGTAGTCGTTTGGTTCTGAGCCCAAACGAACAGCAGTACATCTTCTGCATTTTTTGAACATACTAAACAATCAGGGCACAATTTCATACCCGCTAACCCCGTTATTTTATGCTCAGAACCAAACGACTACAGGAGAAAGATAAAAGAGGCATTCTACATTAACAGAGACATCCATGCAATCAACAGAAGAGACACGTGCTTCGACATTTCGAAAAAATGGGCTACTTAACAGTAACTCATTTGAATATTCTCATTTACATATATCAAGTACATTTTCACTAAGGCTATGAGTATGAGGCACGGTTCCTCGAAAACGTTCAGCCAAATTTATTACTAACTATATTTTTTCTCTAATAATTTACAATTAAGTATTTTCTTGTTTTATATAACTAATCCTTGATAAATATTTGGGCAGATATTAGTAATTTTCTTTTAACGCACCTATTCCTTTTTCATTATAATTAGTTTAGATAAGCTTGGTTTGCATTTCCTGCACAGCATAAATCTTTTGACTTGCAATTTATTGAGTGCATTGTTCTGTTTTTCCTAGTCAGTAGAGATTTTGGTTTTCTATGCTTCAGTTTATGTAATACCATAATTTTTTCTTTTTTTTTTTGACAGAATCGACCTTGATGGTCTTGAATGTGGCCATTCATGGGCGTTTGTGGGCAAATGACATTCTTATGCCCTGATGTATCTGTTGTGTTATAGGAAAAGATCACTGTTTCATCAACTTCTGTCAAGATTGTTCTCTTTTGAAATCTCTAAATAAAGGAAAAGTGGGATTTGTTTATATAAATTTCTAGCAAGAAAACATTATAAGTCCTTTTAAATTCTTAGGAAGAAAATGAACTTATCTGTCAGGCATTTAATGGTATTTTACTCTTGTACTCTCTCTGATAAATCCACTTGAGAAATTTAGGTTAAACTTTCATGCTTTGTTTGACTAATAGTTATTTTACATTTTATAAATTTTAAAAGATTTTATAATTATTTTGGCTAATGTTTGTTTGTCTTTGTATTCTTTTCTCAATTGTCTGAACAATGTTAACTCTCCTGATGATGCTTATGAGACCTTTTGTCGATGATTGACATCACTCTAATTCCATTATTTTTAATGCTAGGATAGCCGTTTTATAGTTAATAGTTAAATTTTTAAAAGCTCTGTAAGATGCTGCCATCTCTTGACTTATTTTACAAGTAAAAAATCAATAAAACTGCATGTGAAGCTAAACAAAGAAGGAAGCTTGTCGCTGATCGGTCTCAGCTGTCAAAGACATTCTGATTGGATGGAAAGAACAAAGAAACCACCTAATCAAAGAAGAACGCTAAGATTTTCAATTCGAAAGTGATAAATAAATGTTTTTAGGCAATTATAAAGTATTTCTTGAGAAATTATGAATATATAAGTAAAATAATGCTAAAACCAAAATTATTTTAAAAAAAAAATTTAAAATTTTAGTAAAAATATTTAGAATTTTAGCAAAAAAAATATTTACTTTTTCGTAACATAAAACTGAAAAAAAAAAAACATTTACGTCAGCAAACTCTTTTTATTCGTTACTAAGTTTAGCTTTTAATTTTGCCGCTATGAAATATTTCTACAATAAACAAATAGAAATTTATTTTTGAAAGAACTTTCATTCACTTTCATAACCTGACAAATTATTAATATACTTATTACAAATGAATCTAAAGTGAATATGATATTAAAAGGTTGAATATATTTTGACAATTGACTTTGTCTTGTTCAATTAAAAGTCTTGATTTTTAACTCACTCGGGCCAATAATATAATTAGCAGTTAAAAGGTTAAAGATCTCTTTCTTTCCCTGGGTCTAGCTGGTAACATCATTCATCATCATTAACTTTTAGATCACTGTAAATTAAATTTTCTAGGTGGTTAGTGACCTAATGGCACCCTCAGTGATATCAGAGTGATTGATACAATATATATATATATATATATGAACATTGAAATAAAAATAAGCTACTCATGAGATATGAAAAAATAAAAAACACTTTACATATTAACAAAAAAAAAAAAAGAAACTCCTCTTTTAAATTATGGTATTAATATGTTTTCTTTTGACAAATGTTGGAAATTCAGAAAGAATATAATATACTATTCACATGTAATTAAGACATTAATAATTTTAAAATTATTGTAAATTATTTCAAGGATGGAGACTGAATTTCACTTTTTACAAGTCAAAAATTGTAAACATTAAATAAACAAACATAACTTAATATATGAAAATGAAATAAACTATTCTCCCTGAGCTATGAATGAATGATAATTTCTGCATTAGCCTATGATAATGAATAGGATTTATTTTTAAACATTTTAAAAGACTATACAGAGCTTGATGTATGTGTTATATAATCATTTCTTTGAATAATGCACTTCATTACAAATCCATATATACAGGTTTAACACACAGACAGACACATACACATATATATTACCATTAGAAACCAGGCAATCCCAATATAAATAATAGTCAATAATCTCAAACTGTTGTCAACGCAACCTCTTTTAAAGATGATGCCTTGACAACAGTTTGAGAATGTTGATTACTATTGGTTTTTAATGATTATGTATAAACCCATTTAGCCTTGAGCATTATTATACTGATATATACATGTAAATTCCAAAGGTTATTAATATCAATAAATCAACCACATTATAAGATTTCCCAGAGAAGGTTAAATGGCCCAACCATTTGCATCTGCTTTTGCAGTTTTTATAAAATTGATACTTTTACTTTACAAGGCTAATAAAACTGTTAACACTTTATTAGCAGTGTTTATAAATATTTTGCTTCCAATGCTTACATATAACTTGAAGCACTGTATTAGTTCTGTGGAGGAAAAAAGCTAGGGACTGAAGAAAATGAATTAAACTTGGAAGAGATCATTATCCTGCAGGAGGTCAATAATATTTGAAAATAATGATTGGTAATATATATCCATGATTATAAATATATTTTGATTTTTAAAAATGCACATACTTGGTTATCAACAAATATAATTAACAATACATCATTTTAGGGCTGTGTACCATTTGCTTATACTGAATGCTTTTTGTATTTGTAAATAGAGGGCCCATCCCTCTTCTATTAATATATACAGATCTGTAATGTCCAATAATATGAAGGGTTAGATTGTTGTAATGTCTTCATGAATATGACTATAATATCAATTCCAACAGGGACTTTGAGCATTCCATTTCTGGTTTTCAATGTAATGGACAGTGGTATAGGTAGAAGGATAAGAAGATTGAAGCCTGTTCATTAAAGTTTGAGAAATTGTTATCTATTAACTGATCACTGACTGTATATATGTGTAGGAAATTACGATCTGGCCCAGCAGATGAGTTCTGGTTCTGCACAAAATACATATATTGGAGATCATGTATTTTTTTGCATGTATGTGGTCATATACATCAATTGCTTAAGATAGAGTGGGGGATGAATAGACTGAAAAATTCTGAGTTCAAACCTTTTTAGTTATAATTAACAATACAATAGAAAATTAATAGTGTACAATTAAATGACCAAATAAATGGATTGATTTTGAGTAAGAGATCATTCTCAATGGCACTCAAATAAACAAGTATGCACACAAAATTTCTTCCTTTCTCATGTTTTATTTAACATTTTTTAAACAGTGTTTTTCTAATATGCTAGATGATGAATCCATAAATACAACGAAACTACATGTGTATTTCTTTTAAATTATAATAATGGTAGAAAGAAGCAATAATAATATGAAATATAAGTATTTTTGATTTCTTAGATCATATTAGGAATATTTCTGCATCATCATCATCATCATCATCATCATTATTATTATTATTATTATTATTATTATTATTATTATTATTATTATTATTATTATTATTATTATTATTATTATTATTATTTAAAATGATAATATATAGTGCTTTTAGTGGGTTATTTATTAATTTATATTTAATGTTCTTTTCCAGTAAATACAGTCAAAAAATATATACACTCTTTTTTTCTCTACAAAAACTTTATTTTTTCCATCACCATGTATTTATATATTTACTTGTTTGAACATCCAATATTTCAACTACTTTATTTGTAGTCATTTTCAGGGATTTTACATCTTAATAATTATCAATACAATAGAAAATAAAATAAAAAATATACAAATGCATCTATCTTTATAAAAAAAAAACAATAATATTTTTCTTTCATTTACCAATACGTTTTTTTAACCTATACTACATTATAAATACACTACATTTATTAACTTTTTTACTCTCCAAACTTTTTCCTTTTTTACTTATATATCTCTTTAAAAAAAATTTTTTTTTTCCTTTCTATACCTCCAAAGTAATTACTTTAAAAACAATATCTTTTTTTTTTATGTGTCAATATCTTTACCTTCAAATTTATTCTTTATTTAAAATATCATTTACATAATTTATTCTATTATCTTTTTATATATAAACTCTCCTTTACCATTTTTTCTAGATATAATATTAATTTTTCCAACATTCTTATCTTAAAATCTAGATGTCCAAATTCCTTACTGTGTATGTTAATGTAGAGAGAGATAGAGAATGGTAAAGGTGAGTTTATATGTAAAAATAAATAAACCTGTTCTGAAAAGAATAAATTCTGTAAATGATATATTTTAAATAAAAAATAAATTTGAAGGTAAAGGTATTGTTTTTAGAGTAATTACTTAGGAGGTATAAAAAGAAAAGGGAAAAATATTTGTGTTTTTTTTAAAAAAAGAGATGTATAGATGAAAAAAGAAAAAAAGTTTGGGGAATAAAAAAGTAAGTAAATGTCATGTATATGTAAAAAAATATATTGTTAAATGAAAGGGAAATGTAATTGTTTTTTTATGGTAAGAATAGATGTATTTTTATATTTTTATTTTATTTTTAATTGTATTGATAATTATAAAAAATGTGAATATGTATTTTGTAGATCCTTGAAAATGACTACAAATAAAGTGATTGAAATATTCAGATGTTTAAACAAGTAAATATATGTATGATGAAAAAAATAAAGTTTTTGGAAAGAAAAAAACAAGAGTGCATATTTTTTTGACTTGATTTAATGGAAAAGAACATTATATTTTATACGTCATATATATTTGAAAGAAAAAAAGGTGTGCTGTTGTTAAAAAAGGATTTAAAAGCAGTGATAATAAGTAAAATAAATTATATTTGTGTGAATTAGATTTTTTTGTATATATAAATAAATACAAATGTTAATAATTAGTAGGATTTATTCATGTATTTAATATATTAATTTATTAAGTGCAAGCAAATGATATAATAATAATAATGTAAAAGGCTGAAACCTTTGATAGAAACACCTTAAAATGCTTATATGACAGCCAATCAGATATAATAATGACTGTATAGGAAACTCTCAAAAGTCAAAACACAAGGCAGAGATTTTATGAGAAAAAGCTGGTTCCCACCTTCATCTCTACTTAAATTTATATATAAATAAGGCAGTCTTACGCATTTTGAAATAAGAGTGTGAAACTTTAAACACCTTCACATTTAATTCACTAAATATTATATATAAATAAACAACATGAAATCTTTTGATTTACTACAAAGTAATTTTTAAATCCAATGAATTGATAGTAACAGATGTAAATATATTAATTTATTAAGTGCAAGCAGATGATATAATAATAATGTAAAACACTGAAACCTTTGACAGAAGTACCTTAAAAATTCTTATATGACAGCCAATCAGATGTAATAATAACTGTACAGAAAACTCTCAAGTCAAAACACTAGGCAGAGATTTTATGAGAAAAAGATGAGTTTTTACATTATTATTATATCATCTACTTGCACTTAATAAATTAATATATTTACATTTGTTACTATCAATTCATTGGATTTGAAAATTACTTCGTAGTAAATCAAAAGATTTTACATTGTTTATTTATATATAAAATTTAGAGAATTAAATGTGGTGTTTAAAGCTTCATGCTCTCATTTCAAAATACTTAAGACTGGCTTATTTATAAATAAATTTAAGTAGAGAAGAAGGTGGGAACCATCTTTTTCTCATAAAATCTCTGCCTTGTGTTTTGACTTGAGAGTTTCCTATGCAGTCATTATTACATCTTATTGGCTGTCGTATAAGCATTTTTAAGATGCTTCTGTCAAAGGTTTCAGCCTTTTATGTTATTATCATGTATTTACTGAATAAATTTTAGCCATAGCATAATGACACCAAATACAAAGTTAAAACGGATTGCAATCTGAAATCATATCTAGCATTATTATTTCTCTGAATTTTTTAAATACACTTTGCTAGAAAGTATAATTTCAGATTGAAAAGTCTGTTTTACTAGGTATTTTGCTTTATAATACCATAGCTGAATTTCATCTAATTAAAAATAAATGGAAAAAGTCCATTAATTAATATATATATAAATTTTTTAATGAACTTCTATTTCTTTCACATTTGCATCAAATTATTGGTTTCTATTTCAGTGATGGTTTATATATATATATATATTATTTTTACATTTACTCATTAATTTCTGTTATTAAACACTGCAGTATTTTTTTGTTTTATATAATTTTTAATTATTCAATTTTCTATATATTTGAATGTGTGTGATAGTTTTTGTAAGAATGGTAATAAACATCTAATTTCGAAAATCTCACTATTCTATTTGTTTGTTTAATTGTAGAATATATTTATAATTAAAAACTTGAAAATAATCTATAAGTAGAAAATTTAACAATAAATATTATATAAAATTTCCAAATAATTTCAGTGTTTTTAATTACAAAAACAGGAAAATGTAAATAAAATATAATGCCATCTATATATACAAAAATTAATAAGTATTGTTTTAATACTCGCTCTGGGACTTTTTTAACGCATGGCGAATGACTAACCTATTACTGATGTACTAAATGATAAATACAACGTAACGTTAAATACGTAAATAAAATATTAAAATAACAGAAACAATAAGTACATGGGAATTTTTTATGTAAATGTGTATAAAATTAGCAGTATATAAATGAATAGAAAGACTTATAACCTAATGCTTGACAGTAAACATGCAGATACGCAAACAATACATATTATATGCATATAAATATAGGAGATTTGAATGCAGACTTTGAAGCACTCTTCAACTATCCACATTACCTCATACCTACCACTGGTACATATGACAACACGAATGGAGAAAAGATAAATAATCACAAATATACATATTTTGTGCTGAACCAACACTCATCAGTTGATCCAAATCATCATCTCCCACACACACATATAATCAGTGCTCCATTTATATTAAGACAGCAAATCTTTATACTTTATGGACATGTTTCAATCTATTCCAACCTCCAACTTTTCAGTCATCCATACCATAGAAAATCTGATGATGGAAAGCCCAAATCCTATGCTGATGCCAATATTATTGCCATGCCCATTTTGACTTCAGGTTACCATGACCCCTCATGTATAGAATCTTCTCCATTTAAATACATAGGAGAGGAATGGGAAGAATGCAGGTATATGAAGAATGCCAACATTTCAAATCTTAACCATTAAGTCTGCACCCTGTCTATCCCTCTTCTTTGTATTTAAATGGATAAGGTTTTATACATGAGGGGTCAGAGTGACTTGAGGTCAACATGAGAATGGCAATAATATTGGCATCAGCATGGAATTTGGGTTTTCATCATCAGATTTTTAATGGTATGGATGGATGAAGCCTGTCCATTAAAGTATGAAGATTTGCTATCTTAATATAAATTGAGCACTGATTATATATATATGGGAGATGATAATCTGGACTAACTGATGGATTCTGAATTAGCACGAAATATGTATATTGGTGATTATTTATCTTTTCTATATGTGTGTGGTCATGTGTATCAGTGGTATAAGATAGTGTGGATAGTTGAAGGTGCACGAAAGTCTGTGTTCAAATCCCTATATTTACAATTAAGATCCAGGTATATGAAGAATGCTTGTATTTCAAATCTTATATGCATGTAAATATAAAATTCTTCTTTATTTATTGTTCATATTGTTATTTTTAAATTATTCTTATTTTCCTCACATTTTTATTATATTCAATTAATAAAAATTGTTTCTTTAAGATTTCAATTTTATCATTTTTTCATTTCTTAACTCATGCAGTGTTTAAAACATTATTATTTATTTGATCTGGAAGAATTATTTATAATTTTAATCATATTCACGAAATTCGAATATTAGGATTTGTGACTAAACAACTACCAAAAGTTTTTATTTATATTTATTTGTATTATATATTATCTGCTTAAATACAGCTAATTTAGCTTTAAGTAGAGTGCCTTTTTAAAAGGATTTTATTCCAAAGATATAATTTTAGAAATATATTATTATAGTAATTGAAATTTAATTTCATTTATTATATTATTTATTGTCACTTCAACAACAGCATCTTATTCTATTTAAATAGCTTATTATTCTTTTTGAAGAAATATTTATTAAAAAAAAAATTATATTATTGAGGGAAAAAAATCAAAATAGGAATTCTGCTATGATGTTATAGTTAGGAGTTCTTTATTTAGGTGATTAATTTTTAGAGGTCCAATTATAATTGAATTAAAAATACTATTAAAAGTTTTAACATTGATAATTACATTAATTAGAGGAAATTTTATATTAAAAATGAAAGAAGAGATTTATTTAAAAGAAAGGATAAAAATAATACCCCCCCCCTCAAATATGGTTTTTTATTAAAAAGTTATATCTCGTTTTTTTTTTTTTTAATTTAATAATAAAATGAAGTACTTTTTTTTTTTAAAAAAGCTTTCTCATGTATGAACAAAAATTCCAGAGAACATAGTAAAATAATACTAGTAAAGATTGGTATGGTAAAAAATGTTAACATTATGTTTATATGCATAAACCTATTCATAGAATATAACGATAATGAAAATTAAGTTTAAGAAAACTTGTAATAATTTTAAAATATTATACCAGTATCATATGAATAAAGTGATATTTTTGTGGTTTATTAGATATGATAATATTACATGTTTTATTCAAAAAGCACATATTCATTAGACTGAATCTGACACTTTCTGTGCCAGTACTTCAGATTTGCTCATATATAAATATTTGAGTCGCAGGAATAAGAGGATTCCTTTTTATTCCTGTATAAATACTATATCTTGTATTGGAAAGGAAAGTATTCATTTATTATTAACACTAGCAAAGCGTTTGCACAATTAGCCTGAAAGGCTGATATTCGAATGTAATAAATTATTTAATAAACATACTTTGTTTTAAATTTACATATGATTTTGACATATTTCATTTATGTTATAAAGATTATCTTGAAGGTATTTTAAACAAATGAAAAATTGATTGGTTATAGTGAGAAACTACATCTGAAGATATAATGCAATATAGAATTAAAATTAAATAAAATGCTGATGTCTTTTAGATAAAACTTTTTGCTGTAGAATAATTATGAAATTGCATCATAATATGTCACATAAATAGAATGGGACTGCCTGTGATATATATGTTGTACATATATATTTATAAATAATTAATGCAAAACTCATTTTCCAATTTTTGCTTTTTGTCTTTCTCTCTGTTTATTCCCGAATTATGAACAGATACACCAGTGAGGATAGTAAACAGGGCAAATTTCTAATGCTCATTTCGTATGTCCTTGACATTATCATTATTAATGTATGATTATTTTATAATCAATAAAAATATATAGACTTCATGCCAATACATTGACAGCCTTCCCTCTACAAATATCAACTATGTGATTTTATTTATCTGTTTAATATATATCCATGTGTGTGTGTGTGTTTTTGGAATTAATATTCTTTGTGATTATATTTATTTTTTGAATGGAAATATATTTTTTTTAAAGGCAAATTCCAATTTTAAAACCTGAATGAATTATTATAAAGTCATAACAAATCTATAAAAGACTTGTCTGAAATTGCATTTATTGAGTTATCAGAAAATTCAGAATCACTGTTGTTTGACAGCTGTTTGACATTGTCTGCTTATGGTATATGTTGCTTCAAATTTCTTGTGTTTTTAAAAGTAAAATATATTTAAAAAACAAAACAAGTGGAAACATAAATATGTTTAATTTCAATAATTATAATAAAAATAGTTTGTAAAAATAATTGAAAATAATTAAATTATGCAATTTCTAATAATTCAAAAGAATGTAATAGGCAGTTATTAATATTCATATTAAAAAAATAACCACAATCAGCATGTTCATATTAAAAAATCAACCAATCAGCATAATCATATTAAAAAAAAAATCAACCAATCAGCAACCTTTTATTTTGATGTTGTCTTTTTATCTTATAGTCAATATACTGCCTTTGTTGATTTATTTGTTACAAAAATCTAATGATATCATCAATCCACAGAGGAGTTTAATTCAGGGTTTTAATGCAAAATAACCATAAATAATGACATAAATGTAAAAAAAAAAGTGATTTAAATCCCAGCAGCAAAACACTTTACTACAAATAGGAAGAATTATATATATAGAAAAATTAATTTATGCAATTAATAACAATTTTATATGAGTAAGGGTTATTAAATGTAAGTTAAAAATAACTTATTTGCTCAATTTTAGATCAATAATCTTTTAACTTATTTCTATTATTCAAAATAGTTGCAGCTTTTATCATAAAGTAAAAAAAAAGGAATTAATTCTTTATATTATAAAATTTTCAGCATTCAATTGAACATTGCATTTTTTTATCTAATTTTGTGTAAAATAAATAAAGTCATGAAATTTTGTTTTATTTAAAAAGAAAACAGCATTTCAATAAAGTTTTATTGATTAGATATTACAAAAATAAAAAACCTTAAATAATGGAACATGAAGTACATCAAAATAAATTTTAAAATGCACATTATGTATTTTTTTTATTTTACGGTTTAAAATGTGGATTGTAGTTAGTTTTTTTTCTTTTTCTTCATGTTTTAATTCAATGAATCATGAATCAGAAAATATTCCCTTGCTGTGTAAAAAACAAAATGACAGACTGTCAATAAAAATGTAATCTTTTATAAAATTATAGCTATTGAAGTGTTTTTATATAATATATTTATATACAGGGTAATAACTATTTCTAATAATATGCTTAATAAAATGTTTAGTCATTAATTGGTGCTTTCAATTTAAGCTTTAATTTTTTATTCAAATTTCAATAAGTTTTGAATTTAAAATATAAAAAAAAATTTTTTTTCCCCTAAGGAAGTAAAGTTTTTGCCTCAAGATGCATTTTGGAGCATCAATTTTGTAAAGGTGTATAGACAATTAAGCTTTGATACTTCAATACTATTTAACATAGATATTATTTAAGTCTTGACCCTTATATAAAATTAAGAAACCTTTATAAGATAGGATTTAGCTTTAAATTATATGTATGTTAAATAATATTAAAGCTTACAACCATCATTATTTATTATTGCTAAATATATAAGATTTTAAGAAAAATATATAGGTTCCACTTTCATCTACCAGTGGCAGCTGAATGATGAAAACCAAGTTACTTACTTAATTAAATTAAAATACATCTCTGCAAGTTAACATCAATTTAGTTATTATATATTAATATATATATATTTTTATAAGATGTAAATGAAAAAGCTGACCAATTTTTATGAGGTGTGTAAATATAAATTCATATATCCACATTTCATTGTTATTTAGATTTCAGGCTTAGAGTAAAGTAGTGAATCATTTTGTTCCTGATTTTTTCAGACAATGAAATGTATATAAGCTGTCAGGCTTTTACAGTCTACATGCTTAATAAATAAATTTGAACATTACATAATTTCTATTAATTTGTAATATTAACACATAGTAAATTTAAAGATTTGGTAAATGTTAATGCATGTAAGAAAGTAATGATTTAAAAGTGAACAGAGTAGCATCTTCATTCTCTCAAACCAAGATGCTTCAGACTGGCATATATAAATCAGAATTTAGGTTAAGGATAAGATGGCCACTCTTATATTTATAAAGGCTCTGTCTTGTATTTGGGTTTGAAAGTTTCCTCTGTACTCAACACAACACCATTGAGCTATTATAAAAATCAGTAAGGCACATATGTTAAAAAGGTAAAATCCTTTCTCTTTAATTGTATAAATATAGAAAGTAACCACTTTATCACTATAAAATATTAACCACCTTGAACAAGTTTAACAGAGAAAAGATTTCAAAATTGCAAAGAGATCTAGAAATAAGAAATCATATAATAAGAAAAAGATAAAATAGCACTGTAATTGATTTTGAGGTTAAATATTTAGTATAACATTGCAGTGACAATTAGTAGCTAAAGTGATTTATAAATTAAGGAGATAAAAATAACTTTACTAGTTTAAATGACTGAATTATAATAGTTAGGAGAATGTTGATTACAAATGAGATTTATTATTACTTATTTTAAATTAATAAAAGTTATTAAGTGTAATAGGAAGAAAAAATGTACAAAAGCTCTTCATAACAAGCAGTCAAATTCTTTAATATTACATTTTAGATAACACAATAGTTATCTTGATGATAAATGAGTGTGGACATAATCAAGCTACTGGCTAACATTGTTAATTGGTTTATGAATATAGAAAAAATATTTCCACAAAAGACCAATGTTTGTTATATTGCATGGGCATATCTAACAACAAATGTCTCAACATGCAACATAATGTAATACAACAAGAGAGTAAAGCTAAACACTAGTCAGCCAAATTGATTATAACAAAAGTTATTATTTTCTCAAGTACCATATTGGATAGCTAAGTTTGTTGTATCTGTAGATCTGATGTGAGAACAAATTATAAATGTAAAGATATTACACATTTTAAGAAATAATTCAAGAGGATTTGAATGCAGATATCCCCACTTTCTTCAGAAATCCTCTCTATCTCATACAACAGATACATATGTTTATGAAAAATTGTGGAAATATCTTCAGTTGAGATTGAAACACATTTTTAGGAGAGATTTTTTCCAAGAATAGTTTAATATCTGCTAAAAGCACATACATTATCCAGAAATGTCTACTAATACAGATACTATTTTTGGAAAATAGCTAATAAATGCGCAAGAGAATTAGGTTTGAAATTCATAGAGCATCATACATTTATACATTCAATTCAGCACAACTTAAGTATAAACAAATGAAACTCTTGAGATAAGAATATCAAATAGATAATATTAATAAGTACATCAAAAAAGCAAGTCATATATAAAATTAATTATATTTATTAACAGTAGGTAAAAATACATTCAGTAATTTGTATAAAAAGTGTTAACACAATAATTATATGAAAAACATCTCAAATAAAATTATTGGTTAAATAATATTCATTTAAAATTTACAAAACCTGAGTTCACTGCTTTTGCTAATTAAAATTAGTAATATTGAAATAAATTTTGGGTTTTAAGACAAAGCATAGTAAATAATGAAGTCAAAGTAACTTTTAGATATTTATTATATGAAAACAACTTAACATTCTAACTATCCACAAATTGATATCTTTTCATAAAATTATTCTCTGAAGTTTATTTATATAATTGTAAAATAAACTGTGCATGGGAGTATAAGTGAGTTTTAAAATATTTATCTGCATATAATAATAATACTGAATAATTGGTAAAAGACAGCCATATAATATTTAAGAAATAAAATCATATCACAAATACATGATCTATCTTATTGTTAACTGATTTTACTTAAAAATCATTTCTATCACACAGTACATGGGTTTTAAATGATTGCCATGCTATTACTGAAGCAGTTGGATCTGAGTTCGATCCTAGCTTCATGACATCTAGCCATAAGCCCACTCCAAATCCTAGTACTAACCTTAAATTTCCGATGCAATGGGGCTTTATACATTCAATCCATGCTAATTTTCATAAAGAATAACTTATTTCATAAATGCGTATTAAAATTAATTAGTTTCAGATTTAAATTGATCCATTCTATTAATAAATTCATGATAGAATTATTCATGAATTTATGTATTATAACTGCGTGGATTGTACGTATATATTTGTAAATATTTAAATATATATAATTGTTTAAAAGTTTCATTGTGTTGGGAATGTTTGATTTTATTTTTAAATAATTTCCTGATCCAGGGAAACAATAAGACAAACATTAAATGACAGATATATACAGACGACCGACTGACATGACCATAGGGAAAATGAGACTTGATTATCAGACCGATTTATTATAAGTTTATTATAAGCTAGATAATATTTAAAAGAAAATGATTGCAGTGAGACATGTATAATTTTGTAGTTTGTACAGATGATATTATTCACACTCATGCTGTTATCCCAGAGTCTAACAACTAGTCAAGTACACTTATGCGACTGTATCACATATAAGTAAAGAGATTTTTTTTCATTGTTTTTTTTTTTGAAGTGAAATGAAATGAAGCAGTCGGATCTGAGTTCGATCCTAGCTTCATGACATCTAGCCATAAGCCCACTTCAAACCCTAGTACTAACCTTAAATTTCCAATGCAATGGGACTTTATACATTCAATCCATGCTAATTTCCATAAAGAATAACTTATTTCATAAATGCGTATTAAAATTAATTAGTTTCAGATTTAAATTGATCCATTCTATTAATAAATTCATGATAGAATTATTCATGAATTCATGTATTATAACTGCGTGGATTGTGTGTATAAATTTGTAAATATTTAAATATATATAATTGTTTAAAAGTTTCATTGCGTCAGAAATGTTTGATTTTATTTTTAAATAATTTGTTAAAGTTTTATTGATTAAAAGCTACATTCTTTCGATAAGCTTTCACATTTTCTCTTTCCAAAAACAATAATTAAAGTTTTATTAATTAGAAAAAAAGATAAGGATTTCCTAATTAAAATCATTTTCTGATTTTAAGAATTCATTTTCTAATTAGAAAATGAATTCAAGTTAATGAGTTTGAAAGCCTTATCGAGGGAATGTATCTAAAAACAACCAGTAAATCTAAAAACAGTGATAATGAAAGAAGCGCTAGCCTGAAGGCATCAGAGGACAGCATATATAGCTCTGAAAAGTTTGGAGAAAAGGAAGCCATATTTGTTGTAGATAAGTGCAGTGAATTCTGTGTGTTTCAAAATCATAAATTTAAATAGTGCTTTGATCATGGTGAAGGGCTAAAATGTCAGGAATCTGGCTGCGGTTCCTGAAGTCCCCTGAAATCTTCAATGAAGCTGCTGAATCTTTTCTGGACCAATCATGCTGATAAGATTGTGAAAATTCATTAAAATACTGTTCAAGTAATCAATCAAGTGGTGCCTACATTTTGAAAACTCGGATGTGTAACCTAAGAAAACCAGCCCCGGAAGAAATGGGTAATATATTTCCATAATGAACCTTAAACTATCAGGCCAGTTTCCGAACTTTACTTTACCCTTCTTTTAAGAGCTCTTGTCATTTATAAATGTAATAATCTGTGTAACACCTTTTATTTATGCTATTTTATATTAGTAATTCTCTCAACTTCTAGTCTTTAAATTTAACTTTCCTTTCTCACAATGGCGGTTCATTTATTTTATTATATATATTTATTAAGTATTTTATTAATGTGTTATTTGTAATTATATGCCAATAATCTTTGGACTCGATGATATCCTTTGTTTCCTTTGCCTTGTGCAAATAATAATATATTAATTCTAAGAGTAATTCTCGCCCATTAGAACTAGATTTACCGTTCTATCAATTATCGAGTCGAAAGAAATTATTAAATGTGTTATTTTATAATTGGCTAATAATAAATTATTAGCTCCATTTTTAATCTATGCCCCAGCTATTTTTTCTATTCACCAATATGTAGTTATTCATATATAATCTTAAAATGTTTTTATTGCAAAAGGGCCGATAAAGGATTAAATATATTCTAATTCAACTGTGTTATTTTCTATTAAGATTCAGGAAGGGCACAATGATTGGGGCATAATTAATATGATTTACAAATATTTTAAAATAATTTTAGTTAAAAGCTCATTTGACTTTAATTAAATTGATCAAGTCATCACATAGAGCATTCTATATGGGTTTTAGTTCTCAAACGGTGACTAGTAAGTCATCATCTTCAACGTTGCTGACATAGGGCAATCTTCCACTCCGTTAGGCTGGTCGGTGATAATATTTCTGTTATTTTAAATTATCGAGGAAGAAAGCACTTTCTCTCCAATTCATATTAGTCAAAGGGCATAAGACTTGTCAGATGCAAGCCGCCATAGGACTTCGATTATCGACTAGCTATCGTCTTTCAATTTCACTTTATAGCTCATAATTCGTCAGCACCGTTACCTCTCTGTCCCAGTAAAGCCTGCTCTGATGCTCGTAATTCGTGATGAAGTGATTTCAATTAAAGTCCAACAAATTCTCCATTATATTTAATTAAATAAGTTTTCAAATAAAGCTTAAAGTTATGCCCTAAAATACGTATCTTGCTCTTCATGAATGGATTTGCGAATGTGAAAATAAATCTCACATTCTGTCATAATAAAATTAGAGTAATAATTTCCTTTACTAATGAATACCTTTATCTGCCTTTATTTTCTTGTTGGGGGCATAGACATAGAATTCGAATATTGCATAATACTTGTTGGCATATGATAAGGACCGCCACTCTGATTATAATTATAAACTATGTTAAAGGCTAGAGGTGATTAATATAATCATTATTTAAAATTCAAACAAAAACAAATTATTATTATTAAATATTTTCTAAACACACTTGGTTTCTTAGTTCTATATCTTTTATACAATAATTATTTTACATGTTAATGCTCGCTGGCAACCCGAACAGATACATATGATTCGATTTAAAATCATTTTTAGTCAGTTTATTATCAGATATTAATGTCAGTTCAGGGGTCTCCGATCCTCACCAACCATTGAGCTAGTTTCTTGGTGCATAGCACTGTGCCATCAATTTATATTTCTACTAATCTGAGCTGGTGAGTTGGGTTTGACTTCAGTTTTGGTTCTGCTGAGTTTGAATCCGACTTGCAGTTCTTTTGGTGGGTTTTTCGACTGGTACATTACATGTAAAGCATGCTAATACCAAATTCAAATATAAGATATATTCTAAATAATTAAAATTTATATCATTTTAAATATAATGAAGGACAAAATAATTATAGCATTACCTAAAAATATGACACAACTTATAAATTAAAAGTTACTACATAAAATTATTAATTGGGTCTGAAATATTTGCTGGCATAGGGAGAACTTTTTCTGAAAAGTGTGTAACTTGTAAAAAAAAAAGGAACAAAATTTATTTATTAGTTTATAAATTTTAAAATAATAGTTATTGTATTCATTCCTTGTGTACAGATTAATCAGTGCTCTTTTAGTATGCGATCTCCACCATTTTGAATTTTATAACAACTACAAGAACATTCGCTTCACATATATTTATTCTACAAATACGAATGTTCGGTATATTTTGTAGTCAATTGTTTAATGTATATTTAATACAAGTACAGTTAATTCATTTGAAGTATTCTTACTAACCTACTTCATTTATACTTGACTGTCTTTTCCAATAATGAACATTTATTCAGAATCAAATATTCAGTACCAAAAGATTAAAGCAAATTAAAAAATCCATATAGTGTTTATAATTTTTTTAAACAAAGTATATCAATAATACTTGTTATTGAATTGTTAAATTTATCTTCTGCCAATTATATCTTCACTAGATTTTAACAACAGAAGAAAAAATATTTTATAATTTTCAAAATATCAGATCTGTAATTTTTTTAATATTTATATTGTTTGTTAAGAATGCTTCTATTATATTTTATATAATAACACTGCAAGACTTTGTTTATTTCAAATTTTTATAAATGTTGGTGTTTTTTTTCCAAAAGATTTTCTTGGCATTCAATATTTATTTCACATTTTTCTATTAACAAGATATAATTTTTATTTAGATATTTGCTTTTCAAGTCGAGTTTTATTCTATATTTGATTAGTATCATGAGTCAATTTTTCATCTTGATTAGAAATAAAAAATGAAAAATTATAAATCATGACAATTTTGATAACATCTTTTACAAAATAAAATACAACATATATAAATATTTTAAGCTTTATATTATACTCAATCATGAACCTATAAAAATAATGTTCATATTTTTAATATTATTACAATATGTGATCTGAGGCATAACAATATAACAGTACAATTATTTTCATACATCTCTGATAATGGTACAATTTTTGGCATTGTTTTATTATATAACCAATTATTCAAAAAGTCATATAATTTTTCAGTATCAAAATAATAGACTGAATATGAAATTTTTATTATTAATTGGAAAAAATAGAAGTTTTTTTTTTGTTTACTTTTCATAGTTAAGAATAAAAATTCTTTATTACTATTTCCATTTCTCTTATTGCTGAATAGAATAGATTAATGGTAGTATTGTTAAGAACAATTTAAACAAATGATGAGGGTGGTTTTGATCAATTTTTTAAAAAACTAAAGTAAAAGGAACAATACATTGTCAAGCATTGTTAGCCAAGAGGTCAGCACAGCTGCCTTACAAGCAAACAGTTGGTTGCAGATGGTTGTTGTGGGTTTATCTCCCGGCTGATGCTATGACATATGAAAAAAAGAAACAATACATTGTTTAATTAATGGTGAAACTGAAAGATTCTCACTCTTAATTTGCTGCTCACACATTGTGTGACTTTATAAAAAACTGATTATATAATAAATAAAAAGTGTAATATTTATATAGATTGCATCATCAAACTAATCACACTATAAATCAAAAGTGAAATAATGCAGTATGCTGAAATTAGTCACAACAAAAATGATTGGCTGTTGGATTTAATAATTTGGAAAAAGCCTTGTATTGTTTAGTGAAGTTTAAAAGAACAGACTCTGGAAATAAAGGTTCATGCAACTACTTGCTATACTCAATTTTTTAATTAATTTTAAAGCAATTAAACTATTTCATAGCTATTATTATAATTGGGAAGTCATGATAAAAATGCTGAGCATCTATATTTTTGATCAAACATGGTGGCAACTTCAATAATAATAGTAAGCTAATATTTCATAAATCATCTTTAATAATAAAAGCCTGAAATCTGGGCATGGCCGCTTGGGGCATTATTTACGTGTCAAAACACATAAAAATACCATTTCGGCGGCTGCAGCCTTACAGGCTAATACATTTACATATTGTATTAACCCATTGAGCTAGGCCACTTTACATGACCTCGCACAAAAATATTACGGCCTGTTTTGTGCTTCGAAGCTATTTATGCGTATTCATTCTTTTCATAGCTGATTACTGTATCACTTGAGGGTGTTTAAATTTCAAGGCGGTATGACTTTTTCAAATCTCCGTAATAGAGTAATGTCATTTCGATTTAAAAAATGTTGTTAATTATTAAAAATTGTCATATGGTCCCCACCCTTCCCGAAAAAAAGGTTAATATGTAAAAAAATTGGCAAAGTGTATGTTCAAACAGGCTTCGACAAAGCTCATGCGCTAAGTCACATTTCAGCGTGGTGGGGAAAATATTCAAGACCACTAAAAGATCTGAGATGAACGTGCAATTTTGAAACTTTTCTTCAGATAAATTGCTGAGTACAGAAAGTGTGTGAGATTGTGTTTTTATTTTATTTTGTCAGGCACATGTAATGTCCACTTTTTATTACAGCAATAAAATCGAATAAATAATTTTAAAAAGTCCAAAGTTGTGTCCTTTTTTTTTGGTTTTTTATTTCATTAGAAATTGACAAGTATTTGGATTCAATTTTTTGCAGTGGTGTTAAAATAAATGATGACTTTGGTTGACTTTTTGTTAAGAATAACAAATTATGAAATATACCCCACCCCCAAAAGCAGTTTATTGTAGAAGGATAAAAAAAAAAAGGTAATTTGAAGAAAATAGAAATCAAAGTAAAAAGTGAAAAAAAGTTGTTTCAAAAAAAGAAAAAAAAGGTTAAATTCTTGACTTTTTGGTTACAATTCTTTTTCCGAGTGTGGGTGGGTGTTTGAAAACAATTTTTTAATCGGCAAAAACACAAAAGTAAATTTGAATTTAATATTAAGAAAAACAATTACGTCAACCAAAAAGAAATCAAAATTCGAAACAAGTCCTAAAGTTGATTCTCTTTTTTCAGTGCTGTTAAAATAATTGACTATTTTTGTTGCCTTTTTGTTAATAATAAACAGTATGAATTCCCCCCCCCCCTCCCCTGCTCAAAAAGCTGTTTCTTGTAGTAGCCAAAAAAAAAAAAAGGCTAATTCAAACATAATCTAAATCAAAGTGATAACAAGTTATGTTTAAAAAAAAAAAGTAAAATTAGTAATAATAATAAGAAAAACCATTTAGTCAAGACAAAAAAAAAATAAAATAAAAGAAAGATAGAATTAAGTTCTAAACAAGTCACAAATAATTGTATTCTATTTTTTCGACGGTGGGATTCAAACAAATTTTTTTGGCATCGTGAAACGGTCCGAAGTTTTAAAATGATAAAAAGCAAAAAATACAATTAGCAAAATTTGTTGAAAAAATGTCAGGTTCCAACAAAAAACCCACAAAAAGTAACGAAAATGAATATCAAAATTTGTTTAATAATAAAGAAATCATGTTGTAAATGAAATAAAAATTATTCGTTTAATCAATATTAGACAAAAAAAAAACCTTGTTGTATAAAAAAAGAAAAAAGTTGTGGCGGCCCGGTAACGTTATATTTCATTGATTTTGTCTAGCATCAATGCTCCAAGCGGCTTTGCCCGGATTTCAGGCTTTTACCATATATATATATTGATCTTCCAGGTTGGCACCAGAAAGAAATGTGGGAAGTTCACATTCATGCTAATAATGGTAAAAGATAACTATTGAAAAAAAAAAAATTGTGATATAATTTGGTATTTGAAATTTGGTTTTAAAAAAATTAAAACTTTAGTTGGGTGCACCAGTTGTTAAAATTTTAGATTTTATGTGTCTGGTAGTGGAAGAGGGTGATTGACAATATCAAGGATTGTTAGTATGAGAGCTAAATTAATAGGAGAGCCATAGCAGATGTTTATTCATTAGTTTTCTAACTTATTGTAATGCTCCCATCCAAGATTTGACTTGTATATATGGGTGTATGTTCATTTTACATCATCTCACACTTTATTCATATTTTATACTATTACTTATAATGTCCAAATTGTAGTAACATAATTTACATGCCATAGAAAACAGATACACACATATACCATTAATTAGAATTTTTTTATTTTATTATTATTTATTAATTATATATTACTTAAAATCTTATATTTAAAATTGTAAAGGTTATCTGTTTATTATTAGGTAGCATTTGTAAATTAATATTTAGTATTTAATTTTTTTTTTCTTTCATTCGAATATTTTATTATTGACATTTTATAAGCAAGAAAATTCTGGCATTATGCCAAGTTGATTATAAAAAAAAAAGAGGGCATGAGAGAGTTTGGACAAGAGATTCCAAGGAAAAAGTTATAAAAAAAGGGTTATAGAAAAAATAGAATAACTCTCTAAAAAAAATAGTAAGATAAGTGAAATAAACATTGTAAAGATTTGCTACTATTCCTATGGACAATTATAACATACTACTCGAAGGAAAAATATACATGGAGAGCTAAATTTTTAAGGTACCAGCTCTAGCTTTTATCAACTGATGGCCTAAGTTTACTATATTCAAAATACATGAATATTATGTAAGATTATTAATTATAGTTTATTTTAACGTAATTACCACAAATAAATAATATCAGAATTATAAAAATTATTAAAAATGAAAATAACTAAATAAATTATGTTAAATGCTGTGGAAGGACGCTATATGGGTTTTCAATTAATAAGTTTTCTGTTTATATTATGCAAGATAAAATTAAAATGAAAAGATTTGTTTATTTAATTCTTATATCAGGAGGATAGTTTTATATACCAAAGAACCTTACTATCCACACATATAAAAAAATGAGTAATTTAAATGCATAACTTAACAATATTTAATGATTAATTATCACAACGTATACAAGCAAGGATAAATCATTGATAATTGTTAATGAAAATTATATTAAGTACTAAAAACTAAAGGAATAAAGTCATAAACTTTTACTAGGATTATTTTACCAAGTGGAGATTTTGTTTCTTGTGATTGATAAAATAATTCCATTGCATACCAATGTTGTTTATAGTGTTTATTACAAGATTCTAAAATATTAAAAAACTATTGCAGCTCTTGTCAAATTATACTTCAGCCGGTAGGAGCAATGTTTTTATTTTTTTTAATGTTGTAATTCATTGTTATTGTTGAAAGCAGTGTGTATACTTTCATTCAAAATTTCAAGTCTAAAAAAAAACCTCAACATTTAATGATTAAATGTTGATAGGTATTTCTTCTTATTGCTTATAATAGATAAATAATTTTTTTTGTTATGCTTGGTGTAACCTATTATTATTGTAATATAATAGTTTGTTATCTTATATGATTTAGAAATCATATTATATATAATCGTATATTCACGTGTGTGTGCACTGTCATAAATTATTTTTCCAAAGTTGTAGTTTGTTTTTATTTTGGTTTGCATGGTGCAATTCGTTAAAATAAGATAGAGAATTAAAAGTTTGTCTGTTTATAGATTTGTTATATAGAAAATACGTTGGGTTCATTTGGATGTAGAAATGATCGAGGGATGAATTTATTATGTGGATTGAGTTATACTCTCCTGATTATTTGCTTATTAAATCGTAGGTGGTTAGTGTACTTACTTATTTGAAAGCATATGCAGAAATAGTTGTATTTTCTTTTCTTTTTAAATGAAGTGGTAAAGGCCCCATTTATTAATGATAGGTCGGATAAGTTCTGTAACTTTGTGTCTTAAAAGTTAGTGGATATTATATTAATGAGTCAAGTTTTGAATTTGGAAATTTTGATTAACCCTCATGCATACATATATGTGAATGTTTATTTATTATTATTCCCCTCTCTTTCTTCATTTGGATGTAGTTATTGTCAGATAATATATACTGATTATATCAGATAGATGTTTTATAGATTTTTATAATACGTTTTAAATAAGATTGTTAGTTTAGTGATTAACTTTTAGCACCATCCGTTTTGTAAATAAACTAGTAGAAATTATAATTTATAAATGCATTGTATTTGTAATTTTGTAACGGTGCACACACTCAAAAATATGGTAAACAAAGAAATATTGAAGAAGACCATTACTAAAATTATTAATTATAAATAATTATTAAATCATATTACATATATTATCAATATCTCATTTATTATCATTATTAACAATTCATCCTCCAGTATGAATGTAACATTAACTTAGGAAAATTTTACTTTATTTAATGAAAATAAAATATTAATAAAACTGTCACTTAAATTTATATAACAAATATTAATCAAGTTTGTGTTACTATAAAGGAAATATTTAAATCATCATCAATGTGTTACAAAAATAAAGTTTTTTATATTAAATGTTTTGTTGAAATAATGTCCCATATGAGTTGTTTTATTATATGCATTCGATTGTCCATTTCCATTCACACATGTTTAACATAATATACACCTGGGTCTCCTTTTACACGGACTTATTTAACACGATTTTGAAGTTACACGATTTGTGTTTCACCGGAAGTAGAACTCCGATAATGCACTATTACTTTAAATAATAAATTTCACGCACTTACTTTATATTGAAAGTAATAGCACATTATTGGAATTCGACTTTCATCTTAGTAATTTCAATATTTTCAGTGCTTTATATAGTAAGATTTTATGCAATAATGAAATTAAAATCATCATTTCCACATTTTATGTATACACACATTAAATTTTACAAGATTATAATGTAAATTTGTTCAAATGTTGTGCATGTTAATTTTGCATTTTAAATCACATTGTTTTTGTTTTTTTAAAAAGAACATAATCAATTATTAATCATTTAGTATCCACAAGTTTATTTTTAAAAGGTGAGTAATAGCAGTGGGCACAATTAAATTTGATAATTAAAAATTAAAATCTGATTTTTAATTGTAATTAACAACTTAAAAATTACTTACGGCGACTTGAAATTAATGTGATGTGAAATTTGATTTTTAAACGAAATTGAAAATTAAAAAATTAAAGACAAAAATAAGAATTTTATGTTTAGTTGTTAGTTTCATAAACAATTAATAAAATCATCATCTCAAAGATTAATTACTAATTACGTTGTCACCAGAAAACCATTGACCAGTTTGCAAATGAATGTGTTTTTCGGCAAATAGCGATAATAATTAAAACGTGTATAAAAAAATGTAAATTACTGTACTGTAAATTTTGCATAAAAATATATTATTTTGAATAAAATTAAATATTATAGTTAAAAAAAGTTTGTCTTGTATCAATTTTTTTCAAATTTGAAATTTTTTATTAGTCATATTTTATTTCCTTATTTTTTTTGCGTGAATTTTAAAGTAATTTTACGTTGGTACTTTGCTTTTATGTGAATTTTGAAAAATCACAGGCCACATCCCCCCTTTTTCAATGTAAGTTACGTCTATTTTTGTGCGATTTCATTTGCGCATGTTTTCTGAGGAACTTATCTATCACATAAAATGAGACCCAGGTGTAATTATAAAATTTATAGATTTGCCAGTATAGGTCATTTATTCAAACAGTCTTAGAGTTAACAGATCTTAATATTGCAGTGTTTAAAAATATGTTTTACTTTGCTTAGAATGGATGGTGATGTAGGGCAAAAAGGTACCCGATCCTCATCATTGTCTATACTTTATTTAGTGTAATAATTATCAATTTCACAATAATCCTTATTATTTAATAGATGCTTATAATATAGTTAAATCAACATTATAGAATTATTATTTATAAATGTTTCTATCACCTATTTGCATCTTAAATGACTACCATACCCTATAACACCAACTGAGCTAAGCCATAGAGTAATATCAACACAAGAATCTTATTAGTAAGTAGAAAAGCAATTTTATTTATAATCTTATTCTGTCTTGTATAGAATTGGTGCCTGGGCATTTATTTGTACATAAAGTGAAATAGGTGAAGAAAGCAGAGGTTATAATATATATATATATATATATATATATATATATATATATGGGATCACTGAATTTAGTTCAGGCCCATATAGTTTCTTTAGTTAAAGAGCTGCATTTGAAGACATGTAGGTGTCTGAAGATTTAGATCTTTTTCTTAATATTTAAGAATTAGATAAATGTTTGGCTTGATTTAGTATTTTGAATCTAATGTCCTAGCTCCTCACTGACAAGAGCCATAGCTTAAAACTGGTCTGGTGATGAAGACCATCATAGATAAAGGCTTCAGGCACTTTCTCTTGTAGCATTTATCATTAAAAAAATAAATAAATAAGCTTGTTTAGAGCTATTAGCAGGCTCTTTATATATATATTAAATTCAAATTATGGAAATCGGATATCAAGAATTAAAAGACTTTTAACAAATTACTTTATATAACAGAACTGTAAAAGTAATAAATTAAAAGTTTTTTTACAATGGTCTAAAACTTTATATATTCTATATATTATTGAAAACAATTCTACATTTCACATAAGCTTCTAAAACAATAATTTTCAAGAATGAAGCAAAAATGCTGTACAGAATCAGTTATCACATGACCACATTATTATCTATCAGTATCTTCTATAAATATATATCATTATAAATAAATTTATAGAGATAATTTGCAGTGTGAGTATGGGGTTAAATAATTAAGACCATCAATTTAAGAACATAGACGACCATTTCATTAGAAATAAAATATTTTAAACAATACCAAGTATATGCTGAAATTGAAAAACTGTTCCTAGATGAGGAAATAAAATAAATTGTACATTTTATACAAATTATTTTAAAACTTAAATGTAAAATCTATTTCTACAGAATTTCATATAAATTTTTATATACATATATATTTTATAGGAAAAGGTGGTTTATTTTAATATTATATAATGCACCACCAATTATAATAATGAAGAAGTAAAGCTATTTTCAAACTTTTCTGATTTTGGTATTATAACTGAAATTACTTTATCATATAAACAATTTCTTGAAAAATCATGCGATTGTGACATATCCCACTAACAGACTATTAATTGACAAAATTGATATTTTCTTTAGTTTTCCTATGATGATAATAAAGAAATTTTTAATATTTAAACCCATCTTTATCACAAGGATTAAAAACTTCCAGGAAACAAATAAATCATCATTGCAAATATTTGCAAAAGTGAAAACAGAAAAATTATTACTTGGTTTATATTAAACATTGACATCATAAAGAATTTCAATAATGATATTTAAGAAAGATTAAAAAATAATTACAAACATGTCAATCTTCTATAATATATATTTAATTGATAATCATGGCTATGATTATATATAGTTATGTGATTGAACTTCAGTGCTTTCTTTCAGACATAAAACATGATTACATGTAACCTATACATGATTTTTGAATATGTACATATACTCTGTAGTTATCAATTTGACAAAATATGTTGAAATTGTAAATAGAATATAAATTTCTTCTGCTTTTCTTATCACGTGTTTAATTTTAAATATTTATAAAATTTACATCATAAAAAGAAAAGACCAACAAAACATATACTAATAAAA
This sequence comes from Epiperipatus broadwayi, assembly GCA_028023455.1. Lineage (NCBI taxonomy): Eukaryota > Metazoa > Onychophora > Udeonychophora > Euonychophora > Peripatidae > Epiperipatus > Epiperipatus broadwayi. The sequence continues at coordinate 10,287,277 of JAQFVV010012413.1, forward strand.
AAAGCAAAATTACAATTCTAGTGAGATTATTAGTATTCAAATCTTCATGGATACTTGATTCTCATATGTATTACATGAAACATAATTACATAGTGTAAAAGATTGGCCTTTACAATTTAAAGCATTTATCAATATTAAATCATGTTTTCAGGAGAGCACCGAGATTCAGTCACATGTTTATATATATACCCATTACTAATTTCAACAGTATGTAAACAATTTTTTATCACTGCTTAAATATGTAAGGTGTAGGGATATAATCAATCTCAGAACATTTTTATTCAAATACATTACCCAGAATTATTTGTAGACAGACTCATAAAGAGTTATTTTTAACAAACTTGCAAATACAATTTGGAATTATCTTTTTATCAGACTGAATAAATGGGCATTGATAAATGAAAAGTAAAATTGTATTTTTAAGTTTATTAAAAATGACTCATTATGAGTTTGCTTAAATAATTATGGGTAATATATTTAAACAAGAATATTCTGACATATATATGACAGTTTTAATATTAAATTAAATTCACATATTAAATGATGCTGAGGCAGTTAACAAAATGAAAATGAAATAAATAAATGTTAGAAAATTAAACAATTAGAAATCTATTTGGAGATACATAGAATTAAATATGGAAACGACAACAATAAGCTGCACACATATAAGTAATAAATAAAAAATAATGATATTATTGAAAAGTGGTTATATTTGACTATGTAAAACATCAAATCAGTAATAAGATCAAGTTTATATTGTTTTTTTTGGTTCCTAAACAATTTTTGTATTGTAAAATTTTAGGAAGCATGGATGCCTCTGAAATTAGAAAGTTACTTATAATTTTAGAATATTAAAATTGAAAGTTTTATAAGTCTTGATGTTCATGTTTCAAACAATTTGTGAGATAATTACATTGATTTTCTTAACTATAATAGACAGATACCAGAAGATGATTTTTAGTCTCAGTAGAACAATAGTTGAGGTTTCTTTGATATAATTAAAAATATATAAACAAAGTCAATATCATTTTAAACTTCTCATTGATATTAATAGAAAATATAATTGTAAAAATCTGGCACAATGGTATTTTAAGATAAAAAAAAGTATCTTGTTTTAGAAAAAATGACTTAATAAATGGATTGACAATTTTATTTTGAATTCTACAAAGTGAATTTATAATTTTCAGAGAATATATCCAGATGTCAAAGTGATCACAAGAAAAAAATCTGAAATGGTACTAGAGAATGTTATTTAAAAATAGTCATCTTACCAATGTAAGAGACCTTTTAGCTAAAATTTACACTATAGAGGAATTTTTAAGCAATTGTTCAATGTAATCATGGGAGAGTAAAAAATCAGGCACTAATAAAAGCAAAAAAAAAAGATAATATATATTCAACCATAACATATTGTTTTTATATTTTTGAAAATATGGTATAGGCCAACATCATTCTTCCTGTGTTAGTAAGAGCATATAAGTATATTGTTCTTTTAAACAAGATAAGATTTTGCATCTGAATAAAGAAAAGTAAAATATTGAAAAGAAAAAAATTGAAAAAGATCTATTCAACTTTTAATTGAATTAAAATCTATAACTGAAGTTGGGAAGATGTAATATTTTCTGAAGTGATAATGGATGATTAGTGATAATCATTTGTGTATCTATGAAAAATTGATATTGAAATATATTCTAAAAATATAATACTTATATTGATTACCAGACTACTGATATTTATGAGTGTATTTCATATACATCACCCTATGGCATTTTAAAAGAATTATTTTCTTATGCTATATTTTTTATTATTATATTTAAACTGAAATATTAATTTACTTTGAAGTCTGATATTATATCGTTGTTTGTTTTTATGTCATTTTGTATTCCATCTTGAAACATATATTTTTCATCTAAATGAGAATGTATGTTTAACAACTGCCTGAATAGAAGCTGTCATACTAAGAATATGAATTTATGTATTATATATATAAATATATGAACTAACTAAAGGAAAAAATAAAAACATAATAAAAAACCCAATTACTTCTCTATAAAGCTGCTTTAATATTTCAACCAGCAGATTGGTTTTCATCAAAAAGCATAGCAAAATGGCTATTTGGAAACAGCCATTTTGCTGTGCTTTCTGATGAGAACCAGTCTGCTGGTTGAAATATTAGAGCAGCTTTATAGAGAATTAATTGTGTTTATTATATATATAAACAAATTTTACTCTTGTTTTGGTGGTTTTGGTAAAACGCCATCTATTGATCATAAATAACCAGTGATAGCAAGTTACGTGAATAATTTGTTTTTGTTTTTCATAAATGTACCTTTAAAGGTTTCTTGCAATGATATATATTGCAGAGACTTTGACTATGTGGTGAAACTGAACTGAGATCAGACCCATATAGATATCTGGCTTGCTAGGCTGAGTTTGAAGACTTTACCGGTCTAAAAAATTCAGGCTTGCAAACTGATAGAAACGTTTTGCATAAACACTTGAGAGTCAGTGTTTAGATCTAGTTTTTAACTTTATCCTTCACTGATGAGAGCAAATCAGCTTGAAATCAGCTGATCTGAGGGTGAGCAAATGAGAAGATATTTAATTCTGACTCTTTTGTTATTTATGTAAACAAATTTTACACTTGTTTTGGTGGTTTTGGTAAAGGCCATCTATTGATCATATATATATATATGCATGTATTGTACCAGATATACAAATTATGACACAATGAACATAGCAATGCTGATACTATAGTTGATCACCCAATGATCATGCCACATGTGAAGCAATTATTATATACCATATGACCAAATGCTAAACTAAAAAACTAATGCCAAAAAATATTCCAAATCAACATATTATTCCAGCCCAATTTTAATTAATTCTGGAATCATTGTCAGAGCTACCAGTTATCAGTGATTTAAATAGCTTGATTAATTAAAGTATGATCTCAGTGAAGTAATACTGATGAATTGATTATTTCCATAGCAATAATATTTCTTATTCTTTTATCAGGACTAACCATATAAATAATATAGGCAAGCATAAATGAGATGTATTTGTTCTGAAGGTAAGAATGTTTCTACATCTTGTAGCATCATTTTCTGGATCAGAAAACTGCATTATCTATCCTTGATATTCAAACAAATGTTCACTCATAATAAATTATCAGTGATCTAGCATAATTTGGGAGCAATTAGAACTCGTATTTATACCTTAATTTATTTGCAATCACAAATGGAGATAAGCTATATGCTATGCAGTCAAGTTGAGAATTGATAAATAATGGATACCACTACTATTCTTATTTGTTTATAAACAATTTAAGAAAATCGGTGTATGTAAATCATGTTTCATTCCATACCAAATTTCATTAAATTATTTTATGGTGGATACATCTATAAATACATCCATTAACCCACATTGTGTGTGTATTTGTATATATCTCTGGCCTGATTTCTAACTTATTTAGCCTTGCACGTTACTCAATGATTTATTGCATTAACTATATATATATATGTCCACAGATGGCGTTCTACCAAAAACACCGATCAAGCGTATGTTTTGTTTACATAAACGTCAGAGTAGTATTCACTATCTCTAACTATAATTCCACTTTCAGATCATGATTTCAAGCTATTTGCTATCATCAGTGAAAGACACACACTTTATAAAATAAACATTTAATATCTCTTAATAAAACATATATATGTATATATCATATAAATAAAACTTTTATTAAAAAAATTTAAAAGAGAAGGAACAAAATTATAGACTTTATAAATGAATTAATCTATTAATAATTAACTGCTAGTGCCTTAAAATATGTAAATTTACTAAAATACAATGAAAGTACCAAATTTTCATTGCAACTAAAATGGTATTAACCCTTACATTTCTATATTCTTTAGGTTTATTTTAACACTCTTTTATCACTGCACAGTTTTATTTTAATAAATCATGCATTTAGAACTGTTTGGATAACCATCTTCTTAGTAGGTATAACTTATAATTAAAAAATATTTTTCAAATGTTGAGTATTCCATAGTTATCTATCATCTTTATTACATCATTTTTATTTTAATCTGTTGTTTGACTTTGATTTTCCAATAACTAATTTATAAATAGTTATTGAACAAGACACAAATTTGTATCTTATAGAACTGACTGCAGGCAATTTATACTGCATCTTCAAGGTTCTACATCCTTCTTTCCCAGTGACTATATTTTAAACAGAAATTCCACAATTAAAGTTGATAATTAGAAAACTATCTTATAATTCAAATAACTAATTAATAACTTTTTCATGGTTGTAATTGAAAATCAATAATGATAACATTTCTCACTGCTGGATTTACTCACTTTTCCTAGTAAACTTCTTTCTTGAAAAAACTGTTATTATACTTTGACAAAATTATATTTCTGATGTTTTTAAACATTGGGTACTAATAACTAAATTTCACCTACAGCTGTTTCACTTCCAATTATAAAAGAAAAATTAAAGATAATTCAACTAATAATGAACAACCATCTTTCTTTAATGATGATCCCATGTGATAACCTATATTTTCTGTTTTTTCTCATGGCACTTTCTGATTAATAACTCATTTAATTAAATAAATCGCTTACAAAATATGACTTCATTGAAATTATATACACTTTTTTTTAATCTTTAAATATCAACTTAACCGATAAAAATTGACATTAAAAGCATAAAATGTAAGTTTATAATTATAATTTTAAAAATAAAGATGTTTTCATAAATATATATATATATTTATAGACACATTTTATAATATTATATTTGTTAGTGTTATACAATTTTCATTGCACAATAACCATAGCTCAGGACTTGAGTTATTATATAAAATTAACAATAGCTTCTGTTATGCCCACATACATCCAATCTTTTATTTTTTTTTCTAATTGCATACCTAATTTTTTTATATTATAGGGCTTCCTTTTGTCTAAATTGTTTAAGCTAATTAATCTAATTTCTTTTTGATTACTAGAACAAATAACACTACTGTTATATATATATATCTTGACAAGGTTCAATTTTGAATGGAAGTCAATTAGATGAAAATAAATATATGATTAACATATATAGTTGTCTATTAAGTTGATTATGTTTACATACTCAATTCAGTGAGAATATATATATATATGGAAATCTTGAATGTGTGGAGTTATCCATTTAAATCAACTTAATCAGAAAGCACTTAACCTAGAACAACTGCTTTATACCAAGATTCAAAGTAAAAAAATCCAAATGCATATCACTAGCTGAAAATTAAAATATAAAAATGTTAAATAACCTTCCCAAACATTATGTTATTTCAGTAACACTCTTTTAGAATAAGTATAAAGTCTAAATTTCAAACAGCACATTCCAAGGTTACTAAAATAACATAACATTTGACACAAAGGCAAAACTCTATAAAATAGCATCACTCAGTGCAAGCCAGAGTAATTAATGGATGCCATCATCCAGAGTAATCATGTTATAATTAGTAGTTTAACATAACATTTGGAAGAATGATTTGTCATTTGTATATATATATATTTCTTATAACACTTCTTTCGTATACACTTCAATGCAAACAAATTTTCTTAAACTTGTTTATTTTCCTTACAGTAAAAATAAAATAGTTAAAAAGGTAAAAAAAAATTTTTAAAAAACGGCATATTGGATATGTTTTGTATTTTTTATATATGTAACTTATATGTAACTTGAGTATACATATCGATGTGTATTAAAAAGGTATATGTGGATTGTATATATGTCTATGGGTGTATGTATATCTGTATGTATATATATATATATATAGGTTTAAAAGAGGTTTGTGTATATATTGGATATACATATGTATATATAGATGTAGGTATGGATTTATATGTCTAGGGGTGATATAGATCTATATGTATATGTATGAAGGAAATAGGTGTATATTTTGATATATACAAATGTGTGTATTTTGATATATATATATATATATATATATATATGTGTATTTATATATATGTGAAATGATGGTTATGTATTTTTATATATATATGAAATGAAGGTTATGTATTTATATTGTTCAAAATCTTGTAGCTCTGATGAAGACTGATGGATAGTCAAAGCTGTAAGGAAAATAAAGAAGTTTAAGAAAATTTGTTTGCATTGAAATGTATATGAAAGAAGTGTTATAAGAAATATATATATATATGATTATATGAAGATATACAAAGAAAGTGAAAGAGAAGAATATATATATATATGTATATAAAGAAAACTCTGCAGCATATATTAAAAAAACAATATATAATAATAAATAATAGCTGTATCTAGCAATTAGTATTTTGCCACCCAGAATAACATTTACAATTTAAGACTACTCACTGTAAGTTGCTATAGATATTATATATCATTACATATTGGTATTTTTAATATTGTAGAGTTTATTCCAGAGTTTTTTATTTATTTATAATAGCTATTTTATCTGATTTTATACATACATATATACATTTTTTCCATGTTAATCATATGTTGTTTAAAAATATTTGTCATATTTAAATTAAGGCAGAGAGCTTTCAAATATTGTTAGAAAATATGGTACACACATAATATATAAAAGGTTTGCTGCAATTTTATTGAAACCATTAATTTATTCAGAAATATATTTATCTTATATGAGAATTTTCAGAAATATTCAATCACATATTAACTGATATCAACAATCATGCAGTTAACCCTAAACCACAAACAATGTTTTTGATTGATGAATAGGTTTAAGCTAGCATCATTTACAAATGAGCTGATCTTAGTGAATAAGATACAAATTCCCATCCCAAAGGGTAACAATTAATGAAGATATTTCATTTAAGATTTTATAGTAACCTATTATTAATGTAAATTTGGAAACCAAGAGCTTCAATAACATATATTGTTAATACAATTCCTACTACTTAACAGAAATATTATCAATATATACAAATATAAAAAATGTTCAACACAGTAAGACAAGATTTTTTGAATGATAATCATTTAGTATACAGAGAAACATGTCAAGAGAATAATTGAGTGAAATTCTAGTATTTTTATTATAGTAAGAAGCTGAATAAAGTTTTGTGAAAATGGGATAGGTTTGGATATATTAAATCATGTGCTAAGTTATCAAATAATAGCTAGGTCATGTTGTTTGCATAGGATGACTTGAAATCAAATTATAGTTACATCATATGGGAGTCCTGAAATATGATAAGTGATAATAAGTTTTGTATTAAAAATTGGGCAGAGTTTCAATATCAAATGAATTTAGTGAATAACAACTGCCAGTATTATGTGCTATTGATGATTAAATAAAGATGATTTTTATTAAGATGTGATACATTAATATAATGCATAAGGGGATAGTTGAAAATTGTATTAAGTTAAAAATCAACAGATTTTATAATGTCGATAGATTAAATTTATTGATCTCAATCTCTTCATATTTTAGATCATATATAGTCACTTACTCTTAAACTATTGCACCAAATACATATGTTCCTATTCTTATCAAACATTAGTAATAAAACTTTGCTTTGGATTCTTAACCCTTATTATGTTAAACAAAATTTAATTAATTTTCTAGTGAACTAATTAATTAATTTTCTTATAAACTTCAAACATATAATAATTGCTATACCTTTTTTCTTTCATATAATAGTTTAGATTTTTTAATTACTTGATATTTCAGTTGAACTACAAATTTTATACTATGATTTTGTTGTATAATAGTTAGAATGTCTATTTGTGGCAAGCCTAGAAAAATAATGGAAGTGTCTTTCAGTCACAAGTAGGCTTAGAATTTTTTCACATTGTTAGAATATAAACCAATTTAGCTAGTCATTCATTATTGATCAGTAAATAGATATTTAGCTGTTAATAGATGGAAAATAATGTGACCTTCAATTCTTATTGTGGAACTGCAAGTTAAGTGCTGTAATAATATATTAAAAAAAATATATAGTTTATTTTACAAGCCATAAGAGTTATTGCAATAATAGTAATTAAAGAGCATTTGTAATTTATTAGTGATATCATACTTGCTACTATATAAAAGTGTTAACCAAAACAATCTTATTTTGATATTTTAATAATTTTTAAACCTATTGGTTTAAATTGTTACAATTATAAGTCATTAACCATAAACTATTATTTATTTAAAGCATAATTTAGTTTTACACATGCTAGAATAAATATTTGAAAACCAGACCACTCTTCACAAACTTGGGAGCTTAATTGTAAGTATAGGGATTTGAACTCAGGTTTTCAAGCACCCTTCAACTATCCACACTGTTTTATACAACTGATACCCATGGCCATACAAATGTAGAAAAGATAAATAATCACCAATATATATATTTCATGCTAAACTAGCACTCATCAGTTGGTCCAGATTATCATCTCCCACACACATATATAATCAGTGCTCAGTTTATATTAAGATAGAAAATCTTCATATTTTAATAGACAAATCATCATTGCATAATGATAATAACATTCAATTTTATAAACTATCTAAATTCTCCCACACATCAACATTCATAACTCTAATCACTTATTAAATTTTATATCTAAAAACGGGCTTTATACCTTGGGTACATTCATTTATTAAGTTTAAAATAACAGATATGAGAACTCCAAATAATAACAAAAGAGCTTATAAAATAAATCTTTTACCATATCTTTCTTACCCACTCCATTTCTTGGATACATATCATCATAAACATATTTATAATACCATAAACAATATAAATCATAATAAGATAGTGCATAAATTATAACTGCATAATATTATTAATAATTTAAAATATACATTATATATATATATATATATATTGTACCCTGCCAATAGGATGACAATCCCTAGACAATATACCAAGTCCCTACATTAATATATTCTATGACTTTATCTAGGTATCATTTAATACTCTTACCACTTTCTTAATTATTTTTGGTCAATATTAACAATTGTGAGACTCTCCTATCATATCAACAAGATTGCATACCCTTTAACATTAAATAAATACTAAAGTATTTATCCAACGGCATTAGAATACATGGACACTCCTCCTTATTTAATATCTACATACTCTCATGAATGACAATCATAATTAAATGACTATAATAAAACATCTATAATTATTAACTTTCAATTAACTAATGAAGAAATTATACTATCATGTTATTGTATATTGAATGTTATTATTATTACTTCTACAGGATTATAATTAGCAATAATCATAATAATAATTTTATACTAAGGGGATCTCAGAATAATCATTGATTTTTAACTAGTTATTTAATTCACCTATAAAATGTCAAGAGGGATTTTACTGAACCCTATAGGCAGTATAGCTTAAGAAAAGATTTATAACCTGAATCTATAATTAAAATTGTACTACTATTTTATATTTATATTCCTTAATACTTACCCTTAAACTAGTATTATTATCTAAATTGTAATTATATGTAATATTTTCAATAATAAGTAATTCATAATTTAATTCCTTATAAATAAGCATACTTTAATAATTTGCAATATCACCAATGACTTATATGATCAAGGCAACTTACAATAAACTGAAATCTCTTTTAAGAAATGTGTGCTTAATTGATTGTTTTATTATTCTAAACTGGATTATTTTTTTATTTTCATCTCAAATTGTACACTTTGAGTTCATGTGATGTAGTGACAATGACTCTCACAAAAGAAATGCAACATTTAATACTCAAGCTTACTTTCAAAAGTACAATTTGAATCAGATTATTTACAAGATATTATAATATATATTTTAATCAACAGATAATTTAAAATAACAATAGTAATAATTTTATATATAACTATATTATAATAACATTATAAACAATTGAAAAATTTTCATTCCCATTTTTTTTTCACCTTTTAGATATTCACAATAAAAAAGTATTACCTTTTCATATAATATGGTCCTCTTGTGATATTTACCTTTACATACTTTTATTTTTTTATATATATCACAAACCGGATATTTCCCTTAGATCATCATTCTTCCTCTTCTTTTTATAATTATCAACCATTCTAAGTTAAGCATTGAATTAGAAAGATAAAATGGAACATAATAACTGTTGTATTCTTGCTTCAATACAATAATCTTATACAGTGAAATATCACTTTTTGTGTATTTTAGGTACCATGATATTCATCCTTTTATCTTTATTTATTTATTTATTTCTAAGAAGATATTATGATAATAATTATAAAATCATCAATTAGTTATTGGATCTCAAACTCTCTCTTCCTATAGTTTTATTTTCAACCTATATACTAAATTACAATCAATAAGAATTTTAGATTGTGTATTATTAAATCTGAATCTCTATATCTCCCTGCAATAATTTTCATCTGTAATTTATAAGATTCAGATAAATATTAATAGATGACTCTTCGGTGTATTCTAAATAAACTACCTATCTATTGCTTTATCTAACAACTTAATTATTACCTTCATATTTTTAACTTATATTTGTTTGACATCATTCTTATAACTAATTGTTTCTATATTTTACAAACTAAAATTATTTATAATTCCATATAACTATATTAAATTGTTCATAGTAAAACATAAGATCAAATTTAAAATATCATTGTTTCTCATATTCAATATTGTATATCTAAACACCAACCTATATCCTCTTCATAATATACATATTGTTAACTACTTTTACGATACCTTTCATTAAATCATTAATCATATCTATTGATTTTAATTAGATAACAATACTTGATAGAAACATAACTTTTAAAATAAGTAATGATATAGATAACCAAATTAAATCAATTATTAATTTCACTATCTATTGACTTATTCCCCCCACCCTATTGTAATAACAACTACATTTAAAGTATAGAATTAATATATATACAAATATGATATTGCAAACTTTTCTCTCTCTCTTTAAATATAAGTTCCTAAACAAATAAAAAAAACTTTAACTTTTATGGAAATTACAATCATTCCACAGGATTCAGACTGATTGCACATCAATATTATTATCACTTTCATTCCAAATATTCCACTAGTTGCATGTTAATATTACAATCATTTTTTGCTCCACTTGTTCTCATCTGAAGATTATTACAATTATCAAAATTTACACGATGTCATGTTATTGACAACTAGCAGTTTTTTTTATTTTCCTTTAGTAATTAAAGATTATCTGCAACTTGTCTTATATATTTGATATAAATACTCATTGCATAATAATAAATGATTCAGCATTCAAATGATTCATACTTAATTTGGTTAATATTATTATTAAGAAAAAAACATTTTCCATTTTAACTTTAACAGTAGAATAATATTATCTTCCATGTACATTTACATTTTATAATGCACTAAGGTTTATTTCATCTGTTATTCAACAATTTATTCTCCATGCATATTTATTATTTATAAAATATTTTCTAGTATGGTTTTACTCTCTTATATATATATATTCAGATGATAGATAGTATTTTCATTTACGCTAACAGACCACTGTTATTCAGTATATATATAAATATAATCATCATTTAACATATATAACACTCAGTATAATTTTTTTTAAAACTTTACATAAAAGTAATATTAAAATTGGTATTGCTCAGTTTTAATCATTTCTTCAATTATAATTTTATTCAAGCATGCTTTAAGATTTATCTTTGAATATGATGTATACTTTTCCATTCATAACTAGTTCTGCTATTATCTATTACTACTTTAGTTCTAGATAATTTAAAAATGCATACTTATCTCTGTCAGAAATAATTTGCCTTTTATTTATCCCTGGCTAATAACTTGATCTTGTCCATTTATTTTAACTCATATGACACAGGAATACTTCAAGAAATTTTCCAAGAACCATTAATTGTTGAGTTGCCCATAGAGACCAATTTAATTTACTCTTGTATTTTAATGAAGTTTAATAACTTATATCATTTAAATTATTATATAGACAAGATTCATTACTTCTTTTTATTTTTTTAAAATAATAATAATGTTTAAGCAATTTTTTTTGCAAACTTTTAGTATAAAAAAACAATAACAAGTTACTTGTTCCACAATCTGTGATTTTTTTTTTCCAATTTAATATTCTCTCAATTTTTCTTAACGATTGTCTGAAAGCTGTTTATTGGTTGATTTTTTCCACTTCTTTGATTCTGTATTTAATGGGTTGTTAGCATTTGATCTATATTTAAAACAAATATTTTCAGTTTTAAAATATTTCTCAATAAAAATAATACCTTTTAGAAATTGAATACAATTTACTTTCTTGATTTAGATCATTTTTGGTTTTATTTTTATACAAATGAGCTTTGATATTACTTTTATAATTTTTACTCATGAAATTTGTAGAATAAATCTTAGTTATTTATTTTTAAACATAATTAAAGATTTAAGTAGAAATAAGAATTGCTTTCATACTATTAGATGTGCACTGATAATAATTTTCTACCTATATAACAACTTTTTGTTTAGAAGATTAGATTTGAATTTTACTATAATTTTAAATGCTAACAATGGTGTACTTATTTGTAACTATAATAAATTTATTGTTCATCATTTTATATTTTATGTAAATTTGTAAGCAACTATTTTACCCAGCATTTATATCCTTTATACGATTTTAAATTGACTAAACCTAAGTTCAAAACCTATGATAACTAAAATGAAAGTTATTTTTCCTAGCTTAATAAGTATTTACTTTTTGATTTAATTTAATTTAAAATTATACATCTCAAAATTTTATTTCCAATTTGTTTTATGATGGGATGTACCAATGTACCAATAAAAAGGGCACAATATATATATATATACTAATTGTTTTACTATTCGTTCCATCTTATAATAAAAATTATCTATTTTATTTAATTTTTTTTTCTTCTTTTAAAATACAGCAACATAGTCTTTTACCTAAACAGGCTGAGAATACATAATCAAAGATTTATAGCAGAAATTCTTTGAGAAAGATGTTCACAATATAAAATTTAACAAATTTAAACATAACAACTGACAATAGATACTTAAAATAATGTAGGGTTCTGTTATAACATACTCCTAATTGTAATACAAATTGAAGAAGAAATGAGTAGAAAGAGAATATTAATTAATAAAAGATCTTTATAAAGTTCCACATTATAAGTTTATATATTTTATAATATTAGGTATGATGTCAATCTAAATTTCTTTTTTTTTTTAATATCAAGTAATATATTTCAGAAAAACAATGAAGCAATTTAGAAAAAAATATTCTAAATGAATAGACAGATGAACTTGGAATGGATAATTATTTTAATCCAATGTTGGCTTATCTGTCTTAATATAAAAATAGTTGAATAAATGTTTGTTTTTTTGTTTTTTAAATGTTTAAAAGGTTGATTTTTAATGACTTTTTCTCTTTTAAAATGTTATAATATAATTCAAAATCATTACAATTTTTTTTAATTTTAAATATACTCAATACTTTTACAATAGTTCATCATTATCAAACTTTTAGATTGACATAAATATAATAACTTCTTCATGTACATCCAAAAAAATTCAAGAATGATAGTCTTACACAAAATTATTTATCTATTATTCATCTTTAGGTCAGAAATTTATGAAGACATAAGAAATACTTCATTAATAAATAGGATTAATTCTAATAATGGATTAGAAATAATGTTTAAAATGTTAAAAACAGCTATTAATAGCCACTATTTCAATTATCTAATGTTTTAAAATAATGAAAAAAAATAAACATATAATTTCTGATGTATAGGTTGTTTCATTTAACTTTCTTTAAAAGATTAATATGATTTATAGCATCTTCCCATGGTTGATTATTTGATAGATCAGTCAATCATATACCTTAGAATAATATTACTGGAAAACTTTTAAAACTTTCTATGTAGACATTTGAAATGAAAAAAAAAATCAACTTAAAATTTTTAAACTGATTCAAAATAAAATGTGAAAATTATAGTGAAAATAAAAGCCTATCAATTAAAATAAAGTGAAGTGTGTGATTAATAATAGGGTGTGTGTTCATTTTATACACATATGCACATTAAGATTTCTACTGCATTTAATATAATGTGATATAGTTCAACATTCCAAGTTGAGTATTTCAGTGGGATATTTAAATTATTAGCACACTTTTATATTTTATAATTGACCTGACCTTCAACTTTTTATTTAATTAAGACCATTCAGTCATGTCATGTCTAGACAGACAACTAAAATTCAAATGAACTTTGTCAATTGAAATTAATTGTTAAATTAAATGATTTATTTAATTAATTTAACCTTATTTACTTATATATATATATTAAATTACATCTTTACTCAAAATATCTTCTTTATTTTACTTTATTTAAAAGTTTTTAATGTGGTAATTATTCAATGTAGGTTTTCTTTAAATTAAAATATAACTTCTAATAAATCATTTTTAAATTTTCCCACGCATTCAAATGCATGCACACATAACCACATATTTTCATGTACACTAAATATAACCAAAATTTTAAAACATATGAAGCTAAATTAGTTACTAATATTTATTCAAGTTGAAACTTATTTAAATTTAAACTTATTCCAATTAGTAAGAGTTAAATTTAATATCTCTAAATTCTGACATTAAGTAAGTCTTACATAAACTCACTTTTTATAAATTATTATTTTAAAACCATTTATTTTAAAACTAACAAACTAAGATCCCCTAACAAAATAAAATAATCACATTTTATACAAAATAAAACAACTTTATCTATTGTATCTATTTAAAATATGGCAAGCTTTAAATTAATTACTAACTTTAGACTTTTAAGCATATATTAAACAATCTGAGTATTTCCTAAGTAACTAAGAGTTAAATAGACTCAATTAAATTATTTTAATAAAAAAATATTAAAACATTTAGCTTAAAAGTCTTTATAGTTTATAATAATAGAGATATTTGTTTATTATAGTTTAAAATTTTTTTTTTAACATAGACTGGCTTATTTATATAGAAATTTAAGTCAAGAAGAAGGTGAAACCATCTTTTTCTCATAAAATCTTTATCTTGTGTTTTAACTTGAGAGTTCCCTGTGCAGTCATTATTACAACTGATTGGCTGTTATTTAAGCATTTTTAAGGCGCATCTGACAAATGGTTTCAGCCTTTCACATTATTAACATATTATAGTATATTTAGCCTACAGGGCCAAATATATAATTACAATATATATGTATCAAATTTTAAATTATTCCACATGGTTAAAAAATTCAACTTTGGCTTCTGTGAACTAAATATATAAATATATTAGAGACTGTATTTCAAAATAGCCAGCCTCAAAATGTTAATATATATATATTATTTTCTGTCTATGATTAATCAACAACCTGCTAGTATTAAAATCAGAAATAATGGTATATGACTTGATGACATTTATTTCAGTTACATTTGAATTGAAATGACAGTTGAAGAACGTTAAGTGATTAACTGAAGGTACTTCTGTGGATTATAATACGTTTTATAATATTTTGTCACCATTATATTCATTATTATTTTTTATTATGATATACATTAATGTAACTATAAATAATTTTGATGAGTTTCCATATAATTTTAATATTGCACTGAATAATAATGAGAACCGTACAAATTGAAATCAAAACTCAGATATTATAATAAATTGGTTATGAGATTCTTCCATTTTGTAATAATATAACTTTCATGACATTTATAAAATATAATTGTAAATTTGTCTAATTTTTTTACAACAATTTTCTGTCTTTAAAAAATGTGAATCACATTAACTTTAAATGAAACTTATTTCAAACTGCTCTTTAACTTACAATTTACTATAAGTCAATAACGTAAATGTAAGTACAGTAATAAAAGTGTACATTACATGATAATGGAAAAAAATCCTGTAACTAATATGAAAATATCGATTATTTTAATAATCTAAATGCTTCCTTTTTCTTTTTTATTCTTCACATAAATAAAGATACAATAAAAGACAAATGATCCCCAATATGCATTTCATGCTGAACCAGCACTCATTAGTTGGCCCAGGTCACTAATTCTCATATATATCTTTATTACATGAAGAGTATTTATCTATGGCGAATTGTCACATCTTTATTTACAACCGCCAAACTTGCTCCACTCACAACCTCGACCTCGTACATTTTTGATAAACCTAACTACGTTTGTCATTAATCATTTACGTTTATCATTAATCACTTATTAAACTAGAGTTTTTCTCGAGCACATATGAGAATAAATAAATATACTATTTTATGGAAAAAAGTGCATAAAAATATTAATTAAATAGAAATGATTCCTAGAATATTTCATTGACTTTCTTAATACTTACATAGATTTTTAGAATAAAATTGAGGCTTATTGTATAACATATATATATATATGATGAAAATCAAATAAGTTTTTGTAAACAGTTCTTAACAATTTAATCTTCCTAATATTTTTTCTAGAATACCTACAAGTTACAATAATAGATGATACTTTTTTTTTAATGACAGCAAAAGAAAATTGAAAAAAAAAAGTTTTCTTCTATTCAAATTTAACATTTACTTTTTTGATTTAATAAACAGAAATCCTGGAAGTTATATTATTTTCTACAATCTTTAATTACCATTTGATATACTAACAATATATACGTATATACGCATTTTTTTCGGTTTTCGTTTTCCTAAACTATTTTTAGATGATCACATCTGCTATATATATATGTATTTCTATCTCTCGCCCCACCCCCACTCTTCAGTTTTTAAAAATAAATTATATCAGTAGATCTCAGATCGTATGAGTTTTACTTGATATTTAATTTTTATATGCAACGTTTTCTTTACACAAGTCTAGTAAATTATGTGTAATATCAAATAAGTTTTTATTATTATTAGTACAGTATTATTATACGTCAAACGGTACTTTATTATTTCCTTTTATTATGTTTCAAAAGGTAATTTATTATTTCCTTTGATTTGCATACTTTCTATTACATTGCATTTACAATTTGATCGAGCAAAGATTACAATTCCGGTTTACAATTCCTTTAAATACAAATTTTGCTTGTGATAATTTTGAAAATGTTCTTTGTTCTATAGTTTAAAAATAATGCAGTAGATTTAGTGTCTCAATTGTTTTTGTCTTGTGTTTCTTATAGTTTTGATTGTTCTTTTAAAAGCAACCAAGTTGTGGCATATAAATCGGGTCTCATGATAGTTCTATCTCTATCTTTGATTTGTATATTTATGAATGTGGCGGATTGACGAGGAACATTTTTCCTCATTATAAAGCTGTATCTAGCACACCAAAATGAAAATTGCATGAATGTAGCTGGCCTGATGCTTGGCACTGATTGGATTTGGTAAGCATCAATAATTTGCCTCATCGTGCTGTTTGCCTTTCTATATATGTTGCATGCTATTTGTCTTATTGTTAATCAAATCTTCACAGTTGTAAATTAGGCATTGAATTGTTTCTTCCATCCTATGGCATAGTACACAAAATGGATCTATGTCCATATACATTCTTTTGTAGTGGAGAAACAATATCATGGGCATGAGGTTCATTTTAATTATAAAATTGAAGAACTTAGGTTCTAATGCCCATTGCTTGAATTGTTTAATTAATTTTTTGTTATCTATTCCCAACACTGGTGGGGGTTCATTTGCATTGGTTTCTTTCTTTACTAAGTTGTATATTTCCCAATAAGAATATTTTTCATATTTTTCTGGTGTGTCCTTATTTATTTTACATTGATAAATTATTGATGAGATGTATGCTCCCTGTGGTGGTGGTCTGTCAGTGGGAATAACTTGAATCAGGTGTTTAAGTTTCGGGAATTGTTTCATCATGGTAATGATGTGGCTAATAAAAAATGGACTTGGTTTACACAGTCTTGAATAATAATAATAATAATAATAATAATAATAATAATAATAATAATAATAATAATAATAATAATAATAATAATAATAATAATAATAATAATAATAATAATAATAATAATAATAATAATAATAATAATAATAATAATAATAATAATAATAATAATAATAATAATAATAATAATAATAATAATAATAATAATAATAATAATAATAATATTATTATTATTATTATTATTATTATTATTTATTTATTTATTTAGAAGTATGCTTTGGTTCTTATTAATTTTTTTAAAAAATAAAACCCATGTCATTATATACACATGTACATTTCAAATTTAACTATTTAATTACAGAATTAAGTCTAATTCACTTGCAAAGACCTCTACTTAAATCTAATCTAATTTTTATTTTTATTTAGATTCAAATTTATTATCTTAGCTAATGGCAATCATTCCATACTTCCATAAAATATATGCAGTCGCTTGTTGTTTGATATATTTATGATTAAGAATGTCTCATGTAAGTAAATAAATAAAAACATTTTCCAATAAATAAACTAGATATCATTCTTAATTATGCTAATAAAATGTTTGAATTTATGGAAATAAACCAATCTTTGATAAAAATAAAATTAATGAATAATTTATGCATGTAATAGGACATTTAAATATTTTGCACATCAATAAGATATTTGAATTGATGTAAAAGAATGAAACATAATGTCCATTGAAAATTATTTCAGATATATATGATAACTAATACACAAATGTACTAAAAATAATAGTGTAACAAAATCAGTTTTTTACATGACCTATACTATTAATATAAGCTAATAATTGCAGTTAGATAAAATAACAATGATAATAGCTTTTCAGTACCAAGTAATTTCTCACTTATGATGAAATGGCAAAATATCAGACCTGAAACTTGAATAGTCAGTAAGGTGATAAATTTAATCTGGTGAGATAGATATATATTTATAATCAATCACTCATAATGGGAAATGTTATAATTCAAAAGCCAGAAACATTCAAAGTGATTTTTAGTTATAAGTTAAAAACACTAAGATTTATATATTATGATAAAATATTTAGATGTTTGCTACATTCTCTGTTTAAACATAAACTGACTATTTTGTTCATCATTGACAATTTGTAATTGCACTTGACACTTTCAATATTTAGAGATATATCATAAACTTATTTCATATGTTCTGTCTCATTAAAGATTATGACATGCTTCTATATTAAAATTCAACTAGTATAATGTATCAAAATATAACCAAAGCAGAATATAAATTTTAGGCAATATAATATCAGAATAGCTTTCCAAAATCAAATCTCAATGTAAAGAACCTAACTTCTACAAAGTCTAAACTTGAAATGCTGAAAGCAAAGAAATTTTATTATAAATGTTATGTGTATATAAAAAAAATATACAAGTAGAACAATCATCATATAAAAAAATAATAAAAAGAGTACAAAGAAATGATTAGATACAAAATTAAGTAAGCAAATTTATTATGTTTAATTGAAAACATGACAATAGTAAATAATCATAAATCAACTGAGTGTGTTATTCCAATAAATTTTCTACTGAAATAATAAGCCAATTACTCAAGGCTTTAATAGTTTGACAAATTATATGATAGCAATCAACCCTTAAGCTATCACCAATTTCAATCTGTGTGAAGAAAAGAAGAAATATAAAAGTATTTCAAAATCATTCAATAAGAAAAATTGAATATCTAGAATTTTGCTTTCCAAAAAAACATTAATAATGATATAAAAATATAATTTTGAATTGATAATAAAAACTATAAAACAAAGTGTCAAAACTGTAAAAAGAAAAAAAAAACAGCTTTGGACTGTAACAATAAAAATAAAACATGGAAGTATTATTAAAAACAGAAATCATTCCATGAAATGCTTTGAAGAATTCTATAAGTAATTATATTGTAATAATGAACTGAATTGTTAGGTAAGTATTTTAAATAAAGAGATGAGACATGCAATTCAATCTATGAGAAAGAAAAAAGTTTCAGGACAGATGAAATTATTATTGTTAATTTCAAAAAAGCAGATTTATAAAAATAGAAAAATTATGAACAGATCTCTAACCCAATGTTTAAATGATAAAGATGTATAAGATAATTGGATGATGCAATAGTAGAATTGATATTTAAAAAAATAATAAAAAAGATACTATAAATTACAGATTTATCATTTTTCTAATCAAAATCATTAATCAGATTATCATAATCCTTCTACACTGAACTTTAGGGATTTTAGCCAACAAGCAAAACAAAGAGGATTTAAAGTAGTTTTAGCAAAATAGATCATATTCATGTATTGAGAAAAGTTATAAAATTACACAATGAATATTTATTGTCATTATTTTTGAATATATAGTCTATAAAAAGTACTTGATTCTCTAAGTATTTCCAGATTACTTAAGCTTGAGATTGATTAGGAATATTTTTAAAATTGCAACATCAATGACATCTCTAAAATATTTAGCAACAGTTTCATAAAAAATATTTTATAAGATTAAAATAGGAAGCTGAGAAATTAAAAGTAAGTGGAGATCATAGAAATTTTTAAATTTTATAAATGTTGTGGTTGTTTTAAGAAATAATACATCATTCAAAGTTCCATATGTTGCAAGACGGTGAAAATAATTAGAATTAAAGATAAATGCTAAGGAGATGAAAATAATGAACAATGGATTTTTTTTTAAAAAAAGAAGGAAACCAACATTGATAATAATTAATTAAAAATAATTAATAATAACGTATATCTTATCAGATTATTATATTTTATCAGATTATTTATAATAATTAAAATTATTCCTAGAATTAAATTTGGATAGAGTGATTTTGGCAGAAATAACTTAATATTAAAAAATAATATATCTATGAATTTGAAAAGGAAGGAATTGATAATCTTTTATGAATCTGAGACTTGGGCAGTTAGCAAAAGAGTAATACAGAGACATTTAGAATAATAGGAATAGATCATAAATTGAATACATTGATTAGTGAATAAAGAAATATTACTGACATCATTAAAATAATTAAAAGAGTAAAATAGAGCTGACTGAACATGTTGCTAGAAAAGATGATAATATATGAACAGTTAATGGTTTGAATTATATCTCAAAAAATTGGAAAAGACTTAGAAAGTTTGCTACATTGATTTAGTGAAGAAAGTTTATGGAATGGTGAAAGTGTATTAAGTTTGGAAAGATATTGCTAAAACTAGTAATAACATTACAAGAAAATTTCAACTCTCAAACAAAAAATATTCAAATTATTTGTATTTAATTGAATTGCTATCCACTTCCATTATACTTATTCATATATAAAATATTATGCTTTTGTACAGCTAAAATGTAATTTAATAAAAATAAATTCATGACACGAAAACTGGGGGCAATATTGGTGATTTGGGTGTTAATGGCAGCATGAAAATAGGTAATGGTTGTAGCAGTATGAAAATGTATGTATAAAAGAATGTCATTGGATATGGATGGTCACATGAATTTAAGTATGAATGGAGAAATGGGGGAGATACAATACAATGTATGAGATTTAGGAGTGTTATAACTATGAACAAAAATGACTTTTTTTATATTTATATAAAAAGTTTATTCATATTTCATTTTATTCAAATATAATTTACACTCTAGTTTTTTCAAAATTGTTGTCTGAATTCCAAAAAAGTTTGTTTATAGAGTAATATATTTCATTATCAATATATTTAGAATAAAATGATTAGTATATGTAGAAAGCTTTTGCATCTTCATGACATTATAATTAACAGAACATAATAAAATAGAAGTTCTCAGTCACCCCAATTTTTTAAAGCCATCATTCAATTATATTTATATGATGCACTATTTACATAATCTAATGTGAGTACTGAATGTCTTTAGAAAAATTTAACTTTTGTTTAAATATTCCAAATACATTCAACTGTTAGTACTAGCATATAGGTTAGTATATGCATAATGTTTTGAGAGATATTAGTCTTCCCCCTTTTTCAGGTGTTGCTGGCCTGACCATTGAGAGTACTAGCATGGGAATCAAACTTGGACCCTTAAATTCTAGGAGTATTGAATTTTAAGGTAATGCTCTCATCAACTGAGACATCCTGCTGTAGTCATTCAATACTTATATTAGATGATGGAAATAGTTCAGTATATCAATACAACTGAAACACCATATTACAAAACTTCAGGAAAACATCATCATTCAATGTTTCTGCCATTTGAAAAAAAAAAAAACAGATCATATATATTATTACTTGCAAACTCAGGTCCACTTCTTTGCAGTGACTTTCTTTTCTTTCACATATTTGTCTGTCACATATCAAAAACAAGAGTTGCTGCACAAAAAGTATATAGTAAACTGTTAGGCAGATCTAAATTGCCAATAACTCAAAATATCATTTGACCATAAAATACTCATACTCATTTCAAATCGTGATCTTTTACAGATGTTCAACCAGAATATATAAAGAATTTTGGCTGAAAAAAAAAGTTTTGATGGGATTCCAGAGTGTTTTTACCAGGATCAACAATAAAGCTGGCTGAATTTGATCTTCATAGATGTAATTGAATCTTATCAGCAGATTAAGGACAGTTCATTACTTTATGAGTTAAGTTTTATAGTCACCATTCTTCAATGATGTGAACAGACACAAACCATGCAACATATATTGACAGGTCTAGGATATAGTATCATAATTGAAAGATCTGTGGTATTTTTAGATTGTTTTAAGCTATCAATTTTAATCAATCTGTAGATTAAATAAATAATCCGAGATTATCTTATTTAAGGCTACTATTTTTTTCAACTATTAATAATTGTTGCTTTTATAAGGTTTTCTACTAACTTTTTTTTTCTCAATATTTTTTGCAGTCTTTTAAAATGTTTAGCGTTTTTTAAATAATATGAATTATAGTTTTTATTATCTTAATATTTTTTCCACGGTGTTCTTAAACACATACGTTTTTAAATTTATTCCATCTATTTTTCCATTTCCTTCTAAATAACCCCAAATCTAAAAAAAAAAAAAAAATCAATATTTTCTCCTACCTTTTTTTGAGACTTCAATATTTTGATTTATCCATCTAAAACACATTCTCTCAATGAACAATAATAATTTTAACATATTATATTTATTACAGAGACATACAATATGTTTTTCTTAAGTTTGATTACTTCTATCGATTTTAACAAAATATTATTCTTAATTTATAACTGTTATTTTTATTATATAGATTTTTTTATATTCTAACTTTCTTTAAAATATTGCTTTGTCATTTCATATTTTTCTTTTAAGGTTTATTTTCAAATAATAGTAGTAATAACTATTAACATTGCAATTTAACATTTATTTTCTTGTCAATTTTTGTCTTAAATTTCTGTGTAGCAATAAAACATTAAAATTCAAATAAATGTCTTTTAGGATAAATAAAATAGAAAAGACATACTTTGTTTTAAACAAAAGCATATGTAAAAAGAAAAATAAATGAGTGGTGGTTTTGACATTTTATATATTTCCAATCCAATAATGCACACTCATATATATAGACATGCAGTTTATTTACAATACCTGATATCATATCTATATAATTATATAAACAAGTAGGATTGAATTCACACCTTAGAACATTAAAAAAAAGAAATTTAATGTTATTATCAGATAGATAACTGCATTAGTTTTGAATTCCAAGTCAGCATTAATAAAGACAAAAACCAGAAAACGGTCTGGAGGTGTTTATTAAATTTACACTGTCAACTGGTAAACACTGATTATTAAAGTTTAAAATAGATAGGTTTAAAATAGTAGATAGAGAACTATTGTTGTTCTTTATATTATGTTTCTTAATCAAAAGGATATACTGCAAAGACTTTAACTAGAATTTTTGCTATTTTTATTTATATAGATCTACCAATAAAAAGACTAGACGCTACTACTACAAATGTAAACATATATTTAGTTGTTACATCTCATAGCATATCATTTGTTGAAATTGGTTTTTTATTTCAAATCCTTCTAATATTCACAAAAGATTTTACATATTTAATCAATTGGGTAAATGGTTTCTTTGATATCTTACAGGAGGGGGAAAAATTTCAGCAATATTTGGATGCATTCTAAGTATATTCACATCTACTTTTGAACAAAGCTTTTAAAATACTTTTCCCCCTCAAATATAAAAGGTTTTAATGCCTTACTGGAATACCATAGTCTACAAATGAACTTATTTAAATATTTATCAATAAATTAATCTACATTAAAAGAAATATATCTGGATAGCTTTGTTAAATGCTATGAATACTAATAGGTTATGAAGTACAATAACTTATAACATATAAACCTGAAACAGTTATTATATTACTGAAATATACACAATCTAACAATACCTATATTAAAACAGGAAAAACTCACTATATATATTGCCACACACAGCAAACTAGAGTAATCAATGGATGCCAGAAGGCTTGTGCATAAAATCCCCATCTAGTGCCTACTCACCCAACATCCCCAGACTAGTTTCTGGCATAAGAGGTGGTCATATGATGTTTATTGGCTTAAAACCAATCCTGCCTAATAGGATAGTGATGGCTATGGTTATTAAAGAACCATGGGTGAAAAAAACCCGGTGAAAAAAAAAATACTATGTAACAGTCAAGTTTGTACATTCGCGTAACAGAATTCAGAATCCAAGCAAAAGAGACCGAAGCTGACCAGACTAGGACTGTAACATCCCGAGTCCAACCGCACTTCAACTCGTAAGCCAGGATTCCAAGACTCAAGACCCTACGAATGACCACCTTGAAATTACACGTAGTATACCTCTTTCCACACGGCCGACATAGGTCACGGAGAAGCAATGAGACTCTGATAATTAAAAGAGAGGTTCTTAATTGACTAAAATATCACTAAATTTAATTTAACTTAATGCATAGTTTTCACATATATATAGACTATAAAGGATAATTAGAATTGGATTGAATTAAATCAATAACGAGACAGAGAACGAAATACATTAAATTAATTATATATTTATTTACAATTGGCATGAAATTGATCAGTTTTACACATTTCAGCGTCGAATGTACAAACATTGGGTGGATAAGAGAACACATTCTCTTTTTATATACAATTCAAAACCACTTTACATGAGTCATCATTAAATTTCATAGAGGGGTTTAACATATGCCCATCTTCCGAGTTGCTTTTCAATTAATACCTAATTAATCACTACGTTATGTCTATAAATCTCGATGAGCCAAATCCTATTACATTTGTGGCTGGAAGATACATAATTATATCGAACTTTGACCATGAATTTATTTACTAAAATACCCATATATAATTTAATAATGAGCGCATAAACCAGCTCAAGTAATGATCGATCGAACATGGCTTTCGAGAGAAAATTTCAGAATGCTGAAAGCGTTATATAAAGGTGGGAGAGTTGGCTGCATAAGATTTTACCAATGCGCTATGGCACAGGTAAACAATAATAAGAAAAGTCACTCTGCAGATGGATGAAATAACTTCAGGGTTCTTGCGACAAACGCCGGTACCCTGTAACCGATCGCAATGCTGCGTGAAAAGGAACATTGTGTTCAGGAATGGCGGGGGTCTTACGTGCTAACCTGGCCTTGGCTCAGGCTTCGCTACTGCTCTACCCTATAGAAAAAGATGTGCTGGCAACGCCGTGGCTCCATCTTAAGATACGTTGTTGGCAAATGCACGCAAGCATTTTATTTATAAAGTAACATTCTCTAGACTATTTGAACAATAATTGATGTTGGCAAATAGGTTTGGACACCCAAAATCGTGGGGCTTGTAACTTATTTCCACCCCTGAAGAGATTATGGAGTGTATATATATAATTCTTTTGGTCAAAATTAACGATTTTGAGTCAATTTTTTTTTTAAATAATGTATATATGTAAGATTTTTTTTTTTTCACCGGGTTTGAACACACATCGTGTGACTATTCGATATTCCAATACTCTGTAGAGCGTTTAATATGTACATATAATGTTTTTTTTTGCCTTCCATTATAAATAATAATGAATAATATATATGTAGTATTTTTTCCCCGGGTTTGTAGTAACTTATTTCCACCCCTGAGGAGATTGAGTATAGAGATAAAATTCTTTTGTTTAAAATTAATGATTTTGAATTAATTTTTTTTTTCGTTTTCCAAAATAATGTATATGTATAGATTTTTTTCCTGAGTTTGAACGTCAATTAATTCCATACTCTGAATAGATTATTATTTTATTATGTAAAAAGTATTTATAGATGCATAGTAGAATTTTTAAGGGGATTTCTAATATATGCTGTGTAAACTTTCTTGCTCACTGTGACTGGCGCCCGAGGATGATTTGAATAAATGTCAAATCGTTCTCACATAAATTTTGTCATCAGGAGTAAAGAGAGAAAAGGGGGGTCTATTATTTGTTTTATGTTTTATGAATTGGATTGAACAAGAAAGAGAAGGAAATAAATGTAAGGTCAAATCAAATCTTAAAGGTTCGAAACTAGCACAGACGTGTAAATTAAATTACAACCATGAACCGTGGAAAATTTAAAAAAAAGAAAAACAGCTGCAAGAGGCCAAGGGTGAGTTGTATTTTATAATTTTTTTTGTTATATATGTTAAATTTATTTCACTGTTAGTTAAATGTTGGGTGGGCATCAAGCGAATGTATAGCGAGAAGTTAGGTGTATTAATAGAGTTAGGCATAGGTGTTGAGATGAGTAGGAGACGGATCGTTTTCTTTGTGGAGTGCAGCAATTAGCCGAGTTAGTAAAGTAAACAAAAACCAAGAAACTTTAGTAAAAACAAATTGAGCCATTAAAAAGAGAAAATTTTTTTTTGTTAGTATATTAAAATGGATAATAGTATGGAAGAAGAAAGGGAAGTAGTGAGCAAGGGGGATGAAGGGAAAACAACAAAAGAAGGAACGTGTAGGGGTATTATATTAAGATCGGGAAAAGAAATTATGGAAGAGAGTAGCAGCACAGAGGGAGACAAGGAAGGTGAAGCGAGTACGAGCCAGATTAGGGAAAAGGCATCGATACATCAAAGCGTGGCCATGTCAGAAAAGTCAGACACCATGGGATCTGAACAGAGACCTATAGAAGAATTTAAGAAAGAATGCTGGAATATGAACTCAATGATGGAGTCACTAGTGAAGCAACTTAGACAGGATGCAGAAGAGAGAGATAGGAAAAATAGACAGGATGCAGAAGAGAGGGATCATAGAAATAATCTAGAAATGGAACAACGTTTTGAAGAGAGAGATAGGAAAAATAGACAGGAAGCAGAAGAGAGGGATCATAGAAATAATCTAGAAATGGAACGATGTTTTGAAGCTTTGGGCAGGCGATGTGAGGAAGGAACAGCACAGATTAGAAAAGACTTAGAAGAAATGCTGTGTAAAGGCCTGCAGGAAGTATCCTTTAGCTGCCAACAGAATTGTGAAAAAATACAGTTTGAATTCACAGAAATGCTGGATACAACCAGGACAGAAAATAAAAATGAAATGGTGAAAATCCAAGAGGAAATCAAGGCCATGGGGGAGCAGGTTGAGCATCAAGAGAGGGATATAGGGGAGAAGTTTAATAAAATGGAGACAGATCTTGGCAGGAAGTTTCAGGAATATGAAGACACATATAGTGAGATCCGGGACGAAATATATGGATTAAAAGAAGGCCTGGCTTATAGAAGTCAAGTAGCAGCCGAGGAAGAAAACAGTCTAGCCATTAGTCATTTAGCCGAGAACCCGTGCAAAAGAAAACTGTCAGTGTGGGGGACGTTAAAGATATTCTTAGAGAGGAGGAAAGAAATGTCAAGGCAGAAAGCGTCATAAGCAAAGGAAATGAGCAGATAGCCAACCCAGATAGCAGTGAGTTAGTTGCAGACACACTTGGACTGGGCATTCCATCAATAGGTAGCCACATAAGTTTAGCAAAATTTATTCAAGTAAAATCTTTCAAAGGAGAAGTGGGAGAAAACCCAAAGGCCCATTTAGAAAATTTAAGGGAACTTTTCAGGTTTCAGAAAATCCCAGTGGCTGATCAGATAGCTTTATCTATACACTATTTATACGGGTACGCCAAATCATGGTGGGACTGTTGTGATGAGAAGCCACAAAATTTTGAGCAATATACGGATGCCATGCACAAAACGTTTTGGAGTGAGGAGCGCCAGGAGGGTATCTACCATAGTATACTCAGGGAAACCTATGGATCGATAGTAAAGGAGACCCATACTCAATTTTTTCTGAGGCAGATAGCTTCCCTCCGATCCTTGACGGCCTTCCCATTCACCGAGACACAGATGATCAGAATTATCCAGCTAAACATGCCTAATCGAATACAACAACTAATGATGGGTTGTCGGAGTAGGACAATAGAAGACATGGTAGGGTTTCTAACAATGATTGATTTCACACCAGGACCTAAAGAACCACCGGAGAAGATGCGGCGAATCGATCCTCCAAGATGTCAAACGATGATGACTAGTAGGTCGCCTAGATGGGAATCCTGAAATCAAACGAGAGTAAAAGAACCCTATAGACCCCAGACATCGTTAAACCACAGGGGACCCCGTTAGTCAGTTCCTCCTACCGGAGTCCAGTGGATAAAGAAAGGAACATAGCGATGGCGGATTCCATCATATCTGTAATCATTGATTTAGATGAAACCCAGCCAGAAGTTCCACTTAAACCATGTCCTATAGTGCAAGTAAGAGCTGGCAAAATGAAAGTATGTGCATTGTTGGATACAGGTAGCCAAGTGTCGTTCGTGTCAAAAGAATGGCTGACCGAGGTGCAAAAACAGATGCCTGATATACCGACGTTGCCGATGAAAGCATTGGCCATAATCCTAGCAGACGGTCGAAAGACCAAGACCGAAAGACAGCAAGTATGGTTGGAGTTGGAGTGGGGTCAAACTACTCTAGGCCACACATTTTTAGTTATGGCTAAGTTAATATATAGTTTGGTAGTAGGGAGTGATTTTTTGAATCAGCACAGTTGTTGGATTGATTTGGGAAATAATAGGTTTTTTATATACCAAGAGCAAATTGCGTTGGAAGAGGACTTGCAGGGAATACAGAAGAAGGACCAGGAATGGGGAGAATCACTTGCTATTTCGAAGGAGACTAGCAAAAATGAAAAAAATGTAAATTTACACTGAAAGTGGTGGAGGAGAGTGATAGGAATAAGAAGGAACCTCCAGACGTTTCGCACGCTGAGATCCAAGTGGAGAACACTACAATGGAATTGGGACCAGAAATAAGAGAATTTTATGCCATGTGCAATGACCCAGATGGTCGAGATTCTAAGTTAAAGGAAAATGAGCTCGGACTAAGCCATGAAATACCTTACGAAGGAAGTGAGTTTGCACGGAGTCTAGAAAGGCACCCAGCACAACCGACTCTGAGATGGGAAGATGAGTATGAGGGATATGGATGGACATCAGATGAAGAGGATGACATTATATTCGGGTGCTGTTTTATGTCAGATAAAGAAGAGTTAATTAATGTACCACCAGATCCTATTTAGATAAAAATATATATATTTTGTTATTACGATTACCCTTCCTTATCATTATATAGTTTATAAATTATTATTATTATATATATATAAAAAAAAAAAATTAACATCCCCATTGTATATTAATTAACGTATATCCAGTAGGATATAAAAGTTTGTTTAATGTAAATATTTGACAATATTCTATTTTGTGTGGTTTGCTTTTAAACTTTTAATTTAGTCGTATTTTTTTTTGTAATAATTGATTGTCTAATATGTATGAAATTCCTCGGTATAGAATGTAGCAGGCAATTGGGTTTATATGTTTTCATCTCTATGTGGTAGCTTAATTGATTTAATATTATGAGTAAAAAAAAAAAAAAAAGCGTATCAAATTATTTAATAGCCAACTGTAAGTAAATTCCTTTTTTTTTGTTATTTTTTTTGTCCCAAGTATTCGGATATGAAACGGAAATCTCCAATCCCTTTCCGTTTCACCATCAAACCTAATGACACTCTCATCTGTGCTAAGTTCGAACCTATTTAAATGTTAATAAATTTAAAATTAGTTCATGTCTGTCTAAACAGCATTATATATTTACGTGCGAACGAACGCTATAATTAGATAGGATTAGTAAAATTATAGCGTCCTAAAATTATTTAATATTTCTAAAAATGTTTATTATATTATTTAAGTTAAGAGTAAATTATTAATTTTGTTGTTTAATATTGTAATTTCGTATGTGGATATATAATCTGTGCTATATAGAAGAAAGACATGATTTAAAATATGTAAAAGCCGTTATCTAAAAAATACTATTAAATGTTTCTTTAAAATTGTTAAAAGATTTCTTGTTTTAAATATATTTCAGAGAAAAGTTTCTCGAAAATATATTTAAAAGCTATATCAAAATATATTTGTAAATTATTTTTAATAAATATGTGAAAAATGTTTTCGTTTTAAAAAAATGTTATAAGGTTGTTTTTAAATAGAAAGAGTTTCTATGTAAGATTAAAAATAAAAGCTGGTCAAGTAATTAAAAGATTTTTGGTTGTAAACAAGTGTCATTAACGACCACACCTGGAATTCGTAAAAAGTAAAACTAGTTCAAAATTTACTAATTAAAATCTCCTTAGATAAGATTTAAGTTATTTTAAAATCTAAATTGGACAATTGTTTGCAACGAAAAATCTTAATTATAATAATAGCTTATGGAATGTTTCTAACATAAGTTATCTAAGATCTGAATTATAAATTGAAAAACACTTAATTAAATTCCTGAGTTTAGTGAGTCTTGAGGCGGGAGATTCCGATAAGGAAAACATATAAATACTCTGTATTGTTGGAGATAGACAGCCATATTGTTAGTGAGAGTTGTAGCCAGTATTCACAATTGTTAATTTGAACATGTCCGGCTAAAAGCGGGCATCTTGTTGCTGTTACTCCGCGGGAGAACGGGGTTTCTCTCGTCAAAATGCCTAAACCACCATCATGCTGATAGAAGAGACGAGCCTAACATAAGAAGAAAGATGATGCCGCCCAGTCAAACTAAACCAAACCAACAGCCAAGAACTTGCAGATTAATCATACCGGTACCGTTTTATTTTTCAAACTGCAGAGCTCTGTGTAATTCTAAATGTAATAATATCTATCTAAGTTAGCTAACTTTCTTTTTAAAATAATGATAAAGCTAAATGTAATCAAAACTTAAAATCCATTTAATAGTTTAAATACGTCAATTACTATCAAAATTTAATGTGTTAATGTTTAAATAATCTGACTTATTTATATTTTCCATTCACTTCAAAGTAAATTATTTAGTTTAAAGTTATATCACTGTGGTTGTGTCTATATTTCTTTGCTTATTTTATTTTAAATACTTATTATATTTCATATGCCAATATTTCGAAACAGTGAGCACTTATTTTCATGTATATTTTAAGAAGATATTATTTGAAAATCTTCGTATAATTTGTTTGTAGCGTCAACTTTCTGCGCTGTTTCGAAATCCTATTTTTTTTATTATTTAAATGATTTAATATGCGAAATGTGGCTCTTTTGATCAACCAGTTAAAAACTTAACCTTATAGTTTTATTTAGAATTAAATTTAGCCTTGATCATATTTATAAGTATATTTGACATTTAAATTCTTAAGTCCATAGAAATATACTTTCCCTCCTTAAATATTTCTTATCTATAAGTAACTTAATAGATCGAACATGTCAAAGTACAGATGTAGTAATATCCCCTTTTGTAGCATAGACGTTTATTACCAGGCTATACAAGAGTTGGTCCCAATTTGATAGAGCTAATATGCTATTAACTCGTATTTCATAGTATGAAATATACTATTCTTTGCTTGGCGGATGTGATATTATTTTATAAAAATATTCTCGTTTTGCTGCTATACGTAATATACATATCTTAATTGTCAATAAATATATTTTAATTCATCATATATCAGTTTCTGTCTCATTATTAAATCAATCCAATTCACTAATTGCCCATAAGTATTCATTAGTAAAGCCCCTATTATTTAAATATGTTAGATTTTATCTGTGGAATGTCTAGTATTTAAGTTGTTTATATATATGTTTAAGTCCATGAGTCTTATTATTTTCTCCGATTTGCTAGTGGGCCGGATGAAGAATTAAATCTCGTGTGCTACCATTGTTATGTTATCCATTGGGTGTTAGATCTGGGGCTTGGAGAGTGGGTTCGAATCCAGGCTGGTCCCTGACCAAAATCTCGGGCTCGACTGGGTTTGAAGTACATTTTGTGAGTTCCAGCTCATGTTAGATGGATAAGCATGTTTTGACTGGCACATAGATTTTTTTTTTCCGCGTTTGGACACCCAAAATCGTGGGGCTTGTAACTCATTTCCACCCCTGAAGAGATTATGGAGTATATACATAATTCTTTTGGTCAAAATTAATGATTTTGAGTTAAATTTTTTTGTGAATAATGTATATATGTAAGATTTTTTTTCGCGTTTGGACGACCAAGTTGAGGCTTCAATGTAAACACCTACATACTCTGAGTTATGGACTTTTGTGTGTATATAGCAAAAAAATTTATTAAATTTAGTTTGTGTCTTTCCTGTTCACTAGTGACTGGCACCCGAGGATGATTGATCAAGTTATGTCATCCTCTTATAAATTTGTCATTAGGGAGCAGAGAAAAGAAATTTAGATTAAAAGAAAAGGGGGGTCTCGTTGTTTTATCAAAGTATTTTTATGAATTGGAGTGGTTTAAAATGAGTAAGAAATATATATATAAGTAACGTCAAATTAACCAAAAGTTAAAAGGTTTGAAATTGGTGCAGACGGGTCAAACGGAATTAGGTCATAAAACTATTTAAGTATATATGTGTATATATATAAAAAAAACAGCTGGAAGAAGAGAGCGGGGGTGAGTTAAATTTTTATTAAGTCATCTTTAATATTAAAATATGTGTTATACTTTAGATATATAGACGAAAAAAAAAAAAAAATTTTTTTAAATTTTTCGTATATTTTATTAAAGCTAGAAAAAGGAAGGGATTTTTTTTTAAATAAAAAAGAGAATTTCATATGTTTTATAAAATAAAAAGTAGGGACACGAGTTTTTCTTAATTGATTATATGTTGGACGGGCATCGAGATGAAGGTGTAGGCTTATAGATATATTAGTGAGTTAGGCATAGAGTTGGGATGGAAGTGAGCGAGTCGTTCTTGAAGGGGGAGAGCAGCAAACAGCCGTATTAAAAGTATAGAAGTTTTAAAAATCAAATATTTATTAGGTGCGAAAAATAAATAAAGAAATCTTGAAAGGATTATATAGTATACAGAATGAACAAAGAAACAGAAGTAATGGGCAGTGGGGAAGAGATAGAAGTAGGAATGGAGATGAAAGGTGGAGGTATCGTGTTGAGATCAGGAAGAGAGATTAATGAGTACAACAGCAGTACAGAAGAAATAGAAAGGGAAAATGGTATGAGCCAGGATAGAGATGAGTGTGCACAGAAAACTCTTGATATGCCAGAGAATTCAGTTACCGAAATATCTGAACAGATACTGGTAGAGGAGATTAAGCAGGAAGGCCAGGATTTTAATTGGTTGCTGAGACAGCTTAGACAGGATGCGAAAGAAAGGGATCAGAAAATGGATCAGAAAATGGAGGCAAGGGATCAGAAAATGGATCAGAAAATGGAGGCAAGGGATCAGAAAATGAATCAGAAAATGGAGGAAAGGGATCAGAAAATGAATCAGAAAATGGAGGAAAGGGATCAGAAAATGAATCAGAAAATGGAGGAAAGGGATCAGAAAATGAATCAGAGAATGGAGGAAAGGGATCAGAAAATGGAGGAAATGAATCACAAAATGACACAAAGATTTGAAACCCTTAGCAGAGATATTAGACAAGAGATGGCAGACAGAGATAAAAGACTGGAAGAAATGTGCCAAGGTTTACAGGAATTGTCAACCAGCTGTCAGCAGAAGTCTGAAGAAATTCGGGGAGAAGTTAAAGAAATGTTACATAAAAACCAAGAAGAAAATAGAAAGGAATTTGTTGTGATTAAAGAAGAAGTGAAGGCTTTAATTGAACAAGTAGAATGTCAAGAAAAGAATGTGATAGATAAGGTTTATAACGTTGGTGCAGAATTAGGCAACAAATTTCAAGGCTATGAAGAGACTCAAAAGGAAATCAGAAATGAAATAAATGAAATCAAAGAAAATTTCATACAAAAAAATCAAATGGCTGCCAAAGAAGAAAACATTGTGACAGCGTATACTCCAGAATTGAGAGATGTAACAGAAATGAAAGAAGAGACAGAAAAGGAAAGTAAGGAAAGCAACTTTGCTAGTGATTACCAAGATAAAAGACTTGATAGACAGGAGGGAGTGCAAATTATTGGCCAGAGTGAAGATGATAATAAAAATAATTTTAGAGAGAGCGAAGCCAAAGTCAATCAGCAAAGTACCATAGTCAAAGAAAATGAATTTTTAAGCGAACATAAGTTCCAGATGGATGATGAAAATAGCACATTTTACCGGTATGAAGAACAACTTGGGTTGGAAAGGAACGAATCTCAAGTGACGGCGCAAAGTCAAAGTGAGGAATGTGAAAAAGCACTTACTGAAGAAAAGATCATTGAAGATGAAAATAATGTAAAATGTACACAAGCCATAATAAAAGTGAGTAATATTAATAATATAAAGCATCTAGACACCCCATGCCAAGAAACTCCTATAGAAAATACTAGTAAGTTATCTGTAGCAGAACAGGAGTCCACGTTTGAAGAAAAGAATCTCGAGCTGCATGAGATACGAAGTTTGACAATGCACCCTAAGCGATCTCCTGTGAGGTTGAAAGACAAAAATGAAAGCTATGAAGGGATAACAGATGATGATGAAGATGGTTGGACATCTGATGAAGATGATGATGATCTATTGGGATGTTGTTTCAACCCCGGCATGGAGTTACTCCTTAAGCAACCCCAGATCCTATTTAAATTGTTAGTTTTTTTTTGTGTGTGTGATTGATCTTTTTATATACTCTTTTATATATATTATACACTCTATATTTTATTTATATACCTTTTATATATATTATGCACTTTATATATACACATACCCTTTTATATTTATATATTATACACTCTATATTTTATCTATATACACTTTATAGGTGCGCACACTTTATATATTGTACACTTCATATTTTTATACAGATATATTAACACTTTTTATTTTATTATACACTTTATATATTATACACTTTATATTTTATTTATATACCTTAGATATATTAACACTGTATATGTTACCTTATGCATATTATACACTTTATATTCTATCTACATACACTTTATATATTATCCGTGTTATACTTTATTTATATACCTTACATACATATTATACACTGTATATTTGATCTCTATATCCTTTATATATTACACGCATTATATTTTATATATATAAAAACATATCTTTTATTTTTGACTAAGATGTATACTCGTTTGGGTATATATCTGTTTAAGTTTAAAATATTTACTAATAACCGATAATTTCATTATGTGTATTGATAATTGTTAGAGGCACTAAATGTATTATATAGTGTAATCTAGTCTGATGTAGTATCATAAGTGTAGCGTAGGACTAGGCCTTGAGTTTATACGTAAAAAGAAGCCATAATTTAGCTCCGTGTTTATATAAGTAAAGTCTTTTTTTTTTTTTGTTTTTTTTTTTACTAAGTTTACTGATATGAAACGGAAATCCCCAATCCCTTTCCGTTTCACCATCAACCTAATGACCTACTCGTCTGAACTAGTTTCGAACCTATTTTAAATGTAAAAATGTAATATATAAGTCGAGCGGGAAAACTTTGCTACAATGGCCGCTTGAATGGCATCATCCATTTACATACGAAAACACGCTATAATTAGACAGGTTTGATAAAATTATAGCGGAGAAATGCTCATAATTTATTATAAAATGTTTTATTAATTTTCAGTCAATTCTTAATTATATTCGCTATAATATTCGTATGTGGATGGATAATTTATACCTTGGAATAACGGCAAAATGATTCATATGTATTTAAGTTTAAATAAAAGTAATGTAAATGTTTTCTTTAATTTATTTAACGGTTTTCTGATTTAATGTTTTACATATATAATTGAAACAAGTATTTTCTTTAAATTTGCTTTTTTTTTAATAAACAAATATGTTAAAAGTTATTTAGTTTTATAAAATAAAAATCATCCATTTGTAATTAAAAATGAGAATTTTGTGTAAACAAGAGATCAATTAGTGACTGCACCCTGGGTAAAAAGTAAAATCTGTTTTCTGATTGATTTTTGTTTGCAACAAAAGACTTTTTCATTAAATCAGAATACCGTTCCTTCTGCTAAGTAATAACACCTGAAAAGGAATTTAATTAATGAAAATGAATCAAATTATATAGTTTATATATTTTGATACATTTTTTTAAGGAAATTAACTATAACATCTCGGAGATTTTATCAGTTGTTGTAGAAATTGAATTATATTATTTTGCTTTAATTAAAAGTCAATTGGTCCCGAGGCTTACGAAATTCCAGAAAGGTGTTAAAGTTTAGTAGAAGGATATAAATAGGCCTTATTTTAAGCAGGAAGGGAGAATCCATCTTGCTTTTGAAGAGAGTTAACATCAGAAGTCAAAATTGTTAATTTTACCATGTCTGGCTAAAGTCAGGCAAGAATTGCTGCAATTCCCATGATGGAACGCCGAGTTCAATCCATCAAATGCCGAAGCAACAACCACACCAAATAAAAGATGTCATAAGCCGCTAAAAGAACTTGCCTTCGTTCCAACACCATTTTAAATCGTCTCCCAACTGAATAAGAACATGCCATAAGCCGCCAAAGAACTCACCTTCGTTCCAGCTCGAATATCTCCAGTTCAGCTATAGGAGAACTGTTTTAATATTATTTAAAATCGCAGAGCTCTGTGTGAATTTCAACAACAATCATTATTTCTTCAAAATCAGGTTAGCTAACCATATTATTGCAATTTCTTTCTAAATTATTTTCCAAATAATATTGTAAATTCTCTAAAATGAAATACTTTTGCAAATTTCTTTATTAATTCAATATTGTAAACTCTGTCTAAATCGTATTTGAAATCTATAAATGAAATATTTTTGCTAAATTTCTTTGTTAATTAATATTTTGCTATATAATTTAATCACTGCAGTTATATTTTGCTTTTCTTTTGCTTATTTTAATTATTGTTAGTTATGCCTATGTTTCGAAACGGTGTGCATTTAATTATAGAATATGTTTTTAAACATATAAATTTAAATTATTTATATAGCGTCATTTCATGCGCTGTTTCGAAACCCAAATTCATATTTTTTCACTTAATAAATTAATTAATATAAATGTAAAATGTGGCTTTTCAACCTTTATTTATTATGTTACTAAAGATTAAACTAGCCTGGAGTGTAATTATAAGTATATTTTTTTAGTTAAGTATTCGTAAGTCCCTTATTAAATATACTTTTCCACCTTTTAAGAGTTTATTAGTTATAGATAACTAAAGAGATTGAATGGGATAAAGTAAAGTTTGTATATACATTCCTGTCAGTAGCATATCGTATTTCTCATGCTACAGAAGAGTTGGCTCTTTTGATCAAGCTGATAAACTTGTGTTCATTTAATATGTGATATTTCATTTATAATATCCTTCGGCTTGGCGGATGTGGAATTTATTTATTTATATCTTCTCGTTATGCTGTTTTTTTATACATATATAAGATGGAGCCACGGTAAGTCCAGCCCATCTTCTCTTATGGGTAGTGCAGTAGCGAAGTCTGAGCTACGGGCCAGATTAGCACGTCAGTCCCCCGCTTATTATGAACCAAATAAAGGTTCCCTTTTGCAGCATGACGACCGGTTATTGGGTAAACCGTTGTTTGTCACAAAAACCCTAAAACTATTCTTCCATCCACAGAGCCACTTTATTATTATATTTTACTTGTGCCTAGCATATTAGTAAAATCGTTATAGCCAACTCTCCCTCCCTAATATGCAGTCTTCGGCATTGAACCGAAGCATTCTTGAAAACCCATTCGATCTAAAGCTATCTGGGATGCTTTAAAAGCCCATAGTTAAAATAAATTTCTTATAATTAAGATGTATTAAGTTTCACTCCAGACTTGGTTTGATTTTACGTAAAAGAGCCACACGAACTGATGATGAAAGGGCATAACTGGTAAAAGTTAATGTAGTGATTAGTTGTATAGCAGGATATTTGGCTCCATTGAATCATAGCCACAAACCTATTTGCCAACATCAATTATTGTTCAAATAGTCTAGAGAATGTTACTTTATAAATAAAATGCCTGCGTGCATTTGCCAACAACAATTGTCAATAAATATATTTTAATTCATCATATATCAGTTTCTGTCTCATTATTAAATCAATCCAATTCACTAATTGCCCATAAGTATTCATTAGTAAAGCCCCTATTATTTAAATATGTTAGATTTTATCTGTGGAATGTCTAGTATTTAAGTTGTTTATATATATGTTTAAGTCCATGAGTCTTATTGTTTTCTCCGATTTGCTAGTGGGCCGGATGAAGAATTAAATCTCGTGTGCTACCATTGTTATGTTATCCATTGGGTGTTAGATCTGGGGCTTGGAGAGTGGGTTCGAATCCAGGCTGGTCCCTGACCAAAATCTCGGGCTCGACTGGGTTTGAAGTACATTTTGTGAGTTCCAGCTCGTGTTAGATGGATAAGCATGTTTTGACTGGCACATATGATGTTTATTGGCTTAAAACCAATCCTGCCTAATAGGATAGTGATGGCTATGGTTATTAAAGAACCATGGGTACTGAACTGGATTCAGACCATATGACTATATAAGCTCATGGGCTTGGATTGAAAACATTAAGGTATTTTCAGTTTAAGACTCATAGTTTTGTAGTTAAATGGAGATAAAAGGTGGTTTGCTGGAGGGTTGCATTAGATCCTAAGATCTAGGTGCAGTGCTCTCAGATCCAAGGCTCCTTACTGATGAAGGCCATAAGCCAGAAATTGTTCTGGGGATGTTGGATGAGTAGGCACTAGATGGGTATTTTATGTACAAGCCTTCTGGCATCCATTGATTGCTCTAGCTTGCTGTGTGTGGCAATATATATGGTGAGTTTTGCCTGTTTTAACAACAGTTATACACAAGCATAAGAGGTGGTCATGTGATGTTTATTGGCTTAATACCTATATTAATAAAATAATTGATTCACAACCTATTATCAAGAAGATAATCCTGAAATGAATTTGTCACTTTACACAGAGAAATTATGAATTTTAAATGAACCTTTAATAAACCAAATATAAAATATACTATCAATTATGAGAATTCACATATCATTTCATGTTTAAAATGTTTTTAAGCCTACTTAAAATCCTTTTTATTTCTGCATGAGTTCTACTTCTATGGATCTTTGATGACACTTCAATATTTGTTGTATTTTGTTTGGTTGAAAAGAAGAGATTATTACCAGTATATTTAAATAACTAGCATATAAACTCTGTTTTGAAAAAACAAGCATTAACCTAAAACACTTGCTTAAAAAACCATTGCTATGTATAATTTAATGCAGTAATAATGTAGAGAATTCATGATCTACAGACAAATGAATGACAATCTATTCCGTTACTTTCAGTATGCAAATGTTATAAGATTTTTAGAAAAAACAATCTCAATTATTATTATAAGCTTCACTAATATAAAACATCTAATGCCATAAAACCTCTTCATATTCTGAAGTCTGTTCAAAACAACTACACATACCCTTGCTCTTGCTATAAAAACATCTTTAAAATAAATAATGAGACATGGTCAACATTTTTAGTAATATCTTTGTCATAAAATACATCATAAAATATGGTAGTTGATAATGTAGTTAAAATAAAGCTACAGAAATGCAATATTAACTAATATGGTAGCACTGAAAAATATCCTGTTTTCAAAAAATCTCATTTGATATTTTAGTTAAGAATTATCAAGTAATCCATAAATTCATCATCCTTGCTGATGCATGTTTGGTGGGCAACTGTCTCATCATTTAACATATTAGTAACATAAAGTAATAACAGCTATAAAGGCAAGACACAATGAAACATACTTTGGAATTTGCTGTTATATATTCAAAGAGTGTCCTGTCACTTAACAACAAACTCCTTTCTGCAATGTGTAATAATATGTACATATTCAATTTTTTCCAGCACACCATATTTTTCAAATTCTATTATATCATAAACTATTATTGATTGTAAATATTCCAGATTACTTTTTATTTGTATATGTTTTGCAAACAATTTTTGCTTATTAATTGTGATAGATGCATTAAAAAGATGGATATCTCTAGTTTTGATAGAATGATATTTTTTTATATTTTTAAATATGACTATCCAAATTGAGACATTTTATTCACTTTATAATATAATGAAGTAGCTCAAATAATCTGGGAATTAAAATATATAATAATAATAGGAAATTGTAAAATGAAACATAAAAAACTATCTCCCATTTGATTGATATAATCTATTTTTAGCCACAACACTCTATCCAGGTGGGCATAACTTCTATTCATCTTATACTTAAATAAATAATATACACCATGATGGCCAAATTTATTTATAATGCAATAATTATTAAAAGATTTATGCCATATCTATAACCTAAATTTAAAACTATTTTATAAAAAAAGTTTTTTTAAAATTGTAATCATGCTAATAATCCAATATTAAGTATATTCTTATTAAAAAAATATAAGGATATAAAAGTGATCAAATTCTCATCAATGAGAATTTAATCAGTTTGATGAGTAATTGTTTCTAATTTATTGTTTCATTATAATATAAAGGATAGGCTGTTAGAAATGTTTCATTTATTAGTGGAAATGTATAAATTTATTAAGGCTCACAGATACCTAATAATAATGTACAAGGCTAAAACCATAAACAGAAATGCCTTTAAAATGCTTATGTGACAGCCAATCAGATATAATAATGACTTTGGAATGCTTGAGTCTGACTTATTTATATATAAATTTATGTATAGAAGAAGGTGGGTCCCATCTTTTTTTTGTGTTCTGGCTTGTGTTCTTGAATTGAGAGTTCTACGGGCAGTCATTATTATATCTGATTGGCTATCTTATAAGCATTTTAAAGGTATTTCTCTCTAAGGTTTTAGTCTTGTATGTTATTATTTATTAGTGGAATAAATTAATTTTGTTTAATTTTTAATGTATATTAATTATTAAATGTTTCATAGTTTGAAAATTAAATATTAAACCTACATCAATGTCCAAGAATTTTCCTATTATTTTCCATGATTTTCTGGAGCTTTTTTCATTCTATTTTATTATATTCTACAATAAAATATTGGAATTAATAGATATATAGATATAACAGTTGAAGTGATATACTCTTAGTAATGTTAATGTAAATAATTGAGATGTCTTTTGACTGTTGTACTCAGCAATGTTTTACAGTAAGAAAATGGTCACTTCTTACACTGTTCCAAGATTTTATGTTTAAAATTATATTTAAATTATTACATTACATTATAAATCACATGATATAAACTACATAGATAGGCTTGTAAAAACATCGCAAATATTATTCCAAATTGCTACCTTTTGCAAATCAAAGAAATTTTTATATTCTTTCTGCAGTAGATTTATTTACATTCCTTCTTGTGAGCTTTAGTATATATATATAATAAAAATTGAATTATTGCTTTTATTTTTTAAAAGATTGATGTAAAATATACAGTTTGCATATAGAAAAAAAAATGACAATTTTATAATTTCTGTAGCTTTTAAATTATTTGAAAGAATTCAATAAGAAAATAAATGACAAATATAATTTGTCCTCCAAAACAATGACATTTCCATCATAATAAATATAAAGTTAAATTTAATGCAGGGATCATTTCTAGTAATTCGATTAATAATAAAATTAGTTACATTAATCTCTTATTTGAAAAATATGTACATTTATTAAACTTAAATTATTTTTTTATCTTTGTTATTTTAA
This sequence comes from Epiperipatus broadwayi, assembly GCA_028023455.1. Classification (NCBI taxonomy): domain Eukaryota; kingdom Metazoa; phylum Onychophora; class Udeonychophora; order Euonychophora; family Peripatidae; genus Epiperipatus; species Epiperipatus broadwayi. The sequence goes on from JAQFVV010012413.1 coordinate 10,329,381, forward strand.
ATACGTATTAATCCATCAATAAATAGATACCGTATTTTCAGACTTTAATTATATACATCTACTGCTTTACTTTTAGATTAGCGTTGACAGCATAATATATATATACTACAGTTAAAATAGAGCTTACACTATCATCAGTATTTTTAAAACATAAATGAATACTTGTTACTAAAGAAGTACAAATAATCTGAGAGATCATAATTATAGGAAATTTAAAATTAGAGATAACATAGCTGCAATAAATTTACGATAGAAAATATATTTTAGGCTTTTAAAACTCATTTGATTATTTAATACATTATTATGACCCGAACAAAGCATTTTCATAAGGAAATATATATAAATTAGTGAAAGAAGTAATTAACAGCCTTTCTTTATCTATCTTTATACATCAAAACAGAATAAAAGTATAAAAATAGTTACAATATTTTTTATATATTTTCTTCACAAACATGGTTTCTCTTATTAAACCAATAGATCTTCTTACGTGAAAACAAATAAAAAACATATAAACAATCAAGTAACTATAATTCAAAACAAATGCCAATCAGTCATAACATTATAAGACATTTTCATAATATTGATAATCTCAGGTCCAAAATGATTGGTCAAAAGAGTCTCTTTGACTTTTCTTTTGATTTTATTGCATTCATAAAAGATAGTTTTTGCATCAGTAAATATTACGACTAGTTTTATGTTCATAAATTTATAAGATTAAGCTAAAGTATCTATTTATAATTTCATTTTTAAAATTTTTAGCTCTTTCATTAAGATTTCATTTTCTCTCTCATATATATATATAAAATACAACAAAGGCTTTAATGAATAAAAAATATAAGTATATATAATTATACCATTATACTGTGGACATGATTCTTCTAGCAATTTTTTACAAAGTAGAGTCAAAGATGCTACCGTGATTTTGGTCATGTTTGCAATATTCATGAATAACGTCTACTTAGAAAATGAGTAGTGCCAATATTTATATCAAGCAAATGTATACACAAAGTAATCTGAAATATTTAAATAATGAACAACTACGTTTTTACACATTTAAAATACATATCTGAATCACAACAAATTTTTATTACACATTCATTATTTTGGCCTCTTTAAATGATTAAACTAAAATCCACATTCGTATTTTTATTTTACTTGCATATAACATTACAATGTAGGAACTATTTATATAGGCAAGATTAATTTTAAATTTTATTGTCATTACATCAAAAATAAACTCTCTCTACATAAATAATGAAGTGGTAGCTTATAAAACTTTTTATATTTGATATCTTCATTGCAAAATTCTTAATATCTATTTCAGATACAGCTGTTAAATATCACAACAGTTTAAAGAATATTTTGATCTATATTAATGCAAACATTATGTAATATTTATACAACTGTACATATAAAACAACAGTCTATCCATTCATTTTTTAGAACTTGTATTTTTCAGTGCTATCATATAGTTTAATATTGCATTTCTGTTGCTTCATTTTAAATACATTGTCAATTACCATATTTTATGATGTATTTTATGACAAAGATATTACTGAAAATTTTGAGCATATCTCACCATTTATTTTAAAGTTGTTTTTAATATCAAGAGCAAGGGCATATGTAGTTGTTTTGGATAGACTTCAGAATATGAAGAAGTTTTATAGCATTCGATGTTTTATATTAGTGAAGCTTATAATCATAACTGAGATTGTCTTTTCTAGAGATCTTATAACAATTTGAATACAAGTAGCAGAATAGATTGTGATTTATTTGTCTATAGTTCTTGAATTCCCTACATTAAATTATATTCATGCCAAAACTAAATTAAGGTTCTTATTTCCAGGTAGTTGAAAAATCATTACAAATACAGTGTGGTTGATAGATGCATCCCAAGGATATTAAGAATTTTCTAATTCTAAACCCAGGCTCTTATTTGATGATGGTCTTTTATTTACAAATATAAAAGTTCAGAACATATTCAAGTGAAGGAATATTACACAAATTATAAAATTTTGTAAAATTAGAAGAAAAGCTGAAGGGACAATTGATTTGAAAGGTGGAGATATACTTTTCTATAAAGGCACAAATATTAAAGAGCACAATCATGACAAAACTAAATTGTTGTTCTTATTTTCAAGAGGCTTTAAAGTCATTATCTAAGGCACTGGTTGAAAGATAAATGCAGGGAAATGTTAAGAATCTCCTAATTCTGTATCAAACTCTCAACTCATAATGACCTTTTATATATATATAATACAAATAAAATATCCAATAATTAAAAACTACTGTAATAATAAAAAATAATAAATATAATGGTAATTAACTACTATATACAGTATTTAAATCTGCAGAAGTACTTTTGGTTAATTCCTTAACCTTCTCAACTGCCATTAAATTAAAAAAAAAAACATAACAAAAGCAAATGTCATCAATTCAAATCTCATGAATCCTGAATTTTAAAATTATCAGCTTATCTGTTATTTATATTTATTTTATTTCTATTTATTAAAATTGTCTCCTTAATTTTTCTTTTATTATGGTTTAGAAAAATTAAGGAGGCAATTTTAATAAATAGAAATAAAATGAATATAATTAATAGACAAGCTGCTAATATTAAAATTTAGGATTCTTGGGGCTTTTGAAGAGGCTAAAGAATTAACCAAAACTACTTCTGCAGATTGAAAGACTATATATAATAGTTAATTACTCTTATATTTATTATTGGTTTATATATATATATATATATATAAATGGAGAATATTTTCAAATAAATGAACAGTTTATAAATTATAGAAACAGGACATTGTTGGATTTTGTGAAATTAAAAGCAAAGTTGAGAAGACAATTGATTTGTAAAGTGGGCATATATATATATTTTTTATAAAGGCACAAACATTGAACAATATATATAGAATCAGATTCATTGTATATTAAATTGAAATGAAATAGCAACATTGTGAATATTAAGTGGCAAAATTAGTGCTGCAATTTTATGGCAGAGGCCAAATGCAGATAATTCATATTCATGACCCAGCAAGATTTTTATTGTGATGAAGAAGTAGAAGATAATTTATATAAATATACAAATGCTTTTGATCACATCAAATATTTTAAAATTGTCATGGGAGACTTTAATGCAAAAATTGAAAAATAATTAAAAGATGAAAGTGTTATGGGTAAATTTATTTATAGTGAAAAAAATGAGTGAAAACACAGTCATGAAATCTGCATCAAAAAAAATGTATATAATAATTCTTTTATTTGAAAAAAAAATACTAAAAGGAAATGGAATTGGAAACATCAAAATTAAGGTACAGCAGAATTGTATTATATTTTGATTAACAGAAATATATTTCAATATAGTAATAATTATTAATAAACTTATCAGAGGAAATGATCAACAGTTAGTAAGATGTAGATACATGTTAATATAAAACAAAAGATAGAGATGAAAACAATTTTTACAAAAAATAATATTAAAACTTGTTAATTGTTTTAAAATATTGATACACATTGAAAATATTTTAAATTTAACTAAGACCTAGAATAACCATAAAGATTATTATTTCCCAAGTAAATTTTCAATTGAAACAAAACAATGCCTGAATAGAAAAAAATATATAGAAATATTTTAGGGTGATCCATTAAAAAAAAAATTAAAGATCAATAATTTTGTAAAATAAGGTGAAAATAATTAAGAAAGCTATAACAAAATATAATTGTGAATTGGCAAGGAAATCTATAAAAAATAATAAAAGTCTTAAAAGTATAAAACAATATCTTAAATATTGGAAGGAAAATTATTTTAGCAATAAAAAAAAAAAACTATAGTTAAAAAAAAAATGACATCATAAAATGTATAAAATAGTTCTATAAACATATATTGTAATTGTAAAATGTACAGCTCACATGTAAATCACCTAAGGGAAATTTTCATGGGATTTCCACAATCTGGCATCACAGGATAAACAACTTTTTGTTTTATAACCTGCTAAGATCAGCTAGATACACAAGACTACAGTACTCCAATTAATTTATTGATTGTAAAATAATGATAAATGCTAAAGACAATAAGATATTACAATTTATTTACATATTTACATTTTTACAACATACATGTTAGCATAAATTGACTGTAATCCACAGGAAATAGTATTATATTTTACCTGCGATTAAACTTATATGTATATTTCACTGCCCTGTCGATTTTTAAACAAATTAATAAGAGTAGCAATTTATGGATTCAATAATTAATTTTACACACAGATAATCTATAGTACAATGCATTTTCATTTTTTTCAGAACATATCTAAATTTACTGCACAGACTAATGATCACAGTGGCTAATTCTAACAATTTTTAAGATTTAATAAACCTACTGTTTAAGAATATGTTACATTCATTAACAATAACAAATCATTTCCTAAATTATTTAAAAATCAGGCTACCATAAATACCTCCAGGCTGTAATGCAGATAAGTAACTAAATTCTATATAAGCACATGTAAGAGGCAGCATCTGCATTATATTATTTATGGATACATAAATATATGTGAGCTAGAAAAATGTTATACAATAGAAATTTTCATCTATCATGTACTATTGTAAAGGTACTAAGTGCAAGAGTGATTGGCAGTCAAAAACACTATCATCCAAGACATGTATAAAAACAAAGCAGATGATATATGGTAAGAATATCCATCTACCATATGCTACTGCTATAAGTAAAATAATAAATGCAAGTAACTGGCAATGGTAATGGTATCACAATCATTTATGGAAAAATAAAACACATACAAATGAATTTCATATACAAACAAAGAGCCTGAAATAGAGTTATAGCAGTTCACTTACATCAATACACCCAATTGGGTAGTTTGCTTAAAACTGCAAACTATTAAAAAATAGTAAAAACACAATGTTAATTTATTCTGTGTAGGCAATCTGATTTGTATCCTAATCAGGGTCCATCAAGATATGACTAAATTATTATTTTGACAATGTTTTATATTTACAGATAGTGAAAATGCCTAGTTTTAAAATAGTATGTTTTTATAAGCAAGGCAAAAGATTGTGATAAAAAGCTAATTGCTTTACATAGAATTTACTTTTCTCTTAAGGTTTATGTCAATTGAATAATGACCTTATTAAATAAATAACAAACAACCTCTTGTCATATTAGTTTAAAAACAGATTTACAAAATAAATAATAATGACAATTTATAAAATACTTTCAGAATAATAGAAATAAATACTTAATGTTAGTTCTATAAAAATATATTTTAATGTTGATACCGATTCCCTTTAAGCACAAATAGTTCAAGCTCAAACTTCAGGTATTGAAATACTTTTAGTGAACTTTGTTTATTCAACCATAGTTATGACAGTGGTAGACGTTAATCATATTATTATTAATTTTACAAGCAGCATCAGACAGTAGTTTACTGACTGATTGATGGCTGGTTTTTCCCCAAAGCAGTACACACATGAAGTTTAAGCATATAATGAAAACAACACCCCTTAAGATGTTTCTACATTAACTGATGTCTCCTTTTTGCACTTCTTTATAAACTTTTGGTCTACAATCTGCTGGTATGGCCAGACTAAAGCAGATAACAGACTTTCTACCTCTGCATAATATTTCAACACCAAGCACAATAAATGAACTTTCTGTCTGCACTCTGCTGGTATGGCCAGAGTAAAGTTGATAGTGGGTTTTCTACTCCTGTATAATATTTCAAAACTAAGCACAATAAAAATAATGGAATCACAACCAAGAGAAATCAATGTATATATTTGCTTACTTTAATTTATTTATATATTGCTGATATTAAATTTCACTATTAAACAAAATAATTTTTTATGCATCCTGTTATATGTATATACTTCTTTATTTCATTATTAGCAATAATTTGTCAAACAAAAATTTTTTTTTGATAAATATATTTTTGAAATAAATAATTACTTTTCTAAATGCAATCTAAACTGAACTTATACTACTTAAAATTTTTCTGCTTTCTCTACTTTAACCTATCAAACAAAAAAAAACACCTTATTTACTATTCTTTTTACATCATTAAAATTTTCCAAGTATTTTTCAGTCACTACATAATTGCAATTGGGATTTTTATCTCATGAATTTGTATTTAAACATCAGCCCCACATTGGGTACCAAAATCCTCAGTAACTGTCAAAATGTATAGCTAGTAAACAAATCACATTAGAGGAATTTACATGGGATCTCCAATCTGACATCACAAGATAAACAAGTTTTTCTTTTTATAGCCTGCTAAAATTAGCTAAATACATAAAACTCTACCATGCTCCAATTAATTTATTGATTGCAAAATAATGACAAATGCTAAAGATAATGAGATGCTATAATTTATTCATTTTTGAAAGACACATGATCACACAAATTGCCTGCAATCTACAGGAAATAGTAATATATTTTACCCTGATTAAACTTATATGTTTATTTCACTGCACTGTTAATTTTTAAACAAGTTAATAAAAATACATATTTATAGAGTCTATAAGTAATTTTATACACAGATAATATCCAAAACAATACATCTTTTATTGTTTCTGAACAGATCTAAATTTTCTGCATAGACTAACAATCACAACTGCTAATTCTTAGTTTTAAGATTTAATAAACCTACAATTTGAGGTTACATTGAATTCATTAACTATGGTAAATTATTTCATAAATTATTTAAAGAACTGGACTGTCATAAATACGTTCAGGCTGTAATGCAGGTAAGTAAGTAAATGCTATATAAGCAAATGTAAGATGCAATATCTGCATTACATTATTAATGAATAAATAAATACATATGAGCTAGGAAAATGTTGTATGATAGGAATTTTTGTCTATCACATACTATTGTAAAGGTAGTAAGCACAAGAGGGGTCAGCAGTTGCAAACAGTAACATCCAATATATTTATAAAAACAAAACAGATGATATATGATAGGAATATCCATCTACAGCCTACTACTATTATAAGTAAATTAATGAATGCAAGTGACTGACAATTGCAATGATATCACAATTATTTACGAATAAATAAAACATATACAAATGAATCTCATATACAAACAGCCTGAAAAAAATTTACAGCAGTTCAGAATATATCAATGTATCCAATCATCTTTCCCCAAAACTGTAGGGTAGTTTGCTAAAAACTGAAAACTATTAAAAGATAATAAAAACAATCTTAATTTATTCTATCTGTGCAGCCTGTTTTGTATCCTATTCAGAGTTCATTAAGCTACAATTAAATTATTAATTTGACAATGTTTTATATTTACAGTAGTGGAAATAGCTAATTTTAAATACTAAATTTTTATAAGGCCCAGGATTGTGATAAAAGGTTAATTGCTTTACATCAAAATTTATTCTTCTCTTATGATTTATGGTGACTGAATTGTAGCATGATTAAATAAAATAACGGAGCAATCTGTTGTCATACTAGTTTATTAACAGAGTCAATAATAATGATAATTTATAAAATACTTTTAGTATATTGGAGATAAATACTTAATGTTAATACTATAAAACTATATTTTAAAATTCAAACCCATTCTATTAAAGCCCTAGTCATTTGAGTTTGGACTTCAGGTATTAGCATACTTCTAGTGGACTTATAAGCAGCAACTGATGGTAGTTTACTGGTTGACTGCTTGCTAGTGTCTCTCCAAAGTAGTAGTCACTTAAAGTTTAGGCATAAAATGGGCATAATGCTCCTTAAGATGTTTCTTCACTAGCTGGTGGATTTTTTATGCTTTATGTACTTGTGGCTAGTACACGGTCATGATGGTGAGAGTGGACAACATAGTAGTTCTCTATTTCTGCATGACATTTCAACAAACACCAAGCACAATAAACATAATGACATCATTATCAAAAAAATCAATGCAACGAAATCAGTCAATGTATATATTTTTAGCACATAACCACTATTTATAATTTCTGGAGTTGTCTTATCAGCAAAGTCAGTTCCACCAGTAGTAGTTTCGATCCATTGATCTATTGGTGGTAGATAACTCATAAGCCCCAGTTTGGTCCACATCTTATTTGTCCAATCGCAACATTTACAAATTTTATCTTTGAAAGCATTTACCAGACTAAATTATATAAAGTACATATCTCTTTAATTAATCAATTATAAGTTTAATTTTTTTCTCAGATAATGCCATTTCCACCCACCTAATTATAACATATCTTTACAAATGTAAATAAAAGAAATATTTTGTTTTAAATTACTTTTAAAATAAAATTGTAATTAATCATACCATATGCATTTATATATGCATATATATATAATTTTTATTTATTAGATTGTTGAAAACCTATTTAAAAATTTCTTTGAATTTGTAAATTACGGACATGAAACACATATAAATCTTGCTTCAATATAAATAAAGAATTCTCTAACTTAATTATTTTTTTTGGATGCCAAGTATTTTAAATAAAAGACAAGACATGAATTACATCTATGTTGAAATGAAATCTCCAGTAAATGATGATATTAATAATTTAAAACAAATGAGAAAATAAAAAAAATAGTCAATGCTATATATCAAATATCTAAACAATAAATATGCATAAGATAATTAGATATTGATGTTTAAAAATATTAGAACCAACAATTTTGTTGTTGTTTAATGAAGATAATTTAAAACAATATTATGCAATGTTAAATAATATTCAAGTGCTTTCGACACTTATGTGTTCTTATCAAGGGCACATAAGTGTTAAATGTGCTTGGATATTATTTGAAGTTATATAGTATTATTTTAAATTATCTCTGTTAAACAATAATAGATGTGTTGGTTTTAATATTTTTACAGTTAGTTAGAAAAGGAAATTAATTTATTACATATTGATATTTGAGTACAATGTTATAGAAGATATTAGAAATTACAGATCTATCTGTTTTCTGGCAGTTCTATCAAAAATCATTACCAAGACAATACAGACCAATTTGGAATCATATCAAAAAAAAAAAATTAACTAAATTTGCAAGTATCTTTTGCATAGTGAATCACATCTAAATATAGAGAGTGGGTTTAAAAAATATCAATAAACTTGAATTGCAATTATACTTTATATTTAAGGATTATAAAAGTCATTTGATTTTATAAGCACTTCCATATTGATTAAAGCTTGGACCATAGAAGATACTGGCACAGGATTTTGTCATATTCTAAGAATATTTTTTATAATGAAACAGCTGTAATCATATTACATGGTGATTCTGTTGAAAATTAACATTGATAAGTTTGTATGTCAGAGTGATTACAAGAAATATTTATGAATTAAAACAGCAAGTTAAAAAAATTAAATTACATCAAATTTATTTACAACATCTAGATTTTAGAGATGAGTGCCTTGTTTTTGTCAATGATTTGTCAAAAGTTTAGGAAATGTAAGAATTATCAAATGGAAGTAAAAAAAAACTATGATTAAAATAAATACTAAAAAACATTAAAGTAATATTTATTATATTTTCTCAAAAGAAAAGAATAAAGCTTAATAATCATATATTAAACTCGGATAAAATTCGTTTGATAGAAATAACTTTAAAAATATATACCTATGTGTTTGAACAATTTAATAGATCTTTTATCAGTTCTTATTTATGGATAAGAAAATTAAACATTTAATAGAAGAACAATACTGATACATCACACTCTTGAATGAAGTGTGGAGAAATTTATGTTGGAAATAACAAGGAAGAATCAAAAGTATAATACATGATTGAGAAAACAAACATATTCTTGACATTAATAAAAAATTTAAGAGACTGGAATGGGATTGCTCTGGACCTATAGCTAGAAGTGATAATAGGTAAATAGATGAAGTCTTGGATGATATAAGAATATTTGTTTGTTTAATGTAAAGAAGAGAAACTACAAAGTAAAGAAACTGAATTAAACTTGGAGAGATTATTGCAATGGATCAACTATAGTTAAAAATAATAATGATGACATATTATTAAAATTTGATTTAGTTTTAAGGTTTCTGCACTTGCCATTTTGACAATCATTTACTTTAGATAAATACATTAATAATTATTACTAATGATTTATTAGAAATTTTTTATCACCTCCTCTTATACACTTTAATGCAATATTTTTTATAACTTTTTTATTTTCCTTACAGTTTCAACTGCCCTGCAGTCTTCATCGGAGTTCTCCATAAGTTTCACTTTTCTCTTTGCAACCATAAGCAAAATAAAGGAGTTATAAAAAAGATTGCATTAAAGTGTATAATGGAAGATGATAAAAAATGTTTACTATATATGAATACATTAAGAAATATGCAAAAAAAGTAAAGGAGAAAATATAATAATACTAATGATTTATTAATCCACAAATTAAAATATTTATATCCCAGATATAAACTAAAATTCAGTTGAAGATTGATATATCACTTTTAAACATAAACACATGAAATAACTATTGTAACTTTATCTCTTTCTTTTCATGTATAATTTTATTTAAAATATATTTAAAGCTTCTCCTCTATAATAAATTCTTAAAACAATCAAATAACTATATATGGAACAATTAAAATATTTTTCCGATGCATTTCATGCTATATTTAGGTTATAGCTTGTATTAAAAGCTTTTATGAGCTCTTAAAAATGATTTTAATAAACCTCTTATGATGCATTTTGATTCTTTTTAATACATGAACTACTTAAAATGTATATATTTCTTTTTCATTTTCCAATAAATGTTATTTTAATTATATTTAAAACAATCTTTTGAGCTGCTTCAGTTATAATTTTACTGATAAATTAATAACATTTTTGGTTAAATTAATCTTATAAAATATTTTACTTTCAATTTGAACCTATTAATTTATATTCAGTGGACTTAGAATTCCATTACTGTCCAGAATTACATTATTTTTTATTACTGCCTTTTCTTTTAATGTAAAGATCAATTTTATTCTTCACATGATAAACAGTAAAAATATGCCATAGACTCACAATTGGAATTTAAAAATGAATATTGTAGATACTATAATATATTTTTTATACATAAATATCCAACCAAGTAATAATAGAAATAAATATAATTTAACACGTAGTATTGATATAAATATTATAAAAACAAAAGTTTATGTTGTGGGATAATCTTAAAATTACTCTCAATAATGGATTTATCTGAACTATATACATACATAGATAAGATTTAGAATACTACATTACAGTTCAATGAAATAATGTTGACAAGTAGACAATGATACAAACAAGTCATTTAATTAACTAGATCTATAAAACTGATTGATTGCAATAAGCTAGGGAAGATATTTATGAATTTATGAAACTTAGAGGTCCATTTGAGTATATCAATGAGTTATGTTCAAAAGAGAAATTAATTTATTTAAAATTAATCAAACAAAAATGTGTGTTGCCTACTGTTTATAAACATAATCAGCACATTCAAAATCAAAGTATGAAACTGCTGGTAGTAAATAGTATAAGACTTTTCACAAAGCAAGCCAAATGTGGCTGAAAATGTTAGATTTATTAGAACACATCATAACATTACCACAGACTATTAACTGTTATTGGCAACAACTATACGTTTACATTCTTTGTAATAGTAATAAAAACAAACTTTATAACTGTTGCAATAGTTATTTTTGCAATATAGATGCAATAAAGGTTTTTTTATTTATCTGGTTTTATGTTAATTATTTATTAGCCAGAAAACATTACTTTTTGGCAGCAAAATACATATATACAACAGTTTATTTTATAAATGTTTTGAGATTAATTAGTCTCATGGCATACAATATAGTGTGTGTGTGCATATATATTTAAAAAGAAAAACAGACATGGACATAGACAGAATTTAAGTCTATAATTATTTAAAATAAAGTCTGGAGTAAATACAGTTTTGATTAAGTAATATTACTTCGTGACATTTTTAAAGTAATATATATTGCTTGAAATCATATTAAAAGGTCACTCGGTTAATCCAAATATTTTAAATGACTTATTTCTGATTTTGACAAAAATCTAAATTTCAACTATATCAAAGAAAGAAATATATTTTTATCAAAATAAAAAAAAGATTTTTTTTAGTAATACTAAGATTAATCATAGATATAATGACAATTTGTTTTATTTAAAAAATAAAGGAAATTTTTTTTTTAATTAAAACTTGTTTTTTTGTTTTCCTGAATGTAAATAAGAAAAAACAGTTTAATAGTAATTTCATTAATTACCTTGTTTTTATTAATCAAGAAGTAAAATATTTACTGTTAATTCATTATTTACAAATTCCAATGCATCTGATAAAACTACTGGATTCAGTTTAACTAAGAATTGTCGAGTCTTTATGTTGCTTGAGTTTATTATAAAAATATAAATTATTTATGTTGTTTGAGTTTGAATTCCTAAATACATAAAATAGGATGACTTCTCCATGTTTCATAGCACAATATGAGTAATATAGAAACTGTTTGACATATTATTATCATCTGATTTTTAACTGAATCTTAATTTCATTATAGTAATATTAAAAGAAGTTCTGATTGAAGTTGATAGTAGTTTTACCAATAGAGCTTTTTTGAAGTCTGATGATAAAAACTTGGTCACAAACATCTTTTTTTAAATTTCTTTATACCAAGCAGGAATAGCATTAACTTTAGATGATCTTTCAAAACTGTAGGGTATTTTTTTCAAATATCAGTAATCTTACATTACCAAGACTTAATGATATCTTATAATTTTGCTGTTGACATTTTTTAGAATATGTTGATTGTAATCAAAATAATATTCCTTTTTGGTATAGGCATTTTAGATAAAATAGAGTCTACAATATTTTCAGAATTAAAAATTGTTGTTGTATATTGATTTCCAATTTCCACTCTCTGGCCTTCTGAACTGTGCAGAATTTACCATTAAGCTAAATAAGCTAATGCTTGGGACCTCAGCTTTTAGGAATGTCTAAAATATAAACTTCAGAGTTTGTCATTTGATAATACTATTTCTAACTTTGTTTCTGGAAAATTGCATAGATGGCATTTTTAGATTTGCTTCATTTCCCACGAATTATGTATTTATATAAGTTAAACATATTTGTATGATTTTTATGTACACATCTTAAAGTTAAATAATTTAATAAAGACTTTGGTATGTATTAATAACCTGTGGAAATAGACAGATGTGCCTTTTTTATACAAAGAAAAAAAATTGGGGAAGGGGTCTCAATTTTTTGTTAGCTGGAGTCTAAAAAAATATAAATCTGGCCCTGCATTTGAGAAAAGTAAATAATAGAAAGCTTGGAACTATCCTACTGACAAAAAAAAAGAACTAATATTACAATATTTTATTTTAAAGCTAAATCAATGCATCTCAAATTATTTTGATTTTATTTAAAATTATACATATTCCAAAAGCAATACAGTATTTTTTTTAAAAAAAGCTTTACTATATTTTGTTTTTCTGCATACAATTTTAGTTTAACTTATATTATTTTGTTTTTTCAAGATATAATCATTCCAAAAATTTTATATTTGCAAAAAATTTTAAAAATATGAATTAAATTTTAGTTTATTGGCTAAAATAATAAATTGTATTTTGAGTTTGAAAACTTACATTTATTTCTTCATACTTTCCAACTAAAATATGAGTAATCAGGAAAAAATCTAAAAGCAACATTTTAAAAAGTATTTTATTTTAATTCTCAACTATAAGTTTCAAATAATAAATAAACCAGTTTGTAAAACTTTTGCCTACTATCTAAGTTTTGTATTTCATTTATAATATATAAATAACCCTGTATTTGAATATTCTTTAATATCAGAGGAATTTTAACATTATGAATCGCTAACGAATTTTTTTTTTATTATCTTTAGAATTATTTACAAGAATAAACCTGACCTATATTATTTTAAAGCCATACATTGCACTCTCTTTATCTAGATAAGTAGATCCTAAATGACATTTTCTTTTTGCAATATAGACATATTGCATTATCATAAAAATTGTGCAGCTTAAAAGTAAACCTTTTGAAACAACCTTGTTTATCTTTAAATCATTATAATTTATAAAAATTGCTTCATTTTTTAAATCCAAAACCAGACCTATACATCATTGTAATTTTTGATCATGGCATCTCATCTATTGGCCTTTTACATTTAAACCAATTTAAAAGGTTGTTATGGATAATGACTTTGTTAAACATAAATCTTCAATTTACATCATGGTTACAATATGACTATCATATGTTCTGTTTAAATATTACTGTGGTGATATTTTTTATTTCTATTATAAATGTTTCTTTATTATTCATAATTGTTTTGCTTTATAAGATAACCATAATCTACAGGCTATGACAATCATAGAAATATTTTTCTCATTTAATTTAAACATTTCTAACATGTCTCTTAAAGTAAAAGATTTATAAGTTTTTTCTTCATGATCACCAGATGGATACATCATTAAATAATACTTAGCACAAAAATATTAAATAAGTATTAAAAAATATTAAACACAAAACTACATATATTTATTTTAGTTTATAAACTATCAAAAATTAAAAATTGCCAGAGATATATTAAAAAAAAATCCTGAAAACATGTTGACATTCAATGATAAGAGAGTGCATATTAAAACAGTGACATGCCAAATATAAAATTTTTACTATTTTGGCAAAAATATATTATGTTGTAGCATTTCACTTACTTACAGTACTGTTCTGATTATTAAAAAAATGTTAATTTTTTTTAATAATCTGTGTGCATGATAGAGATAATATTTATATAAAACTTAATTAACTTATATTTATATTGATATGAAGACTTTCACAGATTATGGATACAAATCCTATATTTTGTTGGTTCATTCATGTGTGATTTGATAATGAATATACCAATGTTTCAGCCTGATCACACAAGCAATCAACAGAATAATGAATAGAATATTATAAAGATGTGTGTGCATTGTAAACACTGGTTTATAACAATGTTAAAATTCCATCAATAGGTAAAAAAAACTGAAAATAATAGATTATTTTGATTCTAGGAAAATTTCACTAGACTCTGTCTCCATTGTAAATTTAATAATTTTATATACATGTTTTTTTTCTACTGGGGAAACTCTAATATTGTTAAAAATCAGTGTTTATGGTGCTCTAATAACATATTTATCATATTTTATTCCTTGCCCAGATGATAGATTGTGTGATCAAGCCAAAGTGTCAATATATTCATTATCAAAGTTATACACAGATGGACTTGCAATATATATATGTGTTGTGACAATTAAAATTTGGTGTAATTTCGATGCTTGGTATAATGTCAAGCATTAAATTTTTTTTCTTATTATTTTCTAATTAGTTTTAATAGATAATATATTAGTCTGAGAGTATTGAAATTGTTGCTATGACAATAAATGTTAAAGCAAGGAATGCAGTATTATTGCAACTTAAATTTATAAATTAATTTTTTTTTTTAAATGTCATAGCATCGACTGGGACGTGAACCCGCAACCTGGGCAATTGCCTGCAAGTGCAAGGCAGTCGCGCTGACCTCTCGACCACCAATACAAGACTAAATTAATTTTATTCATTTAAAATATATATGTAAACAATGAAATTTATAATATTGATAAAGTTCTTATTGTTTCTTTATTCTATATATTTTATTTACCACATTCATAAGTAGAAAATCCTAGACATGTATATAGTTATCTTTATATGATATGTATAATATTTTATTGGAATAATATACAAATAAAGTATGTATTTCCAATGCAATATTGTAAGAATGTAGTGTAAATTGTTTTAGTTTGTGTGAAGTTAAAAGAGTATCATTTGTGTTTTTAAAGTGTAAATATTATTTTTTATATGTAATGATTATAAAAAAGATTTTAAGTGAGGGACACAAAAAGATTTTGGTATTAAAGTAAATAAAGAGTGCAACATTAGTTTTGATAATGAAAATGACATCAATTGTAAGATATTATAAATAAGACTGAATGATTTGCATTCGCTCTCTAACATTTTGAATTTCATTGCAGCAAACTCAAGTCTTTATATATATATATTAAAAGTACTTGCTTGATAACTGCAAAGTGATGGAGTAGAAAGGATTATATTTGTCTACGAAAGTAGACTTATTACTGAATATTTGTTAAAAGAAGAAAAAAAGTGATCTATAGCATTCAAATTCATCTTGATAGTTCCCTAGTAAAAAAAATGCTTGCCATACGTGAACAAAACATTTTAATAATAAAACATTAAAATTGATAATATACTGCTATGTATATGGATTGCTTTTATCTACAGATATCATTTCATAATATTGATGAAATATTTAACAAAGAATGTAAATCAATTTATTTCTACATTGTATCAATATAAATAGAGATTGGCAACTGTTTATTTAAAATGCCATTCCTATATTAAATGTTTGCTACATAAAAATAAAAAAACAATACTTCAAGAATATTGAAATTTACCAAATAGACATTGTTTTGGATAATTATTTATGATACTTTTATCTTGTTTGGATTAATGAATATCATTGAATTACAGCTTATAGAATAGACATTTGAACTATTATATTTCTTTGAAATGTCAGACAGGAGATCTATGTTCAGGTCATATCTTAATAAATATTTTATTTATGTATTTACTTGTATCATATTTTATAAATATTATTGATTATTACTATATTGTAAGTACTGTAGTTAATTGTTTGTTATATGCGTATGAAATAAAGAAAGGTTAAACATTTAGATTTAAATTTATATCCTAAATTTTATAACTTAAAAAAACTTTAATTTGAAATATTGTATGATTATCTGTTGAATGCAAATTAATTCGGGATATACATGACATAAGTATTGAAAATCTGAAAGGATTGTATTGTAACAATTATTCATTGATATTTTATTTGGAAAATAAGGTAAACAAATAAACACAGTTATGATTCCACTAAATATCACATGCCCACCATTTCTTATGATTGTTTCTCACTGATGAAAACCACAAACTAAAAACTAATCTGGGGATACTGGATAAGTAGGCATGAGATAAGGATTTTATGCACATACCTCCTTGTATTTATTGATTACTCTGGCTTGCACAGAGTGGTACTACTAGAGTTTTAACTCTGTTTTCAAACTTATTATGGGTATATTTTATCTTAATCAATTACTTTATTATGAAGATTGTAAAAGTATCATTAGCTTTCTTATATTTTAAATAGTGTATGCATGTAGCAATATTTTCATTCCACATAAATTTTGTATATCATATATTAAGCATTAAATAGGTGAACGTTTACTATATAAGTACCTATTTTTATTAGTATTAATTTAGATGGAGAATAGATTTCATTATATTTAATTAAAGTGTAGGTCACAAACATTTATTGTCTATTTGTCTTTTTTCATATTTATTGTTAATAAATTTTTAATTCATTTAAATAAGTAAACTTGCTTTTGTAGTCATTTCAATTAATAATACAAATCTATTGGCTAATACAATTTTAATATATAGTAGTTATATATTGATTTACACCATATATTTTATAATAAATAATCATAAAATAGTCCAGGATTGATTTGGTATATGTATGTATTATTACATATTTTCTTTATTATAAATCTAATATATCATTGTTATTTGAAAAGATAGTTAGAATGATGATAATTTTATGATGTTATAAAATTGGTAATTGCATACAGTGACATTAAGTAGAACAATTTACTTTGTTTAGATTTAAAACTCATTTGTGTAGATTATATATTTAATTTAAATATTAAATTTTTAATATTATCATATGCTTATAATAGAGTAGTAATAATATTATGCATATTAGGGTAATTACAATTTAGAATTCAATAACTTGGCTTTATTCATTTGAAGCATAATTTATTGTAATTTGCTTAATCATATTTGTATAAGTATCAAATAAGAATCTTTCATTTATTTCATGTTATTATAATTTGGATATTGTAAATTGTAAAACTGTTGGAAGTATTGAATTTCTTTTTATATCATTACAAGTTGGCATAAGTGGTCAAGTATGTTAGATGAGTTGATCTTGTATGTTATGTTTTATTAGTTTTGGCATTATAAATATCTTATTCCATTACAATTTGATGTTCTAAATTTATGAGGTTTTTAAAGAAATTTTTTATATATTTTATCAATGATAGATTAATGGGCATAAATATATATAGGACAACAAAATCATTTACTATTATTAAGTATTTCTATTCTGTTACAATTGGTTTACCTAATAAAAATATATTAATATTTATAAAATAGAGTTGCTTTATTAGCATTATTTTCATTTTATTCTATTACAATTCACTCTCGAATTTGTGAGGTAATCTGAAATATTAGTTTCACATATTTTTATTAAATTTTATTCCACTTCTTATTTGCATTGCTTAATTATATACTGTAATGCACAATATACTCTTTAATTTACACTGTACAATGCAGTTAACATAAGATATATTTTATTTCCTTTCTTACAGTTTCAACTGTCCAGCAGTCATCATCAGAGCTACAACATTTAAACATATACAATTAATATAAATTTAATATCTATTCATACATATATCAACACATATATATACACACATACATATACATACTTAAATATATTTATATGTATATTTAAGTATGTATATGTATGTGTATATATATATGTTGATATGTGTATGAATAGATATTAAATTTATATTAATTGTATATGTTTAAATGTTGTAGCTCTGATGATGACTGCTGGACAGTTGAAACTGTAAGAAAGGAAATAAAATAAATCTTATGTTAACTGCATTGTACAATGTAAATTAAGGAGTATATGGTGCATTATAACATATTTTTATTCCATTATAATTGGTAATCAATGATTAGGCTATACTTTTCTTCTGTTATAATGGGTGTCTCAAATCCATGGGTCATATTAAAGTCTTCGTTTCCTATTCTTATTATTTATACTTTTCTTTTTTTATAATGGGTGTCTCAAGTCTATGGGTCATATTAAAGTCTTTGTTTCATATTATATATATATTACTCCAAATCAATTACTCTTTACATGCTACTAATATAAATAATTGAGTTGAACTATGGTTGTAGTTTCCAATATTTTTTTAAATATAAATGAAGTTTCTCCTCACTGCATTTAATAAAAAAATATTTTCAACAACTTCAGTCAGCAGGATAAATGATAGATAAACTAAATTATTTTAAATAATTAATTTAAATCAATTGATATTATAATTTAGAGTACATCTATTTTAAGTCATTTCAAAACTCCACAAACAAATGATCAAATAATAAATATATAATGATGAATAATTACAATGCCTAATCTATATAGCATTGAGATGCTTATGATTTCTTTGCAGAATTTAAAAATAGTCACAAATAACTCTGCCCTATAAATGAAAGCATTAATCAATTTTAATTAATTTGGTTAAAATATTTTGGCTGAAGTTGTTCAAGATATTTTTCCATTTAAAATCTTGGAGTATGATAGGAAACCGTCATTTCTTTATTACAAAGGTTTACCAAGTACTACAACTAGAAGGCAAGTCAATTATTAAAAATGAACCATGACTGTTTCACAATATTGATATTGTAATTGTCATAATTTTATACATATAATAAATCCTCTGAAAGATTACAATATTTTATAAATATTTTGTGAGCAATTTTTAAAGCATTATTTTATATTAAGACATTTATTTCTAATGTGACTATATCTGATACAATTTGTTTTTCTGTTACAAAAAAGGAAATAAACAAACAAGCAAAAAATAAACCAATAAATAGATTTCCAATTTTAAAATAAAAATAAAATCAGAAAAACAGTATATTTAGAAATATATATATAAAAAAAGGAGATATACTTTCAATTTTTTATTAAAGTATGAACAGAAAAACAGAGTGCATCTGAAATAAAGTACATTTATTACTGAAATATTTTTTTTATATTATATACTATATTATATGTGACAAATTAAAAATGAAATTTTATTTTTATGTTTATGTGAGACTAATGGTATTTTCCTTTTAATTAATTTCAATAGGTTATTATTTCTCAATTTTATTTCACCTTTTATTTATTCCAATACATGATGTTTAAAGAATTAGATAAAATTCTTGTCATAAGCAGTTATATATACCAAAAGATCATCCACATATCATAAAATAACACATTTTCTATGCCTTTGTGTATAGTAGACCATCTCCAATTCCCATAATTATTTCTTTTTAAGATCACCAATATTTTTTAAAATCACTTTCAACATATCTTTCATAATTCATAATGTCCTTTGAGATGTATTTATGCATATCCTGATTCAGTTTTTTTTTTTATAATTTCTTCAAAAATAGTTAATTTTTTCTTTTCAATATTTCTTCAATATTTATAGTATTGTTCCAAAATATACTTTATTTTATTCCATATCCACATTTCAAAGCTCCAATTTTTTTCCTCACTTAGTCTAATTGTTCATGTTTGCACTCCATATGAAGGTATATTGCTACAAAAATATTATAACATTTTGGATCAAATTTCAATGATTCACAGAATAATATAAATAATATTAGAAAAATTAATATTCTCAAGTTTATAACTATTCGAGCTAAACATTGCTGAAGGGTTTGTTTCAAACTGCTGAATAAAGCACACAAGGTTTTGAAAATTGATTCCTAAGTTAAAGTAATATAGGGTGTATTTAAAAGATTAAAATATTATTTATACTATCTTTTAAATAGATAAAAATAGCAGCATTTTTCACACACTGTAAATCCACAAATGAAATAACAATATCTTTGGTTTTGAATTTAATTGTTTCAATTTACAACCTGTATTTCATCTTGATATCAACTTCATGGAGTTCCTTATATGTTCTACAAAGACCAATGGTAAATAAATAAAAAGCAAAGTGTCCTAATATATATCCCTGTTTAAATTCAGTTTTTATTTCAAATGTCTTAAATTTTCCATCATTTATAATGATTCTTCCTTTCATATCATAATATATAAGCTATATAATATGAATAAATGTCAATAAACAATTGTATAATTTCAAGCATTGCCACAAATCTATTTCATTCTCATAATCAAATGTCTTAATTAAATCAATAATAAGAATACAGACTTTGACTCATTTAACAGACAATTGATGACAATCAAAACTGGATGAATATTATAATACAGCTTTAATTTAAATTGCAAATTCTGTTTGATCAGTAAAACATGTAAATATCTGACAATATGTTCTTATGGTTCAATACAGTAATGCATAAGTGCACTCTGGAACTCAAGATCCATGGTAGTGTTTATGCTCTGTTACATCTAGTGCTTGAATTTCTTTTATAAAGTACCAAGTAACAAATTATGTGATTATTGAATAACTACATAGCAAATATAGATTCTTGCAAAATGTAAATATATAATATAAAAATAAATACTAAACAATATACAAAGCTATAGAAATTATAATTTGAAAATATTTTTATTTTTTACTTATTAGCATTCATAAATATATAGTTAGAAGAATTTGAACTCAGGATATTTCAATTTATTCATTCTCCATGGCAATGACAAACAACTGATACACATGACCACACACATGTAAAAAAGGTACATGATACCCAATATATATATTTTGTGTAAAACCAGCATTTATAAGTTGGGCCAGATCATATTCTCCCACACATCAATGCTTAGTTTATATTAAAATAGCAATTCCTCAAACTTTTAATGGACAGGTTTCAATCTTCTTACCCTTCCAGCTATTCAACCATTCATTTCATTGAGAAACTGACAGTGAAATACTCAAAGATCTTATTGGGTTGGGTGTTTCTACAATATCAAATCCAATAAAAGCTTTGAGCATTTCATGATCATTTTTTCAATGAAATGAATAGTTGAATAGTTGGAAGGGTGAAAAGATTGAAGCCTGACCATTAAAGTTTGAGGAATTATTATGTTAATATAAAATGAACATTGATTGTATATATGTATGAGAAGTTATGATCTGGCCCAACTGATGAGTGCTGGTTCTGCACAAAGTATGCATATTGTGAATTGTGTATCTTTTTACATGTATGTAGTCATGTGTATTTGCTATTTGAGATGGAGTGGAGATTAAATATATGAAAAAATTCTGAGTTCAAATTCCTATATATATATATATATATATATATATAATATATCATATATATATATATATATATATATATATGATATATTAGGTATAAGCAAATTGCATAATGCCTTAGAATTAATATTCATAAAATATTTTTAATGGTAATGACTTAATTTCCATTGGAGTTTTTGAATGCAACATGTCACCCTAATCAAACATTGCAGAATATCTTCTATTCAAAGATAAAATTAACAAAAAAACATATGATGCATAACCTTCATAAAAAATTAAATAAAATCGGACAATAAAATAGAGGATGGAGATGATATTTTAAGAGATGATTATAAGTTTAAACAAATACAATTTATTGTGATGATGACAGATTTTCTACAAACACAATGATGTTCTGTGCTATCTTAAAGCTAAAAATTTATTATATATTTTATCTTGGACAGATACTTTAAACTCTAATTAAAGATAAATATAACCGTTATTAATAAATGTAAACATTTGGAATAATTAATTCTACTTTTATTTACATTTGTCTATATGTAATATTTTAACTTTACTACATATACTCTAGTTACATGAATAGACATGTACAAAATGCATCTTGCAAACCATTTTTTTTTATTCATGTAATTAGAGTAGATGCCTTTTATTGTTAAAAGGAGGTTGCCTTGACAACAGTTTGAGATTGATTGAGATTGTATAGGTATTGACCGTTTTGTAATGGATAACCATTACAAACCAGTCAATACCTAGACAATTTCAATCAATCTCAAACGGTTGTCAAGGCAAACTCCTTTTAACAATAAAAGTCATCTATGACTTTTAAAATATAAATTTTGAGGATCATTGTGAAGATTACTTGAAGTGTTAAAGTTATTTGAAGAATTATAAAAAAATATTTATTAAAAAATTTAAAACAAAAGTACTGAATTGGATGTATATTAAGAGACATTAAAATTATAAAGATTTTCTGGAGAGATCTACAGAAATTGAGAGAATAACAGTAGAAAAAAGTGATGACTTGAAAAAGATTAGTGAAAATTAGAAAAAGAATTGAAAGAGAAGTCTATTATAAAACAAATTATGGAGAAGATAAATAAGAGACACTTAATATTAACAAGTGAAGATAAAGGGTCAAAGTTTGTTGTTTTAAATGAAATGGACTATGATAGATAAATAAAAGAAGATATTGTAAAGCAAGGATATCAAAAACTGAATAAAGATCCAGGAAATGGAATTAAAAGAAAATATAAGATATTATTAAATGATATGAAAATGAAACAGCTAATTAATGAAAAAAATATAAATGTTTATATCCTACAGCCTTTGAACATCCATGTATATCTGTGAAGGTTAAAACACATAAGGTTGATATGACAGTAACAATGATATTAAACTTTAATAATTATATATTTAAAGATGTATGTAATATAATATATAAAAGGATTCTCATTGCAATAGGTTTTGGCAAGTATTGTATTAGGACTTCAGAAAAACATAAAAATAAATTAAAGTGTAAAGCTAAATAGAAATGGAATGATTGTATCCTTTGATACTGAAAAAATGTATCATTGTACACCTACGGGAGATAGTATAAAATATTTATTGAAAAAATAAAAATAAGTAATATAATTTCAAAAGAATTGCTATACATTATCAGAAAAGCATTATTATTGATAAATGATGCTTTATATTTTAATGTAATAAACAATTTTGGAAAATAAGAAAGGGATGAGTTATGGGTTGCAATTCTAGTGGGATTTTATCATCAATTATGATTGAATAAGAGGAAAATATAATTGATAACTATTAACTTAAAAGGCTGAAACCTCTCGCATGTGTTTTTAGAATGCTTGTATAACAGTCAATCAGATGTAATGATAGCTGTCTAGAGGGCTCTCAAATTGCAACACAAGACAGAGATTTTACAAGAAAAGGATGGTTCCACCCTTTTCTTTACTTAACTTTCTATATAAAAATTAAAGAAATTCTAGAATATCATACAGATGTTGATGATATGATTGTAATAGGTAATAGTATAAGTATTGTTATTTTATTTAAAGAATTTAACAATAATAAATACAATATTAAATTTACAATGGAAAAAGATGAGAAGAGATAAAAGTAGACATTTTTTAAGAAAAAGAGTTAATTGGTAAAATCCTTATTAAACATTATATTAAGGACAAAGAAAAAAGAAGTATAATTGATCTAAATTCATATCAGCCATGGCAACAGAAAATAGCAACTTTGAAAGAGTTTAAACTAAAAAATGATAGGCTAATATTGAATATAATAAAATCATTTGAACAGAAATTGGAAGTTAAGAATAATTATGTTAGTATTGGATATAAAAGAAAAGATATTAAAAAAATTACAATAATAATAATAATAATACAAAAGGTAGTATAAAGCTTTGTTATTAAAATAGAAAGTGGGTTTCAGTTTCATATTCAGAGCATTTATATAAGACACTGATAAAAGAAAATTTACCTGATGATAATAAAATAGGATGAAAAAATAGTAAATCTTTAGGAAAATGGATTTGTAATTCAAAAAGGACAGGGAATATTAAAAATAGAGTAGGATTGCTTGATTAAATTAGTTGTGACCTTTGCAATATGATATATATATATATAGGTCAGACAGGAAAGACTGCCATGGAAAGAGGTAAGGATCATGATAGGACAATTAATAGAAGGATATAAGATCATGGCCATATATACATTTTGGATACTGGACATAAATGAATTGTAAAAATATGTTCAGGTAATAAAGCCTGTTAAATATTACAAGAAAAGAAAATGTTATAACACTTTGTATAGTCAAAAAAATTTAAACAAATGTGCAAACATGGTCAAAGGTACAGCACAATTAGGGGGTAAATGGGCATTGTTAGATTATTGGAAAATTTAAAGTTATAATTTTAAAAATAGAAGAAAGGGATCATTATTATTGCTTTTTTTAGATAATTTGTAAATATGTATATATTAGGGGGGGGGCAGGACTGCAATAAGTTGAATCATTTTTATGCACATATATTATTTTATTAATTATATTTAATGTATGTATTTTAATAATGATATTTATTGCAATGTAATGTAAATAATGTCCATTGGGGAAGTTGCTGCAGAGTAATTGGTCATGTGATTGTGTAAAAAGAAACATTTGAAAAGATTCCATCAAAAATGAAAACTGGACTGATGTATTAAATAATATTTTTATTTATGTGAGTTCTCTACTTCAATTTTATTTTGAATTGGATATTTTTAATTTTATATATAGAAGACAACATTATGGACAAATTTTAACATTGAAATTTCATCATTAAAAATATTTATAGTTTTGATTGTCTGCATTGTAAATAATAATAAACATTATTCTATAGCAAGAATTGATCGAAGAAAAAAAATGGAAGAAAGTGAGAAAAAAATTGTAGCAAGTTTTTTTTGCTGGAAATGTTTAACGATGGAACATTTTGTATTAATAATGTATGGACATTTTTATATACAAATTTGGATAATGTTACTGTGGTATTAGAGCTGCGACATGAAGAATTATAATCGTTTAATCATTAAATTAATTAGGGTATTAAATCAAAAACATATTTCTAAATCTACATTTAAAAAAAAACCAATTTAACAAAAAAAATACGAAAAGCATTAATGTGAAGAATAGTTAAAATGCGTTTTAAATCAAATTGAGTGTGTGTTTGCACATGCATATTCTGCATAATCTATTTTAATACATTGTACAGGCTTACACCTGCATTTATATATGTAATATATGCAGAATTCGAACTCAGACTTTTACACTACCTACAACTCTCAGTGCCATCTTATATTGCTGACTCAGTTAATCGCACACATGTTGAAAAGATAAATAATCACCAATGTTTGTATTTTGTGCTAAACCAGCACTCATCTGTTGGTTCAGATTACCATCTCCACACATATATACAATTAGTACTCAGCTTTATATTAAGATAACCAATCTTCATACTTTAATGAGTGCTGGTTTAGCACAAAATATGTATTTTGGTGATTATTTATCTTTTCAACATGTGTGTGATCAGGTGAGTCAGCAATATAAGATGGCGCTGAGAGTTGTAGGTCATGTGAACATGTGAGTTTAAATCCCACATATATTACATATATAAATGCAGGTGTAAGCCTGTACAATGTATTACAATAGATTATGCAAAATATGCACATGCAACACACACACTCAATTTGATTTAAACACGCATTTTAACTATTCTTCACATTAATGCTTTTCATATTTTTTTTTGTTAAATTGTTTTTTTGAAATGTAGGTTTTAAAATATGTTCTTGATTTAATAACCTAATTAATTTAATGATTAAACGATTATAATTTTTCATGTTGCAGCTCTAATACCACAGTACCGTTAATTTTATTAGATTTAAAAGTTAATATGATGCGATATGTTGGACTATTTCCATCATTTATAAGTGAATGTTGAATGTATAGAAAATTTTAAACTTCATTTATTATTAACAAGTTGTTTGTATTTGGAAAGTTTAAATAAAGTTTAAAATTTCTATACATTCAACATTCACTCATAAATGATGGAAATCGTTCAACATATCACATCTTATAATATATCATCATTTCAAACCTTCAGACAAATATTATGGTATTAATATACAAACAAGTATTGAGAAACTAAAACATCAATTGTAATTTTTAAATACATGTAAAAAAATAATAATGGAATTATGCTCAACTCAAGTAGATTTGAAATTAATAAGAATAAAATTTTATGTAATAAAATTCAGAGAACAGTTATGAATGATTTTTGAAAAAAAAAAAAATATAGAAGTGGATTGCAATATTAGGAAATATAATAGACAGAAAACTATTTTGAAATCACATATATCTAAGGAATTATTGGAGTGTATAAATTATAATTTATTGACTTATAATAGCAAATTAAAGAATAAGTTTTACAAGAAATATGATAATAAATGGAGATAATTGTGTTCCAAAGAAATTAAATCAGATGAAAAAATAGTTAATTGTTTTGTGGTAAAAAATTGTAATAAGGAAGAAATTGTTAATAATTTTGTAAATATATCTAATATTAATTTTTCAATTGACCAATCACAGATTTTAAATAAAAGGATTAAATTTATACCATTTCGGAATAGAGATATCCATAAAACAACACTTGTTAGTGTGGAAGCTGCAAGTATTAAGAATAGTTTGAAAGCTGAATTACAATCAAAAATTAATAATGCTATTAATAAAAAGCACACATGTACTAAAAGGAATGGAAGGATAAGTCTATTATAAGACAAATTATGGAGAAGATATATAATGATCATTTAATAGAAACAAGGTTTGTTGTTTTAAATGAGATGGACTATGGTAAAAAAACAAAACAAGATATTGTAAAACAGGCATATCAAGTGATAAATAATGATCCAGAAATAGAATTAAAACAAAATATAAGATTTTATGTTAATTATATGAAAATGAAACAATTAATGAAAACGAATATAAGTGTTTATATCCTATAGCCTTTGAACATCCATATATATTTGGAAAGATTAAAACACATAAAGATGATATGCCAGTAAGAATTATATTAGATTTTAATAATTATATTATTAAATATTTATGTGATTTAATATATAAAAAAGATTCTCATTGCAATAGATTTTGGCAAGTATTGTATTATAAATTCAAAAGAACTTAAAGAAAAATTAAATAGTGTAAAACTAAATAGAAATGGAATGATTGTATCATTTGATATTGAAAAAATGTATCATAGCATACCTAGGGAAGATAGTGTAAAAATAGTAATTGAAAAAATAAAAATGAGCAATATAATTTCAGAAGAATGGCTATATGTTATTAAAGGATCTTTATTATTAATAAAACATGCTTCATATTCTGAATATAATGATGAATTTTGGAATATAACAAAGGGATGAGTTATGAATTGTTTTTTTAGTAGGATTTTATCATCAATTATGATTGATTATATGTAGATAATTATAATTGATAAGTATATAAAAATAAGGAAATTGTAGAATATCATAGATATTTTGATGATATAATTGTAATAGGTAATAGTAGAAGTATTGTTATTGCATTTAAAGAATTGAACAATAATAAATACAATATTAAGTTTACAATGGAAAAAGACAAGAAAAGATTAAAGTATTTAGCCATTTTTTAAGAAAAGGGATTAATGATGAAATACTTATTAAACATTATATTAAGAATAAAGAAAAAAAATGTATAATTGATCTAAATTCACATCAGCCATGACCAACAGAAAATAGCAGCTTTGAATGAGTTTAAGTTAAGAAATGATAGGTTAACATTGAATATAAAAGAAGAATTTGAACAGAAATTGGAAGTTGAGAATTATTAATATAGGAAATAAAATAAAAGATATTAAAAAAAAAAATCAAAAATCATAATAATAGTACAAAAATTAGTGTAAGGCATAAGTATAAAAATAGAAAGTGGGTTTCAGTTCCATATTCAGAGCATTTATATAAGACATTGATAAAATAAAAGTTATCTGATGATATTAAGATAAAATTGAAAAATAGTAAATCTTTAGGGAAATGGCTGCATAACTCAAGAAGGATGAGTAATATTAAAAATAGGGTAGGATTGGTTTATAAATCATCTATGATCTTTGCAATATTATATATAGGTCAGACAGGAAAGACTGCCATGGAAATAGATAAGGAGCATGATAGAGCAATTAAGAAAAAGGATATATGGTCAGTGTCATATATACATTTTTTGGACATGGGAAAAAAGAAATTGTAAAAAAAATATTCAAGTAATAAAATTTAAAAAAAATTAAGTGGAAAGATAATTTTATGACATTTTGTATATTCAAGAAAATTTAAACAAATGACTAAACATGGTTAAAGGTCCAGTGCAATTAGGGGGGAAATGGGCATTGTTATATTATTGGAAACTTTATAGTTATAATTTTAATATAAAAGAAAGAGATTATTATTATTGTTTTTTTTTTAGATTATTTGCAAATATATATATATATATCGAAAAAAAATGACTGCAATAAGTTTAATCATTTTTATGTACATATGTGTATTTTATTAATTATATTTAATGTATGTATTTTAATAATTATATGTATTGTAATGTAATGTAAATAATGTCCATTGGGGGGTCTTGCTGTAGATTAATTGGCCACGTGTTTGTGTAAAAAAATCTTGAAAAGTTTCCATTAAGGAAAAAAAACTAAATTGATGTATTAAATAATATTTTTATTTATACTGAGTTGTTTATTTCAATTTTATTTTAAATTGATTATTTGTAAGCTGATATATATTTATAAGATTTATCATTTTCAAGATTGTGAGATTTTAAGCCATTTTTTGATCTCTGTTTTGTTTACTATTTAAGAATATTTTGATATCTATTTATTCACCAATATTGGAATACCTATTGAATTGTCTACTGACATATTTAAAAGATAAAAGTGAAATCTTATAAGAACCTGAAAAAGTTTCAACTTTTGCTTAGTTCTGATTCAAATTCCAGGTCATACACATCGTAATAAGATATGTTAACTACTGTACCATGATAGTATTCATTTGGTTGGGTTGATAATAATAGCAAAAACAATATTCCTTATAAACATAATTTAAATTTGCCAGATTTTATAAGTGGTTTGTATCTTTAATAAAAGTTTTACTTGTAATGAAGCAAAAGTTTATAATAAACTTCCTCTTCAAGTAAGATCTATGGATAGTTTAGCTTTAAAAAAAGAAGCTAAACAGTTATTTGTTGGAACATTTGCTTTAAAAATAAATGCATTTTTAAAATTATTATTAATATTTTTTTCATATATTGGAATTGTAATTTTTAAAACAGGCAAAACTTTTCATACAGTAGTGCCACTCAGTGCCAGCCAGAGTAATCAATTAATGCCAGAAGGATTGTGCATAAAATCCTCATCTAGTGCCTATTCATCCAATATCCCCAGACTAGGCTCATGACCTTTGTCAGTGAGGAGCCTTGGATCTGAGAGCACTGCACCTAAATCTTAGGATCTAATGCAACCCTTCAGCAGCCACCTTTTATCTCTACTTAACTAGATGGGGATTTTATGCACAAGCCTTTTGGTATCCATTGATTACTGTGGCTGGCACTGAGCGGCAGTACTGTATGGAGAGTTTTGCCTGTTTTAATAACAGTTATGTGCAAGCATAAGAAATGGTCATCATGTGATGTTTAGTGGTTTAATGGAATTTTTTTACTAAGAGTGTATCCTTTCTTGTGTATATATTTTTTAATGTACTTACATACTGTTCATTATTTGTTTTTTGTTTTATTTTTATATATATTTATATTGTTGCTTTAGTGGAGAATCATCTACTTGCTAAACCATCCCATTTACAGAATCATATATATTTTTTAGTTGGCAATAAAATGATTATATATTTATTTAATGACAATAATGATTACACAATTTGGTAATAAGTATTTTATTTTTCTTTATTCTAATCGATTTTAAAAAAAAATGTATAAAATTCACAAAAAAATTTAATGGAGACCTGAAATGAAACAAACATTCGACTTCACGAATAAATTTTTTGTGGTCTGATAAAACAAACCTCTACCTGAGTAGAATAATTCTATGCAGTCTTGAATTAAAAGAATGTCAGTTAGACAGAAAAAAATAGAAATAACAATAACACCAATATTATGAATTATTGTGAACCAAGTAATTATGCTTTACGAAATTTAAATCACGAAAAAACTTATATTTATGATGCTCAAATAAATTTTCCATATATTACTAATGTCCTTAAGTATAAAATAAACAGTAGGAGAAAAAAAATGATAATAATCTGCTCAATCTGACATATATTTGTATTTACTATATTAAATAACATACTTCTACTCAAGCGCTTATTATTCAGCAATTAGGCAAATCTTAATGAGTAAAGCTTTACTTCACCTTTTCTTTAACCTATGACGTATTTCTTCACCTTTTCTTCACATCAAAACGTGTTGCACTTCATTGAAATACATGCAGAATTTTCACTTTTCTATCTACTCTTCCAACAACAAAAAAATCCTATAAGAGATAAGGTATTACTTTTTTTTTTTTTTTCATCTTATGGTGACACTAAGTCAGCCTAATAATGATAAATAAGCATTACCTAATCCCTCATTACTATTATAAATTGGGCTAAAATTTAATATTGATATAACAGTTGAAAATTACTATTGATTAATAATTTATTATATATAAAATTCATAAAATTAAAATTTTACCGAAATTGAATATTTGTTTCTTATTTTATACACTAATCAATACTCACAGATTTTATTTTCCTATAATCTCTTTTAAAGTAAATTTAAACAGACATTTTTTTCTTTATATATTAAATATCAATATTATCTTTTTAGTTAGTTTTTATCGTTTTTTATTTATATAAACATATATATTTAAATCAAATAGTTTAAATAGTTTAAGTAATAACTTTTAAAACTATATATATTGCATAAAAACATTTTCTTAATAAAAAGTTATTTTTCTGGATTTTTTTGTTTTGTTTTTAATGTAGCACTCACCTTAAATACCCTACAAGAACCCTCCACAAGCAGTAGAGTGGTTTGACTTTCTTCACTAATAAATGTTTAAGATACGATAAAGTTGAGAATAAAAATACATTGATTATAAACTTTAAAAACAAAACCCTAGAAACTAGATAGTTTGCTTGTTTTTATTTGCAGTAAAGATAACAAAAGTTTTATATATATATAACAAAGAATCTTTATTCAATGCTAAATTTTAGAGTGAAATAACATAGTAGTTAATGTACAAACTATATTTATTATTTAAAGCCCCCCAAAAATAATTATCCTTGACAGCCAGTAGGCATTGTTTGCTGTCCTAATTCAGATCGAACCAAGACCAATAGGAAAGACAATTAAGCCCCAAGTTTGATTACAATTTTAAAAACTACCGGAAGAATATATTATTTGGGTGAGTTGCAGAAATATTATTTTCTTCACTTGAGTATTAATTGCTACCTCAGAGTCAGACTTGCTTTCATTGCAATATTTTTAACAAATATTTATATGCTTTTAAGAGCAGTTCAATTAAGTCTACTCTGGAATCAATTAATGTAATTATTTGATTAGAGTGAAAAAAAAGCTTTGTGTCTAATAGCAGACTTTGAATATAAGTAGAGAAAATTATGTGACGTGACGTTTTGTTAATAAAAGTTCATCAATGTTTTATATACATTTACATTTAAATTGTGCATATATATATAAGGATGTATATGTGTTTGAATAATAGTCAACTGAAGATTTCCAAATACTATTAAGAAATAAATGAACTACCTTTTAGTCGTTATGTTCATTAACTTTATAGTAAAGTTACCGTGATTCATAATATCATAAAGAAAGCTATTATAAACTACAATGATTATGGAAGTGTATATATTAAGCAGTCATTTAATATTAATGCAAACTGACTTGTAATGATTAAAATGTAGATTTACAGAGTAAATATATTTACCTTTATATTTAAATTCTGCAAATAATTTGAACAAACATCAAATTTGTAATTATGAATTTCCAAGTAATAAATAATTGAATTATTCTTTATACAGAGACTGTTATAACATCATATCATGGACTGCAGTAAAAAGGACACTTTTTATTATTGTAAAAGTTATTGAAAATGGAAGGTAGAAGACAATTCAGCTTTTTGTTAATAGTATTTGTAAGTCATCATTTGTTTGTGCATTTTTTTATAGTATATCATCATAATAACTTTCAATCATTATTGTTCCACTACATGATAAAGATCTCTTCAAGTATAAACCAGTTTATCTGATGTTCAGCTTCCCTTTTTCACCACATATCAACAAATATCATTATTCATGCATTAATTTTACATGTGATCTCTTTCTAGGTCTTTTATAATATCTTGGACTACAATTTAAACTGAAACTGTTTATTCTTTACCATCTCTTCTAGCAATAACAGAGCTTCATTTCAATCTCTTAATTTTTCAATAATATCAGTAATCTCTGTTTGCTCTCTTATTAATGTATTTTATTTTCAATCTCTTTTTGCTTCTTCTAACATGTCTGTCATTTGAAGTCTTTACATTGCTCTTTTGTTAAGTACCACATCTCAGTCCATAAGTAAGAACTGATAAACCCACATATTAAAAACCTTTTTCATACATATAGTAATACTACATTTTAATATTGTTTTGTACCAAAAACTCTCTATCCAAGTTTACTTCTATGTTTAATTTCACCCAACCTATTTCCATTTACATTAATAATCTAATAACTGAAATACCCAAGCTTATTATATAACTGTGTTTATATATTTAATATATAGGGTATATGAGCACAGACTTTCACATGACCCACCATTCTCCCAACTATCTTATATCACTGATACACTTGAACACATATATGTTGAAAAGATAAATAATCGCCAATATACGTATTTCATGCCAAACCAGCAATCATTAGTTGGTCCAGACTACCATCTCTACACATATATGCTATAAGTGCTCAGATATATATTAAGATAGCCAATCCTCATACTTTAATGGACAGGCTTCAATCTACTCCACACTGCAACCCTTCAACCGTCCATCCAATTGAAAATCTCATGATGGAATGCTCAAAGGCCACCCTGAGGTCATAGTTATCTTTTTTTTCTTCTGAGAATAGCTTAAAATTGCAAGTATTTAAATAGTTCAATTTTTTATTCTACTTTTAAATAAGGTGCCTAAATTGCAAACGACTGATTTGATGTATACTAAATAGATCACATCGCTGAGATCCAAACATTAATAAGAGCATCAACCAGCTTCTAATATTATGGGTGAAGCTATCAGAAAATGATTTCAATCTCAGCCATATGACACGGGACAGATAACTTTGGAGTGTAATTAAATCGTCAGTTAATTATTATCGTGACAGAATATTTTTGGATAAATATAACAAAGTTAGAACTACTTGATAATGTTTTAAATTCAATATATATCTTTTTATCTACAGCTAACATATAGTTTGTAGTCTTTTTTTTTAATTATTAATTTAGCTTTCATCAGAAAGAGACACTTTACTGATAAAATGTTATTTCCTTTTAACTGTTTCACTTGCATAGAAATCTGTCAGAATTGTTAAGTTGTATATTGCTACCCAAAGCTCTGCTGATCTTTAATCTTGAAAATATTTTTTTTTCTCTTGACCTTGAAAAATAATTCCCTTTTATCAACACCTCAGGTTAACAAATCTTTTTCAGTCAAAGTGCCAGATAAGTTCTTCAATCGTTCAAGCTGCGCTGATTACCAAGTAAATCGACTTTACCCTATAATAATTTTTTCCTCCGTCCTGTATATTTCTTAAAGCAATTCATTTTAAATTTTTCTAGAAACCCTTAAACAAGTGCATTATAGTCGTTCATATAAAAACGTTTATGTTTAAAAATTCAATGCAGATATAATTGTACTCGAACGTACATATATATCTGTGTTTTCTTGAAGTTTGTGATGATGGTATTTTAGTTGTATTTATATATTTAATTATTTCCATCATCTAATATAACTACTGAATGTCTTTAGAAAAAAGTTAACTTTATTTAAATATTTCAAATACATGCAACTGTTTATAATAGCACACAAGCTAGTATATACTAATCTGTGTGCTATTACTAGCAGTTGAATGTATTTGGGATATTTAAATAAAGTTTTTTCAATATTTATATTAGATGATGGAAATAGTCCAATATATAAGTACATTTATATCTATATCAAATCATGGGTCCAATTTGTTAGGCTTGCGTTCAGATTTGTTTTTACATAATATATGCATAATTTATATTTAAGTATTTTATGATTATTTTTTGAATCAGTTTTTGAATTGTACAATACTGAACTTTTTAGTTACTGATAGGAAGTGCTTTAATATTAAAATTAATTTTAGTTTATTATTATAATTAATATTTAAAATTGTTCTATAGATTTTATTTCATGATAGTGCTCCAGTAATTTAATTTTCTGTAGCAAAAAAGATAGTAATAAAATTACAAAATGTTTATATTTTTTATTTATTTATTAAACACCTACATCTTTCAAGAGAAAAACTATTATCCTCAATACAATACAAATGTCTATCATCATCAATATTAAAGAAAGATCTTAATTGAACACAAATTGGCACTTGTATTAATTTGGGATAGTTTTGTCACTTGAGAAAATCTATTTATTAGAAATAACTATGGTTGTAATAAAAAGATGTAAAATTTTGTAATTTTACTAATACTTTTATATAGAGTAAACGAGTACAGATTTTCACACGACCCACCACTCTATCTCATATCACTGATACACTTGAACACATATATGTCGAAAAAATAAACAATCACCAATATACATATTTCATGCTAAACCACCAATCATCAGTTGGTCCAGATTATCATCTTTACACATATATGCAATAAGTGCTCAGATATATACTGTATTAAGATAGCCAATCTTTATAGTGTAATGGACAGGCTTCAATCCACTCCACACTCCAACTCTTCAACTGTCCGTCCAATTGAAAATCTGATGATGGAATGCTCAAAGGCCACCCTGAGGTCACCCCTCATCCCTTGTATATGTATTAAATGGATTGTGTCCTGCACATGAGGGGTCAGATTGCTTTTAGGTCAACATACATGTGACAATAATATTGGCCTCAGAGTGGCCTTTGAGCTTTCCATCATCAGATTTTCAATTGGATGGATGGTTGAAGGGTTCGACTGTGGAGTGGATTGAAGCCTGTCCATTAAAGTATGAAGATTGGCTATCTTAATATATATCTGAGCCCTTATTGCATATTTGTGTAGAGATGATAATCTGGACCAACTGATGATTGCTGATTTAGCATGAAATACGTATATTGGTGATTGTTTATCTTTTAGACATATATGTGTTCAAGGGTATCAGTGATATGAGATAGAGTGGTGAGTGGTGGGTCATGTGAAAGTCTGTGCTCATATACCCTATATATTACATATATTGATACAGGTATATAATAAGCCCGTATTTCAGTTAATACTTTTATTGTTATATTTTTGTTATAATTATTAGTACAGTGTGAGATAGTACTATATTTTAAATTTAAATATGTATATCAACAAAAATTTTATTGAAAACTGTATCACCATCAGAAGCAGAGAATCACAAATAAATGTAACATTTCAACTCCAAAAGAAAAAATAGCAGGACAAAAAGTAATAGTAAGCTTTTACTTAGTCCAGCTATACTCCTACAGGCTTTAATACATTATTAAGTAATTTTGAAATGCATTGCACTCAATTGTTTAAAGCCATCTCCACTGTTTATGGAGGGGGGGGGGCTTATAATCTTTGTTAAGAAAAAAGTGTTCTTTAGAATAAATGAAAGAAATCTTTCTTTAATGCAAGTTTCTAACATCTTTGAGACAAAAGACATAACTAGATTAGGTTGATAATTTGCCATTTTTTTTCTTTTCCTACTTTTAAAGATAGATGTTGCAGATTTGAAATATTTTGGAAAATATATCATTTTTTAGAAAATTTAAGGAAATAACACAATACAGATATTAGTACATCAAGATTTCCATGGATAATTGAAGTTAGGATTACCAGATGTTCTAGTTTTTTAGGGTTGTTCTGATTTGAGATTGGAAAAATATTTCAGTTTATCAAAACTTGAAATTATATATGTTTGTCTGTTTTTCTATGATAGCTAGATAAATATTGTTATTTTAAGCTGATATTCATTGTATCATCATATAGGAGAAACTGGAAAGATCCTACACATGTGTATATCATTTATAAAAATATTTTTAATTTGTGATATTTATACAAGTTCTTATTTTGTACTTATAATTTATTTATTAGTCTAAATTGAAGTATATAATAAAAATGTATTGATGATATTAGTGCTTTATTGAGCACACAAATTTTGAATCTTTGATTCAAAGCTGTTAGTCATTGTAAATAATAGATTGTGTAAGTTCAAAATGGTAGTGGCAAGAGGTATAAGAGTCCTTTCAGAATTTTTATTATGAATAAAATTATTTTTAACATTGTCTTTATTAACTAAATATTTAAAAACCTTTCTTGAAACATTCTCTGAATTAAGGGATGGGCAAAAACACCACCCCCTTGTTTTCATGGTTATGATATTCACAAATCTAGGAATATTAATTAAAATTAATATTCTATTCTTAGCTGTATTAACAATTTCATATTTTTGTACATACAGACCCATTTTAATTTTTAAAATATGTTATTTTAATATAAAATAATCAAAATTAGTGATTTTAGTATTAATAGTTATGATTTGATAATCATAATAGATAATTTGTTAAATGCCCCAACAGCAAATAAATCATTATAATATTAATTTTTTTTTATGGAAGAGTATATTTTCCTTATTACAAACTTAATAATTAAGAGTTAACTTTTTTATTTGTTTTAATATATATTATTTTTTTAAAAAATAATTTATTTTAACTCTATGTATCATTATCTTTGTCTTTTTTTTTATCAAGTTTATTTTTTCTGAATCATATTGGCTTTACTTTACTTTTTTAAATAGCTTATTTCTGAAATTTATTTTGTGAACAATAATGTTTGCATTATAGGCATTTTAAGTAATAATTTATGAATATACCTCAAGTGATTGGAAGTTGCTATTGTACTTTTTATAATAGTCATAAATTTTATAAAAGCTTCTTTAACACTTTTTATAAATATATGCTAGTCATATTTGTACTTTAAAATTCAATATAGGTTTAGAATGTGCTAAGACAATATCTATCTGAGAATTGTTAGGTATAGATGTGTCTGCAACAATGCCATAATGATGTATATAATAAGATTCCAATAACTCAAAGTCAAGAAGAACATTTTATATATTACTTATAAAGATATCAAATAAGGATGATGAAGAACCTACAAAATAAGTAGCTTGAAAAATATAATGTTGAGAAGTTGTAATAGATGCAGATAACTTTAAAAATCTTGATTAAGATGGTTTGATAATTACCAATCTAAATAAAAATAATAATATTTATGCTTTCAAAACGTATTCAATTTATGTATAAATTGAGATATTTGCTACTATTACAGTCTATAGAGATCCAAGATAGTAAATCTCTTTGATAAAAATATAAGATTTTGTAAAGACCCAGAAAGAGACCACATGTGAGATGGATGAATGAAATAAGAAAGTGTGCAGGGGTGATGTGGTAAAGAGAAGCTAAAGATCAGAAAAGATAAATTGAACTTGGAGACCTTCATCTTTCAGTAGAGTGATAATGGTTGATGATGATGATGATGACTATACTTAATTCCTCCAGATTTTCTTATATGCCATGAGCATATTTTAGAAATATAGTCATCAGTATTGTAAAGAAGTTCTATTTCTATCTTTTGTTTTTATTTAAAAAGATTAAGAATTCATTAAAATATCTTGAATTTATGTCTTTTTATTATATCCAAATCATTCATACTTTTGTATATAATACTTTTATATATGGATTAGCATAATGATTTCTCTGCTGATATTGAGAAATTTTATTAATTCAAATGTTTAATCCTTTATGGATAATTAGAAATAAAAATAAAATTAGTGAAGGACTTTGAGTGATAAATTATATAATTGGTACAAAATGAAATAAAAAAATAGAACAAAAAATTGTGATAGATGATTTTAAAAAAATCCTGTTAGAAAAAATGTGAAAGTCTGAACTTGGAAGCTGGAGGGAAATTGTGAAAGGTTGTCCTGGGGAGTTTCATGCCAATTGTGAAAAGTTGTATAGGGAAATTGCAGCAAAATTATGAAATCCTTGTATTGGAAAGTTGCAGGGAAATTGTGAATGTTGTACTGGGAAGTTGCATGGCAATTGCGAAAGATTGTACAGGGAAGTTGCAGGAAAATAGTGAAATGTTGTATTGGGAAGTTGCAGAGAAATAATGAAAGTTTGTTCTAGGGAGTTGTATGCCAATTGTGAAAAGTTGTATAGGGAGATTGCAGGAAAATTATGAAATCCTTGTATTAGAAAGTTGCAGGGAAATTGTGAATGTTGTACTGGGGAGTTGCATGTTAATTGTGAAAGGTTGTACAGGAAAGTTGCAGGAAAATAGTGAAATGTTGTATTGAGAAGTTGCAGAGAAATTGTGAAAGGTTGTACTAGAATGTTGTATGTCAATTGTGAAAGGTTGTACAGGGAAGTTGAAGGAAAATTGTGAAATGTTGTAGTGGGAAGTTGCAGGGAAATTGTAAAAGGTTATACTGGGAAGTTACATGTCAATTATGAAGTTGCAGGAAAATTATGAAATTTTGTATTGGGAAGTTGCAGAAAAATTGTAAAAGATTGTACTGGGAAGTTGCATGTCAATTGTGAAAGGCTGTACTGGGAAGTTGCAAAAAAAGTGTGAAAGATTGTACCACAAAGTTGAATAGACCTGCCTTTAGAAAATAATGTTGATATATATACAAACCAATATGAAACAATTTTTTGTTACTTTATTTTATAAAATGTATGAAAATTCTTCTTAGAATTTTTTGCATTTTCTGTTTTTATTTTTGAGAAAAAGTGTGGAGTATTATTTGTTAATTATGTTATTTTTGATTAATATATAAACTGTTGTCGACTATGTTTTGATTTAAAAAATTATACAATAACAACAAGGAGCAGCAGTAACTTTAATCAGAATATGATTGGAATGAAAATGAACAGTTCTTTTGTAATTTAAATTATGTTGTAAACTAGAATTTTAGAGAAAACATCATCTCAAAGGAAAAATAAAATTAAATACAAACATTATTATACATGATTGTGAAAATGATTTTTATATAATATAAATATATACACAACGTATAAAAAAATAAATTGAATTTTACTGACAAATATTGCTATGAATCTGTATTAAGCTTACCCTCAAAAATGACCTGGGACAAATTATCGAGCTTTCTAGGTCATATTTGGAATACAGTCTAACTGGCCAATAAAACAACAGTGATATAAACAAATAATTAATGGGGTTCTATTTGACAGAAAAACAAGCTCAAGTTCTATTGAATCAAGTTCAGAACAGTAATTTGTCAGTCTAAGAAATGGACAAGTAATGTATGTTGACCATTGTTTGCAGATTGCATTTAGACATACTCAAGTTTAGAACAGGAAGCTGCTGATGGCAAATAATATAGGACTTTTAATTTTTGTGAGTCAAACAACATGGGTTTTAGGTTTACTTGAAAGAAGCACAACATCTGTAGTTTGTTATTGGCAATTGTAAACTCATAAATTATAACTATTATAAGTATATTTTTAGTGTAAATAGATGTAATAAATTTTTGATCCTTATTTTATTTATATTTCAATTATTTCTTAGCTAGAAAAAAATATTTTTTGACAGCAAAACATATATACTCATAAATAACATAATCTTGTAACATATCACAAAGACTAATACATTTGTAAGCCATGCTCATTACCCATATCACATGAGGAGCTGAATTATAAATGTAATTAAAACACAATACCCAATCCCGTATAAATCTTGTGAAATGAATATTACATTATTATGAATATTATAAATTTATATAATCATTATGAAATAGTGAAAATATGTTATTTATAGAAATAAAGTCATAATATAGGGTATATGAGCACAGACTTTCGCATGACCCACCACTCTCCACTCTATCTAATAACACTGATACACTTAAACACATATATGTTGAAAAGATAAATAACCACCAATATATGTATTTCATGCTAAACCAGCAATCATCAGTTGTTCCAGATTATCATCTCTACACATATATACTATAAGTGCTCAGATATATATTAAGATCGACAATCTTCATACTTTAATGGACAGGCTTCAATCACTCCACACTCCAATTCTTCAACCATCCATCCAATTGAAAATCTGATGATGGAACACTCAAAGGCCACCCTGAGGCCGAGATTCTTATCATACCCATGTTGACCTAAAGTCAATCTGAACCCCACATGTACAGGACATAATCCATTTAATACATATGCAAGGATGGGCAGACATCTCTCTATAATGTAATAACCCTATATTACATATATATAGACACAGGTATATAATAAGCCTGTGTTTCAGTTATTACATTATAGAGA
Organism: Epiperipatus broadwayi; assembly: GCA_028023455.1. Classification (NCBI taxonomy): domain Eukaryota; kingdom Metazoa; phylum Onychophora; class Udeonychophora; order Euonychophora; family Peripatidae; genus Epiperipatus; species Epiperipatus broadwayi. The sequence continues at coordinate 10,370,760 of JAQFVV010012413.1, forward strand.
TGTCTGACCATCCTTGCATATGTATTAAATGGATTATGTCCTGTACATGTGGGGTTCAGATTGATTTTAGGTCAACATGGGTGTGACAAAAATCTCGGCCTCAGAGTGGCCTTTGAGTGTTCCATCATCAGATTTTCAATTGAATGGATGGTTGAAGAGTTGGAGTGTGGAGTAGATTGAAGCCTGTCCATTAAAGTATGAAGATTGTTTATATTAATATATATCTGAGCACTTATAGTATATATGTATAGAGTAGATAATCTGGACCAACGGATGATTGCTGGTTTAGCATAAAATACGTATATTGGTGGTTATTTATCTTTTCAACATACATGTGTTTAAGTGTATCAGTGTTATTAGATAGAGTGGTGGGTTATGTGAAAGTCTGTGCTCATATACCCTATATTACATATATATATAGACACAGGTATATAATAAGCCTGTGTTTCAGTTATTAAATAAAGTCAATAGAAATTTAGCAATATGTATTGATTAGGATTTATGGTCATTATCATGCACAATAGATATATGCATAAATTTCAAAGTTAATCATAGTGAAATACATAAATATTAGTCTTTATATCCAAAAAATTTATGGTATCTTTAATCTAAAAGTAACATTTAAGATAGCTGTAAAAGTTAATATCTTATTATGATTCTTATTATAAGAGAACAGTTGAAATGTTTAATATTATAATTATAAATAGGAATTCTAATTATTAACATAATGTAAAATTATCTATACATTTTGAATTAAATTATAAATTAAGTATAAATCTAAGAATTAGAATCAACAATAGAAGAATAAACCAAACAAAAGGAGAGAAAAATTTTGTTTTGGTGTATGTGTGTTTAAATAAATTTTGTTATTTATTTAATGATACTTTGAAATAGGTTAATACAACTATTATTTAAATACTAAACAAAATTATATTCATCTAACTAAAATAAGTGTTTCTATAAGTTGAATCTCACTTCACTGATTTTCAGGCAGAACAGAGAAAAATAAAGAATTATATGATCACTAAGGCTGTAATGGTTGTTGAGGATATGGTTGAAGACTTAATGTTTTAATTTATGATAATTTATATTGATATTTTGTTGATAATGAATATGTTAGTTAAACAGGTAACCATTAATAAATGATGATGAATATTAGGATATGATGGACATTTTATTTCACTTTATTCTGGATTTAAACTTTTTCCTGGGGCATCTAAAACAAAGTGTTAAAAAAACACCCTTCAGTGCTTCTTTAAAGGTAAATAACTAAATTATCTCATTTCCAATAAATCAATATTTAATATTAGGAGAATACTCAGATAATTCAAAGAGATATGTCTTTTCACTTCACTGATTTTTAGGCAGAACACAAAAAAATGAAGAGTTGTACAGTTTATAAAAGCTGTTATGGCTAATGTGGATGTAGTTGATGATTTAATATTTTAATTTATGATAGTTTATTTTGATATTTTATTGATAACAGATATGTTAGCTAAGCAGCTAATAATAAATGAAAATGGATAATAGGATAGCTTTATGATTTAATATATCTTATTCCAGATTTAAACTTTTTCTTGCTAGAACAGGTATGTTCAAAAGAGAACATAGGCATCTAGTCAGCTTTTTAAATGTTTTTGACCCTTACACTTTTGATCACCCAAAAATGGACAGACATTCTATAAATAGCTGGTTAAGTAATTTTCATAGCTGTCTTTATTTGCACACAGTTAAATATACAAAGTTTGGAGAGAAGATAAAAATAGCAAGACAATACATCATTTGCTGATTTAAAATTCATTTGAATTGTAAATAATATTAGAAGATTGATTTATTGACAAAAAAGTGACATATTTTACAAGTAGTATTTTATTTAAAATTTTACTGGAGTAATGGTATGCTGGAGGTTCTAAGGTTTTTTTAGATTTTGGAATGACATTTAATAGTTTTTAGTGCAGCTAAGCACTATTATTATGTCTATACAATTTCAGTTAGCTGAAATAATATATGCAACATTATTATCAAAGCATAGTTCAAAGTTCAACAGATGGCAGTCAAAACAGAGTCTAAGAATACTATGATAGTTATTTTAAGCATATTTTTGAGATCAGATAACAGGATAAAAATTTGCATTGCAATGACTGACACCACTACCTTTATTCTGTTTCTTATTAGCATTTGTTTTACTATCATTTTTATCTGCATTATTTTCATTCAAAATATGCATGATATATCTGCATCATTCATGTGTAATCCATATCAATATTTCTATGTGCATTTTCATTATTATGTGACTAATTTATCTTTCACTAACAATACTTCTTCTTTTCTCATCTTCACTATTATCTGGTTAACCCTCTTTGTTTTTAAATTGTTTATATATATTAAGTAGGTTATCATACTGAAGTAAAGAAGTGATCATTGTCCTATTAATCCTGAAATTAAAGCATAAATAAATATGTTTAAATTATTTTATTTTGATAATACTATATGATTTAATTTACCAGAAAAGTGATTGGGGGGGGGGGGGATAATGATAATAAACCAAACAAATCCATTTTGTGGTTAATGCATTTTCTATATTCAAATGCATTTTCTATATTCATTATTTGAAATTTAAGTTTCTTTTAGTTAATGTGTTAAATATCTAATTAAAAGCTAGATATCAACTAAGTAACCAATAATTATTTAGCTAGATGAATTGACAATTGTTGACTATCTTAAAAAAGCTTAAATTTCAGATCATTACATAGCAGATGCATTAACTATGATATGTTCTACTGACTGCATATATATATAATACAAATGTTCATTAATTAAAAAATATTGTAAAACCAATAAAATAATAAATATAATGGTAATTAACTATTATATACAGTCTTTCAATCTGCAAAAGTACTTTTGCTTAATTACTTAACCCTCTTCAATTGCTATTAAATTAAATAAACTTAATGGAAGCAAGCATCATCAAATTAATTTTTTTTCATAATGGTTTTCCTCTTCATAAAGAATCTTAACACTTTCAAGATCAAATTTAAATTTATATTTGCATGTCCTTTCAGGATCCAGGAAAACTAAAGCAGTCATTAAATCATTATTATTTTAACTTTTCACATACTTCTATAACAATTCATGCCCTTTTAATATTTTCTATATACTGCATCTCGATTCACCTATATATGATAACCTACAACCACAAAATATGATACACATCATTACTTTTTTGCTTGTCAAGTATGACACTTTTAGAATTTTTTACTAACTTATTAATGTCATTTGTAACACAAAATAAAATATTAAGCACATCCTCATATATATTCTCAAAAAAAATCATTTGAATATTTGAAATATATGGAGTAGGTATTCATTTTTATTCTCAATCTTCAACTCTTTTAACTATTATAATTCCTTTTAAATTGATATGAAGTATTATTAATCTGTTCAATCTTATAACCAACTTTAAGGAATTCCTTGACAAATATTTCAATATATTTTAATTAATCACTTTGATAATGACATAATATTTCATTACAAAACAAAAAAGATCTAAAATTTGTCATCTTATGTCTAATTGGTACTTTTGATTTAAAATTTATATATCCTCTTTTTTATAAATCAAAAGACCAATTAGACATATCATGGGAAGTTTTAGATCTTTTTTGTTTCATAATGATAAATTAAATAATATTCAAAGTGATAAATTAAATAATATTGAAATAGTTATCAAGGAATTGTTTGAAGTTGCTTATAAGATTGAACATATTAATAATACTTTATGTCAATTTAAAAAGAAATATAATGAGTTAGAGGAGTCAAAGATTGACAATAAAAATATTTCAAATGTCCAAGTGAAATTTTTTAAGGATATATATAAGAATATGTTTAATGTTTCATTTTGTGTTACAAATAAAGTTAATAAATTACTGAATAATTCTAAAAGAATTACAGCTGTCAAGCAAAATGTAATATTGTGAATTAAATATTTTGTTGATGTATGTTATCATATATAGGGGAATTGAGGTATAGTATAGAGAAAAGATTAATGGAGCATGAATTATTATACAAGTATCAAAAATTAAAAATGATAATGATTTAATGACTGATTCAGTTTTCTTGGATCATGAAAAGATGTGTAGATATAAATTTAAGTTTTGTTTTAAAAGTGTTAAGATTCTTCATGAAAAAAAAACAATCTAATAAAATAAAAATTAAAAAAGGCAACTTTTATGAATAGAAATAAAATGAATATTATTAATATACAAATTGTTAACATTAAAATTTGGGATTCCTGGGATTTGAGTTGATGATGTTTGCTTCCATTATTTTTTTAAAATTAAACTGCAGTTGAAGAGAGTTAAGTAATTAACTGAAAATATTATTGCAGATTGAAAGACTGTATACAAAAGTTAATTATTATTACATTTATTATTTTTATTATATATTACATAACTTTGAAAGGGAAAAGAAAATTGAATCAATGTTGACTAAAAAATCAAATAAGTAGTTTACATTCACAACTTGATAATGTATAATAATAATATAATATATTAGACTTAGCTCAGGGTTCTAAATAATATATGCTATAGTAAAAAGAGCCATATGGGTAAGAATAACAATAAATAAGCATTGTAAATATACTAATTAACATTTAATAAAAATTTCAGAGAACTCTCAACTCACTCTTACAAATTTCCAAGAGTCTCTTAATATTGAAAGCATATACCATAGACTAATTAGGTTATATTAGATTTTTTTCATAACCCTTGAAATAATATACCTTCCAATAATAACAACAACTCAACATTAATTGCAATAGTTAGATTCACATTTAACAATCTTTTTATAAAGAATTATATGTTTCTTAAATGATGGGTCATTTTGTTTTTTAAAAGATTTTTTTTTGTAAAATTGTTACATGACTGGTTATAATATTAACCCTACCAAATTTTGCTATTTTTCTGACATATCTGATGTTTTTCTTTGTCTCACACGTCAACATAAAATATATAATAAAATGATTATTACTTATCAGAAAATAATAAATTTGATTTTATTTGATAGATATTTTTGCTTACTACTAAATAAAATTTAAATGTTCATGTTTTGTTTCTGTAAATATTAAAAAAATTAGGATGTAATCAAAACAGACTTTACACATCATTGTTTCTAGAAAGATTATTTTCAGTTTATAAAATCAACAAAATATTTTTTAATTGTTATTATTTTTAAACATCCAAATAAATAATTATTTATTTCTCTTATATATAATGAATTATGCTTAAAAGTTTAAATTTTTTGAATATTTATTGCAAAATTGTGATATTTTCTTACTCATAATTATAAAGTACATTGTTTGTGAGAAACTAATCTTGTAAATTGCTTCAGGCCATATTTATGTTAGCTGCTGATATAACATTATATTTTTGAAAATAAAGTATTTCAAGTCAAAATAAGTTATTAATAATTTATATTTCTTGATATCTAATAAATATAGTGTAAGTTATTTTTAAAAAAATATCTAAAACTATAATAAATTCGCAAATAAACATGTTTTTGCATGATTGGAAATACAATGTCATAAAACACAGAACATTTTATAACCCTGGCAACAGGCAATGGCTGAACATGTGGGACTTATGTCTATTGTAAGAGTGGGAATTTTGAATTTACTGTCTTTTAGCACAAATTTTTCAGGCAAAACATTTATTATAATAAAATGTACCATTTTACACAGATTTTAACATATAATATGAAAGAATTCACCAGGGGGCAAATTGGTCAAAAGGCAATTTTCTATCATCCTGAAATAGATTAAAGTTAAGAGCTCATGATTCTTTAATTAAATATTTACAATATTAAAATTTCACTCTTCTTTTATTTAAAAATTATTAGGTCATAAATGCAAACCCAGTAAACTATGAGGAGATATACTCTTACCCATAGAAAACATCTACCTAATTTACAAATAATAATAACAACAACAACAACAAAACAAAAACAACAACAACAACAACAACAACAACAACAACAACAACAATAATAATAATAATAATAATAATAATAATAATAATAATAATAATAATAATAATAATAATAATAATAATAATAATAATAATAATAATAATAATAATAATAATAATAATAATAATAATAATAATAATAATAATAATAATAATAATAATAATAATAATAAATCTTTTTAAATAACATATTATCTACAATAATAAAGGCATGAAAAACTTTTAATTTAGAATAAATAACAATCTACTAGGATAGCATTTAAATACCATGAATGGATAAGGGATTTTATGGCTACTCAGGATCTCCTACTAATAACTCATATTAAAATTTTTCTTATAAATTGAAGATAAATTATTTCTGTTTAAATTTATGATAGCTCATCAACAGTAATTTTATGAATAACACAAGCAATAATTTTGTCACAAAAGAAGTATTATTTTAATAAATGCAATTGAATTAAAGTGATCATTTAAAATTAAGAATATGAATTAAATATTCCATTTCTTAGATTTTTTCTTAACATTTGCAGACCATTTTATAATATTCAATTTTTATGCATTTGTAATCTTAATGACCAACATAAAATATAATTGTATAATAGTTTATATTGTCAAGATTTCTGGATAGATAATATATAATAATGATAATATTGAAAATAGATGAAATATTTAACAATAAAAACATTTATTTTACTAATAAAAACAAATAAATAAATAACGTTGGAAATTTACAATCTTTCAAGCAAGCTGTTTAGACACTATGATATATAATTCACTGCAAAGGAAAAATACTTTTATTAACGTTTACACCTTATAATAATAAATAATTTTCCAAATTAAATGATAATTGACTATTGTTAAGTTTGTTTGACTGATAAAAGCTTTTCTTAACATGAACATTATCATAAGAAGTTCTACATTTAGGCAACATTTATACATTTAGGCAACATTTATACAATTATATTGTCCGAAAAGTGAGTACTTCTAAATAATAAGCATGTCTTACCAATCCAGCAATAAAATCAATACTATAAATGATGTATGTTAATTATTGAGATCTGTGAATACAAATTTAATTTCTAAATAAATATCTATATGTTTTACACTTTGCAATACTGGCAAAGTACAGCAAAACAGACCTACACATCAAAACCATCTCTAACCTATTCTCAGAGTATATCAAAGGTACAGCCCTCCCAAAAAAAAAAGTCAAAACAAATAATATCAACTGCTAAAAATAATATAGCCATAATAGTATAACATACATTAGTTTATTCAATATATATATATATATATAATACATCCAAGAGAAAAAGATGAATAAGGCAATGAACCTAAATGATGTCATAAACTCACAAAGAACACCTATATTTTGAGAGCAACAATTATGCTAGGACTTTGTTTCTGAATATAAGGAAAGTGAGAATTAACTATCAAAAATGTTAGAAACAATAAAAGCTGTTTTATATAAAAAAAATATGTTAAATATGAAACATGAAAATATACTCATTGAATATATTATAAAAAGAGAGACACAGTACAATCTCTTTACAAAATATTTTTTAGAAAAACAAACATCCACAAGAGACAGATATAGCTATGATCTCTTGAAAAAATGTAATAATGAAATAAATATCCACAAAAGAGATATATAGCTACAATCTCTTCAATAATATAATGGCAAAGTAATCATGAACAATAAAACAAGAAAGGGACTAATGCTCAACCATGTAAACAAATATAATAATAAACTGATGTGTAAAATCAACAATAAAATTATTTGTCAAATCTGGCTAATAAAAACATGACCTGAAATAAGCAATCAGAATATACACCATCTTCACAGGTTCTGCATAAACATATACATTTATATAAATAAATTACTTATGGCAAAGGACAAATAATACTTTAAAATTATATAGTATCATAAAATAGTAAATATTCTGTGAATTTCATGATATTACAGTTTAAAAATAATGCATAAAAATATATCAGACAAAAATACACAATATAAATAATTAAATATGTGGTAAATGACAATATCATCAAATTATAATTTAAAATTATATCCAGTATGCCAAAAATAAATAATTAAAAGTCCTTTATCACGGGGGTTCTACCATTCAACAGGATACAGTTCTGTGATTACCATTCCGCTAACATAGAAAAGGTTCTGCTAATGTCAAAAACAAAACAATTTTAAAATTATATATACAGTATTCAACATATTTCATATAAGTAACAGATTTCCTGGCAAGCATGAACACACAAATATATCAATGGCCATTCAATGTTTTGCAAAAGAAAATTTAAATATGACACTGGCAATCTCTTGTATAATATTAGCTTTTTATTAATTCATGAAAAATATATAAATTAATGATGAAGTATGGGAACAGGTATTCTTTGGATAAAACAGGTTTTATTATGGAGCAGATATTTTTGAAATTTACAATTATAATGAGAATAATGATGAGGCATATGGTAGAGCATATTTGTAGTAAAAAGTTAATTGCATAATAAACTTGAAAATAATTCACTTAAAAGCATTTTATATTTCTTTTATAACACATATGATTGTTCTAATTATGTGTTACAGTTCCACAGTTAAATGATAGTAATTTAGAATATGTTAATTACAATAATAAAATATTAATTTTTAAACATAAATAGTGCAGCAATAATTTTAAATGAAAGAGTAAATTAATAATTTTTATTTCACAGATTTGGGTGTTATTGTATGAGTTAAAAATTTTCTGAGTTAATGCTTTCATCCTGCCACTAAAATAAAAAAATAAGTAATTAAAATGTCATCTCAAAATTGATAAATAGGTTCTGCCATTTGGAATTTTAATAAACTATTTATTAAAATAATAAATTATTCTGAGAAAACCATTGTTTAAAAATAAGACAATATTGAAATAAATATATTTTTAAATATGCATTGCTAAAGAATAAACATTTAAATGTCATTTAATAAATTTCTTATTATTTTCAGCAACTTCCAATAATTAAGCAAAAGCATTTTAAAATATTAAGAACTGTTAGGAAATATCACAAGATAATAAAGATTATAACAGTCTTAATATTATGGCACAAACCATATTGAACCAATAGTAAGGTTTATGGTAAATAAAACAATAATCAACAATAGTTTTTATGTAAGTGTGGAGATCCATAAAAAGTTCCCCTGAAATGCTAATTCAGTATAAAAAATAAGTTAATACTGTTGAAGAATAATTATTCAAACTTTTCATCATATTTAATAGCGATGTAGATATCAGACTTTCCAGTAAATTTTAGTTTAAAGCTCTAGCACCTGGACTAAAACTTATTTAAAGATACATACTACTTTCACAAAATAAAATTCATTAAAAATAAATAGATAATTATTAAAAATAATTATTTCTGCAACTAAATAATTAATTAAAGGAAAAAAACAAAAGTAATAATAATAGTAATAGTAAGAAACTGTATGCAAGGTCTTAATATTTTATATGGCTGATCATGTATTATCTGTGATGATTAAAATTGACACTTTAGATCACCTCTTACTTGACTTAATTTAATATGGTTCAAAAATTAATTAGTCTCCTAGAAAACATGGTAAAAACAAGCTCATTTACATAACTGTCTAGATTGTTTAATTAAAAATAATAAATTATAAGACAATAATTTATAAAACTAAATTGTTACAATAAAATAAATATTGTATAATAAATTACATTCTTTTATACTAAAACATTAATTTATATTACTCTTTTAAATGATATAATACATATTAAACAAAAGTAGAAGTTTTCCTGAATAATTATCATTGTTTTTAATTTTAAAAAATTTAAGAATTAAATAATGCAACAAGGAAGTGAATGACAAAATTTAAAATGCAAGCACACTCATACACATTCTTTGTTTTTTTATTTGAAAACTAATAACTTTTAATAATAATAAATTAACTTATTATCTTCTTTTCATTAATATGGCTTAACTTTATTTTTCCTGATTTAATCTTATTATAATTAGCATTAAAACATACATTTATTAACAAATGAGTTAAATAAAAATGGCTTTTTTAATTAAGTAAATTAAATACTAATACTTAGGATTAAACTCATTTATTTTTAAAGTTTAATTTTAACATTGATTTTAACATATTAGAGGCTATATTAAAATAATTTAGCTTTTAATAGAATTCAACATTAACTTGTTATTGTACAAAGTAATATATGTATATCCAATTTAGGTAATTGGAAGTCGTTTATAGCCACAGATGGGTTTATATGACAACTGTAAAATATTAAAAAATGATTTTTAAAAATAACCAAGACATAAAATTTCTCAAAATGACTTAAAAATGAACTATCATTTAACAACTAAGCCCTAATAAATAGGCTTGCAGTAGATGTTAACACATTAAAAAAAATTTCTTTAATATACTTATCATTTAGGTGGCTGGAACTTTATCTTTACTGACAAAGCTAAAGGTTCCAATATATATAAATTATAAAAATACAAATGGATAAAAATGATGTCCTTTAAGATCAGGTCTAGTTTTCAATAGTATGAACTTACATGTTGAGACTTAATATTCTATCTAAATTTAAATGAATGAAATTACTGATTATAAAATCTGTAAAATGATTTATAAATATTAATCAAAAATAATATTTATGCAGTAACATATATATAAAGTTAAATGGTATTTTATTAAGTGCAAATATATTTAAAATGAAAATAATTAATGATTTCAGGGAGTTGAAATAATAATAAACTTAATGTGACTATAAATTGATGTGAAATGAGTGAATGAATAAAATAATTACTACAAACTCTTAAAAATGAAAAATCATCCAACTTGTATTCACACCACTTATAAATAATAAACCAATGTCATTAATAATTTAAACAGCTCTGATAATCTTCATAGCAATCAACTAATAAAACTGATACAACATTTTATAAGTACATGTTGCTATATGAAATCCTTTTATAGAATCAAATCTTTGGGAAAGTGAAACAAACGAAAGGATATTGTAATTTTCCAGTGCTTAATGTATATGCAGCAATGAGATTCTTTAGATTGTCTCCACCATTCTCCACCATGCTCATACACTCACACATTATAATGCATATGCACACATATATAATATCTCCACAAGCCCTAAAAGTAAGAAAATTTATGTGTGCAAAAAAAATAAGTTAAATTTTATTATTTTTTGGAAAGTTTCTTCTTTTTTTAAAGAAATTATTGTATAAAAGTTCTTTATTCAAAAACCTGTGGTCAGTCATGCTTGACATGAATGCCAGAAGGCCACCTTGTGCCAACCAGAGTAATCAATGAATGCCAGAAGGTTTATGCATAAAATTCCTATCAAGTGCCTACTCATCCAATATCCCCAGACTAGTTTCTGGCTTGTGGCCTTCGTCAGTGAGGAGCCTTGGATCTGAGAGCACTGCACAAGGTTGGCACAAGGTGACACTACTGTATGGAGAGTTTTGACTTGTTTAATAACAATTATGTACTAGTATAAGAGATGGATATCATGTGATGTTTAGAGATCTAAAAAATGTTATCTAGTTATGCTTTTATTTAAGTTTTGATATAACTGATTACACATTTAAAGTTAGCGTTTTAGAATATCTGGAGATTAGTAAAAATATAGATCATTTTATCTTTATAAAAATGAAATATAACCAGCTTTAAGCAATTAAGTCTTAATTAATGATTTCAATCAAACTCATATATACAATTATTATAACTTAATGTGTATTAATTAAAGTCTAAATTATAGTAAGCTATTCTTTTTGTAAAACATTTATTTATAATTTGGTATGATTTGAAAATAAACATTGCAATATATATATAATTAGACTTTCCATGAACAAAATTTAGATAAATAAATAACAAATAAATGGATTCACATAAGGTAAAATAGATAACGAATGTAAACATTTAAAAAAAAAAATTATATTAATGTATAGGGTTAAGGATGAATATTGCTTAAAGTTTTCATTGGTAAAATATATAAACAAATGTTTAAATTTATCCTGTTTATTACCTTATTTTCCAAATATTATACATATTTACCATTTATTAGATCATATAATAAAAATAAGATAGTTTAAACTTATTTACTCATGCTTCAAATTTGAAAGTTCTGGTATAATAGGATAATAATTACATCTTCAATTTTATGAGATAAATCATATAAATTGAAAAATTACTTAGCTAATTAAAAGATTTTCTAATTAAATAAAACTGCTTTGTTTTTCTATATGTTGTTTGAATATTCACCAATGGTGGCCAGTATAATTTTCAATATAATTTGCCTCATCTGCCTTTTCTTCATTTCTTATTTTTTTTATTTATCGTATCTCATATTTTCTATTTCAATACTATCATTTTCATTTATATCATAATAAGTTTTATTTCAAATAATTTTTTTGTTTTAGTATTGACAGATGTAAATAAAATAAGTAAAAGTTATTAATGTTACTAAACATTTATTTTGTAAACAGCCATCAAATTAAACGCACAGAGTGACAGAGAAAGATTAAAAACAAACAATCATAACAAAGAATAAAACAAACAATATATTTGGGACTGCTGTTTTTAAAGTGAATAAACAGCAAGGAGAAAAACAGCAGGGATAATAAACAAAGTAATAGTCTGTATTGATTATGCCAGTTAGGATTATCAACATTGACAAACTCAAATATTTCACTTATCATATATTTCATAAGTCAACATTGAAAAGACAATAAAATCTGACAAAAATATAAAAATGAAAACTAACAAAAAAAGTTGAAATGTGAAAAAAAATCACAAACGCAGTTATTACATTTTTATAAATTTAATATCTGTAATATACATATATATATATTTACGAGTAAAACGTTTTTGGTTTTTGATTGTTAAAGCTTTTTTCAAAAGTTATCTTCTAAATGAATATAGGTAGAATACAATAACTTGATGCAGTAGTTGATGTATTTCCATGCTATGGGTGCAGTCTAACGTTCAAACTTTGACTTCCATTTTTGCATAGCTAAAAATTCAGAAATTAACTAAGAATTTTTATTTTTATAAAATATACATAAATATTTACACTATTTACAAAGATATGCATCTTTGACTTGCTATTTTGAGATAAATATATATTTATACCATTTAAATGACAGTGCTTCAATAATATATATAATTGAGAGGAGAGCTTAATTATGGATTTGAAATTTGGCCACTTATTAAATCAGCGTTATAAAGATTTCAAACAATACTACAATGTTTGTAGATATATACATTACGAAGAAGATCTTGAAATCAAACTATATGAGTGAAAGATCAAATTTATATTATTAACATTATTGTAAGAATTAAGAAGATGAAATAAGAAAATGTGGATGAGAAAAAATCATAATAGATAATGACTGAAATTTTAAACTCGATCCCAAAAAAAATTGTAAAAACATACAAAAAGATAACACATGATATAAATGAAATTAAAAGTTAAATGGAATGGTTTAGAGATGAGAGGCATGGATAATAAAAATGGGATTAAACTAGGAGATATAATTTATCCTTCAGTGATATGATAATAATTAAAAGTAATGATGAAGTGATATTAAAATCTTGCTAAAACTGATAAAGTGTTAATACTTGTTACATTATAAACATTTTCAAATCAGTGATTATATTAGAAATTTATAGACTAATATTTTACTAGGAGAATGTAATAAAACATCTTAATGTATAAACTATCTAAAAGTGAAACACATATAATAATTATTGAAACAAAAATTGATTAGAGTTATATTATTATCTTGCATTAGACTAATGTTTTGAATTCATTTTAAGCATAAAAACCAGAGCTCATTAACTTGTTTGTGAACAAGTGAATTGCTTTCTGGGAATTTGTAATTGGAATTTTTTTTACCAACAAAGATCGGAATTTGCTTCAATAGAATTAAAAATTAGTTTATGTTTGATTGAATTTTAGATTTTGAAATTCTGTGTTGGTAATATTGGTGAGAAGCATCTGGTCATGAGATGGTTTATCTCCATTTTATTTTTTAAAATTATCGTTGGGTAACTTGATTTTAATTGAAATTTTTAATTAAAAATATAAGACAAAATTAATAATAATTCGTTATCAACTCATTGAAAATTGAAAAAGATATATTGGGATATGCTTTTTACCTTGTCAGGCTTAGGTTTTGAGTACTTTTGGAGCATGAAAAACTAGAGATCTTTAACTTGATAGTGAACAAATGGGCTGTTGTTGCTGAATTATTATTATTACCATCATCGTCATAATCACTACTACTACTACTACTACTACTACTACTACTACTACTACTACTACTACTACTACTACTACTACTACTACTACTACTACTATTATTATTATTAAAAATATTCATTGGAAAATTAAATATTATTTTCTTCATTAATTAAGTAACCCTAAACCAAACCAAGGACATGCTGCCAACTTATCTAATTATTTTTAATACAGCTACATAGCCGACTGACAAATTGTTATTATATATATAAATGTATACATTTTTATGCACTATACAGAATGCAAATACATTATTTTGTTATACCATACAGTCAAAAAGCTAACAATTTTGTCTGTCTAATGGTCTTTCTCAGTGCTTTTTGCTATCTGGTTTGCTATGCTGAGTTTGAAGACATTACGTGTCTAAAAAATTCACGCTTGCAAGCTGAATAGAAATTGTTTCATAAACGCTCAGAGTTTGTATTTAGATCTAGTTTCTTTATTCCTGTCTTTCACTGATGATAGCAAATAGCTTGAAATCATGATCTGAAAGTGGAATTATAGTTAGAGATAGTGAATGCTACTCTGACGTTTATGTAAACAAAACATACGCTTGATCAGTGTTTTTGGTAGAACGCCATCTGTGGACATAAATACAAGCGTTAGCAAGTTTTTTAACTTGCATTTTTGTTTATCATATATATATATATGTATGTATATAGAAAGCATACCAATAGCTCTAATTAAGCTTTTGTTGATAAGTGCCACAAGAGAGAAAAAATCTCTATCTAGAACAATCTCTATTCTAAGAACAGTTTCAAGCTTTTGGTTCACCTCAGTGAGGCACTAGGACATTCCTACATTACATCTGAAATACCCAAGTCAATTTCAGCACTATCTAATAAATTACTATCAAGTAGAAAATCGGAAATTTTCAAACATGTAAATGTCTTTAAATCCAGCTATCTAATGTAAATAGCTATATAGGGTCTAAAACACTTCAGCCTTATCATATATTAATTATTAATATCCTCAGCAGTATAACATCGCCAATGCTTCAAAGGACAAAATTATAATAATCAATAAAGCAAGTCATATCTTGCATGACTTGTTTTAAGCTTATATTACTGATATGTAATATAGGAAGCATACCAATAGTTTTAACAAGCTTTTATTGATAAATACTGTAAGAGAATGCATTCAAAATCTCTATCTAGAATAACCATCCTCAGACCAGTTTCCAGCTTTTGGCTCACCTCAGTAAGACACTAGGACATTCAGACACTAGATCTAAAATACTAAATTCACACTCATTCTGAGGATAGGGATTATTCCAGATAGAGATTGTAAATGCTTTCTCTTGTGGCACTTATCAATAAAAGCTTGTTAGAGCTATTAATATGCTCCCTATATTACATATTTGTAATACAAGCTTAAAACAAGCCATGTGCTATGTGACTTGCTTTATTGATTATTATAATTTTGCCCTTGAGGCTTGATAATGTTCTATGCTAAGGCTACTTTTCTGATCCATATAGCTACTTAAGTTATATAGCTGAATTTAAAGACATTTACATGTTGGAAAATTTCAGATTTTTCTTTTTAATAGTTCTGTATTAAATAAGTGCTGGCTTTGAGTTGGGTATTTTAGATCTACTATCTAAATATCATTATACCCCACTGAGGTGAGCCAAAAACTCAAAATTAGTCTGAAGATATGGATTATTCTAGATAGAGATTTTGAATAATTTTTTTGTAGCACTTAGCAATAAAAGCTTGTTAGAGCTATTGGTAGATTCTCTACATTATATATTTTTAATACAAGCTTAAAACATGTCACATGATATATGATTTGCTTTGTTGATTATTATAATTTTGTCTTTGAGGTTTTGGCAATGTTATATTGCTGAGGCTATTAATATATGGTGAGGTTAAAGTGTTTTCAGATATATAGCTATTTAAGTTAGATAACTGGATTTAAAGACATTTACATGTCTGAAAATTTCAGATTTTCTACTTAATAGTTATGTATTAAATAAGTTCTGGCATTGAGTTGGGTATTTTATATCTAGTGTCTGAATATCCTGGTGCCTCACTGAAGTGATTCAAAAGGTTGAAACCACTCTGAGGATAAAGATTATTCTAGATTAATATTTTGAATACTTTCTCATACAGTTCTTATCAATAAAAGCTTGTTAGAACTATTGGTAGGCTTCCTATATTACATATATAAGCTGAAAACAAGTCACACAATATATGACTTGCTTTATTGATATTTGTATATATATATAAACATACACTGATCATGAATTTGTACT
Source organism: Epiperipatus broadwayi (assembly GCA_028023455.1). NCBI lineage: Eukaryota > Metazoa > Onychophora > Udeonychophora > Euonychophora > Peripatidae > Epiperipatus > Epiperipatus broadwayi. The sequence goes on from JAQFVV010012413.1 coordinate 10,387,374, forward strand.
ATCCCAAAATATAATAATATATATATAAACACATGTGGCGTAATGATAACCATTCTTATCCATTCTTTCAGTTACATTATTTTAGATTGTTATGTACTCTGTTAAATAAAGAGACTACTTTTCAAAGAAATAGTTTCTAGTGAATGATATCATAGTGTAATTTCACTGATTGTATAGTACAGCAGAGTGACAGAGGATAGACTTTGATTCCAGGATAAATTTTCAGCTGAGATAATATAAATCTCAATTCAGACAATCAAATAAAAGTTGGTGCCCAAAATGCCAATCAAACTCTTAAATGTCACATGATTTTCCAACCAAAACATGATGATATAATGTAAGTAAATATTTGAATATATTGTAACCTTTGGCTTTGCCAGGGAAGTTAAAGTTTCAGCTATTTAATGTTTGAAATATTAAAAAATTTCATTAACTTAATTTTATTGCAAGTTAACTTTATTAAAGCTTCATAAGTATATGTCAATTTAAATTGTAAATTATTTCATATAGTTTTATAAGTCTTGAACATTATTGTAATTCTTTTTAATATTTTTACTATATTAATTTAAACTTGTCTATTTTTGAAGTGATTTTAAATGTTTAACCTAAAGATGTAGTTTTCTACTTAGCAAGAAATTAGTACTAAAAAGTCAAGTCTGCTTTAATGTAATTCTTTGATATCTTAAATTTTAGTGTTTAAATAAGCAATAATAGTAATTAGGTCTAAAAAATTTTCATCAGATGTTAATGTTAAATTCACTTTCTTATAATAAAGCATTTTATCTAAATTAGCTGTCAACAATACAATACCCATTTAAGCTAATATCATTAGGATTAAATAGATAAAGATAAAGCTAAATTAGTTAAGTTAAAAGACAGAAATTTTTTTTTTTTACTATTTAAAGAAGTTGTTAATTTTCAATTGAAATAACTTCAGTGTACATGTGTGTGAGTGTGCTTACATTTATTAACTTTAGCTCACACTTTCTTATTTTATAATATTTTAGCTTACATTATCTTGTTTTATAATATATCATTTTTCAATATCCTTGATTTAATTAAAATATTAAATTAAACTATAATGAACTTCTAACTTACATATGTAGTTTAGTTATTTAAATAGTCATAAAAGAGTAATGTAATGTTTTCTTTTTCAAAACAATATATTTTCTTTCATTATATTTTATTTTTACCATAATAATTTTATTCTTTTAAAATAATTATTTCAGACAGTATGTTTAATTGAAATGTCTGAAAAATATATGAGTTTCTATTTTTAGTTTAACTCCACAGATATAAAATTAACCTTTAACTCTAAGTTGGGAAAATTAAAAGAAAGTAGATGTTTTTCCATAAAACAAAAGAATCACATGATTGTGGATAAAAGGTCCACATTAGGACAAAACTAAAGAATGTCTGGACTACTGAATTATGAACTTTAAGCTGAACTACAAGAACTACTGAACTACAAAAAATTTTGAACCACTAAACTTCTATTAGAAAAGAGTCACACAAAGAAAAAAATCAAAATTTCTCAACTATAGAATTAATTAGAAATTAGTTAGAAACCATTAAATTCAGGTACCAGAGTTTTAAATCAAAGTCACTGAAAATCAAAAAGTTAACACTATTTAAAATGAAAGAACAGCAAAAAATGAAAATGTCACACAATTACTCAATCTTGGTTGCTAAAGTATATCTATTTAATATTAATATGTCATGAGAATTATGTAAGAATTATCCTGTGCACATAAAAACTCTTTATTATTTTCTGTTTCATAATTGAAATAACTTTAGTATAAACATAACATTCCTTATATCCTAGAAATAGAGTTACTGAAAGCTCATATTTTGGCAATATTTATAACAGCATGTTAATATTTAAAAATATGTTTTTTACTGACTCATTTGAGAGAATAATAATTATCAAATACTTTTGCAATGTTTTATTTTGATATATTTTAAAATATTGTTTCAATAAATGATCTCTCCTGAATAAATTTCTTTTAATAAATGAACTATGAATTTGAAAAGAATAAACTGTTTATGTTAAAACTAAAATGACATTTAATTGCTCTGAATAATTTGCTAACAAAAAAGAGTCACACACTTAAACTTCAAATTTATACTTAAAATAAACTGAATGAGAGGCAATGTATTATAATTAAAAATTAAATGCCATTAATTAATAAGACTTATTTATCATACGCTTTACAACTTTTATTATAAAGCTTAAAATATGAATGTGTAAAGCTGCTCTCCCTCTCTTTATATTTCCCTCTGGAAGAAAATCTGCTTATCTTTTGAAAAAAGTACTTGCCTTTGGACCTCTATATTTGAATATAATTCTTAAAACATGTAAATGGAAAATCAGCTTAATGCTCTAATACAAAGTATTTAAACCTGACTTATTTATGTTTAAATATTTTGTGAAATTAAATGGCCATTAGTAATGTACTTGTGTACATTGGGAAATCTAAAATAATTTTCAATAGTGTGCATCTATTTTAGACAGTTTTATTGACAACAACCCATAAAATATTATCTGCTTGTTAAATTGTTAGAAAATTGTGAAACTGGTAATAATTTAGAATTATAATTTTATGTATTTATAGTTTATTTGTTTGTTTTATGTATTCTTGCTTAGTATATTTTATGCATTACAATTCATCATAGTATTCAGAAGTTCATATAATACTGAGTGCTTTATTAGCACTATATAATGATTTTAATATTATATCATTTTAAGAGTATGTAAATCATGAAAAAATGTATATTATTATTATTTTATTTATTTCAGGCTATATTTTATTAAGTCAGATTTGAAAAAATAATTATCTTATTGGTTTTATACATCAATTAATAATTATTATGTTTATTAAAAGAACAGAATTAATTTTTCTCTTGTGCATTGCTATAAGCTTATCTTGCCATTTTCTCTTTCCAAGGGAAGATCATTGTCTCTGTCTTGCTGATATTAATTTAGATAGCCAATATATTTTATAAAGAGATGTTAGCCTTTTCTCTCTCTTATCAATGCTATTTTCCTTGAGTGGTAGGTATCCTTATATTTCCTACTTATGTAAATGCTTTATTTGAGGCAACCCTTATTGTTCCTAGTATTTGTGATGGCTCATTTTCATTCTTCTCATACATTTAGAGACAAAGTCACAGTATATTTATTTGTGCTCGGAATGCAGGTGCATATTTTGGGTTCTTAACATCACTAGGTTCATTGCCTTGTTAATCTTTTCTCCTCAGGAATACTATATTTTTGCATTGTAATTATATATGGTGTATTACATATCTTTATTAATTTGGCAATTGATATGGTTGTTTGTTTTTGAAGTGTGTCATCATTTATTCAGATGCATTCTTGACTACTCTTAGTGTATATAGAGATGGTTATGAGGTATAAATCTGTTCTGCTCTGCTTTGACAGAATTATAAAAAATAAAACTGATAACTAAATAAGTAACATACATCATCATCATTATCCAGTGTCAAGTCATTTCTGGATTGGCAAGACATAAATAGTATTTAGATTTACTCGTTGTTTGAGACAATATTATGTTGAGATTGTATGCAAATGTGGAACTTCTTGAAATAATTCATAGGTTAGATAAAAAAAATTATCAGTTAGAAAGTTATGTAATTATTAAGTTAATGCATAAGTTAGTGAAATTTTTATAGGTTAATAAGGTATAGAATTTTTGAAATAATGCTTATGTTAATAAAAACTATCATTTAGAAAGGTATAGAAGTTTTGCAATAATAAAGCGAATAGTAATTTAAGTTTTATTAGTTAAGAAAAGAGAAACTTCTTATAACAATATCTGCCTGTGTTCATGAGGTATACATTGGTCCATTGAAATAAACAATAGTTGAATATTTAATTTATTATTATTTTTTATATAAATTTAAGCTAAAAAAACTTTGAAACTGTATTTCTCAAATGGGGCAAAATGCATTATGCTATAATTAAACAACACACTTAAAAATTGTAGACTTCCTCCAGTGTTATTGTTGTTAAATTGTTTTATTGCAAATAAATGCTATATTTTATTGTTAAAGTATTGTTTTAGAGTTTCAATTGTATCTTATTCACACATTATTTATGCAGAAATCCAAAACATTGTATAATTTATGATGCAATTGTATTTTATTCTAATTATTCAAGATACTTTCACACAAATTGGAGATAATAAATCATCTAGTTATAATCTTTTACAGATGTTGAGAATGTATCTAAGGAATAAAATATTTGATAAACAGAGCAAAACTCTCCATACAGTATTGCCACCTGTGCTAAACAGAGTAATCAATGGATGCCAGAAGGCTTGTGCATAAAATCCCTATCTAATGCCTACTCATCCAATATCCCCAGACTAGTTTCTGGCTTGTGGCCTTCGTCAGTGAGGAGCTTTGGATCTGAGAGCACTGCATCTAGATCTTAGGATCTAATGCAACCCTCTAGCAACCACCTTTTATCTGCTAGAGGGTTGCATTAGATCCTAAGATCTAGATGCAGTGCTCTCAGATCCAAAGCTCCTCACTGACAAAGGCCACAAGCCAGAAACTAGTCTGGGGATATTGGATGAGTAGGCATTAGATAGGGATTTTATGCACAAGCCTTCTGGCATCCATTGATTACTCTGTTTAGCACAGGTGGCAATACTGTATAGAGAGTTTTGCTCTGTTTATCAACAATTAATGTGCTAGTATAGGAAATGTGATCATGTGATGAATAAAAAATATTTATTCTTTTCTTAAGATGTTACTGATCACTGTAATTTAACTACAATTATGTAAAGAAAGGTTGCTATTATAATAGAATATTATCTGTTTCATTTGAAAAAAGAAAGATTTAAGTTGTTAATAGAGTATTCTGAGTGATCACAAAATCCCTTTTCCACTTTTGGAGGTCAAAGGTTACCCTAGGAGATTGTTATATTATTTAAAATTAAGAGTTTTATGCATTTTATTTTAATTAAATAGTTTTCTATTAAAATTCAACATCATTATTATTGTTGTTATATAGTAGATAGACATTATTTTTGGACTAAATGTATGTCTCCTCACACCTTTCACTAGGATATCATCCATTTGATTAACAATTTACAAGTAAAAGAAATGACTAAGAAATTTAACACTAAGAATATTTATAATGAATTCTGAGATCTTAATATCATAATTCAATAGTAAGAAGAAACTATATTTTATATAAAAGAAATTATTGTGAAAGGAAAAGTAAAGTAGCACAAATAGACAAATAACATTTAAAGAATATGATTATTTTTATCTAAATCTTCAACGGTGAATCTGATCCCCGAAATAGTAGCTGTGAGGTGTATGATTAACTATTGGAGGAAGGCTAATAAAATATTTTTTTATGGGAAAAAGCTATTATAACCTAATTACTCTGTGGTGTGTGGTATTAATATTGAGAACTTTTGTAGTTTGTAAGCGTGAGTTAAGGATTCTCATCCTCTTAAAATTTATTTTTAATTATAATCAGAGTATTTATAATGTTTAACAATTATTATCATTGTCAGTATTATCCATATGGCTCTTTTTATTATTGGCATAGATCATATTAGCAGAGAACCCTGAGCTTAGCCAAATGTTTGTTATTAATTTATCGTCCCCATTAATTTTTGGGTTATAATATATATCGCCATCAATATATTTACATTCGGGCATTTTTATTTTATTTCATTTATTCAAGAAAAAATATTTAAAATTTTATAAAAAAACTTCATCGAAAATATTTTAATTTTATTTCTAAAACTTTAAAAATAGCAGAGACTTCTTTACCATTAATTACCATGAGCTGTCAATAAAATGCAGGCATTCTGTTTTCTTTTGCCATAAACTTGATAACGTGGATGTCACATTTATATTGACAGCATACAGAAAAGTGTTCCATTTTCAGTTATAACAACATATACATATTTCATTCTATGTTTATTAAATCTTTATGTTTAAATAATAGTTTATTTATTAAAAGAAATACCATGCAACAAATTTATACTATATCAGTCTTTTCTATAATCGTTTATTGATATGTTTACAAGCTTATATGTTATTCCAATGTTTCAATCCATCCTAACTACTGTCTTCTGATTGATGTCTCATTTTTGTATTAGTAATTAAACCTGAATTTTTTATTAATCAGTCAGTTACTTGAAGATTAACATTTTTCTAAATGTTTACATAATGATTTTAAAATTATATATATATTGTATTGTTTCTAGGTAATCTTGGGTTTTATACACTTTAATATACTCTATTTACAAGCATATGTGACTAACCAAGTCATGCTTTCTTTTCTTTAATTCTACAAGAAATAAGGGTTATAAAATTTGACATTTCCTGGTTAATCTATCCCTAAGCATTTGATATACACATAATGTCAGAGCAAACAATAAATTGTGACAGTTTTTATTTATTTATTTCATGGCATTCATGGCACCAGTGCTCCATAGATTGTATCCATTGAGCACGTGGTCACAAGTAATTACTAAAGACTGAATTTCCCTCTTTTTTTATAATTAAACTATTTATTTATTTTTTTTTAAAAAAAATATATTATTACATTTTAAAATATATACTTTTTTTCTCTCAACAATTTTTTTTATGTTAGAAAGTCCAACACACATTTGTACCAAAATAATGATACAATGCATCTGTGATTGAGGGAAAAATTCAAAATTGAAAGTTTCAGCCAATTTTATTCTCACAATTTTCAATATACACCAGAGTCTCTTTTTGTGCGGATTTTTTAAATGCGATTTTGAAGTTATGTAATTCATGTTTCTTCTTAATATCTTTTATACAGTTTTCTTTTATGTGATAAAGAAGTTCATTTCCCCCTTAAAATCGGGATTTCCCCATTTTATATAACCCATTATATTTTACATACTTTAAATGCCTGTTGGAAAAATTTTTGGCAACAAATTTAGATACTAAAGAAGATTTAGAAAAAGATAATGAAACAGAAGTGGAACCTGTTTATTTCACAGCAAAAATGATTCAAAAAAGTCTTCAACTTTCTACTCAATTGGACAATCGTTTTCTTGTTAAAGACATGAATTATAAATGAGCTCTTAAATTCCAATGAGAACTAAATAGTTGTTATGTCTGGATATTGCAAGCTTCATAAACAATTAGTAAAATCATTGTCTCAAAGTTTAATCACTGATTACATTGTCAACAGAAAACCATTAACTTTTAGACTGAAAATTTTTTTATTGGCTGAGTGAATTAAAGTTTCAAACTTTTGATTGATTCAATTACAGAATCAGCAGTAAAAATATATTTGTCTTTTAATATTAGATTCATTTGTAAAAAGCAAATTAATAATTTGTCACATTATGAAAACAAAAGTTGTTTCAAAAATAAATTTCTATTTATAATTATAAAAATATTTTATAGCAGAGAACCTAAAAATAATGTTCATAACCTATTAGAAAATGTTTTGTACATCATTGATTTCTATCTCAATTGATGTTCATATAAGAGTAAAGAATTTTTACTAAAATCTTAACTATTTTTCTAAAATAATTATATTTTCAGCATATTTTATCAAAATAATTTATATGTAAAAAAATATAAAAAAAATACTCTGAAATATATATTTTCATTTTGAATATCAAAACAAGGAACTTGGAATTATCAAAATACTTATCAAGTGCTCCCTTCAAAATGAGCAATAACAAATCAGTGCCTTATGATGCATTTTAAGCTTTAAAAAGACTATAAATTTGATACAATAATGCAAAAATTGATGGGTTTAGAGTGACTTGAAGCTGTAAACAAAAATTTTCATTTGATGCACTTGTTTAGTTAATTAAACACAGCATGAGACTGAAGTTAGTGCTAATTGTATTTCCTCTTGTTATGAATCTGATTTCTTATAAGTTAACAAATGTACCCATATATTGTCAAATCGCAATAATGATTAAAATATGTATGAAAAAATGTGAAATAAATTACACATAAAAACATATTGTTTTGAATAAAATTAAATAGTTAATAAAAAAGTAAAGAAAGTTTGTCTTGTATCAATTTTTTTTCAAATATTTGAAATTTTTTATTAGTCATACTTTATTTCCTTATTTTTTATGCAAATTTTAAAGTGATTTTGCATTGTTAGTTTGCTTTTATGCGATTTTTGAAAATTATGGAACCTATCCCATATTTTTAAATGTAAGTTAAGTCTATTTTGTGCAATTTCTTTTATGTGGGTTTTTTTTGCAGAATCTATCTACTGCATAAAAAGAGACCCAGGTGTACACTGTTTTATTTAATGGTTAAAAGTTATTAGTGACAATTTATGTATTTCATAAAAGTCACTTTAGGCTTTTTACATTTAATGAACTTACTAGCCAAAACACTTCTATATATTGCTATTCAATCATAATTTATTAGAAAGTATGCATGCTAGCTCCAAAACTGTGGTAGATGAGATAGTTAGTTGAAAGTCATAGGTATACTATGAAGCATGAACAAGAGAGATGTCACTTTATGCTCTGTAATGTACATGACACCCAGTTGAAATTTAACTAGAAACAGGTTTATTATCCCACATTGGAGCTGTGGTCAACTCTTCCAGAGTGTCTTATAGGCTCATGGGGCCTAGTCTTTTTGTTTCTACCTCCAGCTCATTCTGGAGCACTGCTACTAGAGTGTGACCGGCCATTCCAGATGAAATCTCCTACCACTATGATTGTGTGTAGTATGGAGATATAAACTTCCCAACTGATATGATCATGCTTCACTAACACTAATCACTATACCACATCCATCATCATCACCGAAGCACAGTCCATATCTTCCAGTAATGAGAAAACAAAAACAAATATTTTTAATAAAAAACAAAATGAGTACATATTTGATATCCAATTGTTTTTTTCTTTTTAAACAATTACGACCTGTGTCAGGTTATGTTTGTATGGTGTTAAAGTCTCATGTTGGAAAGCCATTGTACCGTTTCTAGGTAATATCGGAGATTTATACACTTTATATATTCTATTTACAAACGTATACGATTGACGAAGTAGCATTTCCTTTTCCTTAATTCTATAAGAAGTAAGTGTTAGAAAACTCGACTATATTTCCTGATTAATTTACCCCTAAGCATGCGACATACATATAATGTCAGAGCAAACAATAACTGGTGATAGTTTTTATTTATTTATTGCAGGGCACCAGCAAACCATGGACCGCATCCGTGGAGCATACTATCATAAGTAATTACTAAAGACCGAATTTCTCTCTTTTTGTCTAATTAGAGTATTTGGTTTTTTTTAAATTATATTATTACATTTTAAAATATGCACTTTTCTCTCAACAATCTTCTTTTATGTTAGAATGCTAAACATACGTTCTACCAAATAATAGTACAATATATATAGCTAGAATATTTCTTAAAGTCAGTTTTTATTTGTATTTCATTTGAGCTATTTGTTTGCTTTACAAACTTCGTAAGTATTATAAATATACACAAGAAATTGATATCAATTTCCACAATCAAGTTTTCGCAAAGTAATCAAATTTTCAAAATTCTTAACCTTTAAATAAATAATACATTTTTTTTAAATAGAAAGATATAACAGTGTCTAATACTCTTACAATAATACGATTTACTTAGCTCTAAGCAGAAATCTATTTAAAATCTCTTCACTGTGCTTTCATGTTCCTATGTCTGGAAAGAACAGATGTAGTTAAAGGTTTCCATAGCCGGTTTTATTTATTAAATCCTATTACAACTTTTAAGACGGTGATTAGCAAAATACAAACTTAATTCCATCTTTGCCATGAATTGATGATGCAAATAATTTTTCTCTAAGGAAATAAGGATAAAAAATATTTTGTTGCTATTTTTTTTAAAAAAAAAAATCTAAATAAGGTAAAAAAAAATATAATAACAATAATTCCACAAGTAACAAACATTTCTATGCGTAGAAGACTTCCACATAAATCAATTATTTTAAAGATGTAAAAGCTTGACCATTTTATTAAAAAAAACTCGTTTTATACAGATGTTTTTAGCCAACCCAGCCAGTCATCCAGATTTTGGTAAGGAAGTGGATCTTTACTTAATATAAGCTAAAATAGTAAAGATCTTTGTTAAATCTCGGTTTGTCAAAATATTGTTAATTCATCAACTATAAAAACAAGAATATATGGTTGTAATATGATGCAATTTTTACACGGGTTCTAAACATTAGAGCTGTTCTGCATGGTTTGGTATAAAGATAGAAAGGCACACTCTGGAGTTCAAGGTCTGTGGTAATACCCCAATTGTCATTTATGTTGTTCAAGTAAATTACAAACTTCCAAGCAATTAACCATTTAATTGTATTTTCAATTGGATAGACGGTTGAGGAGTTGGAGTGTGGAGTAAATTGAAGCCTGTCCATTAAAGTATGAGGTTTGGCTATCTTAATATGTATCTGAGCACTTATAGCATATATGTGTGAAGATGGTAATCTGGACCAACTCATGATTACTGGTTTAGCGTGAAATACATATATTGGTGATTATTTATCTTTTCAACATATATGTGTTCAAGTGTATCAGTGTTATGAGATAGTGTGGAGAGTGGTGGGTTGTGTGAAAGTCTGTGCACATATAGCCTATATATAATAATAATGATGATGATGATGATAATAATAATAATAATAATAATAATAATAATAATAATAATAATAATAATAATAATAATAATAATAATAATAATAATAATAATAATAGTAGCAGTAGTAGTGTAGTAGTAGAACTTATTAAAACTTATAGTTAATTTCTAAATATAAAACTTTGGGATAAATTCTGGCTTAAAATATGGCAAGTGATACAAAATAACGAACAAAACTATTCACATACACCTACTTTAGCCAGCATATATAAAAAATATTATATATATAAATGCTAAAGAATAATATTCGTAATAAAATTTTAAACATTATATGAAATAAAGTTCTAAATTTGAAAAATGTATTCCCTTCTAAATTTAAAATATTTTTAAAATATTTTTTTAAAAATAGTCATACGGTTGAATATATTAAAAATCACCTAATGGCAGTTGGATTTAGCATCCAAGACTACTCATATAAGTTATGTAGCAAATTTCGTTTATGATGTGTGTTTTATAACATGTAAGAGCTAGGCTCAGTCGATAGAATTATTTTTTAAACTGGTCATATGATTATTGTATTTTATTATTAGGAATTGGCTATATAATTTTGTTTTAAACTTCATTACCGTCACAGTACTGAAAATGCGCTAAAAACCAAAAACATCAAAGAAAAAATAATTATACACTTTCGTAAAGCATATCAGTATATGTATATCATATATGCATCAGTGTATATATATATACAATTTATATCTTATCCATTAAAGTATGAAGATTTGCTATATTAATATAAACTGAAGCACTGATTGTATATGTGTGGGAGATGGTGATCTGGACCAACTGATGAGTGCGGGTTCTGCATGAAATACGTATATTGGAGATCATTTATCTTTTTTACATGTATGTGGTCATGCATATCGTCTGTATAAAATAGAGTGGATAGTTGTAGGGAGTTTGAAAGTTTGAATTCAAATCCATTCTAGTGACATTGTGTTTAGTATAGATAATATATATGTATTTAAATATTATATGTATGCAATAAAAATAAAATGTCCGTTAATTAAAAAATATTTTAGTAACAATAAAAAGAATAAATATAACGGTGATTAACTATTATACACAGTCTCAATCCACAGAAATACTTTCAGTTAATTACTTAACCCTCTTATATATATATAATTGAAATAATACATTTAACGTTAAATTTATTATTTCAATTATAATTACAATTTTGTTTTTAATTAACGGACATTTTATTTATTTTACATATATATATATATTGCAACGGAATAAGTAAATAAAATATAACTACCCTATGGCCACCAAAATTATCATCAGGTCCCAAGACTATAATATTAATGAGCTGTGGTGTCAAGATTTTATATATTCTAAATTACAAACATTTATAAATTAATAATGATGATGATAAGCACAATGCAAGCTAGATGTTTATTGTACAATCAGACGAATGTCACTTACTATTCTGGTAACAGTGTTACAACCTGTAATCAAAGGAAATGTATATGTTATGAATGCTTTAAACCTTTATATTAAAATAACACAATGAATTGTTGTAATAAGCCCAAATGCAATACCTATCATTCAGAGATCTGGCATTAACTCCAAAATAAAATAAAGAACTAAATAAATGTAGAGATCAAGGCCTCCGTGATAAATGATATTAATAGTTTTATTATACAAAATATACATTATGATTATTATAATTAATACATTAAATAAAAATAATAAATATAATAAATTAATAAATATAAACTCTTTATCTACTTTCAATAGTAATTTTACAATTTTATGCATTTTAAACAATCAAATTGATGGGATATTATAAAATAGCATTTCAAAATCTTTTATTAGTATTTATTCTTATATGATAATTGAAATACTTTAACATAATTATCATTTACAATTTAGATTGTGCTTTTTGAGTTGTATATTTCATTAAGACTGACAATACTTAACTCTCACCACAAGTTAAGATTTAATATATATATATATATATTATGATACAAGTTACACCTCTTTACATTATATCAAAATTTGATATTTATAACTGTTTTTGATTAAAGGTTTTTATATGTTGTCATATTAATAAAAAATAATTTAATAAAAACAATCATCTTTATAATTGAATGCATATACAATATATTAAGCATTATATTTGCTAAACATAAATGTTATTAAAGTTACCTTTACAAAAAAATACATTTGAAAATTATTTTTTTTATAGATTAAAACAATAATATTACCATTTTTCTTATTTGCCTTGGATAGTTTGATTCCTAATAAACTATACTTATATATTTGCTTCTTCGGAAGATAGAATGATTAATGGATTTATTAGGTTCTTTAATTCTTCAATCATTACCAAAAATCCTGCAGTCATTAGTAATGTAATTAATTATATTTTTCCACATTTACAAAAATTAGTGACTGATGAATTATATTTATAAAGGAGATGAACACAATGAAATCAGTTTTCCATCTTTAAAAAATCAATTATAGCAGGCTTTATTGTTGGATCTAAAAAAATTATTTGAAATCTCATAAGAATTTCATTTTTTTCATAATTCTTTAATTGAAAATTTTTAGGTTGAACATCCCAAAGAGGGACCTTAGGTAGGTAAACTTCATTATGAGATAGCTATTGATAAGCCCAATCTGTTTAACAGCTTCTTATAAATTTTTTGTGAGGCATCTTCTGATGTTTGTTAGATGAATGTGTGAAATTACAAGAAGCTATGCAAAGAAGTAGACTTAAATGGGTCAGTAATATTTCTCATGGATCCAGATGTTTAGAGTGAGAACTTTTACTCTAAACTGGAATGCAATATTTAGCAGTAAAATATTTGAATGCTAAAATAAAGTATTTGCATCACAATTCTAAATAAGGGCAGCCACGTTTCCAAGGAGATTTTTCCTAGAAATTCATGTTAATTCAAACTTAGGTAAATGAGGAAAATAAATTAAGTTACAGTATAAGGTCACAAGAATGATCATATTTCAGACTTTAATATATCATAAAGGATTATATTCAGATTATGAAATAATATTGTCATTTAGGTGAAAATTTAATATATTGTCTTTTTCATATTTTATGAGAGATTTTTAAGTTGCAGGAAATGATCTCTTTTGAGAAGCCAGAGCAATGATATCACTATAGATAAATTCTCTGCTTTCTGTATCTGAATGATCACTCATAAATACATTCAATAATAAAGGTTAGCGAACTGAATTTTGTGGCAGTTCATTCTGTAATGGTTTTGTATTAACTATGATGTTTATTTAATGTTACTAAAACTTTTTTATGGAAGAGCAAGAAAATTAATGATTTTCCTGCATTTAAGAATTTTAAAAACATTGAAGTCCATTTTTCCAAACATAATCATAATCTTAGGCTAAATCAATAAAGATAGCTCCAGTTTTTGATTTATTTTGAATAACTTTTTTAATGTGAGTTATTAAAAATAAATCTTGTTCACAATAGTTGTTTTCTTGCCTAACACCAGTCTTCTCTATAAGAACCTGACTCTCAACTATTGACAAAATTTTTGTTAATATAATTTTTTCTAAAAAGTTTGTAGACAAAAAACAATAATGATATTACATGATAATTTTTTGGATCATTGCAAGTTTTGTTTGGTTTTAAGATTGCTATAGATTTTCTTCTATGACAAATTTTTGAAATACTTTTTATATGAATAAGTTGTTAAATAATTCTGCCAATCAAATTTTGGCTGTTTTTCTAATATTTTAGAAATTCTATATGTTATCTGCTTCTGGAACTTTTTCTGATTTAAGACAATGAAGCACAAGTTTAAGTTCATCATCAACTATACATTTTATCATATTGCTTTTTCTGCACTAATGATGCTTTTCAAACATTATGTGAATTTTAATTATAGAAATCTGACATATAAGAATTAAAACCTGATTAGCAATAACAGAAGTGGTTGTTTTAGATATACTTTAACATCCACCAAGCTTTTGTAAATATGCTCAAGCCTTACAATTAGATTTTGTAAAGGTTATTCTCTATGATTTTATTCCACTATTACTCTTCTGCCATTTTTAAATGATTATATAACTTTTTCAGCAATTTCCAGATCTTTATTGACAAAAAATTGGCCACAAGTAGTAACTACTAGTTTTATTCCAACATGGATTGAATTACCAATGATATCATGTGAAATGGTCACTCTGGACAATCATTATTAAGAACATATTAAGTCTAGTATTACAATGAGGAATGGGAAATATTCTGTTAATATTTTGTTCAAAATAGTCAGTTTACTGATTCCTGATATCTTCCTAAATTCCAATTTGAAACAGAATAGCTTTCAACTTTACAAATGCATAACCTAAGAGTGAATAAATATGGTAAAAATAATTTAATGTGAATAATTCAGCAAATAATGATGAACCAATTTTTGTGAGACAAAATGCAACTCAGGACAAGAGTTATTTCCTTTCACCATCTTCCTGAATGAAATGTTTCATCTAGGTTAAGATTGTAAAGCAGGGGCAAAGTTGTTTAAGTGTAAGCATTCTACAAGTTAACAAAATATTTGATCCTGATTATATAATACCAAGGATTACTATGAACATTGAAATCTATAAATACAAAATCTGTAGAAAGTTCTAAGCAAAAGTGAAAGTCCAAGTTGTATTGAGAGGTTTTTAAATATTACATACATAAAAATTTTCTATATAAATGGTGCTTGCATTACCATTTGAACTATCTTCAACAGAGGTTGTTTTCCTTACAGTATAACTTTAAACAAAAGTGGCTATACCATGTTTAGAATATATTCTATCATCATTCAGTGTAAATCCATAACTTGTTAAAAATATATCTATTATTAGAATACTGATGAATCTCTTGAAGTACAATTGTATTTCCTATGTGAAGAATTGATCCTCTATAGAGGATATACCTGGCACCTTAAATCTTTCATGTTTGTCAACACTATATAGTCATTTTTTTCATTGTAAGAGCCTAGAACTCACATATCTATAGTCCAGGTTCATCTATCCCTTATAATACTGCCATAATTCACATTAATATCTTATTCATATAATTTTTATTGTGGATACATTGGTTTCACATATTAATGTATATTACTTGCAGGGTGGCTCACAGCAAGATTGTCATATACCAATCCAAATCCATAATATAAGACCTAGTAAATCAAGTAGAGTCTTTCTTTTAAACACAGGCATATTTTCTTCTAAAACAAAGTTATTTTTATCAAAAGCAGTGCATCTAAGTCTAATTCTAGGATTAATTTATTCATTAATTTCTATCTGTATTAGTAAACTCACAAATGTGTTTGTAGTTCTTAACTTTTTCCATTGCATGATTATCAATCTTTATTTTCTTCTGAGAAAATTATTTGAAAATTGTTTTAATCTAAATCTAGACTACTTAAATGATACCCTTTTAGTTTTTCATTTTATTTCCTAAATACTTCTTGTGAAACTGTTATAAAAAGTTTTTGGATATACTGAATCAATCTGTTGTATATTCATTTCAATATTAATCTTCTTAATGTATTTAATCTAATTATTAATGTTCAATTTTGATAAATATTATCTACTACAATGTATATAATTAGAAGATTTTCACAAACTTTTAGATGTAAATATTAATAATTTTAATGGGAAAAGTTGATATTTATTGATAAATTACAGCTATGATATAAGAACACTAAGTAGTTCAAATTTATTTATAAAATGAACAGAGAAAAATTATTAAAATTTGTTATATATACTTAAAATTCTGAAAAAAATCTTATAATTATTATCAATCATTTGAGAAAATATTTAGAAAGCATTTCCAGTTTATATATATATAATTGTAATCTCTCTTCTACAACTCATATATATTCTTTATTAATGAACTAAAATCAGATTTATTTTTGATTTAAAGCTGGTTAGATAATTACTACGTATAAGATGGGTGATTTATGTTTGCAATATATGTTTTTAATTTGTACTTTGCTAATTATGTCTGAAATTTATCTATTAAACACTTAGCGAGGACCCATTAAAATTGTCATTCGCTCACATATAATATATATATGAGATATAAAGTTTAGCCTAGAATTAGAAATGAAAATATTAGGAGCGTGAAATATGTGGTTCTATATAATCGTCTATTTTAACTTTTGATCAGTTGAATACATTTAGAATTTTAATCTTAAAAACATTTTATTGTTACAGAAAGTTTTCTTATTTATTAGATATTAATAATTATATCACATAGTAAAATTTAAATTATTAGCAGAGTGCTAAAATGAAATTTTGATTGATCAAAATTTAAATTCCTATAGGATATTTAAATCTTAGATATCATCATCATCATCATCATTATCAACCATTATCAATCCACTGCAGGATGAAAGTCTCTCCAAGTTTAATCCATCTTCTCCGATCTTTAGCTTCTCTTCTCCACATCACCCCTACACATTTTCTTATTTCATCCATCCATCTTACATGTGGTCTCCTTCTGGGTCTTTTACAATCTCTTGGAATCCAGTTTAAAATTTCAATTGTCCATCTATTATCATCTCTTCTAGCAATATGTCCAGCCCAACTCCACTTCAATCTTTTAATTTTTTCAATGAGGTCAGTAACACCTGTTTGTTCTCTTACCCATACATTGCATTTTCGATCTCTTCTTGTTACTCCCAACATACATCTCTCCATACTTCTTTGAGTGGTCTGAAGTCTCTGTATTGATCTTCTATTAAGTGTCCAAGTCTCAGATCCATAAGTAAGAACTGGTAAAACACATTTGTTAAAAACCTTTCTTTTCAAACACATAGGCATATTTCCTTTTAATATCAAGTTATTTCTACCAAAAGCACTCCAACCAAATTTAATTCTATGATTAATTTCCTCTATTATGTTTCCATCTGTATTAATAATCTGACCAAGGTATTTGTAACTCTTAACTTCTTCTAATTCATCATAATCAATCTTTATTTTCATATTTTGAGCAAATCGATTAAACATTACTTTAGTCTTTTTAACATTTATCTTTAGTCCTACTTTCCTACTTTCATCTGATAACTCCTGCAACATTTCCTGCAGCTCGAAGCATTATTTGCAAAAACAACTACATCATCTGCGAAATCTAAATGACTTAAATAATCTCCATTTACTTTCACTCCTTTAGTTTCCCATTTTAATCCACAAAATACTTCTTGCAGCACTGCTTTAAAAAGTTTTGGAGATATGGAGTCACCTTGTCTTACACCTTTCTCAATGTTGACTTTCCCAGTATCATTACGTAATCTAATTGTTGCTGTTGCATTTTTATAAATATTCTTTAAAATATGACAATATCCTGGATCTATACCTTGATGATCCAATGCTTTAATCACTGAAGAAATGTTTATAGAATCAAATGCCTTTTCATAATCTACAAATCCAAAACATAATGACAACTCATATTCATTTGTCCTTTCTATAACTTCTCTCAATACTTGAATATGATCTACTGTACTAAAACCACTTTTAAATCCAGCTTGTTCTCTTGGTTGGTGAAAATCCAAGGTTCTCTGTAGACGAGTTGTAATTATCTTGGTAAAAATTTTATATAAAACTGATAAAAGGCTGATATTGTCTGTAATTTCTAATATCTTCTTTATCACCTTTTTTAAATATTAATATTATTACTGCATTCTTCCAATCATCCGGTACATCTTTATCATTTAGACATTTGGTATATAACTTTGCTAATATTTTTTCTGTTTCTTCACCTGCTTCTTTTAATATATCAATTATAATTCCATCATTACCTGGAGCCTTTCCTTTTTTCATACATTTAATTGCATTTCTCACTTCTTCATTTAAAAGTCTGGGCAATTCGGAAGATGTAATAGATATAGGAGGTACTTGTTCTTTATTACTATATAATTCTTGATAAAAATCTTCTACCAATTTCATAATGTCATCCCTCTTTTTAGTAATAATTCCATCTTTTTTCCTTATTGCAGATATAAATTTCCTACCAATACCAAAATGTTGTTTTACATTCTTAAGACTTTTATTTTCTTCTACAGCTTTTCTTGCTAGTTCACAGTTATACTTTCTTATATCATTTTCAACTCTTTTCCGCACCATTTTACAAAATTCGAGATATTCAATTCTTTTTAATGCATCATTCTTGCATATCTTCATATTCCTTCTTTTCTTCATAAGTTCTCTAGTCTCAGTAGAAATTTTATTAGTCAATTGCTGCTTTTTTCTACCAGCTATCTTTGTTGCAGTTTTTAAAAGTGTATCAGTTATTTTCATATTAATTTCATTCAAATCTGAATCATGTTCAAAATCTACTAATACTTGAAACCGATTTGTAAGGTCTAATTTAAATTCATTAGAATGTTTCTGAAGATTAGGAATATCAACTGTAAATATAGTTTTTCTTAATAATTTTTGTCTCTCTAGTTTTACATTAACATGTATCTTACCCCTTACTAATCGATGATCACTTCCTGTGTTAAATTTATTAAGAACATTACAATCTTGAAATATGTATTTCCTGTTAGTCAAAATATAATCCAATTCTGCTGTACCTTCATTTGGATGCTTCCATGTTCATTTCCTTCTAACATTTTTCTCAAAAAAAGAATTCATAATATAAAGTTTTTCCTTCTCTGCAAACTCCACAAGTCTATGTCCTCTCTCATTTCTATTACCATAACCAAAATTACCTACAACACTTTCATCTTTCATTTGTTTACCAATTCTAGCATTAAAATCTCCCATAACAATTTTAAAATGCTGTTTACTCTGATCAAAAGCCTTTTGTACATCCATATAAAAATCTTCTACTACTTCATCACTGTGAGAACTTGTTGGGGCATAAACCTGAATTATCTGCATTTGATATCTGCTATTAAGTTGTATAACTAATCTTGCCACTCTGTCTGATACACCATCAATCTCCACATTATTGTTCTTCCACTTTTTATTTATAATGAATCCTACTCCACTTGTATTTCCAATATTTGTGCCTTTATAATAGAGCATATGTCCACTTTTTAAATCAATTGTCTCTTCACCTTTTCTTCTAACTTCACAAAGTCTAATAATATCCCATTTAATATAAGAGAGTTCTTCTTCTAATTCTTGCAATCTTCCTTCACTTGAAAGTGATCTGCAGTTGTAAGTATATATTGCCTTAAATAATTATATGATTATGACACATATTTTACATATTACAATAAAACGTAAAATTATTTCTCTAATATACAGAAATAGGATTACTACTGTACTGAAAGAAAGGAGGGTTTTGCCTATTATATATAATTATACAAATTTGTTGAATGTGAAAATTTGTGCAAATTGTTGAAATCTTATAGAACTCATATATTTAACTTTACCTTCAACAAATTTGCCTACTATTTCATTGCATATATTTGTAATGGTTTATATTTATGAAGGTTTTGAGCATTCTTATTATTATTTAAAAATGACTACTTAGATATTATGCTTAGAAACATTAAGTAGATCCACTTTTAATAAAGCTTTATCTACTTCAATACCACAATAAATAATTTCCTATTTTCTGAGTTAATGTATGCACAACTGTTAATGAAAACATTCACAGAAAATAGTTTTTTAAAAGGTATCCAGTTTTATTATTGCCTAGCATTCTTTTGATATAACATGTGTGTCACCTTCATGGTAAAAAGCAGAAAATTAAGAAAGTCTGGACAATAGCAAGTGATTATTTTTCAATCAGTAGAAAAGACACCACCATACTGCTATCAAAGAAGTGAGCCATTTAAATAAATTGTAATATTTTGAATGGCAATTTACTCACTACTTATACATTAATACCAAGAACTCTTAAGTCATATTACTATAAGCCAAGAATATGATATACATATTATATCAAAAGCATGTTAGGCAATAATAAAACTGAATATTTAAAAAAAACTACCTTTTCTGTGGATGTTTTCATTAACAATCATATATTATATGCAATAAGCAAAATTTCATTCTTGCAATTAACATTGTCTAAACCTGTCTTCCATATAAGTTTATGGTACCTCAGAGAAGGTGAAACTCCCTTAAACTCACATGACTTAATAGGAAATTGGACCTGTGATATTTTGGAAAACATTAATATTTATGTGTCAGTTGAAAAGTTCTGTACTTTTAACAAATTTATGTAATACTTCATTGCACACACATGCATGTATAATATAATAAAATAATGAGCTTTCTAAAAGCTCTAACCAAGCTTTATCAATAAACGCTGCAAGAAAAAGCATTTAATATCTGTATCTGGAAACATCCCCCCAAACCGGTTTCAAGCTATTAGCTATCCTCAGTGAGATGCTAGGATATTTTCAGACACTTTGTCTAAAATACCAACTTAAAGTCAGCACTTATCTGATACTTAATTATTAAGTAGAAAATCTGAAATATCCTAGCACCTCACTGAGGATAGCCAATACTTTGAAACTGTTTTGGGGATGGGGATGTTTCTAGATAGATATTTTAAATATTTCTCTTGCAGCATTTATCAATAAAGGTTGGCTAGAGCTGTTAGCAAGCTCATTATTTTAAAAAATACAAGATTATCAAGTTAAATCATGTGATGTATGACTTGATTTTATTAACTATTTATTTACACACACACACACACACACACACATATATATATATAATTTCCAATCTTGACCAATAAACCAAACAATGTTGATAAAACATTTCAGCACCATTACTTTGATAGACTGCTCAGCCATTATATAAAATAATTCAAAAAATAAAATATATCCATTGGCTGTCCTGAATTTATTTATTCAAATAAAAGATGAAATTATTGTAAATCAGATGTAAACACAGCATCATTTATATACAGCTGAGTAAATCATTATATACTCATTCTAAAGTCCACTAAACTAATAAATACAATATTATTTTTAATTTTATATATAAATTCTAGTATTGTCTAATGAATCAAATGCACTTGATGAAAATTTTAGCACCACCATCTTAATCAATTGATCAGCAAAGATCAAAGTAGCAATACAGTGATGCTGAAATGTTTACCAATAATACTTAGTTCATTAGTCAAGACCAGAAGATACATATAAAGTTGATAATAATATTGTATTCATAATGTATATGTGTGTAATGTTTTGAATATAGCTTTGCATTTACAGAATAATTCTTAATTACATTTAAAAAGGCTTTAAGTACAAGTGCATTTGATTTGAATAACAATCTAAAATAAAATCATTTATCAAACTGGGCCTTTATAATATCAAGAGCAAATACATGTTTAATTACAACCATGACTGATTTAAAAGCCTAAAGTAAAATCATTTACCAAATTATTCTCTTATAATATTAAAAGGAAAGACATTCATATAGTCATTTTACATGTATTGTTATTTTTATAAAAGAAGGCTAGTAGATTAATAGTTAATAAACATGTAAAGAGTTGATAAATTTAATATCTATATTCATTTGTAATGCTGCATTTAACAGTTTATACATATTTTCTCATGCATATTAATTGTTTTAATGTTTGCTTATGAATTTTTCTATAATAATAGTGGTTTTGCATTTGTGTATGACTCCTTTATCAAAAAACTCATTACTCTTTATAATATTAAATGGGTATAGTTATAATCAACAGTCATTTGGTAATATTTGTGTAATTATATAAGATAATGAATTCTATTGGAAGGCTTTAATTAAAATGCAATTTAAATATTGTTTTAAACTATCTTTAACTATTACACTGTAAAGAAACATTCTCTCTTCAGATTACTCAATTTCCAATTGTTGATGATTTAGTCAATGTTTTTTTTTGCTTTACTCTTCCACTAATAATATTTAGTGTTTTTCTGAAGGTTTGTGATGATAGTGTTTTAGTAGTATTAATATGTTAGACTATTTCCATAATCTAATATGTATTTGGAATATTTAAATAAAGTTAAATTTTTTTAAAGACATTCAATACACATATTACATGATGGAAATAATCCAACATATAAATACAACTAATAATACTTAATTAAAAATTTTCCAGGAATGCTTAAAATTCTTAACTATTAGAAAATATAGATTTAAACTTTGAGTTGAAAGCATGTGAGACTGTTGATATTAAGCATATTATATGCCATTCCATGCATGCGTTTGCAGTACTATTTTTAAATGTTTTGGCTTTTATAAATATCTCTCTCATCTCAATTCCACCATAACACAAACAATTACCTCTGCTGTAACTCAGACTGTTCTCTCTCACTATGCATATATTTCAGGAACAATCATCACTCTTCACTGATTTGTAGATGTTAAAAATTTGAATATTACTCGAAAAGCTAAAGTTTATATGCATAATGAGAGAGCTCTGTTTCTATGCTTATGAGTGATTTCAATATGTTGGAGATAAAAAAAAGAGAAGCAGTCATAAAAATATTTAAAAAAAATTGGCAATATATAATTAAAATACAATTGTTGCTCACTTTTCCACGAAATATTAAAAGTGGATAAAATGTAGTCCCTAATTTGCATAATAGTAGTGTAAAAAAAAGGGTTTAGCTGTCAATATGGATAGAGATATTCTGCTGCTTAATACTTTTGCTCACATAATAAGTGAAAAATGTTCATAAAATGCGCACATAGTAAGAAAGGGTGATTTAAGTATATGCGTGATAGATGGTTGAGATATCTTCACCATATCATAACCATCTCTTCACACAGAAACTGAAGAGAAGTACTGAAAAAGCTAAAAAAAAATCTTATAGTACAAATCCGTACAATTATTTGGAAAAATTAGTTTAATAATACTATACAATTTTAATTATTTTTAATAAACATAATTGTTAAATAAAATTGAAATTTAGTTAAATATTTTTATTTTTATAGCATTATGATCAGCTAATTATAGTTACAGACATTGTTAGTAAAACAACTATTTAATTATGCATTAAAGATAAAACTTTTTCTACTTAAATTTTACTTCAATATTTTTTCCGATTAAATTGATTTGGTAATCAAAGTTATTATTAATTCCTAATGGCAAAATTGACAATCTACCAGCTGTTGGTATTATCTTATTCGATAAATTTTCAAAAAATAAAACTACTTTCTATAATATTTTTCTACACTTTTATAAATACTTTTACAACTGGTTCGATGGGATGAGAATTCGTAATATTTTTAAAAAAAAGTACAAAAAAGAAAAACTATGTAGTTTTATTAAACACAATAAAATATACTTTTTTTCCTGCAAGAATATTAATTGATTTTTTCATTATTAACAAATTGATTACTTAAATCTTTTTTTGTTACGTAATAGAGATTGGAGGCTAATGGTTAGTAGCTTTTATATTTATGGCCTAGGGTTAAATACAAAAGAGAGATGGGAAATATCTGCATATAACTAAGTTTTCAAAACGAATAGATAATTATTTCCATTTTCATATCAAATATATACAGTAGATAGATACTTAATTTTCTTATCAATTACTTAATAAGGCTAAGTATGACCTAAAAGACTAATAAAATAATCATTACAATCATTAATTATTTACATGACAGATAAAGGTATCATTCTTTATCTATAAAACAAATAATTAATGGATGCTCTGTGTGGATTAACTCAGTGATAGATTAGCAGACTGAAGAGCTAAAACTTTAGTACTGATTTCAAGCTCAATCTCTCACTTTGGAGTTTGAAATTCGCATGTGTGAATGTGTATGCATTTTTTCTTTTTTTCTTTATGTTGTATTTTGTAAAAATTGAATGCAAGTTTGTGCACTCCAGAAAAACTAATATTTATTCGAGAGGTTGTTTTTAGATCGCGCACTGATAACTGAGGAATTTAATTAACGCATTAACGTAATGGTGGACGATAATTCCAAGAGATATTTGCTGACTGCAAATATTTCTAGATAAAAGACGTTACCTTATTGGACAATGTGATTAATTGCTGCAGTTATCAGAAAGCTATAAAAAGACTGTTAACAACTATGGAAAGGGCAGTATTTGAGTCGGGCAGTATTTGAGTGCATCTCCAGTAGACATCCTGTTCAATTCCAGTAGGAGACATCTCGTGTCAGTGCTTTCGGTTAATGTCCAGCACCCAATGGAAATGTAGTTCACAGGTATAGCTGCAAAGGCCCACAGAAATTGGGAGACCGCAGCCTGAGGAAACCGTCTGGATAGCAGCTGAATAAAAAGTTGAGTTTCCAGCGGTTTTCAAGTGGAGTTACTGGTAGACTGTTGCAGAGACGGAAGCTGTAAGAAGCTTAAGGTCAGTCACAGTGCTTTACTATGAAGCATTCGTGTGCAGCTAAACTGGATGGGGGCCAAGGTATGCGTAAACCTAGCCCATTGTGAACCATTTTTGTAGCAGCCAGTCTGAATGAACATTGAGGGAATTGAACATTAGCGAACTGTAGAGATAGAGTTATTGCAGACTATTTGCTATTCTGATTACTTAAAAACATTGTGTCTTAATGTATATAGACATAACACTTTATTAAATGCATGATTTATTACACTGTTCAATGGTGTTCCATTGCTCAAGACTCACAAAGTAAAATTCCCGAGTGAAAAAAAAAATGTGTAGAAACTCTGGTGCTCAAATATCGCATAATATCTCATGTAACAAGGTGTGCTTACTTATTTGCTATATTTATTTTTAAGTAAAATATTTATTAAAACTAAATATTTATTCACAATATGCTGCAAAAGTTTATGATTTACTTACACTGAAAGCAATTTTAGTTTTTTAATGAAATTTAAAAAGTTGTTTAAGTTTTAATTGATTGCAAAAAAAAATAAAAAAAACATTTCGTATAATGAATAATATTTGTGTAGTGTAATTTTTACTACATCACTTTCATTCACTTTTAACATCTTGTGGTTGAATTTAATCATAAACATATGAAAAAAGATCTATGATCTTTAAGATGACTATTTCATGCTGAACCAGCACTCATCAGTTGGTGCAGATTGCAATCTCTTACACATTTATCATTGTTTGGTATATATAGAAAATTACTATAGTTTAATTGATGTGTCAAACATACTTCCCCCACAACTTTGACACAAATCAATTAGTAAAAGTATATTAATAATTTTTATTAGTCATTCAGTAGATTAGAGATTATCCAATAATGAATAAAATTTTTGTAGTGTAATTTTCACTATAGCACTTTCATCCAGGGTAGGAACTGGTTTCTACCCACTTTTAATATCTTGTGAAGGGATGTAATCATAAATATAAAAGCAAAAACATGTGAAAAAGATCTATGATCATCAAGATGCACATTTTGAACTGAAGCAGCACTCATCGGTGACTCAGACATCACAATTTTTTACACATATCTTCATCATTGTTCAGTAGATAGATAGATAGATGACTGAATGGATGGATGGATGGATAGATAGATAGATAGATAGACAGACAGATAGATAAACAGATAGGCAGACAGACAGACAGACAGACAGATAGATAGATAGATAGATAGATAGATAGATAGCAAATTAGCACAGTTTAATTGATGTGTCAAATGTGAAGCTCTCACAACATTAACACATATCACTTAATGAAAGTATATTAATATTTTTCTTAATCATTCATTAGACTAAGGATTATCCATTAATGAATATTTCAGAAGTGCAATTTTCATTACACTAGTTCCACAAGGTATTACAAGCAGACAGCAAAGAGTGTCTACCTTATGTGAGAGCAGTAGAGTGAAAAGTACACTACAGAAATATTCTTTATTATTGGATAATCTCTAGACTAATGAATGACTGATAAAAAATTTTAATATACCCCTGTTAAGCAATTTGTGTCAAAGTTGTGAGGATAGCATGTTTGACACATCAATTAAACTGTTGTAATTTGATATCTATCTATCCATCAATCTATCCTTCTAGCTATGTATTTACCTATAGTGAGCAATGATAAAGATATTTGTAAGAGATTATGGTCTAGGACTACTGATGAGTGCTGGTTCAATATGAAATATGCATCTTGGGGGTCATAAAGTTTTTTTATATGTCTTTGGGAATACGTTTATGTTTACATCTCTCCACAAGGTGTTAATAGTAGATAGAAACCAGTCTCTATCTTGTGTAAAAATGGTATAATCAAAATTATTCTACAGAAATATTATTTATTATTG
Organism: Epiperipatus broadwayi; assembly: GCA_028023455.1. Lineage (NCBI taxonomy): Eukaryota > Metazoa > Onychophora > Udeonychophora > Euonychophora > Peripatidae > Epiperipatus > Epiperipatus broadwayi. Next base: position 10,414,210 of record JAQFVV010012413.1, read on the forward strand.
AATAATGTTTAGTCTAATGAATGACTATATGAACTATTCACAATATTTTTTACTTTCTGACAGTTTTAGCTGGATAATTGTCTTATTTGTTTATTCTGAAATATCTTCACTCACCTCTATTCAAAAAATGGGGGGTGAGGGGTAGAGAGGGATTGAAAAATATTTCAGAATATCTGATAAAGACTGCTAGGCTGTAGAAATTGTCAAGGATTAAATAAATCACTGTGAAAAGTGCATTATGAGAAGTGAAATTTTTTTTGTAAAGAAAACTCTTCTTAGTTCATTCCTATTATCTCTAATTATTGCTTTTTTCAGAATCTCATGGAACATAGAATTGTCTATAATTTATCATTATCTTAAAAAACAGGTAGCAGAGAATATTCAGGCACTAAGTGTACTTTTTGTGCTTCAATTTCCAAAAGATATTTCTTGACATCATTATCATAAATGAGTATGTGTCTTCCAAGCTACATTTCACTTAGGGTATAAATAACCACTCTTATAATATGTAAGTTAAAGTCAAAGAATATATGAATTATTTACTTCTTTTATATTTATTACAGTGTTATTAAATATTTAAATATGCTGACAATGACTATTTTGCACTTTCCAAATAGGAGATATATGACTCCATCTTCACAGTGAAAAAAGACAAAATATGAATTTTGTCTCAAATTGGAAAAGAAAGTTTATAAATACCTATCTTTTAAAGAAAGGCCCTTGATTAGAGTATTTATTTTATTCATTTTTATTTAATATTTTAGCTAACTAATAAGCAAGATCTTATCTAAGAACTTTTAAAAATTTTGGCATATGATATTGCTATTGAAAAATACATTTAACGCTACATGAAGATGATTTTATGAATATCTCATAATAATAATTTGATATTTGTCTCTGAAGAAGTGTAAAAATAACATTTCTTAGATAATAATTTTAATGAGTAATACCCTTATAATTTTTTTAATGTTGATTTTATTTGCTATTATTAATAATATATTAATTCTAGTATATATCAACACAATACATCTGTGGTGACATTAATTATGTTATTTAGTAGGATTAAGTTTATATTTTTATAATAACTATTATTATTTTGTTACTATTACACATTAGAATATTTGTACAATAGAGACTGAATAACTGAGAAAAGTATAAAATATATTGTTTGGTTCCTAAAGTAGATCTGTTGTACTTATGATAGAATTTTAGTATTTCAACATCACATAATTTCTCAAACAATAGACCATATGATTATATAGATATATTTCTCTATGAAGTATTCAAAAGATAATTAAAATGACATTGTGTTTTTTAAAAAGGTTGCTGGTGCCTGGGTTCTACCATATTTCTTAGATGTCTAGTTTGATAGTTTATCCATTAGGATATTAGAATACATAAAATACTTTATAATCATTTTAAATTAGTCAAACCATATCCAAAGATAAAAATTGTTGAACTCATAAACATTTAAAACATTGGTTGTTGTTCTATTTCTTCATGTGATGACACACATAAACAGCAATCAACAACAATTCCCAGAAATGTCTAATGGGACATATATTCTCAAGTAATTTTAATGATTACTTTTGATTATTTAAACATGTAATACAAGTTTGTATTCTAATTTTGATTTTTTAATTTTATAATATTAACATAAAAAAAATATTTTTTCTTTTAGTAAGCATTTAATATTTTATTTATCCTGAGTTGTAATTCAAGATAAATTTTCAAAATGTTCTCAATAGTTTTTCCTATGAAGCTTACAATCTAAAATTATCATATCCATATGCTCTAGAGTAATGATCCTTTGTCCATACTCAAACATAGTTATAATACATTTGTATATTAAAGATTGAGAGATTATAGTTTAATTCTGGAAAAACAATTTATTCATTGTACAATTGTTTAAAATAAATATGAGAAATCTAGAAACATCTGATATATATATATTATCAATAGATGGCGTTTTACCAAAAACACCGTCAAAGTGTATGTTTGTTTACATAAACGTCAGAGTAAGCATTCACTATCTCTTTCATTAGTTCCACCCTCAGATCATGATTTCAAGCTGACTTGTTATCATCAGTGAAAGATAGGAATAAGAAACTAGATCTAAACACTCACTCCGAGCGTTTATGAAAAGATTTCTATTCAGCTTGCAAGCTTGAATCTTTTAGACACGTAATGTCTTCAAACTAAGCATAGCAAGCCAGATAGCTATATGGGTCTGATATCAGTTCAGTATCATCACATAGTAGAAGCCTCTGCAATATATATCATTGCAAAAAAACTTCAAAGGTACATTTATGAAAAACAAAAAACAAGTTAAACTTGCTAATGCTTGTATTTATGACCAATAGATGGCGTTTTACCAAAAACACTGTCAAAGCATATGTTTGTTTACATAAACATCAGAGTAAGCAATCACTATTTCTTTTGTTAGTTCTTTCACTGATGATAGCAAATCAGCTTGAAATCATGATTGTGGAACTAACGAAAGAGATAGTGAATGCTTACTCTGACGTTTATGTAAACAAACATATGCTTTGACGGTGTTTTTGGTAAAATGCCATCTATTGATCATAAATACAAGCGTTAGCAAGTTTAACTTGTTTTTTGTTTTTCATAAATGTATCTTTGAAGTTTTCTTGCAATGATATATATTGCAGAGGCTTCTACTATGTGGTGATACTGAACTGATATCAGACCCATATAGCTATCTGGCTTGCTATGCTGAGTTTGAAGACATTATGAGTCTAAAAGATTCATGCTTGCAAGCTGAATAGAAATTGTTTCATAAACGCTCAGAGTGAGCTGTTTAGGTCTAGTTTCTTATTCCTATCTTTCACTGGTTATAGCAAATCAGCTTGAAATCATGATCTGAGGGTGGAACTAATGAAAGAGATAGTGAACGCTTACTCTGATGTTTATGTAAACAAACATACACTTTGATGGGGTTTTTGGTAAAACACCATCTATTGATCATAAATACAAGCGTTAGCAAGTTTAACTTGTTTTTTGTTTTTCATAAATGTACCTTTGAAGTTTTCTTGCAATGATATATATCGCAGAGGCTTCTACTATGTGGTGATACTGAAGTGATATCAGACCCATATAGCTCTATGGCTTGGTATGCTGAGTTTGAAGACATTACGTGTCTAAAAGATTCATGCTTGCAAGCTGAATAGAAATTGTTTCATAAATGCTTGGAGTGAGTGTTTAGATCTAGTTTCTTATTCCTATCCTTCACTGATGATAGCAAATCAGCTTGAAATCATGATCTGAGGGTGGAACTAACGAAAGAGATAGTGAATGCTTACTCTGACATTTATGTAAACAAACATACACTTTGACTGTGTTTTTGGTAAAAACACCATCTATTGATCATAAATACAAGCACTAGCAAGTTTAACTTGTTTTTTGTTTTTCACACACACACACACACATATATATATATATATTAAATTATATACAACCCATTTTTAGAACAATGTTAGCTTTATGGTTTTTATGACCAGAACTTGTACTCATATTTGTTTAGTATTTCCAGAATAATAATACCCTTGCTTATTTAAAAGCTTTTATTGCACTTACTTCTAGGAAAAAATATAACAAGAGGTCCTATTTTATCTGCTTTTCAGAAAAAATAAGTATTAAACTATTTTCTAAGATGAGTTGGTGTGGATGTTGATTAAAGTGTTTTTTTTATTTCAGTGTAATTCATGCAATTAAATGTTTATTTTGTGGTTTAGTGCAATAGTTTACTGATGAGCTTGGCAAATAAACTTTCAGATTCTAGCTTAACAAATTTTGTTGTCAATTACAAATTTGTCTATTTCTGCTTAGAAATACTTTTCATCCAAGCTAGACATGTGTATAAGATGTATCCTTGTATTAATAATTCCACCTTCTACATACACATAGAATTATATATAAGTTGATTTTTATTCTGATTTATTTTCTTTGTAAATTATTCTATTGATAAAAAAAATGAGACAAAAATTAAGCCACATTTATATCTTTTACAATGCAATTACATATAATACCAAATCTGGTCTCAATAATATAAACTTCCCATTTTATTTAGCCATTGTTTATACTAAGGAAATTGAGAAAATGTACTCCAATTACTTTTGTTCAATGTTTCTTTAATATTACATAAGTGTTAGATGATGTCATACCTAATATCTAAAATCAAGAGTCTAATTTTCAAAAGTGATTATGTATGATTTTTCTTTTACAGATGATGATCATTTTTAATAATACTTGTTTATATATATATATATATTCTAACCCTAAGGAATATATAATATACATGATAAACTCTATCCAGAGGATTATATTCTATATGATATACTCCACCATTCTGATAGATGATAATGTCCTTCAGCTAAGCTCAGTGGGTTATGTGTTATATTTATATTTACTACTGATACATGCATTAAAATAAAAGGGAATTCAAATAATGATAAATGCATATTATCATAATATGCAAACAAATTAAGAAGAGAAGAAATCTCACTCATTCTTATACAGAATTCTTAAATCAGCCCCCAGGTAGCATAGGTACTTTGTATATCATATAGAATACTAAAGGAATTTCTTCTATTATACCCTTTCTAAATATCTTGAAAACAAATGTTAATCACCAAATAAAGATTATTGCCATGACCTGATCTGACATAACTATTATAAATTAAGAGGTAATGCACTTTTCTTATAGTACAACTAACTATAATTGATTTGTTAATGCCACACTATTGATATTTACAAAATAAGAGTAATTTGTATAATCATAAAATAATATGTGATAATCTCAGAGTTCTTTAACAATTTTAAGTATTAGTTATCATAGCATGTTGTTGAATAAATGAATGGCATTTCTAGTAGACTAAAGGAGATATACACTTCTCTTATAAGTTAATGTATTTATTCCCAACATACTATAATAATAATTATAATTAATTAAAGAAATGTTGAATTTAACTAACAAATGCATAACACAATATAATTTGGAAAAATCAAAGTTTTTATCCAGGATGACATTTGAGTATCTAAAAGGAAATGAGTATCTTTTATGTCATTTAAATACCCGTCAACAATATAATTTAAAATCATCTTCTGAAATAATGTAATCTTCATTTGTAGAATAATTAAATAATATGCAATCTTAAATGAAAATAAATTCAAAATAAATCAAATAAATAGTTTTATTTTAAATGCAGCTCCAATCTTTGGAATTGTAATTTGCATTTTAAGTCTGGATTTATATCTTATTAGAATTGTTTATCTGATTTAAAACAAGATTTCTGTAACATAATTAATAATTTAGGACTCAAGAAATCATATATAAAGACAAAGACCAAAATTTAATAACAAACATTTATTGAGAATTGACATCAATTTCACTTGAACCAAAAATTTAATAACAAACTTTTACAAAAAAGAAAGGTCATCTGCAAACATAGATGCTGTTTTGTTGTGCAAGATGCATAAATAATAAACAAAAATAATCATTTACCCACATGCAAACAATTATATTATTTACAAAATATTTGGGCAGTTTTTTTAATTCAAACTTGTTGATTTTTGGCTAAACATTTAATTTGGTTAAACACTATTTTATTTATGATACACTTATTTTAAAGCAATAATAATTTGTTATCCTGTTGACTTACTTTTAAACATATTTTTCATGCTATTCTATTGTTATAGAATAATCATTTATTGTGGCTTTTAAAAATATGATTTACAATAATAGCTGAGATATACTTTCATGTCCAGCTGGCACTATTGATTAACACATTAACTAATAATTCTCTATTTATGGCATTAAAAATAAAATTAGAAAACAATCCTTAATTGATATTTGGCTAAACATTTTCAGCATATTGTCATGATAATTAATAATGATAATATTAATTATCATACAAGAGATAGATAAGAAAACTACTGCCTGGCATTTTGTTAACTTAGTAACAATAATAATGGTAAAACTTTTCAGAAGCCATGCACACAACATTCTAGATTTTGCCCATGTCCACATAATAAATTATTTAAAACTTTAATTGTCTTACCAATCCATCAGCGAACTATTTCTGGATGGTGAAGATGATAATAATACATATATGCATCTTTTATTATGCTATTCTCATAAATTAACATTAAATTACTAAACTTATTTATTGATTTTCTTGTAAACCGCAGGCAAGGTACAGCAATATAATACATACATTACTTTATTATAAAATGTTAATAGGAAGTGTCCCTGGAGTAACTATACACTTCAAATTCTAATTTAACAATTTTAATATATAAATTGAATTCATCTCACATAGTGGAATATAAACTTGATATATTTATGAGGGAAAGGCTTCTCAGAGTCACAACTACACAAATGGAAATAAGCAATGGCATATTACAACATCTTTTTTCAGGTGTGGACAAGGTTCTACCACATGGAAAATGGAATATAAACCAAAGACAAATCCTATCTAAGGATCTATCTATGCTATATAAGCACAAAATACAATAATAAAATATCAAAATATAATCCTCATGAAGAAAAACACCAAACATTGGGGAGAGCAACTCTCAAATCCTCCAATGTAAAATGTAATGAGAACACAATGTTCATAAAGCCACATGCATCCCACAATTATAAAACAGGATTAGCATATATCTTTGGCATAACTATGGTAAAGTAAAGAAAATATCACTGAAACACTAGAGAAATAAATTTTCTATCTCTAAAATACATACACTAAATAATGTACAGAAACCAACAAATAAATACAAGCCAAGGTGTAATATTTTAAATAGCACAATAAATTTTGCAAATAATAAGAAACATCCATATCTAGTTAATAGCAGCATAATAGTTTAAAACTAAAGCGAACATAAATAGCATATACAAAATTATTAAATATAATAGTGATAAATATCTTATCATATTAATAACTTCATAATAAAATTATTATATTATAATAGTTGAAACTTTTATGAGATTCTGATAAACCAGGTACTGGCTGTTTATCTATAAATAGATAAATTGTGTATTAATAAAATACTACCAGCAATGTAATGAAATAGGTATCTTTACCTGGACGTGCATGTCATATATAATTTACTTTAAGCCAAAATGAAAAAAATGTATAAATTTTACCTTAATTAACATAAGAATAAAATGCATAAATGTTATCATATAATTCAAAAAATACATTTGCATAATATTAAAAAAAAAATAATAAAAAAATTAAATAATTATCTTTTTTTAAACACCCATAGTTCTTTCTCTGAGATCCTCCGCAGTGAGCTACTTGATATGGGAAACAATATCCTTTGGATGGTGAGTCATTTTTAGAAACAATGCATCCATAATTTGTTACATTTTCAAATAACACAAGCACTCATGAACTTCCAGGGATAAATGATACACAAAATAGCAACACTTAAAGAATTATTGCACTAGATTCAAATCCATTTTCATCCACTTATATGTTTATTTCAGAGTTCACTATAGCTTGTTTCATTACTTTTATTCCATCAGCAGATGTATTATTAGAAAAATTTTCTTTAACTTTTTTCCATGGATATATTTTGCAAATCAACAGTTCATTTTTTCTAAAGGACATTTCATAGTATTATTTAAATTATTATTTTTATTTATCCAAAAATAACTAATGATAATAATTAATAAATTATTTTTTATTTTAAAAGAAGCAGTTTGAATAATTTTCACATTCCATAATATATTTAAAATTAGAAGTTTTTCCTTCTATTTATTATTATTATTCATGTAAACTAATATCTTTCTAAAGACTTCATATCAATGCGTCAATTCATGCCACATTAAAAATATTTTCTTGGAAAAATTAATATAATTAATTTCTCAGAGATTACATAAAATAAAGTTAATTTCATTTTCATAATATATGTGAATTACTATTTAATACCATTGTAAAAAGAATGTTTAAAATAAAATTATTATTACTCTAATTATCAGGAGTTAATTATTTCTGAATTAGACAAAGTTAATTTCCATTGAAGCATTTCTTTCTTTAATTTTAACTTAAATCTTAAAAACCTATCAATGGTGAATTATAATATTATTTTACTAAAGGTAATGAATAAATAACAGAAATGATCCAGTGCAGAGTTACTTATATAGTTTTGAAAAGATAATGTAAGGCATTACCTTTACATTCTTTAGGTATCAGTTTATGCTCAGTTGATTATAATTACTTAATAGAGATCAGCAGTTTTCCTTAGGCTTTTGCTAATTTCTTTGAAAGATACCCAATTAGGCTAAAACATGAAAAACTTGATAGAGTTTTGTTTTCTAGCTACATATAATTACTTAACTAATAATAAGATTTTATAAAAAAAATATCACTATTAACTTAAAATAAAAATTGAAACTAAAATTTAATGCATTATAGTTGAATATTCTTTGGATAAACAAAGAAGAAAAACATAAAGAGAGAGAAGAGAGATGGGCTGAACTGAGAGCACCTGCCACATACACTCAAACCCCCCAATTTATACTTTCCCTATTTTGATGGGCATTTTGATTAGCCATGCCTTTATTTCTGATTTCTAGCATTAATTATTTACACTACAACCAGGAACTAAATAAAAAATTACACAACAATGATCTATTTCCAGTTTTTATGTGATAATTTAAAAATTTCCATTAGTTTTTTAATTAACTTTTACTTTTAAACTTATTTAATAAAAAAATAAAACAATAAAATGAATAATACAATTATTATTTTAAATCATTATCTTTATAAACTATCACTTTTGTTTATAAAAAGCTCTTACACTCATTTATTTTAAACATTTTTAATACTGAATTAACTGTAAATATTCTTAAATAAACAAACTTAAATTAATTTTACTTATAATAAATAACATTTTAATAAACCAACATGCATAACTAATACATACATACTGAAACTTACTTTATATCCTTCTAAATTTAATGTGTTTATTAGTTAACCTGAGATAACTTCAATATTTTTTTAATAAACTAAATTTGACCTCTGATAAGATAGTAACTCAAACAAATTACTAATCAATTCTAATAATTAATTTAACAATAACATTATATCATTAATAAATTCACTAACTATTTTATAGTTTTCTAAACATAAAAATTAGCTTTAATCAATCTTACACTACATTTAACTTTATTTGTCTTTAATTTTGTTAAAACTAAGCATGATATAAGCTTCAATTCTCATCTTATAAGCATATTTACTTATTACATATTAAAGCTATCTAAGGATTTAAAGTTACATGAATAGATTAATTAAATTAAACTAAATTTGAATAGCATAATTCACACATTTTTATATCACAATAAATTTTATCATGTTTCATTCTTCTCTTTTTTTAAAATAGCATAAACCCATAAGTAAGGCATTTAAATAGTACCATGTGCAAAGCACAGGGTCACTATATATATAATATTATTATTTTTTGTTCATTTTTTTTATTTAGTTTTTTTACCTACCAATTCAAATCTGATTACAGCTTATTTTCTATTTTTGACATAATAACTCCTGAAAATGCAATCATTATCTTTTGCTTTTGCAGATGAATGTTTTCTATAATTCTTAATGTCTAATTTGTATGAAAATTATTTTATATTTTTATTTCTTGCTATTGGTTTATCTTATTCATATTTCAATTATTAATCATCTTTGAAATATGTGCATTTCAAGGTTTACTGCTGAAAAGAATGTTTACCTTGGGGTACTAAGTTTGGATTTATTGCAATTCTGGCACTTACAGGACTGAAACATCTTATGAATTCTTCAATAAAGCTATTTCATTATTTTTATTTCACTAAAATATGTGCCTTTATTACCTGAAATGTTTTATCTTAGCACTTAAACTAATCAACAGTGCCTAATTAAATTATTAACAATGTTATATTTTGATTACACGTGTCAAATATACTACACCCATAACTTTGACCCAATTTCATTCTAATTAAATACAATAATGATTATTACTAATCATTTGTTAAACTAGAGATTATTGCTATCCAGATATACATTTAAACCTTATATGAAGATTAATACATCCACTTTTCAATTACACCCATACATGGAGTAATTGAACTTCATTGCTCTTAACCATGTGTACCATCTTTTATAAATGTTCTTATTAACCACTATACCATCAAAAATTCTTTTTAAAACATAATAAGTATATTATAAAATACATTATATATAGCTTTTTGATTTTTGTTCTTTGCTAATATCATTTTAATGGTAATATAGATAATCAATCACAACACATTCTGCTATGCATTTTACACAATGCAATTATAATACTTTATTGACCCAACCTTCCAAATACAGCTGACAGTTCTAGCTATTCAACATTCTTCTTTATTTTTAACATATTTTTCCTTGTACCTTTATCAGTTTTTAGTCTTCTTTGATTAGATTCACTATTTATTAATTGTTATATTTGTTTTACTTTGTTCTACTTCTTTTCGCATGTGATTTTTTAATGCACCATTTTTAGCACAGCTGTTTATAGAATCTTCATTATTTGATATTAATATTTCTCTTATTCGAAACTTCATTTCTTGAACTTTACAAATTATATTTATTTATATTGATTACGCAGAAGTTGTAGTACTCTCTATCAAAGAGTCAGAAAGAAATAAAAATCAAAGAGAGAACTTCAAAGAATCAAATTTCAAAAATAGAAATCAGCAAGTCAACATTTTCAAAACCTTCCCAATAACAAATAGCTGAGAAAAAATAGATTATAACGTGTGTGAACGTACGCGTCTATATATATATATCACCTGTTTCAATGTCAAAGTTTGATTTTCAAAGAATCAGATTTCGAAAATAGATATCAACAAGTCAACATTATTAAATCTGCAAATAAAAAATAAGCTAAGAAAGTATAGATAAAATTTTGCTAAATATAAGTTTGTGTATATATATATGTTAATAATAAATTTTCAACTTGAGCAAAAGCAGTCTAAGTAAAATAAAACCATTACAATGCTTGTTTTTAAAAAGTTAATTTTAAATAGAGTATTGTATTAATAGTAAAGATAAATATGTAATAATTGTTAAAAAGGTGAGAATTAGGTTTCTATAAATCGGTTAACTGGACCAAGTAAAATATCTATTTTGTTATTTTTATAATTTTCTTTGTCCCTCAGAAATTGTTTTATACTATGCGATATTCTTATAAACCAATTTAAAGACTCCAATAAATAGACAATCTGTTAATACTGAGAAACACAATTGCTGAAAATTGACATGACATCTGTTTTTTTGCCCACATAAATTCAGTTTATAATATGATTATAAACTAAGTAATCAAAAGTACCTCTGTGTAAAATATATATTATTATATATTTGTATTATTATTATAATTTACAAACATTATATATATTATTTTTTTAGTGGATCACTACAGTGATAAGCAATATGCCCTGTGATTATTTCATATATATATATATATATGTATCATATTTGGGTGAATTACGCCTGCAATCTTTTGTATAGTAAATATTATTTTTAAACCATTGTAAAGGTGCTGCAGGAAAAATATAAAACAAGATTATTTTATATATTCCATGTTATATTAGGCTTAATTTCACCTACCATCATTTGTGTAATGACTATTATTTTAAAACTATTGTGCTACAGGAAAAATATGAAACAAGATAAAATGTCTATCCAAATTTTAAAAAGACAAACAGTGGAGCATTATAGTACATAAATAATTTGATAAAAAATAATAGTTGTTTTGCTTATTATGTTTTTAAAAAAAATGTTCAAATGGGATGTAACTTAGATATATCATCACATTTGTTATTACAGTTCAATTTATTCTAACATCCAATTTTATTATTAAGTTATATGTGTAATTAGGAAAAGTTTAACTTTATAGACATTATCTATGAAGACCATTTTTACACAAATATACATGAAAATGCAGATATAAATGATATATTTCATGAGTTCATTCATGCCTGATTTTGATTAGGAATATACAGACATTTCAGTAAGATCATACCAGCTATCAACTGAGAAATGAATAGGATATTATATTTGTACTATTTTATTAATCACCAAGTTGATATCTTGTGTGATCAAGCTAAAACATTGGTATATTCATAATCAAAATCATATATGGATGAACCCACAAAATATATTATTTATATCTGTAACCCATGAAAATATTCATATTAATATATATATATATATATAATTCAGGATTTGTCAGACTGTTTATTCTCCACTCCATCTCAAGCAACTGATACACATGACTACATACATGTGAAAAAGATACATGGTTCTCAATATATGTATTTTGTGAAGAACCAGCACTCATCAGTTGGATAAGATCATAGTCTCTCACATATATACAATCATTGCTCAGTTATATTAAGATAGCAATTCTTCAAAGTTTAATGGATAGACTTCAATCTTCTCACCCTTACTATTCATTTCATTAAAAATCCAATGATGGCACAGTCAAAGCTTTTATTGGATTTGATATTGTAGTCATACCCAATTAGACATTATCACAATCTAACCTATCATATCAGATTTTTATGTGTATATATATATATTAATAATAGAAAAATGGGCTGAACTTATACTAAGATATAACGTAATTCTAATACAGTATGTAATTTGCTTATACTGCATATTTCCTATATATGTAATTAGAGAGATTTGAACTTAGGAATTTTTAGCCTATTCATTCTCCACTACATCTCAAGCAACCAATTCATATAACCACATACATGTAAAAATAATTTCACATAACAGATCATAATCTTGCCAACTGATGAGTGCTGTTTCTCCATGAATTATGTATACTCTTATTTCCACATGTATTCAGTGTAAGTAAATGTCATACTGCTTTAGAATTACATTATATCTTAGTAAAAGTTCAGCCCATCTCTCTATTATTACTATATATAGATGTGTAATGGTCCAATAGTATGAAGCATTAGATTGATATAATGCCTACATCACTATGACTACAATATCAAATCCAATATGTTCTTTGAGGGTTCAACCACTGGTTTTCAGTGAAAGGGATGGTTGAATAATTAGAAGGTGAGAAGATTGAAGCCTATCCATTAAAGTTTAAGGAATTGATATCATGATAAACACTGAGCACTGATTGTATATATATGTGTGACAGAATATGTTCTGGTCCAAATGATGAGTGTTGGTTCTGCATGAAATACATATATTGGTGATTATGTATCTTTTATACATGCATGTATTCATTTGCATCAGTTGCTAAATATGAAGTAGAAGATGAATAATATGAAAAATTGTGATTTTAAATCTCTCTAATTATATATATAGGAAAATTTCAGTATAAGAAAATTACATATTGCTTTATATATATATATATAATACATATTTTGCAGGTTCATCCATGTTAAAAAATTTAAATATTGATATACCGATGTTTCAACTTGATCACACAAGTCATCCACTAGGTGATAAAAGGTAGAAAGACGGTTGTAGAGGTACTACAATCACTGATTTGAAAAAAATGTTAAAGTTCCACCAATAGCAAATATGTTAAATTAAGAATGTTTTTTTTTTAAAAAATCTTTCCAAATAGGAGAAAGTCTGCATGTATCATCTAACTTATTGGTACAATCTGGCCTTTTAAGTATCTCAATGGCTTTTATAATTTTGCACTGGTAGAGATTATCACATCTGGATATGATCCTGGTACTAGAAAAATCAATTTTATGATCTGAAACTATAGTATGGAGTGAGAGTGCTGATGATGATGAGTGTTGTTTAACTGCATTAGCATGCTCATCTCTCCTAACACTGATGCGATGATTACTTATACCTATGTAAGAAGCTTTACAATTTTCACATGAGATTTTATAAACACCATGAGATTCAAGAGGGATTGAAAATATGTCATATCAACATTATTAACCTCTACGGGGAGGAAATATTTAAACAGCTTTGAGTATTTGAGTATTTGAAAGAACGTGGATTAAGAAATGTAAGTTACTTAGTAATTTATCCTTTCTATTAGTGTGTAAAAATCACAACATTATACCCACTTGCTGTAAAATTATGTTTCACAAGAACAATTATAATATTAGTAAAATTCTAAGGAAAACAACCATTATTATTTTAAACTCTTTTATTAAAGAAACTCGGAAAAATCTAGACAAAATTGACAAAGTATTGCTGGATTTACATTTATTCCTTAGTAATAAAATACATCCTTTACTGTGGACTAGTTTTGATCATACTCAAATTTTAGATCAATTGAAGATTCGAAATTTGTAACAGCAAAGCAAAAGAAAAAATTACAAATGCTAATAAGAACACAATCACCAAACACAAATCAAAAAACCGTTTATAATATATCTAAAAGAGCCCTCTCTACAGATGAAGTTTCAGTTTTAGAAAAAAGATTTTAATTTTGCTTTAATGCCTTCCCGGATACCTTTTGAAAAAATTGTTTATAATGTTGAATCAGCTCTCAATAAAATAGATTCTTTATGAGCTGATTTGGCTAGAGCTGAGATTTGCAATATTTTAAGAAAAGCTAAGCTTCTTAAAAATAATATTTCAAAGAAAGAAAGACAAGCATTAAATAATATAAAATCGGACAAATCAAATGTTGTACTTCAAGCTGATAAAGGTAATGCTACTGTTGTTATGGATTGTGACATTTACCATAATAAAATTTTTAATTTGCTTAATGATAAAACTTATAAACTATCAAAAAGAAATCATACTATGTATTTGGAAAAAACAACAAAAGCCATTATTAATAAATCACGTATTGAAACAGAGATAAAAAATAAAATAATCCCTCATGAAAAATCATGTGTCTGTCCAAAATTTTACGGATCTCCAAAAAATCATAAACCAGATACCTCCCTTCATCCAATAGTAAGTGCAATAGAATCTCCAACTGAAATTTTAGCTATATATTTATCAAATTCATTAAACCTACAATCTCATCTATTAAATCATACATTTAAAACTCTTTTAATTTTATTTCTGTTTAAAAAAATTTAAAAAATTAATGCTAATGACATTCTGGTCAGTTTTGATGTTGTGTCTTTGTTTACAAACATTCCAATTGATGAAGCTTTAAATATAATTTCACAACATTGCAATTTACCAGACCATATTATTGCTTTGATTAAATATTGTCTCTTGAACACATATTTTGTATACAATGGACAGCATTACAGACAAGTCTTTGGTACTCCTATGGGCTCACCTATCTCAGGAGTAATAGCTGATTTATTCATGGAAATATATAGAAACTCATGCTTTAGAATCATCATCATTAAAACCTCTCATTTGGCTCAGATACATAGATGACACTTTTGTCATATGGCAACATGGAAAAAATAAATTAGATGATTTTTTTCTTACCTTTAAGTAATATGCATCCTCATATTAAATTTATAATGGAGACATAGTATGATGGAAAACTCCCTTTTCTTGATGTTCTAGTCACCAAAACACCAAATAGTTTATCTTTTTCGATTTACAGAAAAAATACACATACGGACAGATATTTACATTTCCATTCTCATCATCACCCAACTCTGATAGTTTCTGTAGCCAAAACTCTTTTAAATAGAGCAATTAACCTTTCACATAAGTCACATCTGAATAAATCATATTAATAGTGTTTTATTAGCAAATAGTTATAATTATATATTTATAAAAAAAAAAAGCCTTATTTCAAGCCCAAAATGGACAAAATAGGAAACAAAAAGATGATAAATCACCTATTAGGATTTGTATTTCATATGTAAAAGAAACTACAGACAGTACAGATACAGCATTTTCTACTCATCAAAAGATCAGCAATATAATAACCAAGCCTAAGGATTCAATCCCTCTTGAATCTCATAGTGTTTATCAAATCTCATGTGAAAATTATAAAGCTTCTTACATAGGTATGAGTAATCATTGAATCAGTGTTAGGAGAGATGAGCATGCTAATGCAGTTAAACAACACTCATCATCATCGGCACTCTCATTTCATACTACAGATTCAGGTCATAAAATTGATTTTTATAGTACCAGGATCATATCCAGATGTGATAATCTCTACCAGTGCAAAATTAGAAAAGCCATTGAGATACTTAAAAGGCCAGATTGTATCAATATGTGAGATGATACATGCAAACTTCCTCCTATTTGGAAAGATTTTTAAAAAAAAAACATTCTTAATTTAACGTTTTTGCTATTGGTGGAACTTAAACATTTTTTTCAAATCAGTGATTGTAGTACCTCTACAACTGTCTTTCTACCTTTTATCACCCAGTGGATGACTTGTGTGATCAAGTTGAAACATCAGTATTTCAATATTTAAATTTTTTAACATGGATGAACCCACAAAATATGTCTTATATATGCAACCCATGAAAATCTCCATATCAATATATATATATATAATGAATAGAAATGAGATAATATCTATTAAATAGGGAGAAACTTTAACCTTTGATGTTTACAAGAAATTATCAATTACTACTAATTGACAATTCTTGAAGCCAAGCAAATTTTCTCATATACATATTTAGCTTTTTTGTTGGGAATTTTTCAACAAAAGATACCCCCCCCCACACACACAATAGGTATTATAGGTTTAGGAAAAGACTTGCATGGCCTCAGTAATTGTTGATTACTAGTAGTTGAACATTTCTTCATAACATCAAATGTTAAAGTTTATCTTTATTTATTGGATATTATCTTCCCATTTCTAGTCATTATTATAATAACAATCCATCATAACATTTAATTCATTATATACAACTTTAAAATTATTTGCAAAATATCAAAAAAAAAATGTTATTTTTTTCACATACTCACACCTATAAAAATAAATTTCTGAGTTTAAATCCACATAAGAACTTGGTTTTAAAGTAAAAGAGGACCACTTTTACTTCACCAAAAGCCTTCTCTCCCAAAAAAGAGATATTATAGCTTTATGAGACTTTTTTGGTTTCAGAAACATTTAATTATATATATTGTGCCATAAGGGTATGTGACTCACCATATGTTATAGATTTACGCTATCAAATTTTCTTTATGTATAGGATTTTTAATAATTCATATGCCTACTTGATGTTTTCCTTAATTTTTATCTTATCATATGATAATAATATATCCTTTTAATAGTTATAATCATAAATAACCTAATATGATTTTTTATCATTTTAAAATAATCATATGTAATCTATTTTAATATTTTTAAAATATTGTTTGATCTTAGAGAGAATAGATTTCATTTCAATAGAGACTAACATGACATTTAACTTTTAAGAAAAAGTCATAACTGAAATCTATTTCATAAAGTCATTTTTTACATATACATATTTATATAGGACCTAATAAATAAATAATACATTATAACTTAGATGTGTATGAAATTGATTGTATGTATATTGTATTCTTAAATGACATTAAAATAAAGTTAATTGTAACAATAATTGCTAAGTAAATTTTATAAGACAATGCCTTGCTTACATCATATATATAACAGTGGTGAAGATTTTACATCACAAGGAAACAATAAAATCAACAAGTTTAAAAGAGAAAGGCCTTGTTTTCTATTCTTTTAAGTGTTTTCCTTACATATATAAATATTGCTTATTTCTAAAAGAAAAAGTTTTGTAATGATAAATATTTTGTTGTTGAAAAAAAACTAACATAAATAACTAACGAAAAAGTTAATATCTATTTTGAAGAACAAGTCTACATTCAAATTAAGGTTCAATAACAACTGAGATGCATTTAGTACCACTCTATAACAGATTTATTTGCTTCTAATGGAAACTCTGAGAATACACATTTAAACTTGAATAATGTATATATGCATTCATCAGAAATATAATCCAAAAGTCCATGGTTAATGGTGATAAGATTGGCAAGGAAACCAAAGTAATACTAGTGAATAATATTGAATATATTTTGTATTGTAGAAAATCAAATTTTGACTTCTCATACTTTTGTCACCACACTTAAAGGATATATAATAATTATTTTTTTCACTTATATTGCTAGAATATTTTAATAAACTGGTGTAATGTTTTTGCATGTTCCAATACTTGAAGACTATATTGCACTGATGCAGACTATAAATATTATTATTTTAGAAATAATATCATCATCATCAACCATTATCAATCCACTGCAGGATGAAGGTCTCTCCAAGTTTAATCCATCTTCTCCGATCTTTAGCTTCTCTTCTCTACAACACCCCTGCACATTTTCTTATTTCATCCATCCATCTCACATGTGGTCTCTTTCTGGGTCTTTTACAATCTCTTGGAATCCAGTTTAAAATTTCAATTGTCCATCTATTATCATCTCTTCTAGCAATATGTCCAACCCAACTCCATTTCAATCTTTTAATTTTTTCAATAAGGTCAGTACCACCTGTTTGTTGTCTTACCCATACATTGCATTTTCGATCTCTTCTTGTTACTCCCAACATACATCTCTCCATACTCCTTTGAGTGGTCTGAAGTCTCTGTATTGCTCTTCTATTAAGTGTCCAAGTCTAGATCCATAAGTAAGAACTGGTAAAACACATTTGTTAAAAACCATCCTTTTCAAACACATAGGCATATTTCCTTTTAGTATCAAGTTATTTCTACCAAAAGCACTCCAACCAAGTTTAATTCTGTGATTAATTTCCTCCATTATGTTTCCATCTGTATTAATAATCTGACCAGAAATAATATATAATGACATAATTGAATGAATATCTCAAAAGAAATATTTAGTAGCTCTAGATATTAAATATGTTAAGATACCTAGATGAAAGACCACTGTATTATGAGAACCAGCTAAATAGGATTAAAACAATAAATACTGGTGAATGAAAGTTATATTAGTGATATATTACAAAGGAACTTTAAGCAGTATTGGAATCATTAACCTTCCACAGATGTATAGTAACACAACAGGCATTGGATTTTAAAATACAGATGTGTTAAGATATTATAGTTTCATTGCTTCATCAACTTTTCAATTTCATTTCAAGTCTCATTATTTATTTATTTAAAAAGATATTTAATGGGTATATGTAGGTGTTTAGTTAGAAATAAGGATTTTAAATCGATATATAATCAAAAAAAAATTACAACAATTATTTTGAATTGTAATTAATCAATAACTTAATATTTTGTATAGCTTAATTGAAGTTTACATTATTTTAATTTCAAATCTGAATATGTTTGGAAACTTGTAAATTTTGTATACTTAAATAGATAAATGTAAATATAGATTTTTCTTCAATCATCAACTTATGTTTAACACTTACCATTACCATGAGTTTTAACTACTAGATAATTACCACATACTGAAGTTATTCACTGGTATTTTATGAATATTTATGATTTATTGTTACCTGATGAAAATAAATATATTATTATTATTACAAATTAGGAATTACAAATCTCACTTAATTTAGGTAATCACAGAATATAAACACATAAACATTCATTGATGTGTAGTTCAAAGGGTATTACTCTAGATACAGTTCACCTGATTAAAATCCATGCTACTATCTTATAAATTCTTATTATATCCATCACAGCTAGCATTCCTATTTGTTCATGTCCATTTTAAAATGGTAATTGTATAGTTTAGCAACTTAAGGAAATAGATGATTCAAAACTTTCTTTAAAATCTATTCAACCCATATATATCATAAATAAGCTCTTTGTTGATTGTTATTCTATATTGGGATTGTCTAAATGTTGACTGATTTCTAATGGTTATATATATATATATATAGTGACAATTTAATTTGAGAGGACAAGTTTGTCATAAAAAATAATCATCAAAAATTAAACAAAATATGGAAAGCATATGAATATGATTATATGGGTGCAGATGCTTAAATTATACCATTATAATGGTCATATTTTGAAATGCTTATTAATAGAATAATGCTAAACATTTACACTATTGACATATAACACAAAAGAATCTTACACAAATAATATAATAATCTTAAATTTAAACATAATGCCTGCACACTATAAATTACTTACAGAAAAAGATAGATGATAGTTTGTTGTAGAGATAAATGTGTGTGTGCATGATTCCATGATAAATATTGAAATTATTTATGATGACATAATCAATTTATAATTAAAAATTTAATAAATTAACTTTCAATTTAAAATGATTAAACTCTATGAACAATATAGATGAAAGTAAACCATAATATTAAAATTAATTACAAATAAAATAAATTATGATATTTATAACTTATTTATTATTGGAATTAGATATTTTTGTTGCATTTTAATATTAAAAATGTTAACTGCATAGATATCTAAAATTAGCATTTTTTTCTTTAAGATAAATGTTAGTTAATATCATGTTATTTAAAGAATTAATTTTTGGGACATTATTTTTGTACGTTTTTGCTTCAACTTTTTTTGGCTATTTTGCAATGATCTATAATGTTAGTTTCCCAGTATATATCTTTTTCATATGTAGAAATTGTAACTAAAACTATCAATTAAAAAAATCTGATGATGTCAGTATTATAGAGATTTCATACAAATATCCTAATTTTAATCTCAAAGCAAGCCAAAAATTCAGTGGCTAATTAAATTGTAATACAAAAAAACCAACAGCATCACTGATTGGTAGATGATTTAACTTCAGATGTATCAGAATATGCCTTATTCTTTTAGTATTTTTAAAAAAAATTGTAATTTTCAATAATTTGTTTACATATTTAAGCCTATTTATACAACTTATTTATAAAATATTTATTTTAAATCAAAAACATATATAATTACAATTAGATTTTATCTTAAAATATTTGTTTTTAATCAAATAAACCATAAAATCATAGTTGCAATGGAGCAAAAACTGTTTTATTGGCTAATAAGAATTGCTTTAATAAACATTAATGAAATTTTTTTTGTAAAATTTTAATATGAATAATAAAAAAAAAATTAAGACATATTTTTATTCTTTTACATTGTCTTAATTAAAATTTATTTCTATTTTAAAAGTGGAATTCAAATAAGAAATACTTAATCCTATAATTTTAAAAAATAGATACCATTATGATTCTATACAAAAAAGCAAATGTGATCAAAATTATTACTGGGATCTTTCAAATAAATATGGCAGAAGTTAGACATTAAATGAGTTAGTAATGATTGCTTTAAAGAAAAGTCTTATTTTTAAAATTCTTTTATAAAGAAATAATTTATTAAATTCTTTCTCAAAGGGTTCATGATTTTTTTCTCTACTTTATAAATGACTCTATATAATAATTGGTAAAAGATATTTATGATAAGCATTCAATGGTCTTCATCTTTTAAAATGAAAATCTGAGTCAGCTTTATTTCTTTATATAATGAGATCACAAATAAATGTATTTAATAAATATATAATCCATAGACCATAAGTATTAACTTCCTTGAATGGCTATGAAAAAATTTATTATTAATTATGCCAAAAAGGCCAAGAAAAATTGGTCAAAAATCTCCAGAGAATACCATAAGTAATATTATTTTACAGGAAACACATGTATATGGATACTAGAAAAAAATGTGGCATCAAAGCTTATATATAAATGGTATATATATTTTATGTTGTGTTGTGAATAAAAAAAATGGAAACATTTGTTAGTATGTTGAGATCAAATTTAAAAGCAAAAATAAATAAATTAATATTGCTTAGTTGACATTTTAATTTTATTTTGTTCATAGATTATTTCTTTGTTTTCTTGACAATAAGTGTTAACAGCAGCTCACATTAATGTATACACATTCTTTCTTATATTTTGCCATTAGCAAAGATTATTAATAGTTTATTTCAGAAAATAGCATAGCTCAATTACAAACAATTAAAAAAAACCATAATAGGAATTATAAAATAGTAAATATTTGATGTTAATATATGCTCTCTCTTATTAAAATTTTGCTCAAATCTAAGTTTTACTGGAATTATATAATTCACGAGAGAATTAAACTAATTATTAAGTTATAATACTGAGTTTATTACAGATTAAATAGTTAAAATTTAAATAAAATAAATGAAAGGCTTAAATGCAATGATCTGTAGAAGGGGAAGACTACCGTGCATGCTTTCAATGTCATTATTAATTGAAATTATCATTGAGAATTATTTCTAATATTGATTTTTTAATTATTAAATAAGCCAATATAATATATATATATCCAACAAGGCATTATATAATTTCAATCTTAGAAGAGACATGGATTTTTGACAGAAATTATGTGTGTTGATTAAACCAACAGATTACAGTGGACTGTTAATTTTATCATATATATATATATAATTATTTTTAATTTATAATAATATATTAAAAAATAAAATTAATATATAATGATTATTTTAAATGATTAAGAATTATTATAATTTATATACATAAATATATATATATATATATATATATATATATATATATATATATATATATATATATATATATATATATATAGCCTTGACTTTAGATAGTTTATTCCACACATCAGTGTTGTAATATGAAGAATATTGTTGAAGTCCATAATTTTAATTTTAGTATTATGGCATTGTTGTTTGTATTATTGTTATAAATATAAAAATTGCTGAACGTACTAAATAAATGTTGTTGTTAGTTCAAGGGTATGATAATCTGAGCTGCAGAAAAAATAATGGTTGTGAAGAAAATCAGCTATAATGTACATCTATAATGAAAGGATTACTTCACAATATAAAGTTAAATATTGTCTAAATCTGGCACTTTTAAATACACAGCTCCATATAAGCAGCCCTCACATTACATCCAAAAATTATAAAATATAATACAAATGCACATAATTGTTTAATTTTATTTTAGAGGAGATTTAAACCCATATTTTCAAGTTCCCTTTAGCTATCACTTATCTTATATAACCAATACACATGACCACAATCATGTGAAAATATAATTAATCTCTAATATATGTATTTTGTACTGCATCAGCATTCATCAGTTAGTCCAGGCCATCATCATCCGCACACATATATAATAAATTTATATTAAGATAGCAAATCTTCAAACTTTAATGGATAAGCTTCAATATTTTCCACCCTTTAACTCTTCAGCCATCCATATTGTTGAAAATCTGATGATGATATGCTCAAAGCCAATATTGTTGTCATACCCATGCTTACTTTAAGTCAATATGACCACTCACTTATAGGGTCTTAATATGTCTGTTTAAATATACATAAGAGGGATGGGCAGAATTCAAGTTGAATCTGTAATATTTGAATAGAAGTGTAATTTATATACTGAACTTAATATAATTAGAGGCGATTTGAAAAAATCTCTCTAACTACATCTATATTCAGAATATTTATTATACTTATATTCAAATATTAATTTTATTTTGTATATACAACTTAAGCATTAGATATAAAAGCTACATGTAGCCAGAACATTGATAAAATAAATTTTATTCTAAGAACGTGACGCCCATTAAACAATATTTGAATCATTAATTTTACAGATAATGCAGCTTTGACCGTTCTAAGTCTTGCATTGGTATTGTTAATAAAGAGAGGCAGAAATTATAATAAGTTTTATAATTAATTTATTCTTGGTTTTGAAGTTTAATATTTTAATTTTATATTAAATTTCTTATTGTTGGTTAAAAGTGTCTGAAGTATGTTTACTGATGTAAAGAGACCACAAAAGTCATTTAATCTATGTATGTCTTTATCAGACATCTTGAGTATAGATAAAAAAAAATAAAGCATTACATGTGTAGAAAAAAAATTAAGTTTATGTGAATAGTAATATCAATCCAGATAATCAAAAAAATGTACAATAGAACAAGAATTCAATTCATGATCTGATGCATATATAATAAACACATGGGGTGAGGTTATAGCTGTGAAGCTCTTTAATTAAAAAAAAGGAAGAGATTTTTAATTTATTTTAATAAATATATGTATACACATAAAAATATATGTATAGTTGAGATATATATTTAGAAGTATGATTTGGGATCAAACCCATCATTTAAGCTATGATATTTTAGACTAAGTTTTAGCTTAGTGATCTTCTAATATAATTAAACATGATTTTTTATAATAAAATAATTTTCAGTTGTTCATACTTACCATATCTATCTATCTATCTATCTATCTATCTATCTATCTATCTATCTATCTATCTATCTATCTATCTATCTATCTATCTATCTATCTATCTATCTATCTATCTATCTATCTATCTATCTATCTATCTATCTATCTATCTATCTATCTATCTATCTATCTATCTATCATCTATCTATCTATCTATCTATCTATCTATCTATCTATCTATCTATCTATCTATCTATCTATCTATCTATCTATCTATCTATCTATCTATCTATCTATCTATCTATCTATCTATCTATCTATCTATCTATCTATCTATCTATCTATCTATCTATCTATCTATCTATCTATCTATCTATCTATCTATCTATCTATCTATCTATCTATCTATCTATCTATCATCTATCTATCTATCTATCTATCTATCTATCTATCTATCTATCTATCTATCTATCTATCTATCTATCTATCTATCTATCTATCTATCTATCTATCTATCTATCTATCTACCTACCTACCTACCTACCTACCTACCTACCTACCTACCTACCTACCTACCTACCTACAATCCAGGCAATTGTACATTGTTGCACACACACACTTATATATGCACATATACTTCACAAAAGTTTAGCTTCAAATCAAGCTTCTAAACAAGCTTTGGGTTTTATGTTACCATATTACTTTACCCAAATTAGCTCATCTTATCTAGAACACTGATAATTTTTAAAAATTTCAGTATTATTTAAATGCTTAAATTCTTTATTATAAAATGTAATTTCAGCAAAGACTACTATTTATTAATATTGATGAATATTACTGGAAAAAGGAGTTGTAAATAGAACTTTCTTCTAAAGGAAATATTCAATTTAAGAGAACTGTTAAAGCATTATCAAATAACTCAGCTAGAACACTGCTAAAAGATACTAATGCTTTCTAAAAGAAAAAAATCTTAACTAACTAATAACAAAGATAACTTCAGCTTTAACAAACACCAAAATACTATTCTAGTGAGTTTTGTAGTCCAAATAAAAAGAAATTTCTAAAAACAATGAGAAAATACGATATAATTGACTTTTGCGTTTTGAAAAATAACTATATTATTATAAAGCTCTTCAAAATGTTATTTTAAATACTTTTGTCAAATTAAATTCATATAAACAGAGGGCTTTTTTTCATCTAGAACTGTTAACATGTCAATAATATTTTATATATAATTCACTTTGTTAATGCTCAAATTAATATATTTATATTTATAAAATCAGTTTATATGATTACTTAAAGAAATATAAAATTAACTTTAGTGATGTTAATGATATTACTTTAGTGCTCTTTATAAAATGATTTGCAGTAATAGTTTGCAAAACTGTACATATTTATAATGATATAGAAAGCAAAATATTAGCCATAACTGTATAAAACTTATAAAGTATAGAATCTTAATTTTATTATTAGAGAAAAAAAAAGTATTTGAATGTGATTTAATCTACACAAGTTATTAAAATCTTTAAAAAGAATTGATACAGTTCAGGAATTAACAATATCTATGATTTATAGTAAATCCAGCCTATTAAAACAAATAGTTTTAATCTTAAAATCAAAAGATAGTGAAAGAAATATTTAAATGATATTATTAATATATTCTCTGTGAATAAATTTACATTCGCATTTAGTGTTAGAAGTAACCATGTTTCAAGTGATATAAGAAGGGTAATTGTCTTGTTGATAAATGTTTGATATCCAGCTATTTTTATTTAAAGCTAAAATTCTATTTTATGGTCCAGGTGGTATAGCATAATGATTATCTTAATATTGATGATATACCTGCTGAAAATAAGATTATATGCCTTTTGCTAAAGTGATGAAACTGTGAAAATTTCTTTTGAAGATCCAGAATTATCCATTTCTTTTTAAAAAATAACAAAATAAAAAACTCCATTGCAATGTGAAAAACAATCAAAACAAATCTTAATACCCCATGTAAATACTTTTGGAAATGGAAATAATGTTTATAGTAAAAGCAAATAGAACAAAAATATTTGATATCATATAACAAATCTAAATGAAGAGCAAAGTAATGAAGATTGCAAAGTTTAATATCAAGGAAGTCAGTTATTAGAGAAATGTTTCTGAATATGAATTCAAAGTAATTATAATCTATTTTTAATAGAACTAAAAAAATATAGAATTTAATTATTTCAAACATATTAAAACATTTATGTAGACACTATTTATGATAAGACTAAAAATATATAGAATTTAATTAATTAAAATCTATCAAAATGTTTATGAGAATAGTAAAATGTATTTATCATTTAAATAAAGCTACATATTACATCTATATAAATTATCACATATTATTCAATTACAATAAGCCTATGTATCTCCTGTTCAATATGTTCTATTTATTGGACAATGGTAGGAAAAGAATGATTGTAGCAGTATATATTGAATATCACCAAATCACTAATAAAATATCTTAATTAAAGTGATTTCATTTCTATTTTAAAAATTTTTCAATATGGTTACCCTGCTTTTGGACTATTGATAATTCATAATATGTCCATCTATAAATTAATTTACCTATTTAATAATATACTAATATGATCACTTGTACCTCATATTTTGTCATTTTTAAACGAGTCATTTCCAATATTAATTGTTCAAGTTTATATTTCCAACTATAATAATGAACAAAATGAGTTACACTTTCATAAATTTAACCTCCTCCACCAGTGATTAAAGAAGAAAAAAGACTTTATAGACTTACAATAATCTTTTGAGAAGATATTTATATTTTTATTGATAAATCTAGCAATAAAATTTTTATGACATTCATCTCATTCAAATATAGCTTTTCATGCTATAAACATTAATTAACATGTCATTCAAAAGAACATTACAACAATTTTTATGTATTCATGCTAAATAACTGAGATAATAGATATTGAAATAAATAGATGGTCTAATTGTTAATAGTAAAAATAAACTCATCATTTAAAAATATATGACTAATCAGTTGATACTATATAATGTTTATATGCATCATTCATTTAAGAAATATAGTTAAATCTTTCAATAATATCTGTAGAATAATAAAAAAATATTGCTAAACTTTGATTATTGAGAAATATATTTTAAAAATACAGCTAACTTAATCATATTAATTTGAAAGCAAATCATTTTAGAAATTGAATCATATTTCAAAAATAATTCCACATACCCAAATAACTGTTTTCAAATTTTATTAATTTCATCAACATCAACCTCCTAATTATTATGAAGAATAAAATCAATAAACTAAACTTTGTTATTACCCATTACAAAAATCTAACTAATATAGTTCCATCTTAATTGATGACTGTGTATATCTGTCTCATAATACACAATTTCAACACACCAAATTTATATAATGCAATGTGTAATAAAAAGGAGTGATGAAAATTTGATTTGTTGGGAACCTATTATTATATGTCACTATAAACTTTTATAATAAATAATTTTAATGTGATTTCTTTTTAGATATGAAGAAAACTGCTATTCAGTCAAAACTGTTATATATTAAATATAAAGCATTGTAAAAAGTTTATTATGAGAAGTATGTTTTTTGAAAAAATTTAATAGAAGCAATGCAATAAGTATAAAAGAAGTTTTGGGCATTTTAGAAGAGATTCTCATGAAATTATCCACATGTATTATTCATTAAAATATTCATCCAAAATTTTATAACAAATTTATATCAATCTATTCATTATTAAAGCAATGAATACAACATGCCATATTTATGTTACAAGAAATGATTTGACTTAGAAATCAGCATTAGTTACCTGATCTCATTACTTGGGTTTTACAACTGCAATAAATAATATAAACCTTCAATTAACTGTCTAACTAATCATCAAATTTATATACCAGGAACCTATTATGCATATTTATTCATTATGTATAAAAGCAAATGTTATAAATCAATTAAAACCTTTCAATTATTCAAATAATTAAAAAACTTGTACTAAATTTATTTTCATCACTTTTATTTGCAAACTGTATTAATTTGTTGTTAAGAGAAATCTAAAAACATCAGGAAAAAAAGAGAATTGGCATTATATAAACTTATGAATTTATAAGTAGTACAATAGAAATTGACAATTTACTTCTAATAGAAACAACCGTTAAGAAATTCTTCATAATTGTTCTTACATAGATTTCCTTAATAATTCTGTTTGGCAATTATTATTTGACAAATCTCTTTAGTCTATTCTAATATGTGCCTTTTTAAAAAGTCACATTCCATGATAAATACATAAATTAAAGACAATATTAATACTGCTTTATACCTTAAAAAGCATTAAAAATATTAATTTTAACTGCATTGGATTTTCATTGTTGAACATTATATTATAAAAAATAAAATAAAATATAACATAATAAAGTCATGCTATGATTAAATTTATTCAATCCTCATTTATTACAAAAGTTGTTTTTTTCCCCCTTCATTGTGCAGAAACTACAAGAAAAGTTGCAAAACATTCATACCTTGAGATAAAAATCAAATATATACAAAGAATACATATAATTTAGCAAAAAAAAAATAACTTTTACATCTAAAAAATTAAAGAGTGATTTTTCTAAAAAAAAAAAAAAAAAAAAATCTTATTGACAAAGCCAATGCAAATGCTGGCCACCAAATCATGTGACCAGGTGGATGGAATTCAATTACAGAGATTAATAAAGTCAAATCAATGTATACATGAGTAAGGTAATCATATGAATACACCCAATTAAAATAATTTAGATTGGTGAATTATAAAGTTTCAGTACAATATAACAATGCAAGGTCTTTTATGAGAATATGCTTTGATTTAATGTCAATATATCAATACTTTTAACTTAAAAGTTGTTCATGCTGCCAAGACATCCTTTCTGTTTAAATGATGAGTAGCTTATGCTGCCACTATCAATGAATCTGTTATCAGAAACTTAAATAGTATATTATATAATACTTATTTTTTCAATAAGTGGAAAGCAATAAAAATGTGGAATGAAAAATTGTCTAAAATTTTTATAAATGTTATATAGTATTCTTTTTAGAATTTGCACTCAGCTATATTAGAATTAAATTCGTTAATGAATGATTTTCCACTATAATATTCTTAATGATAAAAAGCTTTGGTAATTTGATCTGACATGCATGTCATGTAACAATTATGGCAAAATAATAAAAACTTAATGGTTTCATGTTTTTCTTAGCAATTTAAAAAACGTTGATTATTTTAAAAAAAAAAAAAAAACTTAGCCAAACGTTAAAATTAATTTTTCATTTGAGTCAAAAAAATATAAGAATTGTTTTTTTTTTTTTTTTTTAGAGTGTGATTTATTTGAATAGCTTGATGTCAGATAATCATCCACGTTAAACACATTGCTAATATATTAAACTTTTATACACAATGATAAAATATGTATTACAGAGATATGAGATAAGTATTTGTGCTTATTAGTGATGAATTAGAACTCAACGGCAAATCATTTTCGTTATTCTGTTAGTTAATCATCCGAAAAGTAATAAAATTTATTTTTTGAGAAATACATCCAAATTATAAAATCAAATCTAAAAAATTAAGAATAATTTCTAATAGCAAAATGCGATGTACTAACTGCTTTTATTGTTTTAATGGACTTAAATCAACCATTTATAATTCTCCTATATCTAAATGAATATATTTACATTTTTTAAAATTTAAGTTGCAGCTGGTCCAAGTTCGCTTCCTGGTCAACGCATTTGACACATGAAAAAAAAAGTATCAATCGTATATATATATTTTAAGTAATTTATATCATAGAAACATGCTTTAAATTTATATTTCAAATATATAAACTATATATAATCTAGTTAACAATTTAATTATTGTGAGGAGTATTTATTTTTCTTTATTAAGGAAAGAGGACAATAAAAGGAGAGCTAAAATGCTTACTGTTTAATTAATGGCAATCCTAATGAATATCTCATCTCTTCTATTTCTCTCGCAAACTATGAAAAAGAATCTTATCCTTTATGGTCTATTAGAATGCTATTTTCTGCTTTTATTGCACACATACATATATATATGGGAGGTGATTTTGTCATACTTGTATTATATTTTTGATATATGTAAATATTAAACACTATTTTTTTTTTTTTTGAATTTACAAAAACACGGAAAAAGTTTTGATATACGTAAACGCTTCGAAAGTTTTGAACAGAAAGTAAAATTATTTTTTTAAAATGTCTAGAAAATAGAAGTTTAAAGTATTATTAAAATATTAAAAAAAGATTGATGATTCAAATCAACTGGGACAGTTTAACAGTGAGTTACATAACGTTAACATCAAACAATAATGTCAGAAAAAAACTAATTTGTTCAAATATTAAGGTTCAAAAATAATGGAAAATTTAATTCAATTTTTTGATCAATTTTCAATTGATATAACAAAAAAAAAATGTAGATTGTATTAAACGAGTGTCAATTCACATTGGAAAAAAATGACATTTTTTTTTGCTCAAAATTTAGACTATTTTTAAGTTTTAAAAAAATTATAATACAATTTAAGTTATATTTGTCAATTTTAAAGATAACTTAAAACAAATGACTATTTTGCCAAAGCTAATTTTATCTATCAAAATATAAAAAAATATTTGTTTTCTTAAAAATATATATTTTTAAATGTCTAACATGTAAATGTCTTTCTATAAGCAATATTACCCAAGATAAGACTTTTCACTTTAATTCTTTGTAGAAAAAAAATAAAAACTAAACTTTTCACTTTAATACTTTGTGGAAAAAAATTAAAAACTAAAGAAGAAATAATTAAATTTCTCAAATCAAAAACTGTAATGTCCATGGTTGTCAAAAACAGATTTAAAATCAATAATAGTAATCAACAAAATTAGAAAAGCAATTTTAATTATGAAATAAAATTTATAATCTTATTAGAGTGAAAATATTGGCCAAGAAATTTTACATTAAATTTATCACTTGTCTGAGTGATAGATTTTCTTCATTGACATCATAATATACACTATTATCTAGCTTGTATACTTTTTTGGAAATGCTTGTATTTGTAACTATTATCTAAGGTTTATGAGTTTTTCCAAACAAACTTATATTTTCATTATAATTTCTGTCAATGGATGGAAGCTGCTATCAGAAAAACATAATGTTTGCATATTAAAAATGTAAGTAATTTTCTGCTTAAATTGTCAGCAAAAAAAGTTCAACATAAAAAGTTAAGTAGTCTTTTTAAGTTAATAATAAGTCTTTACATTTCTACATACTTTCCTTTTTTTGAATAATGAGTCGGGTGACAAGCAAGCTGCATTAAATTTATTGATATTTATATTATTGTGTTTACTTTATTTCTATACTATTTTTTAAAAAAAATCTTTTAAAAAATTATTTCTGAAGATATATATATATATAATAAAAATACACTAAAAGACTACTTGATTGAAGGATGATATATGAAATAACTTCCCTCAAAGAAAGTGACTTATACCAAAATTATCTGAAAATCTGGTGCCTTTATTTTTTTAAGTGTTAAAAGTGTTTATAATATATTGAAGCAGTAGGATCTGAGTTCGATCCTAGCTTCATGACATTTAGCCATAAGCCCACTTCAAACCCCAAGTACTAACCTTAAATTTCCGATGCAATGGGGCTTTATACAGTCAATCCATGCTAGTTTTCTTAAAGACAAACTATTTTATAAATGTGTATTAAAATTAATTAGTTAAGGTTTAAATTAATCGATGCTATTAATAAATTCATGATAATATTATTCATGAATCTATATAAATTACAACTGCGTGGATTGTGCATATATATTTATAATATTTAAATATATATAATTGTTCGAAAGTTTCATTGCATCGGGAATGTTTTGATTTTACTTTTAAATAATTTGTTAAAATTTTAGTGATTAAAAGCTACATTCTTTCGATAAGCGTTCATATTTTCCCTTTCCAAAAACAATGGGTAAAGTTTTATTAATTAGAAAAAAAGATAAGTATTTAAAATGTAAAAATTTCCTAATTAAAATTGTTTTTAGATTTATAAATTCATTTTCTAATTAGAAAATGAATTCAAAGTTAATTAGTTTGAAAGCCTTATCGAAGGAATGTATCTAAAATAAATTAGTAAAAACTTGTAACATTGAAAATGAAAGAAGTGCTAGCCCGAAGGCATCAGATACAGTATAAATAGCTCTGAAAAGTTTGGAGAAGGAAGAAGCCATCTTTGTTGTAGAAAAGTGCCATTAAATTCTGTGTGTTTTAAAATCATGAATTCAAATAGTGTTCCTATCATGGTGAGGGGATAAACATCAGGAGTCTGGCTATGGTTCCTGAAGTCCCCTGAAAATCTTCAGTAAAGCTGCTAAATCATTTCCAGACCAATCATGCTGCCAAAATCATGAAAAATCAATTAAAATGCTGTTCAAGTAATTGACCAAATGTGTGCCTATGTTTCTACCAACCCGGATGTGTAAACTAAGGAACCAGCCCCAGAAGAAATGGTAATATATTTCCATAATGAGCCATAACTTTCTGGCCATTCTGAACTTTACTTTACACTCCCTTTAAGAGCTCTTTTCATTCTTTAATGTAAATCTGTACAGAACTTTCTTTTATTTATGCTTTTTAAATTCATAGTAATTCTCTCAATCTCTAGTCCTTAAATTTAACTTTCCTTTCTTACGATGGCGGTTCATTTACTATATTATATATATTTATTGTGTGATTTATTAATGTTGTTTATTTTTAATTATATGCCAATATCCTTTGACTCGATGAGCCCCTTTATTCCATTTGCTTTATGCAAATAATATAATATTAAGTCTAATAGTAATTCTTGCCCATTAGAACTAAATTTATATGTTCTATTAATCATTGAGTCAAAAGAAATTATTAAATGTTTACTATTTTTATCATTGGCTAATAATAAATTATTAGCTCCATTTTTAATCTATGTCTCTGGCTCCTTTATCTAATTTATAAATGTTTATATATCCATATTTATGATCTTAAAATGTTTTTGCAAAAAGGTTGATAAAGGAATCAACTAAATATATTCTAATTCAAATTTCTTTTACTTTCTATTAAGATTCAGGGAGGGCACGATGTTTGGGGCATAATTAATATAATTTTATAAATGCTTTTAAATAGTTTTGGTTAAAAGCTAATTTGACTTTAATTAATTTGATCAAGTCATCAT
Organism: Epiperipatus broadwayi; assembly: GCA_028023455.1. Classification (NCBI taxonomy): domain Eukaryota; kingdom Metazoa; phylum Onychophora; class Udeonychophora; order Euonychophora; family Peripatidae; genus Epiperipatus; species Epiperipatus broadwayi. The sequence continues at coordinate 10,447,625 of JAQFVV010012413.1, forward strand.
GTAGAGCATTCTATAATAAATTGGGTTCTATTATTCAAATGGTGACTATCAAGTCATCATCTTCGAACGTTGCTGACGTAGGGCAATCTTCCACTCCGTAGGCTTGTCGGTGGTGATATCACTATTATTTTAATTATAGAGAAAGAAAGCACTTCCTCCCCACTTATATTATATTCGGAACGCCCAAAGGTTCGTAGTTATAATTTGGCCTGGCTTTTCCCATGTTCCACATCTCCAAAAAGGGCAGTAAGACTTGTCAAATACAAGCCACCATACTACTTAAACCACCGATCAGCGATTATCTTTTCTTTTCATTTATAGCTCATAATTCGTCAGCACCATTACCTCTCTATTCCAGTAAAGCTCGCTCTTATGCTCATAATTCGTGATGAAGTGATTTCAATTAAAGTTGAACAAATTCTCAGTTATCTCAAATTAAATAAGTTTTCTAATAAAGGTTAAAGTTATGCCCTAAATACATATCTTGCTCTTCATGAATGGATTTTTGAATGTGAAAATAAATCTCACATTCTTTCATATAAAATTAGAACAGTAATTTCCGTCACCACTGATACCTTTATCTGCCTTTATTTTCTCATTGGGGGCATAGACATATAGCATTCCATAATTTGTGTAATCGTTGTTGGCATATAATAGGAACTGCCATTTTTATTATAAGTATAAACTCCGTTAAAGGCTAGAGGTGATCAATATAGTCATTTAAAATTGAACAAAAACTATTACTAGTATTATTAAATATTTTATTAACACACTTGGTTTTTTAAGTCTTTAATTCAATAATTATTTAACATTAAGGCTTGCTGTCTGTGTTGGCAACCCGAACATATACATATGATTCGATTTAAAATTATTTTTCATCAGTTTATTATCCGATATAAATGTCAGTTCAGGGGTCTCTAATCATCACCAACTGTTGAGCTAGTTCCTTGGTGCATAGCACTGTGCCGTCGATTTAGATCATCCATTGATCTGGTGAGTTGGGTTTGAATTCAGTTTGGTTTGGCTGAGTTTGGATCTGACTTGCAGTTTAGGTGGTGACGTTTTTCGATCGGTACAATATACAATAGTCAAATATCAAATATAAAAATAATTATTTGTTCACAATGTTGTTATTGATATATACTTAATATAATAATCAATCTAAATAAAATTGAAATAAATAACCAATTATATTTACAATTATTTAATTATCAAGCTGGCTTTCATCTCTTTTTGAGACCTTTTCAAGATATAAAGTTTTACACATCACATGACTTATTAACTACATTTACTCCCCCTATTACACATTATTTCACCTTCAACAATTTAATTAACATTATACATATAAATATATAAATAAATGATATAAAATAAAAATAAATAAAAATATTTTTAAAAATAAATAAATAATTATAATAAATTTTAAAACTATATAAATACATATATACCTGAAAAGGTCTAAATAAGAGATGAAAGTTAGGTTGATAATTAAATAATTGTAAATATAATTTGTTGTTTGTTTAAATTTTATTTAAATTTATTATTATATTAAGTGTTTATCCACTAAACAACACATGATCACCATTTCTTATGCTAGTATATATATAACTGTTATCAAACAGGCAAAACTCTCCATACAATAGTGCCACTCAGTGCCAACCAGAGTAATCAATGGATGCCAGAAGGCTTGTGCATAAAATCCACATATAGTGCCTACTCATTCAATATCCCCATACTAGTTTTTGGCTTGTGGCCTTTGTCAGTGAGGAGCTGGTATCCATTGATTATTCTGGTTGTCACTGAGTGGCACTACTATATAGAGAGTTTTGCCTGTTTAATTAAGTGTTTATAATAAAAAAAACTCAATATTTAAAAGTTTTTAAAATAAAATATATTATTCAGAACAAAAATATAACAAAAATCATAGATGATAATAATTTTGATAAAACTTTTTAAGGATGATAAATTTATAAATGAAAATTATATTTATTCTGAAATCTATTCTGAAATCCATGATGTTTGTAATATTCAACAGAGTAGCTTTAAATTTATTCATAGAACTTAAAATTCTTTGGAAAATGTAAGTATAAAAATGTAAAGGATGTCTATCAATTTACTTATTATTTATCATTTTTTTAATATTAGAAATTTAACTGTTTTTGATATTTTTTAGATTTTTTACCTATTGGAAAAAATATTTAGATGCTTGCCAGCCATGATGTCTTTTATGTTATAGAATTCCTAAACATTTTAATTATATTAGGTACATTTGAAATATAATTGCTACCCTTTTTTATATATTTATTATTGTGCTGAGTAGTATATGCATTTTATTTTTATCCACAAAAAGAAATGTATGTTATTCATTAATATTTGATGAATAATATCTATACATAGCTTAAATTCTAAATAGGATATATGATATTTATCATTGCTTCAATACTTTCTATATATTTACATGTTAAATATTTCTTAAACACTAATGGCACTAACATGGGCTTTGAACATTCCATCATCAGACATTCAATGAAATGGATGGATGAAGAGTTGTGGGTTGGAGTAGTCTGAAGCCTGTCCATTAAAGTATGAAGATTGGCTATCTTAATATAAAGCTGAGAACTGATTGTATGCATGTGTAAGGATAGTAATCTGGACCAACTGATGATTTCTGGCTTAGCATGAAATACATATATTGATGATTATTTATCTTTTCAATATGTGTATGATCAGGTGGGTCAGCAATATGGGATGGCATGGAGAGTTGAGGGTTGTGTGAAAGTCTGAGTTCGAATCCCTTATATTAAGCACTAATGATAATTTCATTTATGCTTTCATGATTGTGGCTCACTATGTAAATAAATCTTTATTGACTTTTTATTTTTATTTATTAATCATTATAAACCAATCTATATAACTTGTATAAATTTTGCTTGTTAATAAAATATTGCATTTGAGTTGTAATCTAGTTCAATCTCAGTTGTCTCGTTTATGGAATTTAAAAAGTCAGATAAAGAATATGAAGAAGGTGATAAAAATATAGAATTATACATATAAAATGATTTATTAAAATGCTTTTATAACATAAAACAAGCTAATGTATTTGATTTTTATTATAGCTATTTTGGGATGAAGGTTATACTGATGAACTCAAAAAGCCTAAAACAAATTATTTTTTGTAAAAATTTAATATTCACCTATGAATAATTAATTTCTTTACATAAAAAATATGCTAATGAATTAATGATAATAAATTACAAACCACAAATTAGGAAAATGATTTCATAATTTTAAAAAAAAAGACATTTATAAAGTAAATAATAAAGTAAATACCATTAAAAATAGGTCAATATCCCTATCAATGGAAAAGTTTATAAATATTACAACTATATGGTTTGCTTTGATAGTTAAAAAAACAACTCAGCAGACCAAATTATACTAATTTAGGATTTATGGACTATCTAATAACATCAATTTACCAACCATTACTGGGATAGTTAACTGGGAGATCATGGAATGATTATCTCAAACCTTACTCTAAGTTTATTTATGATTTAAAACATTTCCAAAGTTTAAGAGATTTATACTCAAATCCCAGAACATATAGAGGGAATATGGATAAATTATCTGTTATATCATAAAACTCATCTATTAGAATTGAATGAAAGAGAAAAAATCAAATATTAAAATAATTTGTAAGTTTTTGGCCTTTTCTAAGTAAAAAGATCATATTATTATTATTATTTAGCATTACTTAATAAATGTTACTTTATTATATACTCTAAAAGTAACTAATTAAAATTCAAGATTGTTGACAATGATTAATAACATACATGTTGCAACGATTTTTATTGTATTTATTTCTTGATTTTTATATTCTGCCATATAAAAGATTTTTGATATGCTGCAGCAATAGTTAATATCTTCATTGATAATATTCTTAAATTTTATATGATTATTTAAAAAATAAACAATTTAGCAATAGTATTAAATAAAACATTAAATTGCATGTTATAATTAATTTTACTATTTCAACATTTAGTTGAGGCTAGGAGATATAAAGTTCTGAAGAAGATTGCTGGGGCAATCGAAACTGTAAACTGTAAAAAAAGGGTGTAAATAAAGCATTGTGTAGCAGTAGTAAAGTGCATGGATAATTTAGTATTAAATGGAAAACAATTATTTATTGCTGTTCTTACTCTAAAAATTGTTTAACCATAGTGTAAATTTAGATTTACATATTAATTTAATATATGTGAGCTTTACTTTTTATGAATGCAATGATAATATTACAAATAAATGCTATACATGTAATATATGTAGGATAATTTAAAGTCATTAATGTTTGGACTCATACATTAAATTATATAACAATATCAAATCTTGAAAATCTAAATTGGAAGAATGAATGTGTTTAACATTAAATATTTATTTTTTAATTTCAATTGTGAAAATTTATCATTTAAAATTATACTATAATTGAGAAATTAATTTACAACTCTGATGTTGGAAATATTGAATTGGGATCTATTAAAATATTTTTACCAGATGGCATTATTATTGCAAAAAATAATTTTAAAAACAATAAATATGAAAGGAATATAGTGATAAATGGAAGATGATTTACAGAATAAGGATATGTTATAGAAATAGTATATGTAAAAATTAAAAACACAGAGAAAAGTATTATTGGGTAGTTTAATAGTTAGGAAATGTGATAATATGTTATCCATTAAGAATAAAATATTTACAAACAAACATTTTTTTAATACCATATACATATGGTCCAAGAACATTGGCATTTGGTAATATTTAAAGGTGAAGAAAATAATAATTATAAATAGTTCAATAAACATAATTTACTTTTTTTGGTAGTGTAATTTATTTTACATATATACAATGAATGTTATTTATTTGTTTCATATTATCTATTTAATTAAAATAAAGTTAAAATTGGAAGGAATATAAGAAATACATGCAGATTGTTAATCGAGATAAGTCCAAATGCAAGTGATTACAATCAAAGTAATACTCTTTTGCCAATAATTGAAGATGGCACTGAAGGAATTTATAGTAAAAGAACTTTGTAGCTAGAAAGCAAAAAGGAATGTACAAGTTTATCAACTTTTAATCTGATAAGAAAACAAAGATGAAAATATAATATGTGCAGAGATTTCAAACTGGTCATAGTATAAAAGAAGTGGAAAATTTTGGAACAAGTCTCTTGTTTTGCAGACTGTCATCTTGTGTTCTGCATAGAGTAAAAGGGTAAGAGGGGATTAATTGCATTTTTTTTGTTTTTTTAAAGCTGCAATAAAATGCCCTCACCCAGAGCTGCTAATATGCAAAACCAATTCATGATAAGTGAGTAAAAACCAGTGTTTGCTGACACCTTGTCTCATGAAAGTCACCCAAAAGCTTTGAGTCTAACCTTATATTACTATAGACCAGAAACATAAAATTGTTGCCAGAATAAAGTCAAAATTAACTTCTACAAAAGACTTCATAAAAAGACCATGCATAGTGTAATCAATGATCCATGTAATCCCAAAGAATTTCCAGTAAGATACCAGTCATACAATAACTTGTGTCTGATTAAATATGTGCACAAACTAAACCATAACTAGAAGCTCCAAAGATAAATAAAGAAGCATTAACTTTTCTCCAATGAATCATTTGAATTAATTGATTAGCATTGTTATCTGAATATGTGTGTGCATGTCCTTTCCATTTTATTAATAATTCATCATTATCAGCTAATATTTTAGTCTGTTTTAATAAAAATATGTATAATTAGTATAAACCTTTCATTGTATGTTCTTAATTTTAGTTTGTTAGATTTTGTTAAGAAAATGTTTTGAGAGATGGATGTATAAATTATCTATGTCAACATGTTGTTTAATAGTAGAACACTGGGGAAAAATAATACAAAAGTTTAAAAGACAAGAGCGCAAAATCCTGATAATATTACATTTAGTTACTTGACTTGAATAAATAAGATGTGATGTGAATCAGTGGGTCTACAGACCTGGCATCTTCCTAAACTAATAAAATATTGATTCTGTAGCAATTCAAATCAGAATAAAATATTAGGATAGTTAATCAGGAAATGTGAACTGTGTTTTAGAAATATCTGTATTCGCACATGAATGGAATAAATCAGTTTGGTTAACTAATGCATTATTCTGTGTAATGTATGCACTTAATCTACCTGTAAATGAAGATATGATCACGTATACTAGAAATATCCGCAAATGACATATGTATATATGTTTTTCACTTATATATATATATAAGCTTAATCACGGGGCACCTGTATCAAGTCAAATTTTTAAAGAATTATTTGTAATAAACTTGCAATCAGTGCTCACTTTATATATATATGTCAGTTTATTGGACCAATAAAAAATCAGCATTAACATGAGAAAAGAGTTGCTGTTTACAAGTTCGTTAAAAATATTTTTTTAGGAACTGACTTGTGAATTATTGTAATAATATGATCAGACTTTTCTCAGCATTATATTGTTAATAGGAGTAATTTATTTATAGCATTTGAAAGCAAATTTTATTGATAATATCAAACAAGTATATAAATATATAGTTACTATTATATATATTAATCACGAGGTGTATCAAAAATGTACGAAGTCGAGGACGCGAGTGGAGCAAGTTTGGCGGTTGTAAATAAAAATGTGACAATTCGCCATAGATAAATACTCTTCATGTAATAAAGATATATATGAGAACTGGTGAGCTGGGCCAACTGATGAGTTCTGGTTCAGCACGAAATGCATTTTGGCGGTCATTTGTCTTTTATTGTATCTTTATTTATATGAAGAATAAAAAAGAAAGAGGAAGTATGGAGATTATTAAAATAATCGAGGTAAAAACATAAAATTTTATAATAATTTATAAATTGTATATAAAATTTGTAATTAAAATCCAATATCACATTAAAATAACACAATAAAAATAGATAGTAACTTAATATTATTACATTGGAATAAACCACTAAACATCACATGATCACTATCTCATACTTGTTAGCACAAGATGGCACTACTATATGGAGAGTGTTGTTTTGTTTTGAATTGTTTAATACATTGGAATAAAAAACAAAAAAATATAAAATTTCATAAAACAACAACAATAAAAATTGTAATATTTGGGGATCATAAAAAAGACCTCTGCAATTAATGTTTTGCAGACCATAAGGCATTCTTAAATTACTTTTTGTTTATTGTTTTTATGTAAAATAAAAATAATTCCATTTCTCCCTTAATAACTTCATTGGATGTCTATATATATAGTAACAACAAAAATAATAAATATAATCGTAATTAACTATTATATACAGTTTTTCAATCTGCACAAATACTTTCAGTTAATTTCTTAATGTGCCTCAATTGCTATTAAGTTCAAAAACAAAATGGAAGCAAACATCGTCAACTCAAATCTCATGAATCCTGAATTTCAGTTGATGACATTTGCTTCTGTTTTGTTTTTGAAGTTAACAGCAGTTGAGGCAGATTAAGGAATTAACCAAAAATACTTCTGCAGATTGAAAGATTGTATATAATAGCTAATTACCATTATATATATTATTTTTATTACAATATTTTTAATTAATGGCCATTTTATTTGTATATATATGTATGTCATCTTTCTACTTCTTATTTAATTTTATTTGAAAATATTTAGTTCATATAAATTAATACAAATTACATTGATCCTAAAAACTTTGTACTAATTATGCTAGATGTTTTTAAGGATAATTATAAGCATAAGTGAATAAAGCAAAATTTGTCTTAGGAATGCTATAATTTCTCTAGATTATTGTCTCCATCCATATGTTACAACTCATGCTAGATAATGATTTTCCATAAGACTTTACTTATTTTATATATTTGTTCTTAGCAAATAAATACTACTATTTTAACTTTTATTATTTAAAGCTTAAGTTAGCATGTTTTTAAACATATTTTTATCAATCGAATAGACCTTTTATTTTGTTATTGATTTTTATCCTCCTAAGTATAAATAATAATTTATTTTTGTGTATTTTTTGTCTCTTTTTATTGATTACTTTCATTAAAAAAATTTTTAAACATTTATTTTATTTCTACCAAATTTAACCCTTGTTTTTTCTCTTCTACACAACTTTTTTATTTCCAAATTTGTCAGAATTTTTTTCTACAAAAACAAAACAAAACAATACTATTCAGAAAAATAACTTTTTCTATATATATAAATTTAAGTATGGGTATTTCATATTTTATATGGAGAAGATAATGGAACTCAAAATCTGGCATCAAAATTTATATAGAAATAATAGCATATTTTCATGGCTTCTTAGCCTATTTATCATCATCAAAAAGAAAAAAACTGATAAAAAATTTTCAGAAATAAAACAGGGGAGGAGTTATAATGAAAAAGTTGGATAATATTTATAATACCTATAAAAAAGCATTGATCAGAATTATAAAATTGAATATAGGAAGCTAAAAAAATGTAGAAGAAAAATATTGATGCTTTTAAATTGGAGATGAACAAAAAAATTGAGAAATCTCTAAAAAGAAAGAAATTTAGAATAGATTATTAGTCAAATTAGTTTTAAACTCTGACTTAAAGTGGAATGATAAGATTAATATTGTTCTGCTTTGATCTTATCATAAGATTATCTATTTCCTAAAAAAATGTTTAATATCTGACAAATTGTTAGTTAAAAAAGAAGACAACACTATTATTAAAGTGGATTGTCATAAAAATATTTATTTTAGAAATCTAAAAACCAAATAGATGATCGAGAATCCCTAGTGTATATAGTTCATGGAATAAAAGAGAATTATGCAGTAAATAATTTAGTTATATGCTTTAAAGATAACAACCACACATCTTTAAAAAGATCAAATAACTCTGAAAATTCATTACTATCACTCTCAATAATTATTGATTCAGTAATATTTAAATATAGGAATACTTTATATCCCTAGAGTTTAGATGCAATTATAGGGGATTTGAACCCAGACTTTTGAGAACCTTCAGCTATCCAATCTAAGATATCTCTAATCCAGTTATTTTAATCCATTGCTTCTCCATCAACAAAGTTTTTTATTTCATTCATCCACCTCACATGTGATCTCTTTTGAGATCTTTGACAGAAAATTCAAAATCTTGTTTTTACTTTGTATGCATTTAATTTTTAACTTTTTGTGAATTAGTTTTAAAAATATTTCGATATTATTCTTTATTAGTATTTACAAAAAATGATGACAAATTCTTAATTACTTTTTTCTTGCATATATATATTAAATCAATAATTTTTTAAATGTTATAAACATTTTTTCCTCTCATTTTAATTTCTAACACATTTAAACACCTTCATAAAATTAAATTATAAAACTAATAATTCTCAAGGATTTTCTTCTCACATTTCTAATTCAATTACCACATCAATTATTAATTTAATAATTTCAATAAATTTTTATTTAAAAATATATTTCAATCGTTTTTATAAAAGATAAATCGCAATGTAGCAATGTTAATTTATATATTTGAGTTCAGTTAATAAATAGCATAAATCGCTTTTAAACTATGAAGCAAACAAAGTTGTACTTTGGAAGCAAATTTAAAGCTAAAAAAAACCTTGCAGTACCCGTGGGTGCTTTTTAATTGCAATATCAAATTAACTTTTAATTTTACAAAATAGTTAAAAAATTGAATGTATCAATTCTTGAAAGTTCATAATAAGTTTGAATGTCGGAAATAACAGAAATGGAGCCACAAGTTAAAAAACAATCAGATTTAGAATAGTGACGGAGTGATGGAGTTTAGATATCAAAGTTCATGAATCACATCTCAAAGAGCCATCTAAAAGCTTCGTAAAGAGCAAAAGCCTCTCCAACAGGAATTCATAAAGGGACAGTGAAGCCGAAGGAATTATTTACAATGTTGTCTAATGGTCGATTGTGAATGCTTGAAAGTTTTTGATCCTGGGTTTATACTCCAGCTAAAAATAATTAGACATTGATTTAACAGCTAATATTGAATCTTAGTAAATTGGCTATTTGAAAAAAAAAAAACATGTTTGATTAAAATCTAAAAATGATTATACTATCTATTTTTAATTAGTATAGTAAAAATATAAAATTATATTTTTCATTACAAAACATTACTTGCAAACATCTTGTTATTATACAAGCAATAAAAATTTTAAATTTGAGAAATAACATAAAAACATCAGGAGGCTTATGAAAGATACTTAATGCAGATAGGGAGATTATTTTCTTAATTTCAAATACATGTTTTTGCTAAAAAGAAGATATAGTGCTGAAAAGCAATGTGAAGAGTCAAATTTGATCAGATTATTTTATTTCAGACCAGTTTATATAAAACCCAAGCAGACATCCGCATGAACTACTGCTAATGCATTAGAATTCATCCAATGATGATAACCCATGAGAAAGTAAATTCATCAGCACGTATCAGTAGTTTTTAATTACAGATCATAACTATTTAAAAAACAAGCAAACTATGTATCTGTGAAAGGAGTACATGTTAGTATGCTGCTATTGTTTGTATCTTTCTTAAGACATCTGACTAAATGCCACTAAATATCTTTCCACCATCATATCCTAACCTTATAATGTCTTGCAGAAAAAATGTCCTGCCTAAATATAGCATAATCTATTACCTACCATGTCAAGGAATATGTTGAGATGACTCAGAGAATTGTTGCATCAGTTATAATAGCTATAAAAAGATCAAAAACTACCAAACAGATCTTCAAATCGAGCTGCAAATTAATTTAATATAAAGACAACAGTATTGTGACATTTAAAAAAACTTTTTTTCATAATGAATTTTTAAAACCAAGGAAGAAATCAGACCAACTAAGGAATTGTGAAACCAGATCCATTTTAAATTGTGCATAATGTATTTGATAATAATACCTGTGCATCAGCATATTTAATAACAATAAAAACAAAAAATATTTTCATTAGATAGGTGTTAAAGGCATATTAATTATTTGTAAATACTATTTACAGTAGGCATATATGTAGTTCATTTACTATATATATATATATATATTTTAATATTATTCTTTAAATTTTCCTTCTGGGTACTGAAGTTGAAGCAAGAAGAGTATTTTAAAAAAACTAAAGGAAAATCTGATTTTTTTTCTATGTTGTTTAAGTAATAGTAGAATACATTGAACTTGTTCATTAATTAATGATTCCATGTCTAATAATTGACAGAAATGAAATTAATTAAAATTGAATTAAAATTAAATTAACATTAAATGTTAATGATATATCAAAAGTATGTCTGACAAATGTAATTTTTTAAATTCCCATTACGCATATATCAAATGTCATGGTATGTTTATATTGACATATTTTGTTATTTGTATTACTATAATAAATAGGTTGATTAATTGATCAATTCTATTCTGATTTTAATCTTGTTCTTTCATAGATAAATATTTTTTTACATTAATTAAAAAGTACTGAGTATTTGTGACATCATTCTCAATGTATATGCTTTCTGAAAATAGAACCACATAAAAATTAATATAAATAAGAGAGGTTAAAAATAAAGTCTACAGGATAATTCTTTAACCAGAAGATGATGATGTCATAGTTCAGTGCAAATAAAAGCTCTATTTTATATATTATACAAATGTTTCAGTATATTAGAGTTAGATAATATAGCTGAAAATGTGACCAATACTTTGAAAACGCGTTTTAATAAAGAAGACTAAATAGTACAGATTTTTGGGTTTATCATCATCATAATTGATGTAAATATAGTTACGATTTCATGAATAGCAAATATAAATGATTTAACCCGCTGAAGAAGAAGCTGTCAGTAGTAACAAAAACAATTAAATTAAATTAATCTAGGCCTAGTACTTTCGAGGTTTTCCCTCAAATTCATGGCCAAAATAGATTATAAACCATTGCTGTAATGTTACTAAATAATAATGTATGCAAATGCATATGCAAATTAATTTGTCAATTTTCTTTAATAATAATTAAATATTTTTTGAAGTTGCAAAATAATTCAATATGCTTGGTTTATCCATTTAGGTTTAGTGAGTTAGGAAGTGGAAATGCAAGATTGTAAATATTACTAGATCTAAAGATCTAGAGTAGAGGATGACAGATTCAACAATATCCATGTGAGTATTAAACACTGTTTATGCGCATTGAAAAAAAAGTGGTGTGTTTTATTTTATTTAATAAATAATTTATACAAGTCATGGTATATTTGGTGCCTTAATGTTGTGACATATTATTCATTTTTATACTCTTTTTCTCCCATTACAATGTAAATATATATGGACCAAATCAACTTTTAGATTGTAAACAATCATTTAATATAAAAGTTCAGTAAGTAAATCTATCATCTACACATTTAAGTTATTGTTTTCCATATCTAATTAGTTACTTATATTTCTGATACAAAACAAAATTACTATATATGTATATATATATACAATTATGTCTAAGACAATAATAAAATAGCAGATTCTGGAAGTCAAAATATATCACTTTGCAATATTCATGATAATAACTTAAGATTTAAATGTTATAAAGCTTTAAACGGTTTGATAACTTGATTGTTAGATTATATAGATTTGAAATTAATCACCTCAATTTTATGCTAACTGTAAGCATTATCACTTAGAAGGATGGTATTTATTTAAGAAACATTTACATTAAAGTATAAAGATTGGCTATCTTAATATACAGCTGAATACTTATTATATATGTGTGTGAGGATAGTAATCTGGACCAACTGACGATTGCTGGTTTAGCATGAAATATGTATATTAGTGATTATTTATCTTTTCAATTGTGTGATCAGATGGGTCAGCAATATGAGATGGCACTGAGAGTGGTGGGTCATGTGAAAGTCTGAGTTCGAACCCCACAAAAATTACATATATAAATGCAGGTTTAAGTCTGTACAATGTATTAAATATGTGAAATAAAATGAATTCCTGATCTTATTACAGATGATAAAAGTAAGTAAACAGAAACATCATTTGTTCAATGATCTTATTCTTTATGTTAATAAAAACATTAAATTATTTGGTGATTAAAAAATGTTCTGAAAATAATTATCACAATATATCTCAATATCACCAAGATTGAAATACTTCACTTGTTCTGTGTTTAACAACCTTAAAACAATTCTAGGAAACATAATCTCAATGAATGCAATGAAAAGTATAAAACTAACCATCTGGCCATTTGATATTAGTTTATTATGGAGTTCAATATCATTCTATAAGGTAAAAATAATAGATTTTCATAAATATTTTCCAAATATCTTTTTTAGTCCCCAAAATTATAACATTCATTGAAATCATTTAATATTCTATGAAGATCTACATCCAACATTTTACATAAGATTTATTTACAAATAACATACATATAATTTCTTATGGCTTTTATGTAGAGTAAGACTGTATCAATTTAATTTATAAATAAAATAATGTTGGAAATCATTTGCTAAATAAAAAGTATGTAGCAGACAAAAATGGTAAATAAAAGAAAACCACTATAAGCAAAAATACACTAGATGTGATATTGGACTTCATGATTGGTGTAATAAGAAAAATGCATATTTGTAAAATAGTCATTAAATAAACAATTTGATTTTTGAATTGAATTTTTACAAAACATCATAAGTGAATTAAAAAATATCTGACTTTTTTTTTAATAGAAGTAGTGATTGAACTCTGAAGAAGACAGTTTCCATAGTTGAAAATATAAGAAATAAGAATCCAAATTATATAAAGAATTACATAAAAATTATTTAATAAATAAGATGATAGTACTCTAAAAAATAAAAACTAATGGCATATCATGGGGAACAATGATTAAAAATTGCAAAGAAGAGAATAAAATAATATATGAATGTTAATGCACAACAATTACAATGTGATTTCATCTCATTGTATTTATAATTGGTATATCATACTGCTCCTACAATATGTTATATATATATATTCCTACAATATGTTATATATATATATTGTTATAGTAACTATGTGCAGAGAAGTCAACTGGTGATCTGTATAAGCAAAAATGAGAAGCAAATGATAGTTTTAGAGTAATCCATTAAGTAAATAATCAACAATTATACAGCAGTAAAATTGAAGAGTAGTATATGGGGTTTGATATATATATATATCATCACAATACAGGTACTAACAACCATTTGCTTCCACAACTGTACATTTCAAGTGTTGCACATTAGGGAGAATATTCTCAGAGCTATAATGGGGTTATTTCTATGATTCATATGTGTGCATCTAATGCTATATAATTATTAGCATGTGTTATATAAAACAAAAGGTAGTATGACAGTACATTAATTAGATATAATTAACTTGTGGAATTTTAAAATATAGAAAAAAGCATTATATCCAATACTTGCATTAGTATATGCATAAAAGTAACAATCAAACAAATTAATAAATAATAAAATAATTTATTAATAAAAAAATCAAAAGAATATTATTTGCAAATTCTCTCTTTGAATATTTCTCAAATTATATATCATGGCAAAAATTAAAATCTTTTATAACTCTAATTATTCATTACAAATTCTCATACCTGTATATGAAAAAGAAATTATTTATTTCAATGAAACTTTCATTGAGATAGTTTTATTCATATTATTCTCAGTGAATTACAACATAGTTCACTCCATGAATTATTCAAATTTAAAGATTTTATTATTCTCATTCATTTATGAACAAAATATGTCTTATTTAGTAATCTCAAATTTCAGTTTTCATATCATATTTTTTCATAGTTCAACATGTAATTTTATTTATTTATCATGAATATTCAAAAACAATATAAAACATTAAAGCTTCTTTCTTTTACAATACCCTTACTATGTCATCTGAAAGTTTTACTTCTTCCTTTGAAAATGTTTCCTCTTTTAATTATTATCATACAAACATTAGTATTTTATTTTTGGCCATTTATCTGCAAGATTCTGTTTCTTTCCCATCCTAGCAGTTTTTAATAGTTCATCAATGAAAACACCAGACAGTGTAATGAGAATAAGAGCTGTTATGCTACTTGGTTCAGTCTAGTGCTCTGTGTTAAAAGAATATCTGAATACAGTGAATATTTACATAACTTTTAATAAATCAAAGTAATTTAAAAAATTGGCATTCCTTGTATATTTTTTAACATGACAATTAATTCATTTCAACTTCTACTTCTTCTAACAAGAGTGAGCAAGAGGGGGAGAGAGAGAGAGCCACTTATCTTCTTTGCATACAATTGACTTCATTCACATATGAAACCTTTTTGCATTATTTATAAATTTTTGAGATTTTATCCTCTACAAAAATTAGTTAAATGAATATATCAGCGTGTATTTACGGAACAAATAAAATCTTTATTCACATAATCATTTTCCTCACAGGAATATTTAATTCCTCATTTGTTTATTTCCATTTTGTATGTATATACACGTGTTATTTTAAAAAATATTCTCACAATGTAACTTTGGCATCGGTATGACAATTGCTTCAATATATATATACACATTTCATATTTGATTTAATAATCCTTATTTACAATAAATGTTAAATTATTTGTAGAAAAAAATTACAAAAATAGCTAGAAAATAAAATAAAATTACCTTTATGTAACTGTATAGGCAACTTTTTTATATTCAATGGATTACTTTTTTATAATTGTTGCCATTAGTTGTGATTCGTTTTATACTTCTTTTAAAAAATAGCAGAAATGTTTTCATTTGAAGTTTACAACCAAGTCTAGACTACAAGAGATATGAGATATCACTAAAACAGAAAGAGAGAATATAAAATTAAAATTACATGGGCTACATTCAAACTAATTGGATTTTTCAAAATAGAAACATACTTAAGAAGGTATTAAATTTAATTTAACAAATAATATGAAATGAAAGATATTTGAAAAGTGGCATACTGTTTGTACTTATTATGAATTAAAGTAGATATTATTAAAAAATACAATCTTATTGTTAGTCAGATATTAATTTAAATATTCATAATAACTCAAATTTCTAATTAAATGTGAAAAATTCAACATTTATTAAAATAATATTACCTGTTAACAATACATCACCGATAAATCCAAAATAAAGCTATGAATTGCTTCAAAATACAAAAAAATCATAAATATCTCTATTAAAATTAACATAATTTCAAACTGTTTTTATAAAGATAACTCTTTTTAATGATTAAACCAGGAAGGCCATTTGCAATATTAAATGCACTGAAAAAAAATTAAGTTGTCAATATGCTTGCATACCTAATCAGTGTAACTTGTGTACAAGAGAATGATGCTTTTTCTCACCTAGACATTGCAATATACTTATAAAAGCTAAATAAATTAAACATTTTATTACTAATATCAATATTGAATAACACCAAAAGTAAATAGAATTTTATCAATTCTCTCAACAAAAAAACATTTTAAAGTCATCAAAGCAATTACAAAATACTATTTTCTATATTATGGCCATCAGAAGTAAATACTGACTTGATCTCAGACATTATTATTAGCAAATAAATGTCTAGCCATTCTTATCTATAGAATAAAATAGGATGTAACAACTCAGACTACACCTGGAAGTTAGAAGTTCTTGTGACTTATTTTACTACTCTTATATGAGCAATAGTTGAAATGTTTGCTTTACAATACATTATTGAAATGTTGCTTTTTTAATATAATTCTATGTGTATAATAATGAGATTAATACACTCTGTATTAGACATAAGTAATTTAAAGGGATCAGTTTTTATCATTATGTATATATTTTTAACATGGCTACCATACTACATAAACAGACTCATTTTCTACATGTGGATTACAAACAATATTACCACAAATACATTAATACTTTAATGCTTTCCTATTTGCCATTGAAGCATGAATATTTAGCACTAAATTTACTTTACTATAAATTAGATTATTTTATCATGGCTATACTCTGATAAAAGCAGAATCAGAGATTGATATTATTTAATAAAACATTAATTAAATATTCAATATCAAACTATATAATAAATAGTTTAACATACTGGGAATTAGAGGTAAATAAATATGAAGAGGTGTTAGTAGCTTCAATGTCTGCCCAACCTTCATATATGTACCTAAATGGATTATGTACTGTACATTAGCGGTCAGAATGACTTATGGTCAACCTTGGTGTGATGAGAATGTCTCCTTCTGTATGGGCCTTGAGTGTTCCATCATCAGATTTTCAATAAGATCAATTGCTGAAGAGTTTGGGGGGTAGAGTGGATTGAAGCCTGTCCATTAAAGTATGAAGATTGGTTGTCTTAATATAAATCTGATCACTTATCATATATATATATATGTGTGTGTGTGTGTGTAGAGATGATAATCTGAACCAACTGACAAGTGCTGATTTAGCACAAAATACATATACTGAATGATTATTTATCTTTTAGACATATATGTGATCAAGTGTATCAGCAGTATGAAATAGTGTGGAGAGTTGAGGGTCATGAAAAAGTCTGAACTCAAAATACCCAATAATCCATAAAGCAAATTACTAATGTTTATTTGAAAGCAAATTTGATATTTTTTAATAAGTCTTAATTCAATAGTTAAACATTTGTTACATATCTGTACCTATATGAGCATCAAAGTATCTATTTTATAAGGTTGTATAATGTTTAGATTTCTGAATTCAATGAATACCAAGAACATTAAGACACTATACCAAATTTAAATAACAAAATAACATTTATTAACAAATTTAACTGCTTTAATATAACATAAACACCAGAGCAATCCAATAAACAAAATTAAATAAAAATTATATTTACAATGAATGTTTACAACTATGGAGAATACAGTCCCACTTTTGTTAACATTAAATAGTATGTAATGTAATTACATATCCATATTATACAGTTATCCTTACATGGACCTAATATTAAAATAACTTATGTTATCTAAATTTACTTTTTTAAAACATATATCCATTTACTAATAGTATCAATAATTATTTTACACAATAGTATGTGGAATAATCTAATAAATTTTTAGATAAAAAGTTTAAAACTCGTTACATGTATGCTTTTTGATGCTATTAATTCTTAAACTCCAACTTTATAAGCTACATATTATTTAACTATTTTATAAACCTTTAGCAATAAACCTTATAAACTAACAATTATTTATTTGAAGTTATAGTTTTAACTATAATATTTTATTAACTATACTTCATATGTTCACTTCATGCTTTAACTTTTCAGCTATAAACATAAACTTCAATCCTTTCAGAGGTCACACTTATATGTTCACATGCACTCGATGCTTCCTATGTTCTAACAATGATTACAGTGAACAATATTAATCTTATCACTCCAGCGATAACTTGCTTTCATACTTGGCTGATCATGATTCCCACTGCTTATTCAGGCCATTAATATTGATTTAAAATTTAGAATAAATACTTATCAGTTTTATAAATGACTATGAGCAAAGCTCAGCAAAATACATTATGCATCAAATCTTAAACACAAACTTATGATTTAAAAGTGCCTCTGAAGTAGGTGATACATTTCAAATACTCAATTCAAACAATGAACTACCAATTAATTTAACAACATCTTATACAGCAGAAAATATTACTATGAAGATATCCAGGAGAAAAATAAGACTATTAAAGCAATAAATCTGTGATGGCATGAAACCAGAGGGTGATCCTATTCTTTGAGGACAATAAAATATGTTAGGACTTAGTCACTACACATATATAACCCAGGAATGAACCAATCATTACTCTAACTATAAATATGAAACATGTCTCTCAAGGAATATAATAATTACAGAGATGGAGAGTCAACTTCAATCTCCTAATAACTAGCTAAAATATCGAATCCTAACCATCATGAGAGAGCTATATTCAATTTCAATCCTCAAGGTAGCAATAATTTGGTATACCATACAATGGTCATAAAAAATACCACTTATTAACAAGAGGATTTGGTTCAAACTCTCGCTAAATAAAACCGCATTAGTGTATAAAATCGATAATGACAATAATTGTAAAATATGATGACTAAACTAAAATATATAATCTTAAATAATTAAGGAACAAAAAATGTGCATCTTTCTCAAAACATTAATATTAACAAGTCTATGCAATATTAATTATATGGTATCTTCTAATAGAAAGATATATTCAACATAATATAACATAATTTAAGTATGGTTTATATCAAAATTAATATATAAATAAAAATATGTTATTTTTTCCAATAATAATAATAATAATAATAATAATAATAATAATAATAATAATACTTAAAATCCTTTATCAGTTCAAAGCTTATAGCCCACGATCCATTGATCTACTACATTGCAATGATCTCCATGCACCATCAGCATCATCTGAGCAATTGTGTTAACAATTATTTTCACACACATTATGTACATGCACATATAACAAATAATACATAAAGACAAATGAATGGCCATTATTCCGTGAAGTTAAAACATACACTAGACAATTAAGTTCAAGTTTTTTTATTTATTAATTAATCCATTGGGTTTACGGTATCATATCAATTTATCCATTATTCAGAAATTTCTTTAATTCTTGTAGTTATTTTAATACTATCTTTTATAGTTATTTAAATTATTTCCTTTCATTCCACAGGATCCCCAGACATTTGTTCCTATAATATCCAATTACTCTAGTAGGTGGCATTTTAAATATTCAATATTTAGCTCTTTATTAATTTTAAATAGTAGTTAAGACAAAACTTGATAAATTTAATTATATTTTATAATTCTTTCATTCAGTCATTAGTAGACAATATGGTTAATTTATCTTTAACACTTTCAGAGACATAGATTCATATCGATTATTCTTCATCTTAAAAGTATCAATTCATGATTAAGTTTAATCAGTTTATTTGTTAGAAATCTTTATTTTATTAGTCAGCGCATATTCATTATTTATTATTTCACAACTTTTTTCATTCAAATAAACAGTTTCTCTTTCATCATTAAGATAATAAGCATTTGAAAGTTTCTGAAATCACTTCTTTTAATTCAGTTATGGCATATGTTCAAGATTACAGATATCAGTACAATCTAAGTCTTCTCTTTTTTCTTTCCTTTCAAACTAAGCATTTCAATGAATCATATAGAATCATATAGAAAAATCAGAAAATTGTCAAAATAATATCTGTAATATCTCAGGCTTGAACAGCTAGAGGTTAGTAGATGCATCATCACTTGACATGTTGCAAATAAATTCTTTATCATTGGGATCCAAATCTCTTTGTCAGTTTTTAGTTAAAATGAGTACCTGATTAAAAAAAATAAGTCGATATTCTCTCTTAAAGAAAAAACTTATTAAAATTTTACTTCTTGGAGTTTGAACTTTAAGTTCTTCTGCAAGTCTACAAATTCAATACCCCTTTACTTTGTACTAACTTTTAATACACAAAACTTTTTGGAGGAACCTTTTCTTTAGCCTTTTTTCTCAAATGTGTATGTAGCTTTTTATAATCTTCTGTTGTCAATCATTAAGAAACATGCCTTCTTTGCTTGCTCCTCCCATATAATAAATTTTTTATTGGTTGTTAATAATAGTTTAACATTAATTATTCATATTACTCAATGATCATATGATTTATTTGGAATTGTTCCAGTTTTAAATTGTATAATAAAATAATAATAAAAAAATCAAGATAAAAAAAATGTAGCAAAATGGAAGTAAAATAAAATATAAAATAAATGATTTAAATTAAGTCAATTTTTATGAATGAACATTTTCAAATATTTTTTTAAATTTCATTAAAAATTTTTACCCATTCAATCTGCTTTTAAATAACATGAAACATGATTTATGAACATTTATATTTTTCCCAATAAATAAAATTACATTCATACTAGCAAGAAGCTCTCACACACACCAACATCTCATCTTAAATTTACAGCTTCTTTTAACTAGTAATAAACCTATTCAACTGTTTTAAGTTCAACAATTTATTTAACTAAATCGACTGCTTAATTTTATCACTAATTTTAAGTTAAATCTATTAAAATTTCATATCTATTTATTTAAATTAAACACATTATTTTATTATTACTATTAGCTACCCATTTGAACACTTAATTCCCTTATTTAGGAAAGTCATCTCGATTCCAACATAATCAAGGTACATCTAGCTCCACTCATTAATAGATTTTAAACTGTATTCAAACATTAACTTTAAATATTATTTATCTAACAAAGCATTCTGATCATTAACTAGAATTATTTAAACCAAAGTCAGTCATAAAGATGTTAAATTTATTGGACTTTCTGTGGAAAATTTTTTCTCACATTAATGTTACTTCTACAACAAAACTAGCTCTCTTTGACCAAAGCCAAAGGTCAATATATATATATATATAATAGTGAACTTGCCAATAGCTCGTAACAAGCTTTCCAGAATATCCCTATCATCAGACTAGTTTCTAACTCTGGCTGTTATCAGTAAGGCATTACGATATTCCAGCACTAGATTTAAAATACCAGATCAAGCCTAGCACTTTATCTAATGTTTAACTATTAAGTAAGAAATCTGAAATTTTCAGACATCCATATGTCTTCAAATCCAGCTACCTAACTTAAATAGCCATATGGGACAGAATCAAATTCAGATACACCATATAAAAAACAATAATTTCAAGGAAATCAAGTCATATATCATATGATCTAATTTTATAAGCTTGTGTGATTTGAAGACATATGGATGGCTGAAAATTTCAAATTTTTTACTTAATAATTAAACATTAGATAAAGTGCTGGGCTTGACTGGTATTTTAAATCTATTGCTGGAATATCCTAGCTTTTCAGTGATGACAGCCAGAGCTAGAAAATGGTCTGAGGATAGAGATATTTTGGAGAGCTTGTTAGGATCTATTGGAAACCTCATTATATAACATTTGTAATACAAGCTTATAAAATAAAGATCATGTGATATATGAATTTAATTTTTTATAATATAAAGAAACATATTTGGGTTGTTCCTTGAAGTTTTTATTTACATCTTATAATCATAAAAATATACCTTATAATTTATGTATATATACATATTAAATAAATAATAAGATATCTTTATTGCCCAAGAATTCATAAAATGTTTATGTACTGAAAGTACTAGATTGGAATTGATCTGGAGGATATGCATAAAATAATTCAGACTAGTATATATATATAATATTCAAATATAAGTATATTTTCTATACTAAATTTAATGTAACTAAAAGAGACTTGAACTCAGACATTTAAGATCCCTACATCTATGCACTCCATCTTATACAACTGATATACATGAAAACATACATGTGAAAAGGATAAATGATCTCCAATATACATATTTTGTGTTGAACCAGCACTCATCAATTGATCCAGATCACCATCTCTAATATATATATATATATAGTGACCTTTTATTTAGGTTCCTGTAGTTAATAATTCCAAAAATTTAAATGATAATATATTTGGCATTAAAATCTTAATGAGTGGTTTTCAATAAAGATTGTTTTGGATGCACTGGGAAATTTGCATTGAGTGGAGATAAGATTTCAAACCCAGTCTAGGCTCTGACTAGACTAAAATAACAATTTAAAAGTATGGTTATTATTTGAGAGATAAATATATTGCTATTTTATTGTTGTTGAATAGCAATAATAAAATAAATAAACAATTAAATCAAATTTATAAATCTTGTAAAATAAATCATTGCAGTAAATTGCTTAAGCATATTTTTTTAGTACTAAACATAAAGCTGTCTTGAATAAGTATGAGTAATTATTAAAAATGAAGACAGAGGGGGTAATATTAATTATG
The DNA here is from genome assembly GCA_028023455.1 of Epiperipatus broadwayi. Lineage (NCBI taxonomy): Eukaryota > Metazoa > Onychophora > Udeonychophora > Euonychophora > Peripatidae > Epiperipatus > Epiperipatus broadwayi. The sequence continues at coordinate 10,470,539 of JAQFVV010012413.1, forward strand.
CATACCAAGATTATTGGCTTAAATTGCTCCCACAATGCATTAGAAAAACAAGCTATATATTATCTAACCCAGCTGTAGGGGGGGGGTGGACTAATTAAGAAAACAAGAACCAAGTAATCACAGAATTCCAGTCTGATCTCAAATAAGGAAAAAAACTAAATATCAGAAAATTCTGCAATCTAATTCAATGAAATGATAATATCTGGCTATCTACAAATGTTGGAATAGAAGATCTAAAAACCTTGCGGTCATTTAAACACCATTCTTCTATCGATTGATAGTTCTAAGAAGTTATACAGAAGGAGAAATGGAAACCCTATGCATCCTAACTGTCTCTCATGAATCTTATTTTAAACCCAGGAAAATTCAAGAGAAAGTAAGAATTTGCTTTTACTCTATTTATACATGTAAACTTTTATCTTTAAAAATAACGCACAAATTATTTAGTCATAAACTAAGAAGTTGATAATGTTTGAATTTCGCGCCCTTCTTATTACCTAGCAGAATGATGTTATGTGCTTGTAACTTAAAATAAAATAAAAAATAATAATAATTTGAAATAATTTTGAATACAAGTGTTATGATATATATAGCAAATAAATTACAAAGTCATTTTTTTTGTTTGAATCATCTAAGTTTTAATAAAGCAAAAATGAAAATAATTGTGTGATTTTATTCTCTATATTGTCTGTGTATTTTTACAGCGGGAACCTATGTAATGATAAAAATAATCAATTATCAATTAATTAAAATGCTAAAAATGCCATAGTGATAATTGAATAAATTCTTTCTAATATTGAAAATCACATCATACTTTGCCAATAAGAATGGAATGAAATAAATATTTATTTTAAAGTTATATTGAGAAATATACCTCATTATAATAATGTTTTACAATATTAGAATATATTCCAACTGTTTAAACATTGCAACACATATATGTATTACCGTGCAGGGAAGAATAAAATTAACAAAGAGTTTTAAAAGAAAAGGAAAGATAAATATGCTAAGTGTAATAAAATTCCACTAATTTTTCAAGGAAATATTATCTTGATTTTAAATGTAATAAATGATTCTTGTTATACTTCATTTGAAATGCTTACAGAATAAATCAATAAAGATTTTAAAAAGTTTGTTTTGAAGAATACAATAGCTCAAATAATTATTTAGGAAATTTTCTATAGCAAAGTAGAGAAACTTATCTTTTAAGTCTGCTACAATTGGAAGTATGAATTTTCATCGCTCTGTTAATTATCGATACTAAAACTATCAAATATTTTTTGCTTTTGGATAAGTGTTAAATATTGCTCATTCCACACCCAACAGGAGAATAAAATAAATATATGCATTATCTGGAATGTTTGCTAATCACAATATTAATTCTTATTTCAACTTACCACAGTGGAATAACTTGGATGAAGAGAATAAAATTTAATGGCTAAAAGTGTACTCTTATTTTTTTTTATTACTACTGTGTTATATATATTACTTACATAATGTGTTGTTTGGAAATTTTGTTTATAAAACATATATGTTTTGGTTTTGGAATGAAAAATAAATATATATATTTGGTTAAAGAAAAAAAATGTGTAAAATATACACATCTATTTTATGTATAATTTTTTTAGTTAAGGGAAAACCAGAAAATAGATATATATCATTTATCTAGAGAGTGATAAAATATTTACTTCTCTCATATTTTGAAACCAATTATAATGTATATTATTAAAGAGGTGAATATGCAAACATTTTTATCAAATATATACGTATACTAGAATGACTGAATTATTTTCTTATACAAAAAAAAAAATTGATATAAATCTTTTTCATTTCATAATTTTCTATAGAAATGAACTTGTCCACTTTGAATACAAATACAGGTTTGATTTTTATGCTTACATACATTGTGCTCTCTCTAACAAAAGGATAGTTGTCATTTTAAATAATTAATGATCATTTGACATATATATTTTGGTTTGGCTGTTGATACATTAATGGTTTTACATTATAAAATGGAATATGTAGATTTTCACCATTATTGTTGGTATTGTTTTATCTTGCTACGATATTGAGAATGACTAGTAACAGTTTTTAGTTAATAGGATGTTCCAATTGAATGGCATCCAATATATTAATATTTATATGGAGCATAGGCTGATGGAATCACCTATTGCTGATTTCATGAGAGGAAAATTGAGAGAGGCTAAGTACTAATTAATGCTTATAAGCATAAGTAGTCCTAAAGAAAGGATATCCATGGTTTGAATTCTATTTTTTTCATGATAAGGCAAAGCCCACACATGTACGTATACCCATAGAGAGGTATAGAATCAGCCATATATTATTATACAACTGTCATGTTGTTTTTATAAAGCCTCCCTTTTTAGTGTTAAATCCCTCATGATGATCTAGAGTTAGTTTTTCCACCATGTATGGTGAAGTATAATAGGTCAAAATCATATAGCAAGTATAAAAATAATGTTAAAGTTAGGAACACTGATCTAGCATAGTGTTATCTTAATTGAAATAGTGTTTATAATGTTGTGGGATCATCATTTATAGACAGACCAACCAAATCTATTAATGATTGTAGAAAATGTTAGATGTAAAAGTAAGAGATGCACATTGGCAGCATGAATTCACCTTCATAAATAATGATGGGACTATAGAATGGTAAGATCAGTTACGTATTCAATAATTGAGTTGTGGACATAGGTAATGTTTTAGTGAGATCTAGGTGAATTTGACTTTTGAATGTCTAATCTTATTTTAATGCATTAAACTTATTCCTTTTGAATTTAAATAAGTTAGTAATTGCACAGAATATGATAATTGCCTTTATTATATTCTGATAAAAGATAGGGCTTTGGAATAATGCAATAATTTATAATGTTGGAATTCTACATTTAAACTTTATGTATATCCTAAAGTTCTAAATATGCTGCTATTATGTAATTTAAATGCTAGTTTAGTTTCAATAAAGTTTCATTATCTTATTCTTTAACATAGGATAAAGAGTGATAAATATTTTGAATATCATTTTTATAAGCAAATTGTATAAGTTAGTCTTGTTGACTAAAAGTATGGTTAATGGGATACTGAGTATTTTCCCATCCATAAGTTCTTTTCATATATTAGTTTTATTTCATGTCATGTCTGTGAATTAAATTTTTGTAAATAGTGTAAATAAAATTTGTTGTATTTAAAATTTTAGTTAGTTGCATGTAATCTTATTGCTAATTACCACATCTATACACTATTATTGTTATTGCTATCAACCTATCAGAAGATTATGAATTGAAATCATCATCAACCAATATAGCACTATTAACTATATTATGCTATATCATAATAATGTTGGTAAGTCTTATAATTTATTGGTACATCTAATGCATCATCACACAATAATCAAAATGTTAATAACTTAGAGCACAGGTTAATGCAAGTAATAGATTAAATATAAACATAATATTGATTTAATTGATTTAGTTAAATCCACAGAGCTATATCATTCATTGATCTTGATCACATGGTTTAGCATTATATGAGAAAAGGAATTTAGTAAGTTATTGTTTTTAATTATCAAAAAGTCATTTCCATACATAAATTTTAAAGTTGGTATTAGTTATAAAGTTTATGCGTAACTGCTAAATATAGTTCTTAATTTGAGTTTAGATTGAGAGCTGTTTTGTGCATTATGTTTGGGTAGTGGTAAAATCCCTCTTACTGACCCAAATATAGTTTATATAATGATTTTGAGTGAACTCTGAGAAGAATTAGTTGTTAAGTTTTAAAATAGAATTTAAGTTTGTAATAAAGTTTATATCTAGTTAATTATCATAGTTGAACTTAAAATAGATTACTTTCACTGTTTTATGAAAGTTAGCTAAGCTTTAATATGCAAATTATTTTTTTTTGGTATAAAATGTATAGTTTGTTTTAACTTCATGATAAATATTCTGGTTGTGTCAAGCTTGAAATCCCTATTTTTATTTAGCTTATTTTTTTTACCATTTAATACCATATTAGGTCATAGTTTAAGATTTCAGTCTCCATCATTAACATTGTTCTTCAATTTCATCTTGATCCATTTTTTTATTTATTCATTCTCATTTGACATTAATTCATTATTATAATTGATTGATCATACATTAACTTTTATTCCTTTATCACCTCAACTATTCATTAACTCTTATTCTATCATCATCTTAATCATTCATTATTCTCATATATATTCGTTCTTTTCTCTTCACTCTTAGACTCATTTCATTCCACTATTCCATTATTACTTCTTTACATCATCCATTTAGTCATCTACATCATACTTTACTAATCATTTCATTTATAAGTTGAATTTCATAATCATTCCAGACATATAATTATTAGTTATTTTATTAATTTGCTGAATATCAAATTTAACTCATCACATTTTGTTTGTGTGGATTTCAGGGTTGGTTTGACCAGAAGTTTTTATTTTTATTAGTCACCTTGTGATCTTCTTTAGATTGACAGTTTCATGCTAGTTTTATTCAATCCAGGAATCATTTTGTTAGTTTTACATTTTCATTTCTTTAGGCTCATATTCGTGATAATGAGAGCACGATAGGTTGCATAAGAGAATTTAGTCACTAAAATGTGCAGTATGAGTCATTGGTAACCAATTAGATCAGGAAGCTAGGTTACAGTTGCAATTATGGCACTTGCTAATGTGTGGCATGAAGACTAGCAGTGGCGAGGTCACAGATACGATTATGGTGCTTAAAATGTGTGGTATGATTCATTTATATTACAGTGATCCAGGAGGTTACAATATATATATATATATATAATCAGTATTCACTTTATATTAAGATAGCAAATATTAAAACTTTAATGGACAAGCTTCAATCTTCTCCACCCTCCAACTCTTTAGTGATCCATATCATTGAAAGTTCGATGCTGAAACACTCAAAGCCCTTGTTGATGCCAAGACTATTGTCCTACTCATATTGCATTTAAGTTCATTATGCAGAAAACAGATGGAAAGAATACAGCCTGAGTATGTAGTATTCAAATATAAGTATATTTTGTACACTAAATTTAATGTAATTACAAGAGACTTGAGCTCAGACTTTCAAGCTCCTTACAGCTATGTGTTATACAACTGATACATATGACCACATACATGTGAAAAAAGATAAATGATCTCCAATATATGTATTTTGTGCTTTACCATCACTTATCAGTTTGTCCAGAGTATCATTTTCTACACACACACATACATACATATATATATATATATAATTATTCAAAACAATACAATAATTAATACAGTAACAATATTTTAAACAAATATATACCAATTTAATAGAAGTACTTTCAACTATCTATGTAGTCGTTGTCAACTAGACTCAAATTGTATTTGTTTAAAATATTGTTACTGTATTAATTATTGTATTGTTTTGAATAATTACATATATTTTATTATAATTGGAATACAGACATTGATTAATAATTTATATATATATACAATAACTGCTCAGTTTATATTAAAATAGCAAATTTTCAAACTTTAAAGAACATGTGTATCAGTTTTATAAGATGGAGTACATAGCTGTCGGGAGCATGAAATTCTGAGTGTAAGTCTCTTATAATTAAATATATACATATAAAGAATAAAGGTGTGATTATGTCCATGTAAACAGAGATAAATTTTAGCTTTTGATGTTGCCAAGAAATTCTCAATTACTACTAATTGACATGTTCAGAAGCTAAACAAGATTTTTTATTAACTTATGTTAGCTCTTTTACTGGAATTTTTTGGTGAAGTAAAAGGTTGTTATTTCATATCCTCAAACCCATAAAAATATATTTCTGAGTTTAAGTCCATTTAATAATTTGGGTTTGAAATAAAAGAGAATTTCTTTATACTTTAACAAAAAAACAACAAATGAACTATTGTAGGTCAATGAGAAAGCTTGTTTCTCCACCAGTATTATCAATTAATGACAATTAATAATTTATTGTCAACATGAACAGTTAAGATTTATCTCAGTTTACATGCATATAGCTAGCTATTTTTACTTTTTATATAACAACAATATATAAAAATATTTAATTTAACATATACAACACTAGAAAAATATAAAATATCATGTACAGATTGTCAAAAATTATATTATTCTTTTACATTCTCATGTGTATAAAAATAGATTTTTGTGTTTAAGTCTATTTGATAACTCAATTTAAAATAAAAAAGGATCTCTTTCTTTTCAATAACAAATCTCCAACAAAACAACTATTATAGGTTAATAAGAAAACTTGTTTAGCCTTATGGATTCATAATTTTTTCACAACATGAAAAGCTGAAAGTTATCTCTGTTTACATGGATGTAATTTCCTCATTTCTATTATTTAATATAATAACAATCCATTGAAATATTTTATTCAATATAAATATATAATTTCTGCGAATCATTTGTTGTTCAAGAATAGTTATTGTAGTAATATAGCTTTCCACATCTTATGTTGCCTCTTATATGTTAATATACCTTATTTTCTTTATCTTAGCCATAGTATATGAATACTGAGTTTTTAATACAAAAATTCATACATCAATCAATATATAAGACACAGCAATTAATATATTGATATGTGTATCATATACAACTTGAATTTCATTAACAGGTTTAATTCTGATTAAAAATAAAATATGATGCCCATAAATATATGGCATTGCATCCTTATACAATCAAGTTTTTGGATGTTACCACATTGGCTGAACTTTTTAAAAAATATTTTTTTAAAGTTAAAAGTAATTACTTTTTATTTATTGATGAATAATGGATAGCTAGTCACAGTGACTATAACTCATAAATTTTGGACAAATATTTCATTTAAGTTTTTGGTCATGGCAATACAAGTAACTGCCATAACTTTTACTCTATGATGATTTTCATACCAATTATTCTATTAAAATAAGAGCTATTGAGAAGAAATTCATTCAATCACTGGATCTAACTTTATTTTTATTGCTTAGTTTAAGAACCAAAATCTTACTTTAAACTTTATATTTAAAAATAAATCATAGAATAAGCTTTGATTACCCCAATGTTTAGATGTCATCACAAAATAATGAAATTCCTTCCTCAATTACAATATATTTTAGATATTACATAATAATTAATAAATAAAAATATTTTATATTAACTATTTTAATTAATTATTAAAATTTTAAATGTCATTTTTTTTCTTAACAAAGTTTAACAAACAATACTGATCCTTAGAAGAAGTATTAACACCATCAAATATTATTGGAAAAGTTTAATTTTATCACCATTTTATTACAAGTAACTAATCAAAAGTGAAAATATTAGGATTCAAAATTTTGAATTTTATGATGCATATATTTGAAATTATTAAATTCAGATTTTTTATTTTCTAAAGTAATTCTTTGTGGAACAGACAAAATGGTCACTATGTTTTTCTAATAGAACAATAACCTAAGCAAAAGTGAAAGCATTTATATCTAAAATTATTTCTCTTTGTTCGCATTTTAATTTGCAAGCATTTTAAAAATATGATTTGTTATAATTTATATCCTATGTATCTTTTATTTATTTTAAATAACTTTAAAAGTTACATATTAAAGCAATACCTTGTTTATTGCTAAAAAATAATAATTCTAAAACAAAGACAATGAGAGGAAAAAACGATTTTTTTTGTCTATTTTTAATAATAAATGATATTTTTTGGTAAAAATATATATATATTTCTTTTATATAAAGTTATTTTTTATTCATTTGATTTTGGTTAACTTTGTTGTTTGATTCCTTTTAATCTGTTCTATTTGTTTTAAGTATTAATTTCCTCTAATTTCTTCTGCTACTTTGAATGCTCCAAGGCATAATTTCCTCATAACTTTAAAAGCGTGAAGTACAAACAATTATATATATTCTTTGAAGTGTAAAGCAAAATAAATATGAAACTATTTTTTTTTCTGATTCAAATTAATATTCTTATAACAAATTGGCAAAATCAAACAAATACTTCTTCACTGTTTATCCATCAGTGAACTGAATATAAATTTGTAGAGAGCAGACTTTCGTTGTCTATGAATTTTGATAAATTACATTTTTAAAAAAAGTTTTATAAATAGAATGATTAATCTTTATCAAAACTGGATAATTAAAGTTAAATTTTAAAAATTCGAATAAATAATTTTAATCTTTTTTTTTTTTTTAAATAAAAATTTCAAAAATGATAGTAGCTGTTTCTATATAGGAAAATGAGATACTTTGTACTGCAGGGAACTTAGAAAGTTTTAGATATAATTTAAAAAGAAGTAGATAAACGAAGGTAGATCTAAACCAGAATGATGAATTGTGTTCAAATAATAAACAAAAAAGGGATACATTTTTTTAATGAGAAAAATTAAAAGGAAAACTTATAATGTTTAAAATGAATAAAAATAAATCATTTGAAAGGAAGATTTAATTGAATTATGTGGAAATGTCAACAAATTATTATTTATTAATACAAAAGTTATATTTATATAACAAATGAGAACAATGTGTGCGATATCATAATTGCATAATTATGAGAGGTGAAAAAATGTTATATAAATTAATATGGTGTTTGGATTCATGTATAAATAAAAATTATCGAAAATGTAAAAGAATATATGATAACAATAGTGACAAACAAACATAAGAATTTTGAATATCGTAAAAATAAAGTGAAAATGGCACTAAAATATCAACTTATGTATGGTTTTTGTAGAGATAAAATGTATTGTAATAAAAATGTATTTCTTGCAAGATTATGAAAAAGCGTCAGGATAAATTATATAAGATATAGTAAAATCATAAAACTGAAATGATTGAAAGAGAAAAAGATTGCTTGATTTTTGTTTACGTCTGTGCTGTGGAAATAGAGAATGTGAGAATTACATAATATTGAACTAACAAAAAGAGCTGTTATTAAAATGGGGTAAAAAAAATACATTACTTCAGATTTATTTGAATTAATGATTAGATAGACTTACAGTAATATATAATAATTTTACGATGATGAATGATTTAACTTGGCTAAAAGGATGCCTATCATAAAAAGAAAATTGACTTTTTTTAAAAAAAAAAAAATTGTCTCTATAGAAGGTAATGCAAATAATTCCATTTTAAAACTGTTTTTAGAAGAGAAAGAATCTTCATGTTGATTAAAATTACAACTTTTTTTTACTGAAATAATATTTATTTATTGTGTGAAATATTGTTCAAGTGGAGAAGGGAGCAGGGCAAGATCATTTAAATGGTAGTTTGAACATGGTCTCATTTCAAATGACTAAAGAAAGTTTTTTTTTCTTACTTTCCAGTTCACTAATCATTCTACCAAGCTAATCTTATAATAAAAATAAAATTATTAAAATATGCAGTATGTAAATATATATATAATTTCAAAAATTTAGATTTGAAAAACATAAAAAAAAAAAAAACAATTATATTTTTTAAAAAAATTATTTTAAAAAAATGTCTGATTTTTATTTAGCTTATTAGACTTCTTCAGAGTAAACTTTAAATGAGAATTTTAGATAATAATTGAATGACCATCAAAATATTAATTTCTTTCTCATTGTGATTATTATAATTCTATTCTTACTATTTTGTGTATATATTATGTATTTACCCATCCAACTATATTACTATTATACTAAAAGTGCAGATAATGTTAATTGATAAAAGAATATAATAAAACAAATATTCATGAATAAATTTAATCTAAGGGAATATAAAATACAAAATGGGTGATCACATCTATGGTGGAGTGACTATGCAATTCTTATTAAAAAATTTATTTTTTATTAACTAATTTATAATAGACATATATAATGATTAGACTGGACCTACATGAAGAACAAGCTTTTATGCAGATCTAGCCAAGATTTTTGGCCATTATCCTTTCTACAACTATGATATTGTTATAAGAAAATTAAAATAGTCTATTTGAAATTCAAATGAAAAATAAATGAGCAACTACATTATTATTAATAATACTAATTTTAATTAATAAATATAATAAAAATAATATAACAATTTGTATTTACATCAATGTATTAATATAGAGAGCATGCATGTCTGAATTTTTATTTATTTATAACAATCCATAAAAGTTTTATACAGGTTTTATTAAGTTACCTATTTATTTTCTATCCAATTGACCTCTGTTTCCTTTCCCATTGGAAAAGTTTTAAATTTAGATATATGTGTGATCTTAACAGTTCTTATTTAATAATATCAATTTATCAGTGGTTTATTTGCATTAAATTCTCTTTCTTATGTTTGACAGTATTGATTCTACATAATTTATAGGAGAATTTATTTCAATTGACTAAAAATTAATTGGATGTCAGGATTCTTTGTGTATCAAGTGTCAAGCATCATATATTTTAGCATCGGCAATCAGTTACTAGGTTGGAAGAATTGTTGATCACTAAGATACTTTTTTACAGCTCTATAATAAGCTACATCAGGGAAAGTTCAGGAAGGAGGATTATGAAGGTTTATGACTGTAACTGCATTAAATCCACATAGATTTCCATTACACAGACAGTTCAAAAAATGCTTTATTGTTTGTTGGAAAAGCAGATGAACTAAGACAGTTTTATTTTCTATTTTACAACTGATTTCCAAAGCAACTTGATGTTTTCAATAAGCAATTTTATTTTACAATAAAGAATTTCAACAAATTTTTAATTTCTTCTTCTTATTATTTTTAACTTCTTAATCATTTATTTTAAACAAATGATTTTTAGAACATATTAAAAGACATAATAAAATAATGCATACTCTACCATTGAGGTTACAATATATATATATATATATCATAATATTATATATATATTTAAAAATAATTCAATAAAGAATTAAAATAGAAAGAGTTATAATATAACTTTAAGTGTATTTGCATCTTGATAAGGCTCCAATATAGGGATGAAATCTGGGTTGGTAAGGTTAATTAAACATAATATTATTATAAAAGTTGTCTTATTAAATAATTTTTTATTGAATTATTTTTAATATATTACGTTGCAAAGACAACATTATGAACAAGTTTTGATTTGAAATTTGATCATTGTTTGATTTATATATTGTAACCCAGTGCTTTTGGCACTTGGTTTCATTTAACATTATTTGTGCATGAAATTGATGTTATTCTTTAGAGAAATAAAAAATAAAATAAAAGAAACAGTATTTGGCTAATAAAGTGTGCTATCCATTTACCTAGATATGGTTTGTGTGAATAGACAATATGTTTTCCAATGTAATATCATGTTTTTAAAATGACAGTTTAATCTAAATATATTGGTATAATAGCAAGTTAACTCTTAGCCTGCCTCTTACGAGACCTCTCATCAACAATTGACATCACTCTAATTCCATTATTTTTAATGCTAGGATATCCGTTTTATGCTTATTATTTAGGTTTTTAAAAGTTCTGTAAGATGCTGCCCTCTTCTGAATTATTTTACAAGTAAAAAATCAATAAAATGGCCTCTAAAGCTAAACAAAAAAGTAAGTTTGTCAGTGATTGGCTCTCAGCTGGCTCTCAGCTGACAAAGACATTCTGATTGGCTGGAAAGAACAAAGAAACCACCTGATCAAAGAAAATAAAGAAAAACGCTGAGTTTTCATTTTGAATATGATTTAAAGTATTATAAAAGTATATTTTGAGAAATTAAAAATCATTTTCATAAAATATGCTAAAAAAAACAAAATTATTTTAGAAAAATATTGAAGATTTTAGTAAAAATATTTAAGATTTTAGCAAAAAAAATATTTACTTTTCCATAACGTAAAACTGAAAAAAAAGCATTTATGTCAGCAACTCTTTGTTTGTATGTTCGCTTTTAAATTTGCCGAAATTGAATATTTTATAATAAATAAATAGCAATTTATTTTTGAAAGAACTTTTATTCACTTTCATAACCTGACAAATTATTAATATACTTTTTATAAACGAATCTGAAGTGAATTTAATATTATAGGTGAATATATTTTGACAATTGGCTTTGTCTTCAGTTTGTGAGTTGGCCACTTAAAAGCTTTGATTTTTAACTCCCACAACTAATAATATAATTAGCAGTTTAAAGGTTAATATAATTTTTTTTTTAAAAAGTAATAAACTGTATCTAATTCTAAAATGGTTATATAAAGGAAAAAAATCCATAAATGTCAATTAAGTAATTGACAAGATAATATTGTTTTGAAAAATAGAAAAAAAAACTTCTGATGAATTGATTTGGAAGAAAATACTTTTATGTGTAATTATAATCACAAATAATTATGGTTGGTTTGAATGTATTTATTATTTTCATTTATTAAACCATTTTGTAATACATTTTAAATAATATTAAAAACCATGTGATTCTAATAAGTTATACAATTTTTTTTGTTTATGTTGTAATCAAATGATTTTTTTGGTAGAGGTTACTGGGGTTAGGGGAGTGACCAATAAATACTCAATTCATTTATTTTTTATATAGTCTGCTTCTTTTCTTCATAGTTAACAGTACTAAATTTTACAACTTTATTATTTTCTAGTGTTGTAAAAATAAATTTGTAATATAATTGAAATTTCATCTATAATGCTCAGGTAAAAATTGTGATAAGGCATTCTGTTTTATCTCTATGATGTCTACCATTTTAAACTTTCTAGATTATTAATCATTGTGTCTTGAAAGTTAGATTTTTTTTAAACAAAACTAAAATGGAGGAATTAACCAATAGTATAAATAAAATTGTTGTTTTATCTGAAGTAAGGAAAATAAATATTTTTCAAGATAAAACTGATTATTTAATAACTTATTCTTATTTGTTAATATTTTCTTGGTATAAAAGAAAAATAAGTAAAGGGGATATTAGAAAAAAAACTTGAAACATTTTCCTGTGTTTTAAGAAAAAGATCATCTGCTTTTGTAAATAATGAAGGCACTTTGTACATTGGAATATGTTTGGTTCACTAATAATCATATAGGGAGAAAGATTTAAAAAAAAAAAATTATTTACGTGTTCTAAAAAAAATGGCTTATTTGAAATAAATGTGAAAATTAAATATATGTGCATTCTTTGAAAAAAAAACTATTTGAAAGTAAAGTGCTAAAATTATAAAAGACAATAATATCTTTATTGACCTGAAAATAAATTTAAATTATATTTATATTGTGTGCATAATGGAATTCTTGTAGCTTCATTCATTCTCTAATTCAAATGCAGTTAGTTGTTGTAATATTAATCTCTAGGAAAATGTGTGCATCTTTTTCAATGTTCAAGCTAGCTACCTATATGTATAGTCTTCAAATAATGTGTATGTTTATCATTGATGTTATAATATTCATTTTTCAGGATCCAGATCTTTATTATTATAATCAAATTGGAAATTAAGCTTCGTTACAACTACATTTTGTTTTACATGTTTATTATTATAATTGCCAAAAAACAACAACTTTTCATCAGAAAAAAAATTGTTTATTATTTTCAATGCTTTGTGCTTTGTAAACTGTGACTGGATAAAAACTCTTTACCTGGACGAACAGCTCAGCCGAGAAATAGTTCTTCTAATGAGATAATATTTATTTGTTTATTTAATGTTTTTTTTTTAATTAATTGTTAAAATTTTATTTTGTTTATAATATTAATGTATGTTAAAGTGTATATTTATTACATAATATTTTAAGGGTCTTATAATGACAAGTGTAGGTCTTACTATCATTACTTTAGGTTAAGTTTATATTTGATATAAAATTTATACCTGTGAAATATATCTGATTTATTACATGCGATTGGAGATATGAACCTTGTTATGCTGGATATTTAAAAAAGTTTTTAAATTGTTTTTTAATACTTTAAATTTATCAGAAGTAACTATAAAAAAGCTATAGAATTTACATTGCATTAGTTAATCAATTTATTAATAGTTATTCTCTCATAGTATGACCACTTTATTTTAGTTTAAGCTGTTATGCTATACATTGCTATCGAATGTTCCTTGATTAGCATTAAATTCTGTATGTTATGTACAATTGCTTGGTGAAGACATGTGTATTTTAATTCATTGGTTTCAGATATTGATGGAAGTATACATTTTAATATAGGTTTATTATTATTAGTGTGTTTTGCTATCTTGCCTAAGTGTAGAATTAGTACATGTTTAATATCAACATATTTTAACATTTATAATGTATTTTGTTTTGTTGTTTTATTGTTAAAAGACTAGAACAGAGGTTCTTAATTAATATTAATTGTATTAAAAAATCAACCAATGAGCAACTTCTAATTTTATTGATCACTTTTCATCTTATACTCAGTTGGCTGCTTTTATTGACTTATTAGTTATATAAAAAAACTGAAGATGTTATTAATCCACAGAACAATTTAATTTGACTTTATAGTGCCAAATATTCATAATTAATGGTAATAAAGGCAGGAAAAACTGATTTAAACTTGTAGCACTGTAGGAGCATATCAGTACTCCTTCAATACAAAAATAAATACAAATCATTTTTATGGGATTAATAAATGTATGAAGCATATGTAAAATATTTGAATATACATATTCAAAACTATAGTGAATAAAATTAACATTTATTTATATTTCAAGCAATACAATAGGAAAGTACTGGATTGTTAAAATTTTGAAAAATCACAAGGTTAGAAATGACCACTGTTTATTGATTTGCATTATAGTGAAGAATTAGTGATTATAAATAAAATATGTATAAAATTCTGACAAAATAAAAGAATATACAATAATTTTGACTGATTCAATTATTATAATTATTCATAATATTATTTATTAAAGAATATTTATATAATTATATTTACAATATCATATTATCTACATATAGTAATTTGCAATTTTTATAATAATAAAATTTCTTAAAAAATGCAATATGATTTGAAATAATACAGAAATTAATAATATATATTAAAAATTATCAGATAATTATATGTTAATTTGATTAAAAGATCATGTGATAGTTGGGCAACAAATTTGAGATAAATGGACACATCTATTTTTATTTATCTTTCACTTGTTAGCAAGCTACTCAACTATTCTGAAAACTTCTCAGGGTACTTGTCTTGGCTACTAGACTTGTATGGTCTCAAATGAACAAGTATATGCATCTATGTATATATGTGATTATCAATTAGTAAGATGTAAGATATGTGTTAATGAAAAACTAGAGCCAAAAATTATTAAGAAAAACAATATTTACACCTAATCTTCAGAAACATTTTAATGAATTTAAATTAGAACTTACAAATCGTTTTCAAGTATTAATAGATTTTAAACATGATTCAGATTTGAATGAAATTAATAGGAAAATAACTGATACACTTTTAAAAACTGCAAGAAAGATAGATGATAGAAAAAAGCAGCAATTGACCAATAAAATTTCTACTGAGACTAGATAATTTATGAAGAAAAGAAGGAATATGAAGATATACAAAAATGATGCATTAAAAAGGATTGAATATCTCAAATTTTGTAAAATGGTGTGGAAAAAAGTTGAAAATGATATAAAAAAGTATAACTGTGAATTACCAAGAAAAACTGTAAAAGAGAATAAAAGTCTCAAGAGTGTAAAACAACATTTTGGTACTGGTAAAAAATTTATATCTGCAATAAGAAAAAAATATGAAAATATTACTAAAAAGAGAGATGACATCATGAAATCGGTAGAAGACTTCTATCAAGAATTATATAGTAATAAAAAACAAGTACCTCCTATATCTATTACATCTTTGGAATTGACCAGAATTTTAAATGAAAAAGTGTATGAAGAAAGGAAAGGTTCCAGGTAATGATGGAATTATAATTGACATATTAAAAGAAGCAGATGCAGAAATAGAAAAAAGTTAGCAAAGTTATATATCAAATGTCTAAATGATAAAGATGTACCAGATGATTGGAAAAATGCAGTATTAATATTTAAAAGAAGTAATAAATAAGATATTAGAAATTACAGACCTATCTGTCTTTTATCTGTTTTATACAAATTTTTTACCAAGATAATTACAACTCGTCTACAGAGAATATTGAATTTCCACCAACCAAGAGAACAAGCTGGATTTAAAAATGGTTTTAGTACAGTAGATCATATCCAGGTATTGAGAGAAGTTATAGAAAGGACAAATGAATATGAGTTGCCATTATGCTTTGGATTTGTAGATTATGAAAAGGTATTTGATTCTATAAACATTTCTTCAGTGATTAAAACATTGGATCATCAAGGTATAGATCCAGGATATTGTCATAGTTTAAAGAATATTTATAAAAATGCAACAGCAACAATTAGATTACATAACAGTACTGGGAAAGTCAACATTGAGAATGGTGTAAGACAGGGTGACTCCATATCTCCAAAACTTTTTACAGCAGTGCTGCAAGAAGTATTTTGAGGATTAAAATGAGAAGCTAAAAGAATAAAAGTAAATGGAGATTATTTAAGTCATTTAGAATTTGCAGATGATGTAGTTGTTTTTGCAAATAATGCTTTAGATCTTCAGAAAATGTTGCAGGAATTATCAGATAAAAGTAGGACAGTATGACTAAAGATAAATGTTAAAAAGGCTAAAGTAATGTTTAATGGATTTTCTCAAAATATGAAAATAAAGATTGATTATGATGAGTTAGAAGAAGTTAACAGTTACAAATACCTTGGTCAGATTATTAATACAGATGGAAACATAATGATGAAATTATTCATAGAATTAAACTTGGTTGGAGTGCTTTTGGTAGAAATAACTTGATACTAAAAGGAAATATGCCTATGTGTTTGAAAAGGAAGGTTTTTTAATAAATGTGTTTTACCAGTTCTTACTTTTGGATCTGAGACTTGGACACTAAGAAGAGCAATACAGTGACTTCAGACCACTCAAAGGAATATGGAGAGATGCATGTTGGGTGTAAGAAGAAGACATCAAAAACATAATACATGGGTAAGAAAACAAATAGGTATTACTGACCTCATTGAAATAATTAAAAGACTGACATGGAGTTAGGCTGGACATATTGCTAGAAGAGATGATAATAGATGGACAATTGAAATCTTAAACTGGATTTCAAGAGATTTTAAAAGACACAGAAAGAGACCATATGTGAGATGGATGGATGAAATAAGAAAGTGTGCTGGGGTGATGTGGAGAAAAGAGGCTAAAGATCAGAGAAGATGGATTGAACTTGGAGAGACATTCATCTTGCAGTGGATTGATAATGGTTGATGATGATGATTTTTGAACATGGGTACATACTATTTTTACCACATTTTAATTTCATTTCTTGATTTTTCACTTATGATTTGTTTATAATATTTTTTAAAATAAATATCATTATGAAATGTATAATTTTAAATTGTTCTTCACTTATTGTGTTTAAAATAAGTAATATGTATGTGTCTAAAATAGATAGAGCTTTTGAATTGCGTGTATTAAACCCAATTGGAATATAATGCATACAAAATTGAAATTATTAATTACGCAATAAGTACAACTTTAAAAAAAAAAGAAAAAGACTTCAGCTACACTGAATATGAATGTATTATCAAGACAAAGTGAGATATCTTTGAAATGAAAAATCATAACACATCTTAATTGCTTTTATTATGAAAGCCGCCATTGTTTGAGAAATATTCTCAACTTATGAATTTTCTATTTTTTTTAAAAATCTATTGTTCAATATTTATTAATATTATTACTCATCATATAACACACACATTTTGTTAATTTGTAATGAATTTTTTTAGAGGTATTTGCTTTAATGTTTTAATTGTTATACCTGTATATATTGTTTGACTTGCTTTCAATAGAATTCTTAATATTTAATATACACACAGCAGTGCATAATTATAAGAGCGCTTTGTTAAATCTACAACTATGGTTGGGGAGAGGGACGGTTATTAATAGTTATCATTAATGATAATTAATATTAAATCATCTTTTTTAATGCTCAATATTTTTAGAATTTTTGCTTCTTTTATTTTCATTTTAAATCAAATGTGAAATTACTTGCATTAAATAAGTTCATTTTGGTGACATTAATTTCGAGTAAAAGAAATGGAAAATCTTCAAAACTATTTCCTGTTTATAACTGTATTCTAATAACTATCAACAGATTGAGAAATTGTGTACATCTAGTCTCTCGTAATCTCAACTCTCAAAGTATGAGGGTTTTTTTTCTATTAGAAGAGTTGGAAGAAGAAAAGATGTCTAAATATCTAATTGTTATTAGAGCTGTACATAATTAAAATAGGTATTAAAGGATTTAATTATTAATATATAAATAAAAACTAATGAAAATTGGTAAAAAAAAAAAAAAGATTTGTATACTAATAAAAAAATCAAATACATTTACAATTTATTAAAAAGATAAAATGAAATTTATCAAAGCAGTGATACCAAGATTTAATGTGAACGCGTTTATATATATATGCAAAATACATAAACCGGAATGAAAAGTAAAATTATATTTCACAAGAGCATATATAGTCAGTCATCATATTAAGATTTAAAACTTGGTAAACCAGGCTTTTGATGCTGTGCAATTTTATCAAAACTAGTCTAAAATTTATTATAACAAATCTTAATGTATGTAAATACTCATTATAAATCAAAATGCCGGTTCTTGTTCAGAGGAACGCTATTGGCTTTTACATTAATTTCAATGTTTTGCCCTAATTATTTCACAAATGTTTTTGCTTTATATGTTTTAATATTTTTTTCAGACAAATGATTTTAGCTTTAACATACAAATAAATGACCGGTCTCTTTCTCACATTCAGCAATGCAGAAATAAACTATTGTTTTTTAACCTATCATGTAGATTAACACGTGTTGCTTAAATTTGCAAAAATAATCAAACGGATAATCGTCCTAATAAGGCCAAAATAATAATGTACTCACTTCTGTATCTTTTGAGCATAAGAAGAGGATTGGTTACTTGTTTGAATCTCTGGATGCAATAATAATTTGAATAAAAACTGTAAAGTTAAAAAGAATTGGCATATACTTAATACAGAACTTACCATCAATGTAATCCATAAAAGAGCTAATATTTTAATTTATAATGAGTACATGTATTAGAATTTGCTATAACAATTTTTAGTTTCTATTTGATAAAGTTGCTCTGCATTGAAAGTCTAACTTAGCAATTTTTAAATTTAGTTGTATAATTATTAATTATCCAAGATTCTTGGAAATATACAACAAAAATAAAGTAAACCATAGACTATATAACAATGTTTCCTTTATAGTCACAGCACTAGTATTCATTTACCCAATCTATATTGTTTCAGTATCTTTATAATATTGCAGGGAATACATCTCTATAATAGTTAATATTATATCAATAGCTTAATTGACTATACTATGGCTGTCTAATAAAATTCCAAGTTTGCTTCATTTGTATATAAAGTCCATGACATGGATATAATCACTACATTATGATCCTGTCTGTAAAAAGGTAAGTATAAATACACAGAATAATCTCAAAACAAGAAATGTGCAAAAATAGTATGCTCATTAACTGGTAAAACTAAAACTTCTTCAAAGTTCACTTATATTTATAAGAGGATGACTCATGACTCTATAGATTAATACCTTAAAAAATAATTGTATTAATAAATAAAAAAATAACTATTTTGTAAATTGCTTTGTAATTGGTCTACTACTATTAAATGAAATATAAAAATAATTTTGGCATAAAGTCTTTATACTGTTTATTCTTCAATATTAGAATGTTAATTCACATCTCAATTTCATAGTTCATTGATAAGTATTATTCTATTAGGAAAAATAAGAAAGGGTCAGGCCCAAAAAGTAAAGGTTCCATGATTTATTCAAACTTATTCTATCAATTTAATACTGAGATGTTGGATGACTATCCATAATACTAGTTACATGATTCTTATATTTATATCAGTAAACAAATAATCATTGTAATTTTTTAATCGATTTCCTAAATATATGTTGTGCAGGACAAAAATAGAGTTAAAATATATCAAGACTTGGTGGATAATGTCTATGTCATTTGGAGTAGTGACAGAATAATAAGCTCTAGAGCTCAGGATCCATGGATTACACCAACTTTTCACTTTTGGTGTTTAAACTTTTTAAAAAATTCATAAGCAATAAACTATAAAAATATATATTTTTATGGATAATTGATTCAGAAGCCTTTAATTTTCACCTCTTCAAACTACAAAACAGGATGAGAAAAAAGAAATATACAAACTGCTTTACTGCAGAATATATGGCACCTATCTGTTCAATAAATGAATTATTCCATCAAACATCACATGATCACCATTCTTTATGCATAAACAGGCTGTTTTTTCACAGAGGCAAAACTCTCCATACATTAGCATAACTGCAAGCCAGAGTAATCAATGGATACAGGAAGGTTTGTGCATAAAATTCTTATCTAGTACCTACTCATCCAATATCTCCAGACTAGTTTTTAACTTGTGACATTCATCAGTGAGAAGCTTTGGATTTGAGAGCACTGCTCCTAGATCATGTGTTCTAATGCGACCCTCCAGCAGTCACCTTTTACTTTTTTAGCTAACTATAAAGCTTTGAGAACAAAACACAATAATGTTTTCAAACTAAGCTCATTAGCTTGTACAGTTGTATAGATCTGAACTCAGTTCAGCATCCATACTTTTTGGTATCTTTGGTTCTCTAATAACCATAATAACTTTATTGTATTTTCATTTTGGACTTAAAGCTTTGTAGTTAGCTACGAAAGTAAAAAGTGACATTTGGAGGATTCCTAGGATCTAGGTGCAGTATTCTCAGATCCAAAGCTTCTCACTGATGAAGGTCTCAAGCTAGAAACTCATTTGGAGGTATTGGATGAATAGACATGAGATAGGGATTTTATTCACAAACCTTCTTCATTAATTACTCTGGCTTGCACTGAGTGGTGGTAATATATGGAGTGTTTTGCTGCTGTGTAAATGAATCATGTTTGACTCTTCTTTTTGTAAAGATGACTATGCATATATTTCTACTAATAATTCAACTAAAACCATCTATGACATATTTAAACTGCTTACAAAACTATAAAATGGATTGATATTCTAAAGATTAATCCAGAAAACTGAATCCATATACAAATGAATAATTTATTAAGCTCTTCATAATGTTTTGTTAATGGTTTCTGTTCCAATTAATATATTTATGACTTCTCTTGATGTACTATTGAAATCATAGAGTATTTCTATTTTAGCAATTACTTTTCTGATATTTTTAATTTTCAGTTATAAATTAAGTTTTATTGGATCAGTTAGAATCAAAAGGATAAATAAACTATTTCCAATTTGCCTGTTTTAATTTTACATTAGTTTTTATTCTTATAGCTAAAGCCTTTGATATTTTCTCATTTTTTATTTTCCTAATTTATATTTTTCATTATTTTATCAGTTAATTTCAATGTCATATTATGTATAAAATATATTCACATGCATGTATTTTTGCAGTCTTTAATCAACAAGTTTCATTTTATAACTTTATATGACATTAAACATTCATACTCATAAGTCATACAAATGTAAAATACAATAGTAGAATTACTGCATTGAATCAAATTGTACTTTCATGAGTGTGTGCAGATATTTTAGTAAAGTTTGTAATCCTTCAAGACATCTTCATGTAGTACAGTAGGTCTATAACATTTCTATTTTGTCAATTACTCTACTCACATTATTCTTCATTTTGTGTGGGTGTATTTTAATTTAAATTTCTTTGGTTATGATTAAAAAAAGTCAAAAGATATCCAGTCTCTTTTTTAAATAAAAAAAGAAATAAATTAAAATAAATTAACAAGAAGGATCTTACTTTTTTATTATTATCCTCATTCAGAAAAGTAATTCACTTTAATACTCTACTACATAACAGAAATATTTAAAATATTTTTTTCTCTCAGCTGCTTTCTGTGAAATGATAAGATAAAGAAAGAAACTGAAATCTAAAGGCACTAAATAATAGTTTAATTAAATTCCTGTATATACATAATTATTAACAAGTATTATTAGACAACCCACTTATTCCTTTGTAAAAATGCCTGCAAGAACAATGTGATTATATATAATAACAATCCTTGACCATAATGAGATAAATTTACTAACAACTGATATAATTCAGGGTCAATTTAAAATCTGTAACAGACATAAACATATGTATTTAATATCATCAACAAATAATCATCATAAGATAAGAGCCATTTCTATTCATTTTAATTATGTTAAAAATAATAATAAATCGAGTATGTAATTATTAATAAATACAACAATTTTAAATTAAACATTAAGATAACTTTTTTTTTTCATGTGCTATCAAAACACTATTTTTTGTTATTTCTCTTCACCAGAAAGCTTAGTGTTTTTAAGATATAAAATTATAAATATAAACAATCATTTTGTATTTGTAGGATCCTGATAAAGAGAAATGGGTAAACTAGCCACTTTTATTTAATTAATTTTAATTTACTGCATTTATTAATAATTTCAGATTTGACTTATATTTAATTAATCATAAGGTTTTTAAAATGGAAAAAAAGGTTTCTTGATTTGTGTTGATTATTTGTTGACTGTATTAAATAAAACATTGATTACTGTAAGGGTTAATACAAATTTCACCTTCAAATATTTCACTTAAGAGAATGCTCTTTCTTTAAGATCTAGGATTGCAATTATACATGATTATTTTACATTTGGAGCCATTCTGACAATGAGAAATAGATCATATAGTGATATTAATAGCAAATAGAAAAGAAATTTATATATATATTGCTATGGTAACTGATGAGGTTCAAACTATCATCACAAGTTTTGATCAGCCAGTACTGTATTCAAGTGTTAGTTGGCTCATAAAATATAAGAGTATAAATATAATCTAAAACCAAAAGGAACATTTGTGACTCATATATACAGTATATACACACATATTTATATTGTCAGACAGATAGTCAATACAGATAGTCAATAACTTTTTTTTTTATTTGTCATTAATTTTTTAATTTTCTTTAATATGTTTTACATGTTTTTTGTGTAAGATAAGAAAGAAAAATAATAATTAAAATGTATGTTAGTTGGTTTATTCAAATTAATAGATGAAGAAAATATACTAAAAATATTGCATCAATTGTTTTTGGGTATAAATATTTCATAGAAAAAAAATAACACTGTTTATTATATCGGTGTTGTATCCAAATTATTATAATTCCTTTTGGTGGATAATTAAAGGATTTATCTCATTGATATAATTATTTTTTAATTATTTTTTTAGATGTACAAAGACATGTTATCAAAATTTAATTTGTAAATTGTTTTATAAAAAAAATATTGAAATTCTGTTTTTTTGTAAAGATTAAAAGACTCATCTGCAAGCTGATTAGAAAAATAAATTATCAAAGATAAAAGATTATAACATCTTTGTTTTTTGATGTGCATATAGTGATCAGTCAGAGAACAGTTGGCAGTCAAACTAAGAAGTGGGCACTGAGGGAGAGTAAGTGGCAGTCAGAAAGCATGGACTGTCAGAGAGCAATTAGCAATCAGAAAGCCAGCAGAGAAAGTCATTCATCAGAGTTAGTGAGCAGTTGGAGATTACGTTATAGTATAGAGCAAAAAAAAAAAAAAAAATTCTTGGATAACTCTTGGAATCTGTTTTTTGATAGACTAACAAAAGATGTTAATGCAGCCAAAATAGTTTAATAAAGTAAACAAAATGGAGAAAAAGTTTACCAAGCGCCCCTGCCTCACAAGAAGATTAACTGAATTAAAACTGTTTGTTCACAACACACATTTCAATAGAGCTTTGTAAGCGAGAACATGCCAGGGAAATTACATTTTAGCTGAGATCAAGGGGGTAATGGTCTTCATAGAAACCAGCATTATGTAATGTCTTCTGTAGATTTGTATTGTAGATGAGCCTTTGAAATAGTTAGAGAGCAGAAATGAGTAAGGAAATAATATTTATATTGATTATACTTATTTTATTTTATTTTTTTAAAAAAATATATCAATTTCAGAAATTAATATTTTGTCCAAATGAAGTTATACATATATGGATGGATGTATGCTATAAAGTTAGCTAAAGATGTATATAAATTTTTTTGGTATTTATTTAAGAAATTAATATCTTAGCAAAATTAAACTATACATATGTGAATATATGTATGCGTCTAGAGCTAGATAAAGATGTATATAATTTTTTTTTGTATTTGTTAATATGAGAAAACGTGAATTGAAATATTTATCGTTGATATTTTTTTTTCCTCTGGTGTAATATCACCGATCAACATGAATATCATATATCTATATTTTTTGAAGTGTTTATTATTTTACATATGTGTATTATATGCCCACAAAGTTACAGTAGGAGGGCATACAGTAAGAAACTAATAAAAGGGAGATGTGATCTTTTATGCAGTAATGAATTATAAGAGAGAGGGTGTTCTCTTATTAGGCATTAATATAAAGATAGCTGTGGTAATGACTATGGAAGTTAAATGTGTGAAGTCCGTGTGTGTTTTGCATAAGAAAATAAAACAATTTGTGTAATAAATAAAAGCATTAAATGAGTAAATGCAGAAAAGTAGAGTGTAAACAAACTTTAGATATTCTTAGAAATGATTAGTCTTATTTATTAAGATACTGTACCAATATTGAAATTGGCACATACTAATTTATCTAAAAAAAATATTAAAATAATCTTTCGTAAAAGAAAAATGTATTTAAATGTTGAAAAGTTTTATTACAGTTTATTTTCGTAAAAGAGTTTGAAATAAAAGTTAGAAAATAATTGATTAAAAAGAGGGAGGGGGAGTTTTGGTTAGAAAAGATAAAACTAAGAGTTCATAAAAATTAAAAAGTGTTATTATTATAAATTAAAAGTTAAAATATAAATCTCTTTTCATTCCAGTTTATTAGAATAAATGCGTATATATGTGCGATGGTAAATAAAAATAAATGTTAGCTCGTTAATAAGATAAATGCGTGTTAAAATCATATTGAAAAACACATGAAAATAAATATTGAAATGAAATATATTTAAAAACACAGCAGTGGGCTACTAATTAAAGATATAAAAACAACACATTTTATAATGGCTACTACTAATTAAACAATCTTCAAAAACATGTTGTCATAGGATTAGTTACTAAAGGAATTTCGACAACACCTATTGCACCTATTGCCAGAGGATTTTAAAATGAAAACAATTCGCATATATAAATAGCTAGATTTTTATCGGACATCCAGTTTGAGTTTGCAGTTTCAGCCTAGTTTTCAGTGTCAGTCTTGTTTCAGTTCAGATAATAGTGCAGTTTATATTATGTATCCAGAAACAGAAATGCAGTGCTGAGCATCTTATGGAAATATATGCTCTTCTTTCAGCCCTTAGTCCAACAAGATCAGCAAGACCTGCCCGTGAAATAATGTCTACTTAACAGCTCAGAAATCCTCCATCAATATTCCACTGTCTCCAAGAATAAAACCAATGGATTAGCATCAAATCTCCTCAAGAAATGTCAAATCTATCCGGTTAGATATCCTTTATTAGATATACTCCATCAGAAGCAGCTAACAACAAGCAATATCCATGTTCCAAAAATCCTAGGTAAAACATTTTATTTCTCATTTATATGTAGTAGCCACCGCTGTAATTCGTAAATCCTACAGAGACAAGTAATTTGAACTTTATAAGCATGCATAAAATGAACTATTGATGTGTGTGTTTGTGAATGTTAGATAATTTAAATGTCAAAGATTATTGATGCCTTCTCATAAAATATATTATAGTATGTTAACTTAAAATGTGTGTGTTATTTAGATTTATAAAAATGTTTAAAATTAGTAAATGTTAGTTAATAAATTGTCTTTAAAATTAAACTTTATTTGTCAGTCAATTCTTTTTATCAATTTCTATTTGTCAATCTCTTTTTATCAATTCTTTTTCTATATTTTATTACTGATTAAAATTAGACTGGGCTAGTTTATGGGATCGTTTCGAGCACTGGATTATGAGCCTACTGACCAAATACATTGTTTATTCTTCTGAATAGATAGCTGTCACTGGGAGTTTACTCCAAAACAAATAAAGTGTTTGTATAGTAGGGGTTTGAATTTAGCAGACGAGGTGGGCCATTGTTGATAGTTAAAGCTATCAATAATATCTCCCATTTTGCTCGAACGTGCCGATTCGTTCACGTAACATTTATAAGATTATAAATGTATTATGAAGAATTATGAAACCAGCGAAACATATATATGTGTAAGTATACTTCATTTGGTGGAACCATCCGGCACAATACATACCATCAGCATATATATAAATTATGTACCCTACTGAGAAAAACAAATCGGAGTGAGAAAATATTGACACCAAGATAGTACAATAAATGCGTTAGGTAGTTAAAATAAAAAAAAAGGATAGGTAAAAGAATTTTAATATCAATATGTAGTCGATTTTGATAAAAAAAGAGGGTTTATGATACAGAAGGGAAGTACTGTATACTGTTTTAATGTATTGTTTTAAATAATACAAAATATAAAATAATAATAAAAAAACATTGACAGATTTAGAAATAAAGTTAATTTATAACAATTAATTTATTTAAAAGGTAGAAATTAAATTTTAGAAATGCATTATAAACAAATAACAGATTAATTATAAAAAGGTAACGTTTTGGATAAATCAAATGTTAATAAAAACTCAGTCAGAAATAATGGAGGGAAATTAGAATCAATCTGAAAATTCTGACAATCCTAAAATAGAACAAATAGAGGTACAATAATCTGTACAGATACTATTACCAGAGCAAAAAAGTTAAGGGATAGATCAGACAGTGAACAAGTGGCAAATGAAATACCAAGCACAGTCAGCATGAAAATGTTGTGTACCATATTTAAAAATATGGATACAAAACTGCAAAATATGCAGCATAATATTAAACAAGACATAAATGAGATACTAAAAAATATGAAACAAAAGCTGGATGGAAAATTCCAAAACTAACAGCAATGTACAGAAAAAAAGCTCTGTAATATAAAAAATATACAATACTTGAGAGAAGAAAAATTCAAAAGTATGCATCAGAGCATGAACTACAATTTTATGATATGGCTAAAAAGCATCAAAACCTAAATGGAAAGGTTGAAGATATTCAGGAAAAACAACAAAACTTGCATAAAAGTTGAGGTTATTCAAGAAAAGCAGAAAGGTCTTGAGTAGTCCAGAGCATAGAAAAACATGGAAAAGGGGAAAGTCATGGGATAGAATATGGAAAAAATGATGATAATACAATAGTAATTCATGCTGAAATACAAGAGTTACAATGTAAAGATGAAAGACTTGTGAATGAAAAACTGAAACCTAGAATTATTAAAGAAAGGAGAGAGACAAAAAGATAGTGAAACTCATCTAATATAAAAATCAGGATATTACATAGTCAAACTGGTGAAGCTGCTGTTGAATATTTAAATGGTTTAAAAATCTACTTTCTCTTAATCACATATCAGAAGAATATAAATTAGCAATTGCATGTAGTCACTTGCACAAAAATGCACAGTCTTGGTGGGACTCATTATTCAATTGGTCCAAAATCTTTCAAAATTATCAAGTATGTCAGGAGATCATTATCAAATAAGATAGGAAAAATATAAACCTAGTATTGGGAAAAACTACTCTAAATTTTTCAGAAGACAGGTGATCAAACTTTGGATGTTTGTAATATGCCTAAAGATCAAATTATTTGAATAATTTGACATAAATTGCCTTTTTGAATAGAAAAGATGCTGCTAGCCACTAACTAGAAGTCCATTGAATAGGTGGAAGAGCTATTAAATGCCATAGATATGAGACTTCAGAGTCAATAAGATCATCAATTAGATAAGAGAAAGAGACCATTGACATCAAGGAATAGAAACCATAATGAAGTGGCCTATTGAAAAAAAGCTAGTTGGAGTACAGTATCAAAAGCTACTAAAAAGAACTAAGGTTGAATCTCAATTTAATAGATCTATCAGAAAAAAATCACAATCATTTTCACAAAGTCTTGGATATAGTAGTGAATATTCTAAGGCTCAGGGATGAAGCATCCATATATTGAATGGAATGAGTGCTTCCATAGAAAAAATCACTATAACTTTTAAAAGCTTTAATTAAAATTCAATTTAAAAAATTCACTTTTAATGTTTTTATCAACAGTTGAATTGTTTCTATACGTGACAAAGAATGAATTTGACTAATGCATTCTTGGTTGGTTGATTATAAGAAGTTCAAACAATGCTAAAATCTAATTTACATTAAAACTTTTAAGAATTTTAAAAGAATTTGGAAGATAAAAATATATTGATAATGTATTTTTTGATTTACAGATAAAAGAGTTTCAGATTTTTCTAGATGTTTTATATATATATGATAAACAAAACAAGTTATAAATTTCTATGATAAACAAAACAAGTTATAAATTTCATAACCTGATTTAGCTTGCATTTTATGATCACTAGATGGAGCTTTACCAATAGCTCCTAACAAGCTTGTTTACATAAACGCCAAGAGAGATAGAATTCAATATCTCTTTCATTGTCTCCCACCTTCTGACCATGGTTTCGAGCTAGTTGGCTCATGTCAGTGAAAGGCTGGAAGAGTAGAAACTAGATCTAAATACTAACTATAAAATCAGCATTTATCAAACACATTTCTATCAGTTTGCACACACAAAATGTATAAACTGATATAGAGTATTGCAATCAGTTTGTTTGCTTAGAAGCTGTTTATTTTAAAAAGAAGGAAACTCAAGTTTCCCAGAAAAAAATGGAAAAGTTTATTCCAAAAGTCTGGAAAGCAATATAAAATCAAATAAAATCAACAATGTCTATAACTAATGTGAGAAGCATTGACTCAGCTTTTATAAGAATAATTATTAATAAAGAAATTCTGATAGCAATGAATTGAACATTGTATCTGCAGTGCCCATTGTTTCAAAAAATGTGGGCTATCATTAATAGAAAAAACAATCATCAACTGCATCCTAGCAAAAGAGTGGTTATTGACTATCAAGACAAATATTATTTTAAAGAGTTAAAATTATTTTGCATAGTAAAACAATTTTATTTGCCTCATGTTGTGTCTTCTGATATGCATAGCAATTTATTAGGCCATGGCTAGTTCAATTGCATTTTTCTGTGACTAAAGTGAAGCATCTCACAAAAATAAAATAAAAAAATAAACCAATCCAGGATTGGTTGATAATAAATTTGGTTAAACCTTATAACAATCCTTGAAATTAGTCCACATAGGCAGCCACATTTTATGTCATATGTACAGTTGAACCAGTCATTGTGATCAAATTAAAAGAATTGCAAAGAACTGCTGTTCAAACAAATGATGGGCAGCAACATCACAGGCACAGAAACCAGCTAAAGTGTTATTAGAAAACAGTGAAGAATCATCATCCAGCATTGATGAATCAGCAAAGTTTAAAATTAACAGATCTACAAATAAAGACACCGACAAAAATATGCTGATGATATCATTGAATCTAATGATGCCAGAAAATGATAAAGACATCCATGAAAGCATATGACTGACTACATTTTACAAGGCTAGTTCTATCCAGGGAGAAGGAATGTTATAAGTCAACATATCTTCAATTGGATTTAGCATTTATCACCACATGTCATATATCCAATAGGAGAAACAGGCCAATGTGTGATGATGTTCAGTGAATCCAATTGTTTTCATTATGGAATGGAATCTGGCTGTAAATAGTCAGTTTAGTTGAAGGTAAGATCAGACAACAGCAATTTATTGACAAACCTAATTATCAGTACACACATTGTCTGTTGTTTAGTCAAAGCAGTGTGGCAATATTCATGTTAGAACTGAAAGCTTCTAGAACCCAGAAAGGATATGAGACAATTATTATGCTACAACTAGAAGTATCATCATATGTACACATGATGCAAGCTCACAGAATAGCTGGAAGTTTGACCATACCTACTATGAGGCAAGCTGTCATGGCAAAGTTAAAAGTGATAGGTAAATAAAGAAGGGTACCTGAAGTTCCTTATGTTAATAGTTACATGACAAATAAATACTATATTAAGCCAGTGGTATCAGATGACACTATAACAGTTGTATTCTTTGTAAAAGTGCATTGGTATATGTGTTTACTTAAAAATATTTCATCATATTTTGAGTTTAT
Source organism: Epiperipatus broadwayi (assembly GCA_028023455.1). Classification (NCBI taxonomy): domain Eukaryota; kingdom Metazoa; phylum Onychophora; class Udeonychophora; order Euonychophora; family Peripatidae; genus Epiperipatus; species Epiperipatus broadwayi. The sequence continues at coordinate 10,500,788 of JAQFVV010012413.1, forward strand.
GTTTATTATAATGAAGCAATAAACACAACACATATGAAATGTAATCTTCAACAAGGTTTAAAGTAAAGTTAATACTTTAAACAAAGTTTGTTAATCAAAGAATATTTTAAAAAATGAAATGCATTTCCATTTTAGACTTCATTTTTTGTGAAGTTAACATTCAGGGATATAGTATTTTTCTTCTAACAATAATGTAGATGACATCAGATTGACATATGATGGACAGCAACAAAGACACAATTATTTTAGGGCTATCTTCAGCTTTATTTAATGATAATGTTTCATTACTATCAATTTATGATATGTTTATAATAAATTTGTGTCATCTGAATAAATAAAAATCAGTTATAATATACTCTTTCTCAGAAACTGCATGAATCAAATGTTATTGCATGGTATAGGAAGATGGAGGATATGTTTCTTACTATGATTTTTGCCAAGATTTTATTATGTAAAACAAAAAAATGAGTTTTGTATTGATGATTTTTTTGTGGTTTAGAGGATTTTTTTAGAATAAAATAATAACCTAATAATTCTTGATATTTTATGTCATTTAAATAAACAAGAATCAAGTATAATGTAATCTTCATTAGAAATTTTGTGGATAAAAGTTGCATGCTTAAAATAATACTTGTAGATTTACTAAACTGTAAGTATTAAAGGTCTTTTTTTCATTAAAAATAAATCAATAAAGATTCCACTATTTAGAATAATAAAATGATTGCATGTGCTGCATCTAAATATTTCTTGACATTCCACAGATATATAATACTCAATTCAAATGTTTATGAAACAATAAAATCTAAGCTAAATAAAAAAAAGTGGAAATCCTTATTTTATATCATTTACAACTTTTATTAATTTTGTCTATAATATTGATTAATAAAAATATGATTATAATTATTAATTGTTTTTTTTTGTGAGATTTTATTTAACCAGAATATATAAGTGAGGTTCTACAAATATTATTCGATGCTCATGCTGATGACTTAGCAAGGCTCAGTAAAAAAATGTTTATTGTGCAACATAGATTCATATTTTGGGTAATAGATTGCATAGTTGCTACTGTTGGGTGTCCAAAATAATCAGCTATACAAACAAGTAAAATTATTTTAGTCTTCATTTTTTACATTTACTTATTAATAACCCATATGGTTAATAGACAAATAATCAAGTGACTATGGAATATTAAAGTTTATTCATCATTGGGTCTACATTATTCTAGGCTGGTAATCACATCCCAATGGCTTTCAATATAAAAATATTGAAACTTGATTATTAATTACTTTAACTACATTCCATATAATTCTCATTCAATAATAAAAGTCTTAATCATCTATTCACCTTGGAAATAATATTGAGTTAATAATGGAAGTATTGGATAAATAATCAGAATGTTCATTGCTTTGATTTTATTTTATCCAATATCTTACTCACTTCACAGTAAATTAAACACAATCCAGTACCTATATCTAAATGTACACTATGGGTTGGTTAAATAACTATATTACAAATAATAAATTAGAAAAAAGCATTGTAAAAAGATAATGCAATAAATAAAAATTAAAAGCAAACAAATGTATAAAATCAGAAAAGAATCCAACTACAGGTAATTTATGATACAATAACAAAATAAATTCATTCAAATTCAGTGGTTTCATATAACTACTAAAAATAGTCTCAGACAAATAATAGAGGATGTTTTCCTTAATGTTTTATCCAAAGTATACTAAGCCAAGATTATCAGCTGTATCTTATGTAACTTATATGGGAATCAAATGTGAGAAAATAATATAGAGAACAAAGCTTACTATGCATAATGATTCAAACAAACAACACATTGATATCTGCATTGAGATTAATTATTTTAGCAATTAATTCTTTTAAAGAATTTAATCAATATTTTCATAAAAACATAATAATGTTTGTACCTAACAATATATTTCTCAGTAATCTGTCTCATAATATGAATTATAATATTAGTCAAAAGTGTATCAAATTCATAGACTTATTAGTTTTAAAACAGAACTAATGAATGCCTTTTAATAAAAAGACATAATAGATAAAGACATTTTGTACTAACAAAGAATAAAATTACCCACAATAAGCATCTAAACTTTTTAAAAGCATAAAACTAGCATCTTCAAATTGAAATACTCACCTGGAAACAATTTATCTTTGAATTTTTATCTTCATTGTGTAGATAATAAGATGGTATAAATAACAATATATTATTGAATATTTTCAAGTGAATGTTTCAGACACTTATTACTCTTAATTAAATTATACTGAATATATATTTCTTTTTCTTTTTATTATTATTAATAATTGAAGCTTTGTTTAATTATATTTTTATGAAGTTGTAAATTTATATTTATGTTACAAATATAAATAAACAATAATAATACAATACTCTTTGCACTTGACACAATGTAAATATATTTTTTTATTCCACATTTCTAAAAATATCTGAAAGTTTTAACTGTCCAACAGACTTTTTTAGAACCTCTTCCTATTTAAAAAAATTACAAAAAAATATAATGTTTTAATACCTCTATAACAGATAATGCATTATCATGAGCATTCCTACAACCCAAATTTTGAATCCAGGTAAAACTTGAAAAATCCTATTAGATAAATGAGAATTTTCATGCATGCTTAATATTTGTTTCAAGTGATCTGCCATAGACAATTAGTTAACCAGTTTATACTTTGTTAATAAATCACTTGACTAACATTTCTAGAAATATTTTCTTTAAGATGATATGTGGAACGATAATAAAAATGGATTAAAGTATTATTCAATTTCATCTATGCCCTAAAGTTCAAATAGACTTCTTGAGTTAGTAAATCAATGTGTAGCTCAGCAATCTTTTCAATACTTATAGAAAAAAATGTACTGCTACTATTAACTGGAGAAAAAAATAGGTGTCAGATTAGTCTGCTCATAAAATATATGAAGATAATATTATGCAATACTCACCAGTATTTATAGGTAATGAGCCTACTATTTACCCTTATTGTCACACCCATATATATATATGATAAACCCAGTATATAGTTTGATAAAAGGCCAGTATCTAAAAAGCGGAAATTTGAATGAAGTCATTTCTTATAATTAAAACAAAAAAAAAAAATCACCCTTAAGATTAAAATTAAGAGTGATAATTTCCAGACCCAAAATGATTAATCAAGAAAGTCTCTTTAACTTTTCTTTTGATTTTATTGCACTCACAAAAAAAAAAAGAATTTTCATCATCATCAATATTTTATGACTCAGGCAGAATTATGGTACTTATTTATTGTTAAGTCTACTTTTATAAATTTTATCTTTTTTTCAAGACTCAAGTTACTGTCATTTATAAATATTTTTAAGTTTTTGACTGCAAGATATTTTTTAAACTACTCATAGAAAAAAATATTCATAGAATGCTTTAATTGTCTGTATTCTAATTAAAATTATTTAATAATCAAGTCAAATTATGCCTTTCTTCCAAGAAATTCTCATAAGCCCTAAGAAATGATTATCTTTATTAATCAATTTTTAAATAAATAATTTAAAATTTAAAGAAATACATGTTTTTATTTCTCATTAGTATTATTAAACTCTTAAAATCAAAGTTATAATTACTCTTATTAAATATAATTAATAAATTTATGATACATCTACTGCTTCTATATATATTCAGTGAGCTATATATATAAAGGGTCACACAAACACTAATTTAAGTTAGTAATTAAATAATTAAATACTTAACTGCGATTGAATAAGAAACTATTCAGAACCATTTTTCACAATTTTATTAAAAAGCAATGTGTTGAGAAAGATGGCTAAGAACACTTTTGTAAGATCAAATAACATTTTTCTTAAAGTGCAATTGTATTGGAAAATTTCAATTTTCTGATAGTGAAATTAAAAAAAGGAAGTGTGAAAAAATCAGTTAAAATATTCTTTTATTTTAAATTGCTAAAGTTTATCTGCATTTTAATTAAATTATATATATTCATTACTTAGGTAGATTTTTTTAAATGCAATTATTTTCAGATTAATCTATATATTTATTATTTTCCAAATGACTATTAGTCAAAAAGTAATAAGTTTATTGAAATTAAAAACTAATTTTTTAAAATAAAATTTTAAAAATCAATAATTTTTTTAATATTTTTTACGATATATATATATGATAATGATGTATTGTTAAATATATTTGTATTACAGGCATATATCTAGCATCGTGAGAGTCTTTTTTAAAATTATCCAGCAATTTGTAAGTTAGAAACAATAGATGACCAGGCTGTAGATATTTGAAAATAATTCTGGACACAGCAGATTTGCGGACCATATGTGGATTTAAAATGTTAATTTACAGGATGACAAGGTTATCATAAAGAAGAGGGGGGATGCTTTAGAAATATAAAAAAATGTATTGTTGAATAATTTGATACTTAGCAATTGCGATAATATTTTAGTTAAAAGAATAGAGGGAAGAATGTATGGGTATTTTATTGCCAGCATCTGATATTTTGGAATTTTTGTTAGATATTAGAAAAAACAAATAAAAATAATAATGTTGTAATGTTAATGGAGACAAGTGATGCTGTAAATAAAATTACTAAAGAAAGAATAAAGCAGATTAAAGATATGATTTTGAGTTTAAAAACATGGGGTGGAAAATAGGTTATGGGATATTAAAATTTGATGAGGTGAAAAATTTAAATAATTTGAAGTTAAAACATTTGTATTAGAAATACAGCTTTATTTAAAAAGAATGTATACACTTATTAGAAAAGAGTAACAAAATATTAAGTTGAATTATAATAGAATTTAGTAACTATTAAATTTAAAAAAAAAAAGAATGTAATGATATATATAAATAATAGGAAAGATGCAATATTGAACAAAAAATATGAAACATAATATGTTTATATTTAAGTATCTGAGTAAGATAATAAAAATAAAGTTAGAATAATAAAGGATGTATAGAAATGAATCTTTTACAGAAGATAGTGAAAATAGTTGCAAAAAAATAATCTTTTAAAAATGAAGCAAAAACATTAGTATAAAACGTATGAAAAAGATATACATTTTTTTTTTTTTTTACTGTTTAAAAATAACTAAATGTAACAGATAACTATTGATTATATATATATATTTAGATGCCATATTCTTTATTAATATTTTATTATTATTCTGTCTAATTAGCTTTGATAAATACTTAAAGGCTAAACAAAAAATAAATTTCTCTCAAATAAATTAAAAAAATATTTCTTAAAATATATTATTATTATCAAAATTTTTAAAGCTAATTAAAAAAAGTGTGAAAATTGAAAATTTTACTTATGCTATACTACGTCTGTAAATTGTGGTTACTAATGCAATATTAATAATAGTTGTATAATAAAATTTTGTTTTTGATTACTTTTATTTGATAATAGCATTTGGTGAAATGAAACTTTATGTCTAATAGTTATTGGAGCAAATGTTCATATTCTGAGAAAATATGTTTGAGCGATCACTGCGTGAATATTTTTTCTCTACTTATTACTCTTTTCTAAAGAAGATCAATATAGCACACCCAGATGGATCTATGGTGGATCAGAGTTTTTATGCCACTACTACTTTTTCATAAAAATATTTTAAAGTAGAAATAAAATAATATTTTTAGTAGCACTACTATTTTGCTCTATATTTTTAAAATAATGCACTTTAAATTACATTAATTAATTGAAAATTTAGTTTTATTATTGTTGTTTGAGGCAATCATTTAAGATACAATGTATTATTTGATAAGAGTGATATTTCAAGGAGTAACAATTATAATATTCACTATGTACTACGAAATAATTAAAATTATTAAATATTATATACTAGCTTGAATATTTTTTTTCTTTTCGTATGTCAACTGCGTTGACCAGGAAGCGAACCCGGGCCAGCTGCTTGGAAGGCAGCTATGCTAGCCACTAGGCCACCAACCCTATACAGACGCATACATGTTTTGCACTCACATTTATATACATGTTATGTAATCACATATATTTTACTATAAAAATAATAGATCAACTTGTTGGAATAAGGTTTTTTTCCCTATTAGAGTATTAGTATATTTGTTTTTTATAGATATAATAAAGAACTGAATGATATATTTTTCATTTTTCTACTTTCACCAGAATTCAAAATGAGAATCAATCTCATTAACTTTATTTAGACAGGATATCAAATATAAGTTGAACAAAATATAGTTTAAAAAAAAATTGAAGTGAATATGAAACCAACAAATTGTATTTTTTTTTCATATGTCAAAGCATCGGCCGGGAAGCGAACCCGCATTGATCTCTCGGCTACCGACGCTTATTATTTATGAGTTTGAATATTATATATAACTTATCAAATAATTAACTAGTTTTATGTCTGACTAAATTTTTCTTTGTACACTTGCTGAATTTTTGTACCCAACAAAAAATCTCTATTGGTTTCTTTTAGTGATGAATAAAAGTGTATGATGATACTAAATTTAGCTTTTTTTTTTTTTAAGTGTCATAACATCGGCCGGGACGCGAACCCGCAACCCGGGCAACTGCCTGCAAGTGCAAGGCAGTATTTTATTCATTTTCATGAGTAATCCATTATACTACATTGATAATTACATAAAATGAATACATTTCTAAATGAATTTAGTGTAAGTATATTTTATTGCATTACTATCTTAAACTGCTCTTGAAAGTATTTCTGATCTTCCCTAAGTAAAACAATTATTTTACAAATCTTTAACTTAATATTTTATCAATAAATAACAGCTTATTTTACATCTTTGCTAGCTAAGTTTAAGAGATTGTAATGACAATTTATTGAAAGAGAGTGGTGGGGATATAATAATATTTTCTTCATGTCTCAATTGACTGTGACAATATTTTTCTTAATGCTTCATAAGAAATATATATTTATTTCTCTCTCTGCATTTCTACATGAAAAAAATCATTATCATTATCATCGAATCTTTTATTAGAGAAAATTTACTTAAGTGAATGTGATAGTTTTAATTTTCCTGACATATATTAGCAGTTAATTTCGCTGACTAATTTACAATAAAATGAAATCATTTTACATACTATTACAATTGATATGGCTTACCAATGTGTTGACAGACCAGGCATCAAAACAACTTCAAAATTTATTAATATTTAAACAATAATAAAATATAAAATTAGATTCCACAAGTGTGTTCAAACAATTAATAAATAATATAACAATAAACTTCAGAAAGTTGCTAAAGCAGCCTTTTGATACTGAGCAGTTTGAACAAAATGTATCATCATCATCATCATCATCATCATCTAACATTATCAATCCATGGCAGGATGAGGTTCTTTCCAAGCTCAATCCATCTTCTCTGATCTTTAGCTTCTCTTCTCCACATCACCTCTGCACACTTTCTCATCTCATCCATCCATCTCACATGTGGTCTCTTTCTAGGTCTTTTACAATCTTTTGGAATCCAATTTAAGACTTTAATTGTCCTTCTATTATCATCTCTTCTAGCAATATGTCCAACCCAACTCCACTTCAATTTTTTAATTTTTAAATGAGATCAGTAACACCTGTTTGTTCTCTTACCCATGCATTGTGTTTTTGATTTCTTTTTGTGACTCCCAGTATGCATCTCTCCATACTTCTTTGAGTGGTCTAAAGTCTCTGTATTGCTCTTCTGTTAAGTGTCCAAGCCTCAGATTCCATAAGTAAAAACTGGCAAAACACATTTGTTAAAAACTTTATTTTTTTCAAACACAAAGGCATATTTTCTTTTGGTATCAATTTACTTCTACCAAAAGCACTACGAAATTGTATACTAATTATTAATTGAATATCCAGTGACTAAACAAGTTTTCCCATGAGTGATATAATATAATTTTTGTTCTGGTTTTTTTATAGGTGTGAGAATGTGACAGAATCACATCTTACTTAAGATTCTCCAATTAATAATTTTAACTTCTCCAGAGAGTTTTATATATATTGAATTAAATATTTTCATAGAATGTTATAATAATAAAGAGGATTTACACTATTTGTTGGTTATGCCATTCATAACAGTACATATTGTAAAGATGTATTTAAGCAAAAAGAATAATATATTGCCAGATTTTAATTTTCAACTAAAATAAAGGGGTTTGTTAACAATTAAAAGCATATGACACATTTTCCATTTGCCTCCATGCCAGCTCTTTCTCATGTGGTAATTAGCCACAAGTTATGTAACCAAAAATATCCACTTATCACACACCCCAAATAGTTAAGTTCAACATGATATAATGGCATTATTGATGCACAAAAGGGATGAAAGATGGTCAACATTATTTTAATAATGTGAATACTGTTGGGCTGGCTGCAGAAAGGAGTTTTGCTATTAACTGAAAGGAGACCCTTTGATTCCTCTTGGAGGCCTTAAAGGAACCAAGCAGGGCAAATTCCTAATGTCCACTCCATATGTTCTTGTCATTGCAGCTGTTATTACTATGTGATTATTCATATAGTATACGAACATGGATGGCTGCTCACCAACACGCATTAGCCAGCATGATGAGTTTATTGGCTTTTTACCTCTGAGTTTAAGATCAAGAAACACCATGGTCTTTCTTCTAAGTGCCTGATAAGGCAGAATGAATGTTTGTGTAAAGGATAAATATTTTCCCAATACATATATACAATTATGACAGACAAAAATAAAGCATGACCCTTATTCCCAGGAGGTTGTAAAGTCACCAACCAAGGCAGCGGTTGGTGGCCGAAGGTGGAGGGTGCTAAGAATCCCCTGATTGTGGACCCAGGCTGCCATTTGATGACGACTTTTTATTTAGGTACTTACAACTGCAGATCACTTTCAAGTGAAGGAAGATTGCAAGAATTAGAAGAAGAACTCTCTTATATTAAATGGGACATTATTGGACTTTGTGAAGTTAGAAGAAAAGGCGAAGAGACAATTGATTTAAAAAGTGGACATATACTCTATTATAAAGGCACAAATATTGGAAATACAAGTGGAGTAGGATTCATTATAAATAAAAAAGTGGAAGAACAATATTGTGGAGTTTGATGGCGTATCGGACAGAGTGGCAAGATTAGTTATACAACTTAATAGCAGTTACCAAATGCAGATAATTCAGGTTTATGCCCCAACAAGTTCTCATAGTGATGAAGTAGTAGAAGATTTTTATATGGATGTACAAAAGGCTTTTGATAAGAGTAAACACCATTTTAAAATTGTTATGGGAGACTTTAATGCTAGAATTGGTAAAAAAAATGAAAGATGAAAGTGCTGTGGGTAATTTTGGTTATGGTAATAGTAATGAGAGAGGACATAGACTTGTGGAGTTTGCAGAAAAAGAAAAACTTTATATTATGAATTCTTTTTTTGAGAAAAATGTTAAAAGGAAATGGACATGGAAGCATCCAAATGAAGGTACAGCAGAATTGGATTATATTTTGACTAACAGGAAATACATATTTCAAGATTGTAATGTTCTTAATAAATTTAACACAGGAAGTGATCATCGATTAGTAAGGTGTAAGATACATGTTAATGTAAAACTAGAGAGACAAAAATTATTAAGAAAAACAATATTTACAGTTGATATTCCTAATCTTCAGAAACATTCTAATGAATTTAAATTAGAACTTACAAATCGGTTTCAAGTATTAGTAGATTTTGAACATGATTCAGATTTGAATGAAATTAATATGAAAATAACTGATACACTTTTGAAAACTGCAACAAAGATAGCTGGTAGAAAGAAACAGAAATTGACCAATAAAATTTCTACTGAGACTAGAGGATTTATGAAGACAAGAAGGAATATGAAGATATACAAAAATGATGTATTAAAAAGAATTGAATATCTCGAATTTTGTAAAATGGTGCGGAAAAGAGTTGAAAATGATATAAGAAAGTATAACTGTGAACTAGCAAGGAAAGCTGTAGAAAAAAATAAAAGTCTTAAGAATGTAAAACAACATTTTGGTATTGATAGGAAATTTATATCTGCAATAAGAAAAAAAAGATGGAATTATTACTAAAAGGAGAGATGACATCATGAAATTGGTAGAAGATTTTTAACAAGAATTATATAGTAATAAAGAACAAGTACCTCCTATATCTATTTCATCTTCCAAATTGCCCAGAATTTTAAATGAAGAAGTGAGACATGCAATTAAATGTATGAAGAAAGGAAAGGCTCCAGGTAATGATGGAATTATAATTGATATATTAAAAGAAGCAGGTGAAGAAATAGAAATTTTTTTAGCAAAGTTATATACCAAATGTCTAAATGATAAAGATGTACCGGATGATTGGAAGAATGCAGTAATAATATTAATTTTTAAAAAAGGTGATAAAGAAGATATTAGAAATTACAGACCTATCAGCCTTTTATCAGTTTTATATAAAATTTTTACCAAGATAATTACTACTCGTCTACAGAGAACATTGGATTTCCACCAACCAAGAGAACAAGCCGGATTTAAAAGTGGTTTTAGTACAGTAGATTATATCCAGGTATTGAGAGAAGTTATAGGAAGGACAAATGAATTTGAGTTGCCATTATGCTTAGGATTTGTAGATTATGAAAAGGCATTTGATTCTATAATTAGGATTTGTAGATTATGAAATGGCATTTGATTCTATAAACATTTCTTCAGTGATTAAGGCATTAGATCATCAAGGTATAGATCCAGGATATTGTCATATTTTAAAGAATATTTATAAAAATGCAACAGCAACAATTAGATTACATAATGACACTGGGAAAGTCAATATTGAGAAATGTGTAAGACAAGGTGACTCCATATCTCCAAAACGTTTTACAGCAGTGCTGCATGAAGTATTTTGTGGATTAAAATGGGAAACTAAAGGAGTGAAAGTAAATGGTGATTATTTAAGTCATTTAGATTTCACAGATGTTGTAGTTGTTTTTGCAAATAATGCTTCAGATCTGCAGGAAATGTTGCAGGAATTATCAGATGAAAGTAGGAAAGTAGGACTAAAGATAAATGTTAAAAAGACTAAAGTAATGTTTAATCGATTTGCTCAAAATATGAAAATAAAGATTGATTATGATGAATTAGAAGAAGTTAATAGTTACAAATACCTTGGTCAGATTATTAATACAGATGGAAACATAATGGAGGAAATTAATCATAGAATTAAACTTGGTTGGAGTGCTTTTGGTAGAAATAACTTGATACTAAAAGGAAATATACCTATGTGTTTGAAAAGGAAGGTTTTTAACAAATGTGTTTTACCAATTCTTACTTATGGATCTGAGACTTGGACACTTAATATAAGAGCAATTCAGAGACTTCAGACCACTCAAAGAAGTATCAAGAGATGTATGTTGGGAGTAACAAGAAGAGTACGTAAACGCAATGTATGGGTAAGAGAACAAACAGGTGTTACTGACCTCATTGAAAAAATTAAAAGATTGAAGTGGAGTTGGGCTGGACATATTGTTAGAAGAGATGATAATAGATGGACAATTGAAATTTTAAACTGGATTCCAAGAGATTGTAAAAGACCCAGAAAGAGACCACATGTGAGATGGATGGATGAAATAAGAAAGTGTGCAGGGATGATGTGGAGAAGATGGATTAAACTTGGAGAGACCTTCATCCTGCAGTGGATTGATAATGGTTAATAATGATGATGATGATGATGACTGTTGGGTTTGAATATGGCATAAATCAGAATTTTTTAATATATATATATATTGTAAGTGTAGCTTAATAATACTATCTAGACAAGCCTGTATTTATCCACAATAGCAAATCAAACCCATTTAAAACATAAACTAGGTAATAAATAGTTGGATATACACTATCAATTATTTTATAATGCAAACACACATATATACACATTTCAAAACAAAGCAAAACTCTCCATACAGTAGTGCCATCTTGTGCCAACAAGAGCAATCAATTGATGCCAGAAGGCTTGTGCATAAAATCCCTATCTAGTGCCTACCTCATCCAATATCCCCAGACTAGTTTCTGGCTTGTGGCCATCATCAGTGAGGAGCCTTGGATCTGAGAGCACAGCACCTAGATCTTAGGATCTAATGCAACCCTCTAACAGCCACCTTTTAACTCTACTTAACTACAAAACTATAAGAATGAAATTGAAAACACAATATTTTCAATCCAAGCTCAATAGCTTATATAGTCATATGGGTCTGAACTCAATTCAGCACCCATATATTTTGGTGACTTTGGCTCTTTAACAGCCATAGCCACCACTATCCAACAGAACAACTAAGCAACAGAAACTAAGCAAAGTATAAAATTGAACCCAGTTTATTTCTGTTGTTTTTTGTTATTTATTGAAGGATAGAATAACCACATACAACCAATATCTCAAGATCAAATTTTAGAATGCAAGAAAAGATGGTGAATTATTGGAAAATCCCATATCAGTCATATAATTTTCACATTGCAAAAAGTTGAAAGAAACTGTAATCAACTTTTGAAGTAAGGAATGCTGGTAATTTCTAGCTGTTTAATGAAAGAATTGAACTGATTTTGAGCTGACAATTAAAAATGAAAGACTGTTTTATTATTTGAACAAGGAGAGAAGGGAAGAATACACCACCAGCTTATATAGATAAATGATGAAGTAAATTTTTTCTTATATATAATTCACTAAATACCAAATAACAAACTGAAGAAAATTAAATCTATTATAAATTACTAAGCAATCTATTCTGACTAAATAAACTTGCTATAAGATCTTAATGCTACTCTCCCATCCACAGAAACATAATGATTTACTTCAATCATCTATATAATGCCTAAAGAAACACCAAACTTCCCATAAAAAATATCTGGATGGATTCAGAGGAAAGCAGCTGCAGAAAATGGAAACATGGAATATATTCCAAGTGTATTGCTGAGGAATTTGAACAATCAAGGAAAGACTTACCTGAGTATGATAAAAGAAGGGTGATAGACTATACCCATGAGAGACATTATTACTAGATTCATGAACTTTAATCTGAATGATTGAAGAAAATTTGATTTATTATGTGTTGGATTTTTTCTCCATACGTCTATAAAATTATATTTTTATTTCATTTCTACACTTAGAAGTTTCAGCATGCTTACACTTGGAAGAGTCCATTATGTTTAAAAGAAGCATAGTCCGGGGGTGGTGGATTATTAACTTAGAATTTTTTTATATAAATAAAGTTTAGGTCAATTCCCTCCATAGTACTTGACATTGGTTCACTGCCATGTAATATGGAATAAGCTAAGAGTTTTGATACTTTTCCATATTAATTACATGCACTATTACAGGAGAGAATTCATGTTGTTTGTTTATTTTAACACAGTCATTATATTTATTTTATTCTGTGTAAATGACTAATCTTCTCTATATGGATGTTCTTTTCTGTCAACCATACCAACCACACTTAGGCAGGGGTTCCAAAGAAGATGGAATGTCAATCATTGGAATTTGTTGATGAGGCTATTATATATATATGTTTATGTAACATTGTAAATTAGTTAGTCGCTTCATGGTCACTATAATCACAAGTTTTTTATTAATTTAATTTGCTTTGTAAATAGTGAATATTGAGATATGTATCTCTACCATGGATATGTGTAGGAATAATGGATACTTGTAATTGATGATAGGGTAGAAATGCATACTTGACACATATAACTGCCTCTTTTATTTATGTTAAATAGCTTGAAATTTTATTTGTTATTAATAAAAATTTGTTAATTTGATTTAAAATTAAACTAGGCTCTAGTTTATCAGAATCATTCATAAACCCATTAATCAATTTACTTGGCTATATATATATATGCACCCACAACCATTCTTTTCCATATATAATGATACAGCAATAGAATTGGATGGATCTTAAGTCAAAATGGGAATTTATATAAAGGTGCTATAGTTGCTCTGCAAAGTATTCATCCCTGAAGAAATCTGAAGGCAACATTCTCCTTGAGTTTGAATACTGAGACATAATTCAATCTGAAAAAGAGGTGAGGCATGGGTGAACTAGTCTAAATTGTATCTGATTTTAATGTGTAATCTTTGAACTACCTCATTGGAGGTAGATATAATCATTGGTTAGGTACTTCATTATGTCATTCACAGCATCCTATGAGAAGACCCAAGGTCTGACTGTAGTGAGATGTGACCCCCCTCTCCTGGTGGACCATTACAATATTGTAATGGTCACTTTAATCTTCGTTTTATCACATAGGGTGTCACTAGGTCCCTAACTACCTAGAAAATTTAATTTACAGTGATCCAAAGTTAGTGATGATGATAAATGCTACCAGCTAGACCCAGGGAGAGAAGATCTTTAACATTGTTCAGACAAGTGAGAAAATAACACAGAGACAATCATTAGCCCAAAATAATTTTAAAGTTTATTAAATCTAAAATATTAGTCAAACAAAATATGAAAGTTTGACCGAGATTTCTCCAACAGATTTATCAGAGAGTGTAAGAGAGTATTGTAACCTTAAATACTCTGACAGATAAGTTCGTTTTTTCATCAAAGAATTAAAAGGAATTTATAATATCTTCCTGCTAACAATTTATATATCCAAATTACATTTTCCTTTAGTTAGAGATTTAAAAACAAAATGAACTTCTATAAAATTCAATGAATCAGCACAAAGCAATCTTTTCCTACAACCTGACAAAAACCTCAGGATATTATAGGAGTGTGATTTTCCTACAAACACTCATGAACAGTCACATTTAAGGGCATCAAGGTTTATTCCAACAAACAAAATAAAAGAAAAGATTATGGCATTGTGTAATCTGAAAGATAAAAAAACCAAATTTAAAAAAAAACAGAACAATACACTTGATAAATCACTAGCCAAAACATTTATGGTCTACAGGAAATGCAAACTAAGATTGTCTAAATTAATTATGACAAAAATATAAAGGACAGGTGAGTTAAAGGGAAAATTACTAATGTCTGCCCAAGCATTTATCAATGGTTAGTAATATAATAGATAAATAAACTGAGTATAAACGATAAATGCACACTACACTCTCTGACAAATAAATTTACAGTATGAAATCTTAAAACTAAGATTCCAATAAATAAAACACATAATAACATAATTAATGATATTTAAATGATTATACATAAATTATTATAGAGACAGTTTTTTTTAGATTAAGCTGAGACTTTAACATAAAGATTTAATCAAGAGATTTAAGCCCTGGTTTTAATATGAAAATGTTTATGTACTGTATGGCTGATTTCTTCCAGTGGTGTAATACATAGTTTATTTCTACCTAGTGTTCATCACAAAGGTTTTTGATTTCCATTTATGTGATTGGGAGTCTGAAGTCAATCACTGGGATCAGTTCCGGTCTAGGCTTTTTGTGTCATGTTCTTGAAGGCACAATTATGGAGCTCCATGGTTCTTTGGATTGTCTTAGCATTGCATATTATTATTAAGGTCCTTTACAGTGATTGTTTTCTGCATCCTAAATATATGGTCACTATTTCCACTAACTTAACATAATTACTTTCTTCTATTAGTGATTAGCTAAGTAAGTCTTTCTTAGCACAGCAAGCAGCAAATATTATTAACAGTCCATAGAAATTAATCTTTGGCAATCTACATTGAGCAATTAGCACATATAAAAATTAGAACAGCAATCAAAATAAGAATAACAATAAGAATCCAAATAAGAATAACAAATAGAATAATAATTTAGCCAAAAAACCATGTGAATTGTTATCTCTCATCTAATTTCTATTTTCCACTCAATCTCAATTAAAAACAAAATCCATCCAGGGTTTTTATCTTTTTCAAATGCTAATTAAATTTAAGTAAATGAGAAAATAAGTCTCAGCTTTTAAATAGATTAAAATCAACAATATAAAAAAGAAACTTATCACAATTAAAACTTTTTTTAAAATTAGCATGTGTTATGGCACATGCTCTTAATAAATAAAAAAAAGTACAAAAATTTATAAATTCAATTTCTTTCAGAATCTTTAAAATTGTACATTCTAATTTTGAATTTTCTGATGGTGCTTTGAAGCAGATAAAGCATTTGGTTCAATATATAGAATCAAAATTACCCAAGTTCATAACTAAACATGACTAGACAAAGAAAATAAACTTTAAAACACAAACTATGGTTTCACTGCTACAAGCAGACTTCTCAAGTGTAAAGAACTAAAAAAATAATAACAAATTTATATCAAATATTACCCACAATTCCACATACATTTCACACCACCTTAATATTAAAAGACTTATACATTTATAACAATAAAAATTCTTTAATTTCTTTTATTTGATTTCTTTCAAAGAAAACCTGCTTAGACTCATCAAAACTAATAGTGTGATCTTCCATGAATATATAACACATAACTGATGCATTTTTATAGGTTTTTTTTTTTACAAAACAAGAGTTAGTATATACTACTCAAAGAATAGCCTTTCTATTACAAATTTCCTTTGTATTATTTAGTAATAGTTTTAACAAGGCTGTAAACCTTAGCAATGAGCGTCTGAAAAAATCGTCACTAGGGACCAAATTATTTGAAATAATACCCTTTTCCAAGCAATTTTTTTTATTTTCAAATCAAAGTACTATTTTAACTTACAATTCTATAAGAAGACAATTTAAAAGTCATAATATCCATGAAATAGGCATAAACATTAAGCTTTAATATTACCAAAGAGTGATCAATTACTACTAATCAATAATTTCCAAGACTAAACAATTTTTTATAATCCTATAATAGCACTTATGTTGGGGGTTGAAATCCATATAAAACATGGGTTTGAAGTAAAAGGGGACATCTAAACTTCAACAAATAACTCCCAACAAAAGACTATTATAGATTTATGAAAAAACTTGCTTACCTTCAGGAATTGTCAGTTAGAAGCAATTAATAATTTTTTAGTAACATTAAATGTTAAAGTTTATTTCTATTTCATGAATATTTATCTCATTTCTATTCATTATTATAATAGCAATTCATAGAAACATTTAATTCAACATATACAACTCTCTGGAAAAGATAAAAATATTATTTGCATAATGTCAAGAAAGATGCTATTCATTCACATTTTCATACCTATAAAAATAGTTTTCTGGGTTTAAATTCATATAAGAACTTGGGTTTGAAATAAAAGAGGATCCCTTTTATTTTAACAAAACACCCCTAAAATGATATAGGCTTATAAGAAAAACTTGCTTAGCTTCAGGAATCATTAATTAGTAGTAATTGATAATTTCTTGATAATATGAAAAGTTAAACTTTATCTCTATTCCATGAATACTATCTCATTTCTATTCATTATTATAATAACAATCCATGTAAACATTTTATTCAACATATACAACTCTCTGAAGAAGTTGAAAATATTATTTGCATAATGTTTCATAAGAAAATAGATAAACTAATAATATTTACAACACATTTTTTACTTAAACTTACAATTTAAGCAAAATAATTATATTAGAATACCTTACAAATCTAACATTGATTTAAAAATAATTGATTAATGAATTAAATGAAAATAAAATTATCACTCAGGTATCTTTGATTTTCAACATCACTGGAACTCAAAAGGTAAATAAATGAATACATGAATGTATAAACACTTTTAACATATTTTGAAGACTTAAATGAAATTTTTTTTATTTTTTCACTTCACACAGATAAGCAAATATTTTGTGATTATTTCAGAGTATTTTATTCAATGGCTTTAATGGATGAGTTAGTTTTTTTCTTTTTCCTTGAACAGTTGTCTTTACTTTTTTTAGATATTATTTTTTTAAATGTAAACCTAACTGCAGTTTTTGTAATTATTAACGTTTTTATTATTCAATCTAAAAGTTCAATTTTTGCCATTCTTTTCAAATTTTATAGCTTTTCTTCTTTTTTTTTTCTCATATGTCATAGCATTGGCCGGGATGCGAACCCACAACAGTCTGCAACCAACTACCTGCTTGCAAGGCTGCTGCGATGACCTCTCGGCTAACAACGCTTGACAGCTTTTCTTCTTTTACATAATTTTTAACTCTACACACAATAATTAAAAGTATTTGTTATTCATCAGTTATCTCTATAGGTAAAAAAAAAAAAAGCATTTTAAAATTTACTCTGGCTTTTTGGCTGAATCCGCAGGCATTTTATTAAGGAGGTTTCCAGAAGTTTATATCTAGGTAAGTTTCAAAGTAAACTTACACCCTGATAACTGGCACAATTAATACAACCCCCCCCCCAATTTTTATCTTTTTTTTTTTTAATTAATATTAAAATTTAATATTTTCCTTCTCCAAAACAAAAAACAAACCCTAGTAAAAAAATATTTTCCCCAAAAATTATTATATCAAATCATATAATTTTAAAAAAATTTTTAAATAATTTTTTAATAATTTTAAAAAACAAAAAAAATATTAAAAAAATTTATTAATATTTATTTATTTTAAAATATTCAATATCAGCAAAAAAAAAAATTTAAAATTAAAAAAAAAAAAAAAAATTTAACATATAAAAAAATATATATTTATATATTTATTTTTACATAAATTTAAAAAATTTTTTAAAAATTTTCAAAAATTTTTTAAATATTTTTTTTTTTTTTTAAAAATTTATATAAATTTTATAAAATTTAAATAAAAAATATTTAAAATTTATATAAAATATAAAAAACTAAAATTTTACTTTTTTTTTTTTTTTTGATTGAGTTTTTTTTTTTTTTTTCCCCACCCATACCAACTTCTTTTTGTGCGGAGAAAAACAAAAAAACACACAAAAAAAAATCCTTCTTTTTTTTTTAATTTGTAATTTTTTTTTTTTTTTTTTTTTAAAAATAAATCGAAAAAGAACCCCACCCCACAAAAACTTTAAAAAAAAAAAAAAACCAATTAAAAAAGAATTATTTTAAAAAAAAAAATGGGAGAGAGAGAGTGATGAAATTAGAGGGGGGGGCCCCCGTAAAAAACAGTCTTTTGGTTAATACAACTATTTAAGTCTAATGCTCCATTCTTAATTTCCCAATAACACATTGATTTTTTTCCATAATGGTATAATTTTACAATAAGTAATGCTTTATACAATGATATTGTTTGTTTTTCTTCCTTATTTGCATGGTGGGCTATTTGTCATGGTTTTTACTGGCAAGGAATTAAAAGTCAATATGATTTTTTTTTAAATTACAGTTTAAATTACCTCTAGCTATGATACAATAAAATCAAATAACAAGTCCATATTTTTTTTAAATGTTAATTTTACTGCATTTGGATATTTTTAAGAGTACATCATTTAATTATGACCCACTAAGTCAATTAACATTCATTAACTTACAAATCTGAAAATGTACATTTATAAGCAGGATAACTCTATTACAAACCAAAAATATAAGAGCGTATTTATATTTTCATTTTTTTTTTTTCAGTTTTAAATATTACATTATTTAACAATCATTTTATTTTACTAAAGAAAATGCTTATTTATAGGGCTACTAAAATATTTGATTTTAAATAACTTATAATATAAATTAATATCTTTATTTTCAAATAATTATATATATGAATTTTGTCTACATTCAGTTTTTATTTTTTATTTTTAACCTTCAAATGTCATGAGACTAATTCATCTCAATCTATAGATGTAAATAGAATTCTATATATTTTTTTTCTATTAATTAACAATATTATTGATTCTGTCAGAGAATAAAACTTATTTGATCATTCCTAAAGCCATATAATGCACATCTCTCACTTTTCATTACCCAATGCTCTTTAAACTAGACATATAGTTCTTGGATGAGGCTGAATGATGTGATAGTCCAATAATAAGTTATGTTTTATGTAGATTTGAACATATCTTTAAGCAGAATTAAATAAGATTTATTTTTTTACTAAGTTCTTGTTCATGTATTCTTTATGGTTGTGGTTGCCATTAAGTGCCAATTATAGTAAAACAATGAGTAATACCATTATTTAGTTGTCAAGCATTGGTGGCCTAGTGCTTAGCATAGCTGCCTTGCAAGCAGCTGGCCTGGGTCCACTTCCCGGTCAATGCATTTGACATATGAAAAAAACAAAAACATTATTTAGTTATTTAGTAGTGTTGAATCTTAAAAATATTTTGTGTTAATGTTACATATATAATAAAAATAAATACTGAGAAGGGTTAGTGACTTTGACTTTACAAAAAAACTAAATCATCTACCATAGTTTTTTTTTTTTTGCCTTTTTATATTTCAGTTGAAATGTTATAGATCATATTACAATTATTTAAAACCTTTTCTTTTCTTTTTTTTTTTTCATATGTCATAGCATCTGCTGGGGCGCGAACCCACACCCATCTGCAACCAACTACTTGCTTGCATGGCAACCAACTACTTGCTTGTATGGCGGCTGCGATACCTCTCGGCTAACAACGCAAGACACCTTTTCTTTTCTTACAATTCAAACTTCAACATTTCTACAAATATCATCATAAAAAATAAAATAAATAAATAAACAAAATGTAGATGCACAATAGGCTATATATAACACAATTAATTTCTTTATACGTTTCATGATTTATATTTCTTATCTTCTTTTTTACAAAGTAGTATATCATAAGATATACATTTCTGATTTTCAAAATTTGAAATGATTATATTATATATTTATATTTGTTAAATGGCATGTAAGTTTCAATACATTTTAAAATACATTAATTTGAAAACAAAAAATATACATATCAAATACTTTAAAAATTTTTAAGTATAACTTTAGTGAATTTTCATTGCTGAATACTATTGTCAAAAGCAAGCATTATATTCAAAGCAACAACTAATAAAATGTTTGTTGTTGTTATAAGTATAATGATTTCCCATGAGAATAGTGTTCAATATCACAAATGAACTAGTGTATTATATATTTTCAGGGTTTTCTTTGAATATACATTATTACTCTCCCTTATGTTAAATTTTAATGATAGAATTATCATAGCCATTTAAAATGCATTAAAAATTAAAGTTTAGTAATTTTTAAAAGATTTAATTATACTTCAGCTATAAATGTTAAAAATGCAAAACCATAAAACAATACAATACTAGATTAAATTCAAAATTTTACCAAAATCCTTACACAACCATGGTTTCATCTACTACAAATAGACCTTCTCAAGTGAAAATCAACCTAAAGAAAAAACATATATATATAAACAAACAAACCTTCCCGTAATTCATTTCAAACTCCACCTTCCCTTAATATCAAAAGAAGTCTTCATAAGATTGATAGCCTCAGAATCAAGGAGTTTTATCATCAAAGTCTCCTTTATTCTTCTTTTTAACTCATTCTTTTCATAAAAAATAACCGAAGCATTGTTAAACAATATTCTATGACCTGTATTCAATTCATGAATATATAAAGCTGAGTTAAGATACCTATGTTTAACTCTACTTATATGAACCTCAGCTTTATATATATTCATGAATTGAATACAGGTCATAGAATATTGTTTAACAATGCTTCAGTTATTTTTTATGAAAAGAATGAGTTAAAAAGAAGAATAAAGGAGACTTTGATGATAAAACTCCTTGATTCTGAGGCTATCAATCTTATGAAGACTTCTTTTGATATTAAGGGAAGGTGGAGTTTGAAATGAATTATGGGAAGGTTTGTTTGTTTGTATATATATATATATATATATGTTTTCCTTTAGGTTGACTTTCACTTGAGAAGATCTATTTGTAGTAGATGAAACCATGGTTGTGTAAGGATTTTGGTAAAATTTTGAATTTAATCTAGTATTGTATTGTTTTATGGTTTTGCATTTTTATTTTTTGCTACTATAGTGTTAGACAGTTTTGGTTTTTTATTTATGTTATATTTGTTTAAACACCAAACATATTTAAATATATTCCCAAACATTTTAAATATGAAATGTTGCTAATTTACTTAAGATTTAGTTAGATAATAAAGCCAATTATTCAAGGCATTAATAGGTTTATAAATTTAATGATAACAATCAACACACTATTAACAATCTCAACTTGTAATCATGGCGACCTCCTTTAACCTTTATTGTCAAAGGAGTTGGTTGTCTTGACAATAGGTTGAGATTGTTGATAGCTTAAAAATTTAGTTATACAAATAAAATACTATTATTTTGAAATTCTTGTTTCCAGTACTTTTTTTGGACTTGTATATTGGATTTCTAAAATTATTTTAATTTTTCATTGTAAATTAAGGTCTGCTTTGATATGAAAAAACAGGCAACATATTGTAATTAGACATTAATTTATGAGAATTTACCTGAATGTTTTTTTTTTTAACTTTTATTTATAAATGTTTGTATAAAATACCTTATTTATTATAAAAAATTAAAAATCAGTTTTGACATTTCTTTATGTAGTAGAAGTTTTTGAATAATAGGTATTCAGATTAATTATATTTCACTGGCAGTTGATATAACATATATTTAATTATTATTGTTTAAGCTGTTCAGCTTAAAACCACATCCCAAATCTTTCTGGTATTTCTTTCAGAATGTTTAAAACATTTTTGGAGAAAATTTAAAATCAGTAATTTTAAATCCTTTTTCCTGAAGCTTCATCATTAGTCTAAGACTAATCTTAATTAATAATGATGATCATACTTCTTAAGGTTAATCATAGTTATAAAGTAAAAGATAATTTAAATAAAGTAATATAAATATTTAAAATGTTGTTATAAATCTATTTTTCCTACTTTAGTATATGATATACAATAAAGTTTATTTTATTTGCTAATTACATTCTAATGAGAAACTTGAAAGGTATACTTTTTTTCAAAATTTAGTCATTAGAAAATAAGATGTAATTAGCATGATTATAAATATATATATATATATATTTGTTATAATTATAAGAAGAATGGCTTTGACCCTTTCCACAGGTGCTTTAGATATTTATAATAGCCAAATGATTTAATTTTTTTTTAGGTATATAGGAAACTCTCAAATCTTGATACAAGATAAGACCTTTATAAAGATAAGAATGTCCATCTTATCTTTAACCTAAATGTACATTTATATAAGGTAATCTGAAGCATTTTGATTTGAGAATATGAAGATGTTACTCACTTCACATTTAAATCCAATATTTCATTTTTGAAAAATTAACATGCAAAATCTTGCAATTACAATGATTTAATGTTATGATCTTTTTAATGGAAATAAGTTAAAGCCTTTCTCCTTATAATTACATACTGCCTGTGCACTCAATAAATAATTAGATTATATTAGTTTCTATATTCCCATTAATCCATTAAAAAGATTGTAACATTAACTCACTGTAAATCACAAGATTTCACATGTTAATTTGTCAAATAAAAAATAGTGGATTTAAATGTTAAGTGAGTAACATCTTCATGCCATCAAATCAAGATGCTTCAGATTGGCCTATATAAATGTGAATTTAGGTTAAAAATAAGACAGTCATTGGTTTGAGAGTTCCCTCTATAATCAAAAATAAACTACAATGTTTGGATGTTATAAATGTTTAAAGCACTTGTAGAAAAGGTTAAAGCCTTTCTACTTATAATTCCATATTACCTGTTCGCACAATAAATAATTAGAACATTATGTTTGTGTTAATTGAAAAGCAAAACAAAATAACTAAAACAACATGTTTGTTTTATTCAAAAATAGATCCCAAGAAAGTGTACATAAAAATAAAGTATTTTCTGAAAAGAAATAATTACAGATCACATCTTATAAGATAAGTTAAGCAATCAAAAATTATTGGAAAAGTGCTTGCAAAATCTAGCAGTAATAGTTTACCAAGTATCTTCGAATCATCTCTCATATGGATAATCAATTCTCTCATGAAACCACCCTCTGATATAATCTCCTAAAGAATTATTCAATTTATTGCACAGCTTCATTCTTTTATATTATTATTTATCTTTCAAATTATGCCAATATCTACAAGATGTTAAGCTACAGAATATTCATATAAAATTTGTTTACTCAAATTTCATTTACAACTTTATCATTTACACTAAACTAATGAAATCTACAAAGAGCAAGAATTAGTCAAATAAATTTATATCTAATTTTATCTTCAAAAGGAAATGATAAAATTTACTAGGAGCCAAATGCTGTGACTTTTATCTAAAAACTCTGAGAAATCAAAGCCTACTTAAACAAATGGAAAAAAGTGTCTTGGATTCGTATTCAAAATAATTAATTGTAAAGCTTGCAATATTATTGGTTTATTCATTTATTTACCTTATATATGTTAAACTAAAAGTTTTAATTTATTTAAAATAAATTACTTAATTTTATTTAATAAACCAAAATATGTCTATATAGTATTTTCTGTATTATAATAAAAAGATGCATAAATAATTATTGTAGTCAAGCATTGTTAGCATATGATAATCTGGACCAACTGATGATTGCTGGTTTTGCATGAAATACGAATATTGGTGACTATTTATCTTTTCAACATATATATGTTCAAGTGTATCAGTAATATGAGATGGAGTGGTGAGTGGTGGGTCATGTGAATGTCTATGCTCATATACCTTATGTATTACATATATTGGTACAGGTATATAATAAGCCTGTATTTTCATTTATTACATAGTAGAAGAGATATCTGCCCATCCCTTGTATATGTATTAAATAGATTATGTCCTGTACATGAGGGGTCATATAGACTTTGGGTCAACATGGGTATGACAAGAATCTCAGTCTCAGGGTGGCCTTTGAGCGTTCCATCAAAAAAGTATGAAAAATGGCTATCTTAATATATATCTGAGCACTATTGCATATATGTGTAGAGATGATAATTTGGACCAACTGATGATTGCTAATTTAGCATAAAATATGTATATTGGATAATCGTTTTCAACATATATGTGTTCAAGTGTATCAGTGATATAAGATAGAGTGATGAATGGTGGGTCATGTGAAAGTCTGTGATCATATACCCTATGTCTTACATTTATTGATACAGGTATACAATAAGCCTGTTTTTTTCAGTTATTATTTTTATATAATAAAAGGGTACAGAATCAGAGTTGCGTTTCAAGCGTTCTTTAATAATTTTTAACAATTCACATGAACAATTTTACATTCAATCTTTGTTATAATCACATAATATACAAAATATAACCTTGGAAAACATCTGATCAAATAAAGATCATTTTAAAACTAGACTAAATGTTCTTCAAAAATTCTAACAATTACACATACCTAAAATGACATCATCATTAAAAAATTATCATAGTAATGGTAAAATAATTAATATAACTGTAATACAATAGATAGATAGATAGATAGATAGATAGATAGATAGATAGATAGATAGATAGATAGATAGATAGATAGATAGATAGATAAGATAGATAGACAGACAGACAGATAGATAGATAGATAGATAGATAGATAGATAGATCAATAGATAGACAGACAGACAGACAGATATATATATATATATAGATAGATGGATGAATATATAGATAGATGGATGAATGGATGGATGGATAGATAGATAGATAGATAGATAGATAGATAGATAGATAGATAGATAGATAGATAGATAGATAGATAGATAGATAGATAGATAGATAGATAGACAGACAGACACAAAATTAATTTGTTTTTTTAAAAATAGATTTGAAGTGACCTGAAAATAAGATAATTTGATCACACCACTGATAATAAATTACAATTAGTTTTTGACAATATTTTAACACTAGTTTTTTAAAACTGATAACTGATTTTCAAAACATTCTAAAGAAATAGTCTGGTATTATATTTGTAAAGGTCAATAGAAATAAAGGTAAATATGGTATATGTCTTTGAATATACTGGCACCTCCATGTTAAAGAGAATGGTAACTTTAAGTTATATCTATACTTTTGTTTGTCCATCAAATATTAGCATTCATTGGCTTTATTTAAAAAAAAGATCTTGGTGACCAGATACAATTTTACCTAATATCATAGACATGTTAAAATATATTAGAGTATATCATTGAATGAATAACTGAAAGAAATATCTCAATCCTTCATGAATAGATTTTAAACTATTTGAAAAAACAATCTTTATCGAAATTTGATCTTTAACACATAGTTATAATATATGAGCACACTAACTACTATACCCTGACACTGCTTAAATAGTTCTGCATATTACTATTATATTCATTCAAATGGCATGATATAATAATCATTTACAGTTGAAAAGAATTTAGACCTTTCTCATGAATCTTGTAATAATGATATTATAAGGTACATGATCACAATTTTTTATGCTTGCTCATAACTGTTATTAAAACAGGCAAAACTCTCTATACGTATTGCCACTCAGTCCAAGCCAGAGTAATCAATGGATACCAGAAGGCTTGTGCATAAAATCCACATCTAGTGCCTACTCATCCAATATCCCCATACTAGTTTCTGGCTTGTGACCTTCGTCAGTGAGAAGCTTTGAATATGAGAGTGCCTACTCATCCAATATCCCCAGACTAGTTTCTGGTTTGTGGCCTTTGTCAGCTCCAAGGCTCCTCACTGACAAAGGCCAAAAGCCAGAAACTAGTCTGAGGGTATTAGATGAGTAGGCCTTGGATCTGAGAGCACTCTCAGATCCAAGATTCCTCACTGACAAAGGTCACAAGCCAGAAACTAGTCTGGGATATTGGATGAGTAGGCCCTAGATTGGGGATTTTATGCCCAAGCCTTTTGACATCCACTGAGTTGCAATACATATAGAGAGTTTTGCCTGTTTTAATAAAAGATATTATAATTAAATTATAAGTGCAAGGAATGCTAAATAAGGAAAGTGTAAGTGCAAAAGTTTATTATAATCTTATGCTAAGCCATTTTTGATATCTTGATTGATATCATATTCATAACATGATATCAATCAAGATATCATAAATGGCTTAGCATAAGATTATATACCATTTTACATTTAAACTTTTATACAATTAATAATGATATTGTAACATCATAATGACTTTTGACTAAAGATGTTATAACTTAATGCAAAAGTTAGTGGAAAACGTTGTTTGATTACAATGTTATTATTGACAAGTGTCAAACTGAATTCACAATTTTGACACAATCAATTTAGATAAATTCAATAATGATATCTTCTAATAATTATTAAATTAATAAATATCTATAGCCTAGATATAAAGTTTAAATTTCAGTTTCAGATCAATAAATCCTGAAAAAAATTGATAAATGCATGTTAAGAGATGTGACCTGGGCCAATTGAAATCTGCTGTTTCAGTATAAAAGGTATCTTGAATGTCAGTTACCATTTTCAGATAGATTTATTCACATGTTTTCAGAATGTGTGGTAGAATTGTTAAGTATAAATTAAAATAACACATGAATTTTAGAAATTAGTTAACATAGCAATGCAATAGACAGAAATATTTTATACCTCTTTTACTTATATATAATGATGAATTAAAGCAAACCAGCTTGCTTGCAGTCAATAGAAGAAATGAGCTACGCCACAAAATGAAAACAAAATCAATTCAAGATTATCTAAAAAATACTGTAAAATAAATTTTGTTTTTTTATTAATTAGTATTTAGGTATTACTTACAAATATTTAATTTTATACTTAGTTTTTAATATAATTTTTATTTTATATACTATCTTCACCTAAAAAAAAAATAATAGTAATAGTAATAATACTTTTTACAATATTTCAACTAAAGAAATCTAGTATTAATATCAGTATTATTTTAGTTTTTTCTGAAGAAACAATAAAATTGTAACAACAAAAAAAAGTGTAATAAAATTTTAAATATTTATTAAATAATATATATTTAAATTATTTGTATAGTTATAATATTTCTTTGTTAAATTCAAAATTATCATTTTAATAATATATATACATTCCACTTTTATAGAATATATGTATTAGTTAATTATCATATAAAATACACTCTCAAATGTTAATAATAGATCAAAAGTTATTTTCCATTTCTCAGGTAATTTTAAATAATCTACATGCCGTTTTTTTCTTGAGGATTGACTAAGGATATATAGATTATTTTGATATCTGTTATACTATTTAGCAATTAAACAGAAAAACTATTAATTAATATATACATTCTAATTTTATGTTAAACAAAAACATTCATATTAAAAAAAAAAAATGTTTAAATGTCCTACCTATTTCCAAGATTGATGCGATCAATAATTTAATTTCTAAAAAAAAAAAAGTAATTTAGTAACTATTATAGGGTAAAAATAAAATATCGTTTAATTTGAATGAAAAGTAAATACTAAATATGCAAATAATTTTATTAATATAAAATATTTTATTTGTGATTATAAAATAGAATACATTATAAATATTTACAGTACAAAAAATAGATAATAGTTAGATCTTTATTTGGAGATTATATTAAAAATGCAGAAAAAAATACTTCAAACATATTATTAATAAAAAGTATGATTGTCAAGGAAATCACAGATTAGATGTAACCTTTTTCTTTTGCTTTGCTTTTAGCATTCATTATATTATGCGACCACTTTTTTTATAACATTCAACACTTAATCAAATATAATATTATTTATAATAAATATATCTTTTATAGAAGTGAGAATAAAAGATTACAACATTAATGTTGTTGTCTTAAGATTTTTCAAATCTGTTTATACGTTCATTAATCCCCTAGATTTGACATCAATCTCAGGAATATTCACATCTAAATTATTAACAAAGGTTGTACAATTCATCAAATATAATTTATTTATTAGGATTAAAGTTACATAGCAATAAGGGATAGGTAAATGATGATTTATCATCCATTAATTATGTGATTAAATCATAATCTTTTATTAATTTAAGAATATATATTACAATTACAAAGTAATCTAATGTAAATAATATTTATTCTATAAAGCTTGCAGACAATATCAAATTAAATTGAAAGGCTGCAAAACTATCATGCTTATTATAATTATAATACTTATCTTACAGCCAATCAGATGTTATGATGGCTATCTGAATAGCGAACAAACCATAAACACATGACAAAGAATTTTACAAGAAAAGGGCAGTCCACCCTCTTCTCTACTTGTCTCTCTCTATATATAAGCCAGTCTGAAGCATTTAGGTTTGAAAGTGTGAAGCTTTAAATATCATCTAATGAAACCTGCTACAGTTTGATTTAAAATCTTGAACAGCTATTTCTATTTACTAAACCTCAAAAATTCAAACAATTTTTCTAAATATATAAATACCTGTATGATTTTCAATTTTTATATTTGAGGTTTATTGTTTTACAATTTGCAGCAATAAATTAATTTCCATTTCTTTAAAATCATATGCAATATGCCGAAAACCTATCTTTCAAATGATAATAAAATATAAGATGTGCTAAACATTATTTTGTTTTTTGTTTTCCATACTACTATCTAGTTGTAACTAAAGTATTATATGTGAATATATATATGATATATCTAAAATGACCATTATTAACTGGATATAAAAGGGAAAAACACCTAGATTTATTACTTGTGTGGAAGATCAACACGGATTTTT
The DNA here is from genome assembly GCA_028023455.1 of Epiperipatus broadwayi. Lineage (NCBI taxonomy): Eukaryota > Metazoa > Onychophora > Udeonychophora > Euonychophora > Peripatidae > Epiperipatus > Epiperipatus broadwayi. The sequence continues at coordinate 10,530,353 of JAQFVV010012413.1, forward strand.
TATGACTCTTTTTCACTATCTTAGTTTATATCCATTGCTTATAATTATATGTTGGAACTCCATTGAGCTTCAAAATATAATGGTTTCACAAACAGTCAAACATTTCCATACATCCACTTGTTAATAATAGCCAGTGGATTTTCTCCTTTTTCAGGTGGTTTTGTGCTTATCACTATTAGCATGGGAATGCAAACAGGAATCTTTAAGTTTGAGAATACTACATTTAAGATGAGCCTCTAAACAGCTAACATTTTCTGTTATAGGCAATATTAAGAAGAAAATGTAAATACTTATCTGTGAAGATCCTGACGATTTTTCCATTTTTTTTTTATGAAAGATAATGCTAATGAGTGATTTTCAAACATTGTACATTATCACATTAGGTTAATAAATGGGATAATTTACCATTGCCATGTAATTTCTTACTAACATAAAACATTTCTAGAGTCTTCAACAGTCAGTTTATTTCTTAGTGCACATCTTGAACTACTAATGGAACCCAAGATTTGATATTCAGAACATTTTTGAGCATTTACCTTTTTTTCTTATTGAAGCTCTACTTGCTCTCTAATTATTTTTCACAGTTATTAGAGAGTGAATTAGTTGCTTTAGTTGCAAATCCTTAGTAAAAATTATTTCAGGATTAAATAAGCATGGGAAAGTTAGTTGATTTTCTACATTCATTTATTTTATAGATAAATGTTTATACTGACTTATGTCTGATATTTTCATAAAGTCCATTTAGTATTTGTCTGAAAGCCAATGATGATGTTTTGCCTATAATATCATGAAAAAATAAAAACATCAAAAGAAGAACCTTATAAATCTATGTAGCCATATTAAATGTGATATTATAACAAATAACATAGTAATTACATCAATTAAAAATCCTAATTCTAAAACTTTGCATAACGTCAATTATATTACCTTATTAGATGTAATATCAGAAACTGAAAAAGTCACTCAAAAACTGTCATTGTGTCACAAAACTAGGTATTCTTTCTGAGGACAAAGACATTGCCAAATTTGTGATGTATGCTGCTAATTATCATATCTAAATAAGAGAGCTGCTCTCAAAAATTCAATACAAAATAGTAGCAAAAATATCCTGTACTTTGAACAAAAAAAGATACAAGCATTACTCAGGAAGCATAACAGATAGTTTACTGATTCAAAAAAAAATTATCAATAGATTACAGCTATATTTCATATTTGTATGGTCTACCTAAAATTCATTACAACAATATCCCATAATTCAACATGCTACAATTCATCACCATTTCTTCTTAAGATTTTTAGTTGTTTTATCACAGAACATAGAGTTCTTTATCACAACTTTTTAAAATTTTGTATTATTAATCAACAACATTATAATTAAAAATAAATGAATATTTGTATGCTTTTATATGAACTATTTATTTGCAAATGTACCCTGTAATGAAGCTTGGTCTATTATAAGAAAAATATTAAATAAGGATAATTGCTAACAAACTAGAACAACTCTTCTCATATGAGACCATATTGAAGCTTTTAACATTCTGCATAATAATTAAAAAAAAACAAATTTCAGTATAATCCTGAATTTTCTGACAAAATCAATGGCTGGTTATGAGTTCAACTTCATCATCCCTTATACAACATTTATATGAAAGAACTTAACAACCACAGTAATAAATATTATAGTATCTCCATTTAAAGTCTGTTTTTGCTATGATAGTGATATATCTATTGCACAGGAATAATAATGAAAGATTACTACAAACTTCTGGTCACATATGAGTAATATATCGTTATCAATTAAATTTAAAATAAATTAGAACAGAAAAAAAATTGTGATTGGTAAATTCCAATCTATGATTTACAGACCTTCCTCCTCCTTAGAAAATAACTATCAGATATTAACCAATCATGTCAGAAATGTAAAACATGGCATTATATTACCACTACAAAATAGAGCAAAAAGTATTATCCCAGAAACCAGTGATCTGGAAAAATAAAAGGCCTTCAAAAGAGAAATTCTTATAAAGAATGGCTGATATTACTTATCATTAAAACAACTTTAAATAAATAACAAAAAGTAACATGAAATGAAAAAAAAAACAATTATAGATATTGTAGTATATTCATACATATTAAGGATAGCAAACAATAAAAAAAAAATACTGAAAAAAATATAAGAGTTTTAAAATTATCACAATATGAGAAATATTAATCTCTGCAAAATCTAAACTTGAAATGCTAAAATGTGAAAATTGCATTTATAAAATAAGTTGTGAATGGAAAAGAATATATATCAGTGAAATGCACTCTCTTTGGAAAATGATTAAGAGAGCACCCATAATAATTAAAAAGGAAATATAAATATAATAAATACAGTAGAATAACTCTACACAATTAAAAATGCCTATATATCCAGATATTTTATTCTATTCTCACTATCTTCAAAATTAATAGTCCATATCAACCCATCAATATCATTTAATATAATAAGTAGTTTTTGCACTATCATATTTGCTCCAACAATAAGCCCATCATCTACATATCTAACCATGGAATAACCATATTACTATATGGCATGGCATAGTAGATATTCTAGATTAAGTATATAATAATATCAAGTAATATAAATATAATAAACAAAATATACTAGAATAACTGTACAAAATTAAAAATGTCTGAATATCTGGATATTTTATCATATTCTCACTCTCTTCAGAATCAATAGTTCATGTCAATCCATCACTATCATTCAATTTAATAAATCATTTTATTAAATTAATTTTCATATTTGTAGAGTTATTCTAATGTATTTTGTTTATTATAATTATATTACTTGAAATTACATATTTAATCTAGAAAATCTACCATGCTATGGTTGTTCCATAGTTAGGTATGTAGGTGTTGTGCTTATTGTTGAAGGAAATATAACAATGCAAAACCAATTTATTAAATTAAATGATATTGATGGATTGAGATGGACTATTAATTCTGAAGATAATGAGAATATGATAAAATATCTCGATATATAGGCATTTTCATTTTGTAGAGTTGTTCTAGAGTATTTTGTTTTATATATATATATTGTAATGGGCACATACGTACGTTACATTATTTTTTATTAGTAAACAAAAAAAAAAAAAAAGTTTGCCAATAAAAATTTCTTTTTTAAGAATTAAAAACTGAAAATTAAAAAAATCATCTTAAACTCGCATATATATAAAATCGCACAGATAAATAATTATTAAAATAAAACTTTATTAAAAAAAAGAGTAGTTTAAACTAAATTTTCAGAAAAGATTTAGAGATAAAAATATATGTTTAAGTTTGAAAACAAGTTAATTAATCTTTTGTAAAATGGAAATGATTATTTTAATTAGTAAACTAGCCTTTGGGCATTTAAATGTATAAGCATCGGTCAGATAGGAAAACAATAGAAACTTTTAGCAAATGAAAGAAATCCATCGGGAAATCAGACCTCAATGAAAAGGTTTTCACCATTATGACGTAATGTTGAGTTAATCCACAAAATTATTATAAAAGAAAAGGTTTGAAAATAAAAGAGAATTAGTTATTACGATGTGACTATATGTGTTAGTGTGGAGTTGAAGGAGAAGGGATTGAAAAGATGCACTCTTCAATCCCTTCAGTTTTGTTAAAAAAAAAAAAAAGAGAAATGACATCGTTTGTTTTTCTACATTAAGGACCAACTAAACTAAAAGACCTCCGGATAAATAAATAAAAAAACAACGGCTAACTCAAACAATCCTTTTAGGATGGCATGGGAATTCATGTTCAAATGGCAAGCAACAGATAAAGATGAACTGTTTTAAACCATAAGAACTTTATAATTAATGAACATTAAATTAAAAACTTTCCGTATTTAAAATAATTAAGAAATAGAATCCTATCTGACCAACGTTATTTATTAATTAGTTATAATTTTATTTAAGATATTTCTTTTGTAAAATCATTTCCATTTATTTATTTATTTGTTCTTTAAGTTTTATTATGATTTCTGTTTTTCATTAAACTTAAGTCGGGCGTAAATATTAAACTTAAGTCGGGCGTGAATGGCTATATAGATTTGTAAAGTTATATTAGGGGAGGGTAATCTTAGGTTATTCGTTTCATAGTTGAATTAGGTCAATGGATTGGATATATTGGTGTAATTAGTAGATGTAGTATGAGATTCGCTATAGGCAGAATCGCTATTATATGCCGCACACTTCCGTTTTGCCTATGGAAGGGATTATAAGATGTAGAATGCTGTTCCTTTCGATGGAGTTTTTTTTTATCACTCTTCTTGTCTGATAGATGTAATATTCCTATCTGATGAGAAGCAGTTTCTTCTCTTAACCTAATTGTGCTGCCGTATTCGTATTACATTGAACACATCGATATATCAGATGGATTGAAGTTTGGTTTGACTGCGAACCTTTGGCCTAAGGTTAAACAAGGATTGAATATTTTCTTTTCAAATGCAAATCTATGTAGTCTATTCATACTCCATTCTAAATAAAGATGCATTAAATTTAAGTTGGGTATAGACACTTGCATGGGTTCATGACCGTTTGATTATGTTTTTGGTTTTCATATTCGATCAAAATATATTTAGACATTCGGTAAATACTGATACCTTACGGTGAGTATCTAAAATGTATTTATTCAGATGTCTTTTAAGTTATTGGTGTTAATGCAAGCATCTTATGGTGAATGCTATTGGGTTACTTATAAATTTCCCTCTGCAATTGACGGTATCAATGATTTTGTATTTTGATCGTTTATGTTTATTTTGAAATGTTTTTGACCGTGGAATCTATGTAACCGATCTATACTCAACATTTTTAAACAAATCTGTGCGAACTAATAATAGTATAAAATTTAAAATGTAAATTAAAAATCTAAAATAAAAGTAAAAATAATATTAAATGTTAAAGTAAACATATTAAAATAATAATGTTAAATCTTATATATATATATATATGTGGGTAAATAAATTTTTGTATGTTAATTACTGGCAGTAGCTTATTTTATTCCTTTTTTATATATTCTTAGATAAAAATTTATATTATATTATTTAATCTCTGCTACTCCTTGAGCTAGTGACTTGGGCTAATGACCAGAATCAAAATTTAAAAAAAAAATTTTTTTTTTTTGACTTACGTATCTGCCTACTTTATAAATTTTTCTAGGTTCAAATGCCTAGATGGCGCCCTGTAGTGCAGATCACATTAAGTTCTATTCTCCAGATCGTTATAATATATATATATATTAGTAGATTATGTATATACCAAAGAATATATATATTCAACTGAAAAAAGACAAAAATATTGGTCAGAGAGAGACAAATGAAGACAATTTTAAAAATCTGCTCATATGGCAATGACAAATAACTTAATAAGTCAGCCTACTGTAATAATTTATGCTTGGAAACTATTGATTAATCTTGGTCTTAAAAAGACATAAAGAAATCACAAGGACCTTATGGATAAGTATATAAAAATTTTACTGTTTCCTTAGAATGGTCTCACTAGTTAGAGTGGTACTTTAAATCTAGAATTCATAAATCTAAATGTTTCTAATTTGATTCCCATACTAATAATGCCAATTGTAGTCTAGAACAACTAAAGAGAAAAGAAAATATCTCCCCAAAGGTGTTTTGAAATAGCTCACGTGCTATTATTTATAGTTGAAGATACCTCAGAAGTTTGAACTAAATTTGAATTTTTATAAAGACATTTAAGTAAAATTGCACCATCATAAATGTTTTTATACACACCTATTGCTTAATAATATAAAATGGATAGCTATATTGCTTATGAATCAATTGCTTAAATTATTTTGCATTTGCCTGAAACATTCTTAGCTACTTTTCAGGTTTCATGTGGTTTTGAATCCTCAGGTAATAAGCATGATAAGTGATGAATACTGCATAGTATATATGAAAATATAATCAGTTGTAACACAATATCTATTACAGAATTAAAGTAGTTAAGTTTAGTATTAGTCAACTTTATCATTTTTCAATATAATTTTGCATTAAGTTATAAGCTCTCCCCAGCTATTATCTAATGATAAATAGAATTGTGATTATTTTTTTAGCTATTACTTAATGGTTTATAAATAGAATTGTAAATGTGAACTATAAAAAAATTTGTGCCATATATTCATTATTTTTTATGATGCTAATGACTTAGTCTTGAATTTGAACTGGATTTCTTTTCAAATTGTAACAGATTAAAGTTGGTTTTTAGGTAATTCTTGCAGTACCCCAACTCAAATTCTAGATGTAATTAGTCTTATATAAATGTAACATACAGAATAGTAACAAGTTAAACTACAATTGTATCGCATTTACTGCCTTAATAAAATATTTAAGAAACTCAGTTAAGCATTCTGTAATAAGGATTAATTATATTAAATAGTTTTAACTAGAAAATAAAAGTGCAAATAAACTTTTGTTGGTTTGTAAAGTGCGGATTTGTCAATAATTGTAATAAGAAATAGACTTAATTGTAATTTTCTTCTGATGTTAAATCTATTTATTTTGCTTTTTATTTGGAAATAAACTTTTATTGTAAAATTAACAATGTTATAATTTTGACTGTGATCCATTATTGAGAATAATTATACGTTTATATAGCTTATAATAAATTAAAATTTTCTTTAAAAAATTGTATTTTATAGATGACCCTTGTATAATATATTAGGTTATAAGAAACTAGCTTCTACACTATGCTTGACTTTTTTTTTTTATGTTTTACTACTTTTTTAAACAAATTAATTGTTAATATAGGATTAACAATGTTCTGATTTTGGTGATTACATATAAATCCATTTTCAAATACATTTTTTTTAAAAAAATTAGATAATTAATTCAAATATTTATGATAAATAATATACAAGTGCTGAAAATACTTCTTTGACTTCAATTTTTCTGACTGGACTTTACTGGATAATACTATTTAAATTATAAATGACAAAATTAGTACTAATATTAATCCTTATCTGTTAGAAATTAATACATTTCTTCTGAGGCACAAATACTTAATATTAATGAAAGAACTGATAATTTGTACACATATATCAGTTATTCACAGTTATTCATTAAAAAAGATATGTGTACATATTTACTAATATTTAATTCATGCATAGATATTTTTGTTTTATATATAAAAAGTATTAATAATAACATTTCCCCCTATATATGACGTCATTATTGTATAACAATACAAACATGAATGCAACTACAAATTAAATTGTCATTATGGGGATTATGAGAATATATATTTTTTTAAATACTTCCTTGATCAATTTGATCCTCGATAATTTTTAATGTGCATAGCTGCCATGGAAATATTTGTTTAAATAAGATTGCTTTCATAATGATACTTTAATAATTTTAGACTGAAGTATTATTTGAAAAATCCATTAGAAGTTTTTTTATATTTCCATTACTTTTTTGTTAGCTTATTCTAATGTAAGCTTTTTGTGACTTATATCACTCTTATTTTATGAAAGGATGATATACAGCTAATTTGAATATTTTATTTTGACATAAAGGATTAACATATCCTTTTAACTATATCCATATGTGAGTTAGTAAATTTTACTGGTGTTTCTATTTTTCTTAAAAAGCCAATGAAGGAATTTATTATCCAATTATGTACTTATATGCTGCATGTACAAATTTTCTTTTAATAAATTTTTTAAGAGGCGTTTTTTTTTTTTTTTTAAAATAGTATTAGAATAATTTCTTCTTTTCCTGATAGCAGAACATTTTTTTTGGAGATCTTGAATTGTTTAATTCTGCATTTTAGTATTAAAAATAAAATGATATAACTTAGCGAATTAAAAAAAAAGATTTTTAAAGTAGAAAACAACTTTAAAATTATTTTTAAATAATTGCTTTCAATTGTTTCTTTTGGTTAAAAAAAAACATCTTTCTTTTCTTCCAGATCAATACTGACATAATAACTAACCCCAATTCTTAATACTTCAGTTAATAAGACTTAAAATAATTTTGGCTTGATTCAATCTTTTGAAATATTTTAAAATTTGGGGGTGGGGGGAGTGTTCACAGCATAAAAAATAAATATTTTTTATACAATAATAAATTTATCAAAACAATTAAAAACTTTACAAATTATAAAATTAATATTATTTTTATTTTGAAGAATTATAAAATAATTAGCCTATAGTTGGGTGTGCATGCACATAGAACTCCCTATCTATAACTCACATATACTTCAAGAATATTTTTGTTGTTAATAAGCTAAAAAATGAAAAATGTGAGCTTTATGTTAGGAAAAAAGCAATTATATCTTTGGTTAATTAGCTACTATTTGCAAAATATGATATGTTATGGTGATGATAGCTATAATATATCTACATGGATAACACATTTCTGTTTAAGGATCAACGGTCTATTATAATATGTTATTATGTAAAAAAAAATATGACATTTTGTAATAAGTTTAACAACTGCATGAGATATTTTTTCTCTCAATAACCAGATACAATAAACTAGACTTTGAATTTAAGCTAACATGCCTGCATATGAAAGATTCTGTCAATCATCATAAAACTGAAGTTACTATAACATATGTACTATAACTAAACTAGTGTCAAATACATATAATTGTTTACAAGTGAGCTACCTTGTGTTTAAAAACTTGGACAGTTTTTGAATATCACATTATTAGATTGGAAAATATATAAAATCAAAAATGTTGTTGAACTTTAAGTTCAAATTTGATGCTCTTTATGAAGTAGAACAATATAGAAATTATTTTAAGAATATAGCATAATCATTTGTAATCATGTATTAGTATAGTATATAGAGTTTTACAAAACACTAATTTTTCAGTTATAAAAATTGTGATTCAATTTATCATTTCATTTTATTTATTTATGGAATGTAACCATATATATATATATATGATCACTAGATGGAGCTTTATCAGTAGCTCCTATCAAGCTTTTGTTTACATAAATGCCAAGAGAGATAGAATTCAATATTTTTTTTTGTTGTGTCCACCTCCAGATCAGCTGGTTTTGAGCTAGTTGGCTCACCTCAGTGAAGGGTAGGGAAACTAGAAACTAGATCTAAATACTAACTCTAAAATCAACATTTATCAAACATGTTTCTATCAGTTTGAAAGTGTAATGTCTTTAAATCCAGCTTAACAAACTAGATAGCTATATGGGTCTGAAATCAGTTCAGTTTCACCATATAGTAAAAGCCTCTGCAATATATATCATTGCAAAAACCATCAAGGGTATATTTATGATAAACAAAACAATGTATAAATTTTGTAACTTGCTTTTAGCTTGCATTTTATGATCACTAGATGGAGCTTTACCAATAGCTCCTAACAAGCTTTTGTTTAACATAAATGTACCCTTGAAGGTTTTTGCAATGATATATATTGCAGAGGCTTTTACCATATGGTGAAACTGAACTGATTTCAGACCCATATAGCTATCTAGTTTGTTAAGCTGGATTTGAAGACATTATGTGTCTGATAAATTTCATGCTTTCAAACTGATAGAAATGTGTTTTAGTATTTAGATCTAGTTTCTAGTCTCCCTACCCTTCACTGATGTGAGCCAACTAGCTCAAAAACAGCTGGTCTGGAGGTGGAGACAATGAAAGATATTGAATTTTATCTCTCTTGGCATTTATCTAAACAAAAGATTGTTAGGAGCTATTGGTAAAGCTCCACCTAGTTATCATAAAATGCAAGCTAAAAGCAAGTTATGAAATTTATAACTTTTGTTTATCATAAAATGTACCCTTGAAGGTTTTTGCAATGATATATACTGCAGATGCTTTTACTATATGATGAAACTGAACTGATTTCTGACTCATATAGCTATCTAGTTTGTTAAGCTGGATTTGAAGACATTACATGTCTGATAAATTTCATGCTTTGAAACTGATAGAAACACGTTTGATAAATGCTGATTTTAGAGTTAGTATTTAGATCTAGTTTTTAGTCTCCCTACCCTTCACTGATGTCAGCCAACTAGCTCAAAACCAGTTAGTCTGGAGGTGGAGACAACAAAAGAGATATTGAATTCTATCTCTCTTGGTGTTTATGTAAACAAAAGCCTGTTAGGAGCTATTGGTAAAGCCCAAAGTTAATAAAATGCAAGTTAAAAGCAAGTTACAAAATTTATAACTTGTTTTGTTTATCATAAATGAACACTTGAAGGTTTTTGAAATGATATATATTGCAGAGGCTTTTACTATATGGTGAAACTGAACTGATTTCAGACTCATATAGCTATCTAGTTTGTTAACTGGATTTGAAGACATTACGTGTCTGATAAATTTCATGCTTTCAAACTGATAGAAACATGTTTGATAAATGTTGATTTTAGAGTTAGTATTTAGATCTAGTTTCTAGTCTCCCTACCCTTCACTGATGTGAGCCAACTAGCTCAAAAACAGCTGGTCTGGAGGTGGAGACAATGAAAGAGATGTTGAATTCTATCTCTCTCGGTGTTTATGTAAACAAAAGCTTGTTAGGAGCTATTGGCAAAGCTCCATCTAGTGATCATAAAATGCAAGCTAAAAGCAAGTTATGAAATTTATAACTTGTTTTGTTTATCATATATATATTTATATTGGATTAAATATTTCCATGAATTGTTATTATAATAAAGAATAGAAATGAGGAGATAATATCCATGTAAATAGAAATAGTATGTAAATAATATTTTAATTTGCAAAGCTCAGATAGTTGAAAATTGAAAGAAATCAAGATACTGCCAAATCTGTAGCGTTTGCTTATCTGATAGCCAATCAGATGTCATGGATAGCTGTCCAATGACATCCAAACACACAACAAAGATTTTATGAGAAAAGGGTGGCCATTCTTATCTTTACTTTTCTTTCTGTATATCTAAGCCAATTGTAAGTATTTAGGTTTGAAAACTTGAAGCTTTAAATACCTTCATAATTAACTCACTGAGTCTAAATCATAAACATACAATGTGAACCCTATGATTTACTATGTAGCAGTTTTTATAATACATCACAAGCAGTAAAGTATGTAAATAATATTTTAATTTGAGAAGTGCAGATAGTTGAAAATTGGAAATAAATTGAGATACTGCCAAATCTCTAGCACTCATTACAATACTTATCTGACAGCCAATTAGATGTCATGGATAGCTGTCCAAATGATATCCAAACCCAAACACAAAAAAGATTTTACGAAAAATTGTGAAGATATTTAAAGCTTTAAGCTTTCAAACCTAAATACTTATGACTGGCTTAGATATATAGAAAGAAAAGTAGAGAAAAAGGTGGCCATTCTTTTCTCATAAAATCTTTGTTGTGTGTTTGGGTTTGGATGCCAAGAAATAGTATGTAACTTCTAATTGTTACCAAGAAATTATCAATTACTAATAATTGACAATCTGTGAGGCCAAACCAGTTTTTTTATTAAAGCTATAATACCTCTTTTGTTTGAGTTTTTTGCTAAAGTAAAATGGTGCACTTTTAGTACCAACTCGAGTTTTGATATGAATTTTAATCCAGATAGCTAGTTCTTTTGTTTGAGTTTTTTTGTTGAAGGTTCAATGAAAAAACTGGTTTGGCCTTAGGGATTTTCAATTAGTAATATTGATAATTTCTTGATAACATTAAAGGTTAAAGGTTAATTCTATTTACATGAAATTATCTCCTCCTTTCTATTCTTTATTATATATATGTGTGTGTGAATGTGTGAAAAAATACAGAGCTATAACCTATTGCACAAATTGTACAAAAAGTATATGATATAATGATATATATGTTCAGTATAATTTTTTTTTGTGAGAAGACTCAGAATTATAATGATGTCTGACTTTCATAGTATTTTTTTTTTTTTTGCATGTTTAAGATGAAATGAGTAAAAAATAGAGGATGTATTCTATAAAAGCAGTAGAATATATTATCAAAAAATAATAAGATGTGTAACCTATTATATATTACAAAATTTATGATGATACCAGATTTAAATATTTGTAGTTATATAAATGTTTTTATTCATATATATATATATATAAATGTTTTTAATATTGTGTTTTATAAAAGATGTTAAATATGAGAAAATTAAATACAATGCAAATGTTTTGTAAATTAAATAATGCTTATTGTATTTTCAAAAAATTACAAATTTAAAATTAATTTTGTTAGGATATTTAAAGTTGTGAACCAATATCATATAAATAATGATTTCATTTATAAAACATATTTAACTAAGCATAATTCAAATTTATAAATATATTATAGGGAAGAAAGAACTCATATCAAGGGTAGATAGTGATGACTTAATGAATTGTAAACTAGAGAAGTACAAAACAGAGATAGCACTAAAAATAAATAGATTGATTAAATATGCTATATTTCATAACTGCTAATGATTATAAACATACATAATAATAGGCCATACCTGTCAGATTTATGGTATATCTTTTTTATTAAAGGATAGAAAATGAATATACTGAAAAGTAGATAAGGGTTATATATATATTAAATAAATCATTATATAAATATCTTATATTAAATAAATAATAATTAATTAATTAATTAATGAAAAACAATTAAACATCACATGATCATCATTTCTTGGGCTTGCCTGTTTTAATCAAAAACAAATAGTTAATCCCATAATTTTCTAATTATAATCTAAATTTCATAATCTTTAGCTATCTAATGATTTAGATGTCATTTCATTAATGTGTGTGTGTGGAAAGTAAAGAATTATTTATGTGCACACATAACTTTAGTACTTATTAAATATATACCCAATTATCTCTTATTAGAAAAAGGAAATAATATTAATTTTATTTAAATCTTGTAGAATTAGTTCTTTAAAGAAAATGTATCAAAAATTTGTATCAAGAATTTCTTTTTTTTTAAAAAAAACATAAAAAAAATCAGGATTCAAAATTTGCACACATAATTAATTAATAATCAAACATTGTGATAGCTAATGTTCAATTAATTTTTTTAAATATAAGATACAACATTTTAAATTTTTACAGAAAAGAAAGATATTGGAAATTTACTGTAAACATTAATAGTAACTTTTACTTTATAAATCTTTGTTTTTGAAAGCAAATAAGTTATACAATTTTACTAATAGTATTAATAATAGTAGAAATGCATTAATAATTAAGAAAAAAAAATTTCTACTCTTATGGATTTAAAGGTAATAAATTTTTTGTTCTCAATAGAATGCACTTACAAAAATTGTCATGTGTAAAATGAATAACACCCTTTTGTAAAAGCAAATTCAGTAAAATGGAAAGTCATACAAACAACAAAAAAAATACAATTATATAATAAATTCCACAATAATGTTTATAAAGAAACAATATTAGTCAAATGTACTTAGTTACTATTCAAATTATTTAATATGAAAAAATAAAATAAGCATTGTAAAAGTAATAAGAAAGAGGGGTTTAATTTTTTATAAGTTTATCAATGCATAAAGAAGGATACATTAATAATATACTTGTAAAAAAGAAAAAAAATGTGATCACATTTGAAAAAAAATATTCAAACCAATTACATGCCATTATCCATTAAAGTAAATATAAAATAAATCAATAAATCTTACAGTGGTTTTCACTGGGAATAGTAACAGAGTTTTCAATGGAATCTTTAAAAATAAATACTTCAGCATAAAAACTATAAGAATAAAAGCTGTGAAAATAATTTTACTACCACAAATTGTCAATTAGAATTTTTTTATTCCAATGGACATCTTAATTAATTAAAGAAACATCTCAAAATTTGTAACATTATCTATTGATAGGAAGAAAAATGTAGCATTTTTATTAAATGCTTTTATTTGAGTTACAGTCTCTGTTTGTTTGTAGGCTATTGTAATTACTTTTATTATTTAAGTTAGAATAAAATTTTAAAATCAAGATTTGACAGACTTAAATTCAATAGAATTGGTTCAAATTTGATACATTAGAAAGAAATACTTGATAATGCTATATGGCATAGAAATATTTTAGATAGGTGACCTAGTTTCTTAAATATAAACCACTGGGAAAAGACAATTTTTATTATTTTGATGTCAAATTTAAAAGCCATTCTTAAAACTTTAATGTTTTAAGAAATGGGCACAAGTAATATATATAAATTTTATAGCTTGTTTCAATTAAAGAATTTGATTGAAGTTAGAATTAAGTTTTAAAATTGACATTTAAGATATTTTGAGAAAATAGAAATGGTTCAAAATTGAGACATTTCTTAGAAAGCACCAGCAATGCAATTGTGCCAATAAAATATTTTAGAGTAATTAGCTTCAGAAATACAGAAGAGTGGGTGGATGAAATTTCAAATATTTTGATATCAAATTTAAAAGATGTTCAAAAAATTTCAATTAGTTTTTCAGAAAGGAATTCAAGAGGTAAAGAAATTTATTAAGACAGTACATGGTTTTATAACAAGGGTTTGAATTTTAAATATATTAAGATCATTGGCCTTAAAAATATATCTTATAAGATATTCAAATTAGGCTATGCTAAGATAAAAATTTCTTCTTAATAATAATCCTTAGTCTTAAGTTAAACATTTTTAATAAAAATATAGATCATTAATATATATATATAAAATGAGGAAATAATGTTTAGTATCCCATTTCAATTCTTCAATTTTTTTAGATCCTGCGGACAATTTTTAAAAAAAATTCAATTGATTGTTATAAAGATTCTACCATGTTTTATTCTGACATCTCAAGTACAATAAAACAAACCATATATAAAATTTCCAAAGCATCATTACTCTGTGATAGAGTTGTTAACCATAATTTATTTTCTAGAAAGAAAGGTTTTCACTGGCAGTTATCGAATAATAAAAAAAAATTGAATGTTTTCAAAGCAGGAAATATACTACTTTATCTTACATCAATATATATATATATATATATATATATGGGAGATGATAATCTAGACAAACTGATGAGTGCTGGTTCAGCATGAAATACATATATTAGCGATTATTTATCTTTTTTACATGTGTGTGGTCATGTGTATCAGTGGTATGAGATAATGTGGATAGTTGAAGGGTATTTGAAAATCTGATTTCAAATCCCCTATATTTATATATAAATGAATAATTTTTTAAAAATATATATTAAACTTCCATAAGTAATAGTTCTGCTGTAAATAAACATCAATATCTGGCAATTTTCAATTTGAAGTGTGTCTTGAAGTGCAATTCAAGTTAAATTGAATAAGCAAATTCATTCATCATGGCTTTCTCAAAAAAGTAATTTGCAATATCAATTTATGTTTGCTGAAAACATTCTAAATTAAATATCCACATTCTTGAAAATAAGTTATAATAAGAAAACAGTTTGCTAAAAATAAAATCCTTCGTCATGCATTCCATAATAATTATTGTAGTAAGCCACATCTACTGCATAAATTTTCATCTGCAAAAATAATTATGGACCACTATAACATTTTACAGACTATGTTGGAAGAATATTATAATGGTATAGTTTGTTTTTAATTGAACATACATACTGACTTTGGCAATGCAAATTTATATGTGATCTTGAATCTCTAAATACCGATTTTTATCTTCTAAGAATACCAATATTGTCTATTTATTTAATCACTTCTGGATGATTAATTGGATTAAATAAGTTTCACTTACCTCCACAAAAACTTCTAAGCATGCTTGTAACTTAAAAAAAAAGAGTCAAATATTACCAGTTTGGAACCAATATCCAGATTATGAGCATGACTGTTAGCGGCATTCACAATAATACACTACAAGAACTTTGAATTTAATATCAATAATTATTTCTATGCCATTAATTGATAAGTTATCATATAATTTTTTTATTGGCACATCAAATAATGAATGTATTTTTTACTATGTATTTCAATAAATCAAACACCATTGGCTGAAAATGTATTTATTAATTATTTCATGTCTACAAATATGTAAAATCATTTTACTTTTTTATTTTTGTAAAAAATAGAGTGATAAATATGCAATATTTTATGTTTAATACATATAATATATTATTTTAACAATTAACAGAAATGTGTTTCATTAATATATTGGGAGAGAAATAGAAGAAAAACTAGATATGATATTTTTAATGTAATTATTATTGAATACAGACTTCTTAGAATAAAAGTGAAAAACAAAACTTTTCTTCAGGAAGAACCAGCTCATTTAAGCAAAAGAAATCATTAGAAAAATCGTTCATTGTATAAGAGATAATAATTCATGGAAATAAGCCAGGAAATTAATAAAAACAAAAATGATTTATCATTTATATTTTTTTTTCATTGTAAATTTAAATATTTAAAAGTTTTTAGAAATTTAAAATTTAAATTAATATATTTAATTTTAATAAATTTAAAATATGAGTGGTAATAAATTTGAAAACTTACAAGAAACCTTTTAATAAATATTCGACTGTTTGTACAGCACATACCACATCTGTAATATTATAATGGAGGAAATACCCTCCACTCATGCACTTTAACAACTGACTTGCACTCTCACATGGGCATCGACTTTAAAAGCATAAGTTCAAAGTTTACTATATATTTAATCGCAGGTGGTTAAAAATGAGATAATATATCTCTCCTTCTTATAAATCTAATACGTTTATTCGACTAAATTAAGTTATAATTCAGGAACAATATAGATTCAAGCCCTGATCTCGGCACGGTGAGCAAAGACTACCTTCTATATATAAACAAAGCTCGGTAAAGGTTTATTTTAGTGACCATAACATAAAAATCATATTCGCCCTCTAGTTTTCAAAATTAGAAGTAAATTATTATATGAAAATCTTACGTATATGCTACTATATTACAATTACATTAAAATTTATTAAAATGTAAAAGAGAATAAAAAAATATTTACCATTTTAAAAAAATTTACATTCGAATATCAGCCTTTCAAGCTAATTGTGCAAACACTCATATATAAATATTTGAGTTGTAGGGATAAGAGGATTGCTTTTATTCCTGCATAAATACTATATCTTGTATTGGTGAAAAAGTATTCATTTATTATTAACACTCGCAAAGCGTTTGCACAATTAGCTTGAAAGGCTGATATTCGAATGTAAATACAATTGTATACAGATGCTATATAAAATAAATGCTCATTTTAAAGAAATTGAAATAATTAGACTAGATTAATTAAAATAATTAGTTTAAATTATTTGAAGCTTAAGAATTTAAACTATCTACATTTATAAATTAACAATTTAAACTATCTAGATTTATAGCACTTATTATAAATAAAAAAACCCATCGGTGTAAGCAAGAAAATGGTCATTGACTGGGCTAATTTTTGTAGTAAAGAGTGTGTCAAATATTTAGACACAAATCCGATGGTTCTCGGCAGAATGGATGACAAAGGGGAGCCATTAGTTGTCAAAATTGATGAAACTTATTATTTCCACAGAAAATATGACAGGGGAACTATACATAGAGGGCAAGGCATTAATTAGGTTTTTGGTGGTGTTGAAAGAGTGTCAAGGAAGTGCTTCTTAACAGAAGTTGCAGATAGAATGGCTGGCACATTGGAGGCCCTACTGCATACAGTAGTATCAGCAGTGGGGTATATATGCATTCGGTTGTCGACCACCAGGACAACTTCGTGCACTCCGAAGACCAAAACATACATACCCAGAATATTGAGAATATGTGAATGAGAGCAAAGTGTAAGCTGAAATTCCAATCTGGTACCAGCAGAGCTTTATTTTCATCGTACCTACAAGAATTTGCCTTCCGTGATAGATATAGCACTGCCACCTTTTTCTCCAACTTCCTAGTATGCATAGAGCATAATTATGCTTAAAAAGGTAGATGCTTTTTTTATTATTATCTTTTACATTTTAATTATAAATATTTACTGTAATTGTAATATAGGAGCAGATACGTAAGATTTAGAATATTTTAGTTCTAATTTTAAAAACTAGATGGCGAATATGCTCTGGTCGCTAAAGTAAACCTTTACCCAAAGCTCTATGCATCAGTGAACACATGCTTTTAAAGCAGATGCAAGTCAATTGTTAAAGCTAATGATCGGCGGCGCGTACTTTCTCCATTATAATATTGTATAAGAAACTTTTTATAGAGTTTTATATATTAATGGAATAAATAACACAAAATTCCTTAAAAGGATATTTCATAATAAACTTGAGTAAGCTTTTCATGTCACAATTAGATTTTGTTTATGTTGTAAAGATTATCTTAGAGACTTCCTAAAAAAGTATAATATTGCCTATTTTTATGATGAAAAATAAAATATATTGGAAAGCATATATTAAAGAAATATCAATTTTCTGCAAAAGACTTTCAAAGATGGTATCACAAAATATCAAATAAATAATAGACCAATATGTTCTATATAAGGAAATATTTGTTACAGATTGGTTTGTGTACTCATCCCAAAGCCCATCTCTAATCTAGCATTATTATTATGACTTTTTACATTTGTTTTGTGTGGTGGAATGACCATATTTATTGTTCAAGTGGCTGATATTAATGCTGCAGCTGATATCTCACTAATATTGGTTATCAATGATTCCACATTTAAATAATTTATTTTGGTATCAATCATTTTTATATAAACAAATTTGAAAGCATATGTTCAAATTTATGATGGAGTTTTAAATATTAGAATGCTATTAAAAGTCACAATACTGAAGTATGACTGTGGCAGTCAGAAAAAGAAAGTAGAAATGAATGGGTAAAGACCTTCAACAGATCTTTTTGCAAGAGCATATCATTTAGTGGAAAAATATTGAATACACTTGGGAGTCATATGAAATATCTTCTATTATTGAAGTTTTTAGATATATCAATTAAAGACTAATGATAATAAAACTGATATCAGAAATCGTACTTGTTTTCATATTGTTAGAACTTGCACTCCATTGTTAGATTCTAAAATTTGAGTAAAAAGTTTTACATGTTAATATTTAGTGTTATTGAAAAATATTATAATATAAGCCAACTATGTCTAAAGTTATTGACTTTGTGAATCAAATGATTTGCTGTTTTTAATTTTTTGCAACAGAATGATTGGATTTCACAAATGCTTAGTTTAATCAGACATATTACTACAAAGAAATTTGAACACATCCAACAAAAAATCACTTCTCACAGAATATATATTAAAATTCAGAATGCAAGAGTTATTAATATTACATCAGTAATTGCACAGGTCAAATGTAGAAGAGATCATTGCTAGTCTTTTTCAAAGTTAAAATAATAATTGCCTTAAAAATAGATTTTTCAAACACATAGGTATTTAAAAAGATAATTTTTTTAGAAAATCTACTATTTATGGTTAATTTCAACAACTATTAAAAAGTAAAAATAATCATTTACATTTTTAAACTTTGTATATCACTGAGATGTGTTGTGCATTCTGGATGTTTCATTGATAATACTTGTGTTGTCACCTTTTTTCTTGCTAAAATATTTAATTGAATGTGAAATAACATAAGCAATATTGATATTTATAAGTTAAAACTTAATTAAGGTCTGATGAAAAAGATTAAAAGTGCTTGATGGATTAAAACTGAAAAAAAGAACTTCAGTCATTTACTGTTTATGATTGAAATGGTAAATCTGATTCAGATTTGCAGTTTCACGGTCTGACGCACCTAATTATTTATTTTACTAACATTTGCTTTTTTTTTTATTATTCTACTAAAAAAACATTTTTAACTATCCTGAATAAATCCTATAATTTATTTTGGATCATAATTGTATTAACACTTATTCTATTTTATTATTAAAAGAAAAAAATTCAAATAATTAACTTTGAATTTTTTTTATATATTTTAGATATACTGTATATGTTTAAAATGCTTTATTTTTAGTTCAGGAATCCAAGATGGCCTTTTTGAAAAGATTTGTACCTCGATAAGAAGTTTAAAATAAATGTTTAAATTAAAAGCATAGATAAATTACCAAAATCCATTCACTGTGGAATCTCTATTCATTAATTAGTAGAGATTCTACATTGTTATATAAATTAAAAACTAATATAAAATTAGATTGAAATATATTAATCCTTATCGAGGTACAAACTTTCTAAAATTAGAATAAAAACAATTGCTATTGTTTTCTAAAAGATCACCTGAGGCAGCAAGAAGTAATAGATAGAGAGTGGTCTTTTTTAGACAGAGAGTGACCAGAACTAGACAGAGAACAGACAGAGTCATAGAAAGCATGCTATGATGATCGAGGAGTAAAACAGGGTAATCGCTGCTCTTTCCCTCCTGAGACCCGACATCTTCCATTATGCTGCTGCCAGAACATGCCATCAACTGCCATAAGCCATCAATGTTCACCCAAAGAACTCATCCTGGGGAGCACCAAGGTAGTCATCCAGATTTGACCAAAGTATTATTAGAATGTAAATATAATTTCGTAAAGCTTTAAAATGTCAAAAATTAATTTTTATTAAGTATCTTTTTTTTTAACTGTCTCTTTAACCGGTTCTTTTAAATTATTTATAATGTTTTTCCTTTTGATAACTCAAGCTCACAATAATTTTCTAATATTTTTAATTGAATATGAATTTATTTGTTTTATATTAATTTTAGCATGAGATTATTTCATGCTTTGATTTTATTTTTTTTTGTATTTCGACAAGCTTCACTCGTGGGGGCTCAGAGTAATTTGCTAAGAGAGCAAACTATGTTTTATTAGAGGGAGTTCAGGAAAGAATGATTTGATTTTAAAATAAAATAATTTTGATCTATTTTATTTCGCAAGTGAAGCTATGTCGAATATATATATATATATGTTAAACTAAACATGCCGTAATTTCTTTAAACAGTTTTATTATAGATTTCCCAGAATGGGATTCTGTTATTTTATATTTTTGCAATTCAAAACAGAATAAAATATGTTATAGATTTTTGACCTAGTAACAGTGCTGCTGGATAGCGTCAGTTAATTATCATGCTTTTTTTTTCAGTTAGGAAAGAGAGAAAGGGGGTGATTTTTTCGAGAATTAAATTCCTTTATTTCTATAAATATGTTTTTTTTGTATGTTAAATATTTATATAAAGTAGTTGTTTATGCAGGTTGTTCTCTATGCAGTATTAGGTCATTTTAAAGCTATTTCATTATAATTAGTTCCTATTTAATAATTATAAGATCTCGGGTTAATAAAGAATGCTCGGAGTCTCATGAATGGACCTAAAATGGTCATAGATTTTGTGATTTGGAGTTAGCTTCCATTCTTCGCATATGCCTGTGAAACGGACAGCGTGTTTGAGATAGAGTTGGTTTGTCAGCAGAATTCGTAGAGGTGAATATGAGGACTCTCTGTAATTCCTATCTCCTATCGATACATGGACATGACATGTGGACGTATCAATTTTCCTTCATTGGAATAGACATACGAGTGTCCGTAATCCGGCTCGTATTTTCTCACTTACGTTTCTTCTCTCCATTTTTGCATTCGTATATTTATTAACCCGACATTATTTTGCTTTTATTTTGCCTATCTAATACGTAAACCATAGGGAGATGATTATACCGAAAGCATCTTCGACCTGAGTAATCAACTCTTTTGTTCATTTGCATAATTAGTTAAAATCGTTTGGTTTGGCTAATTCATGGTATATTTCATTATAGGTATGATTTTAGTTGTAAGTCCAACTAAAGTGACTTGTTTGTTTGATAATTAACTGATAGATGTTTTTATTATAATCGCTTACAGTTTTAAAGTTATTTATAAGCTATGCCAGCAAGGTCCACTAATATCATAAAACATTAGTTGTTGAAAATCCAAATTATTAATTTTATAAAGATAAATAAAAATCTTTTTTTTATATATATGTTAATGGAGTAAGACGTCAAATTAGTCTTACTATAATCGTCTATTTAACTAATATCTTTTCCAATAGAAATGTTTTTTTAAGTCATTCTTATATATGTGTGTTAGGCAGATGTTTAAACCTATCGCTATATTGTAAGCTTGTAATAAATGTGCAAGGGGAATTTTGAAGTCCGTGGTCATTTAATTATGAAATAATTTTTGCTATTTTAAAAAAAAAGAGAATAAATGTAAACAAAATGAAAGATGTATAAACTTCACAAAATAAATTGTACAAAGTCAATAACGTCAATGCTGACCACTAATAAAAATAAAATAGTCAGGAACTCATATAATTATGAAGTTAAACCTATCGCTATATTGTAAGCTTGTAATAAATGTGCAAGGGGAATTTTGAAGTCCGTGGTCATTTAATTATGAAATAATTTTTGCTATTTTAAAAAAAAAGAGAATAAATGTAAACAAAATGAAAGATGTATAAACTTCACAAAATAAATTGTACAAAGTCAATAACGTCAATGCTGACCACTAATAAAAATAAAATAGTCAGGAACTCATATAATTATGAAGTTAATTTAAAAATTGTATTTTTGTTTTTTTTTGAGCTTGAGTTTAAACTAATGTAAAATAACTAATGTAGAATGTCCAATGATTTTAAATATATATATAACTAAAACAAACTTCCAGTGTTCTCGAATCATTTTATTAATTTTTATTTTAAATAAATTTTGATTTTTAAATATACTTATCAACCAATCACCCAAGTTCTCATTTAAATATAATAAAATCAAATCTCATGCTTTAAGACCCAGCTGCCGGCACAGTGAAAATAAAGGAATTCGATCGTATCGTCAAGAAAGGCTATTGATTAGATCTTTAACCTGGAGATATAGGTAAATAGGGCAGAATTCACGATGTACCTGATTTATCTATCTTGTACATGGTCGGACTCGAGGTACTTTACCTGTATTCAGGGGTTTGTTGGTTCGATATGTGTTTTTTGACCAGTACATCATTTATATTTTTTTCCGGGTTTTTGGATGCCCATCGTGGTGCTATTAGATACTTCCACACCCTGTATAATGTTGAGCATATATATATAAGGTTTTTTTTTTTAATAACACTAAATCATAAATATATGTAAGATTTTTTTTCCCCAGTTTGTATGATGTTTTGCACACACTGCAAACTCTGAATAATGTTGAATGTATATAATGTGTTTTTTGTTATGCTTTTTGGCACAGTAATGAATAATGTATTCTTGTAAAAAATTTTTTTTTTTCCTTGAGTTTTGATGCTCAAAAATGGTGGGGATTTTAGATAAATACCAACACCATGATGAATATGTTGATAAAATTAAATGTGTGAAATACACATGTAATTTTTTTGGCTGTATTTTGTGGTAGAGAATAAGAATAATGGGTCCACAAATAGCTGGTACCCAAAATTAAAAGTGTTATATGTACACAGACTCAAAATAGAAAGGAAAATATATGAGATTTTTTTTTCTATCTGTGATTTTTCTTCATGTGTAAAAGAAAAATAAACCAAATACTGTATGTTTTGGTATATAAATAAATCTTCAGTCTGTAAAATATTGTATATAAAAAAATAACTAAATCAAAATTGTGTAATAGCAACAAATGTTTGTTAATAGATACTTGGGTGAATAAATTGTTAATAATAAAGCATATATATAATCTATTGGCTGGCGCCCAGACAAAAAAATTTTCCAATAGTTTAATTTCATATTTTCAAACACAAAATAGTGTTATTTAAGATTCAAACCTGGAAGAATGAAATGGTTAAAGAGTCAGTAACAACTTAAATGTATCAATAACAACTTAAATGTAAATTAAATTATGTATATCAATTGTTCTCAACTAAGTGATGTATATGATCAATGTCAAATCTGTCCAGGCACAGGAAAGCAGCCAGAGGTAAAAAGAATAAATTTATTTTTTCACATAGGAAAATAGTTAACTTTTGGCTAAAAATTTTTTTTTAGCTGAGTGGCAAATAAAATTTTAACTAAAGGCAGTAAACAGAGCAGGTAGTAGTAGAATGGGAGATGTTTTAGGAGGGAAGGGTGGTGTAACCTGTTAAAGTCAGATAAATATATAGAGTTTTGTTTATCCCACAGTAAATTAAGATAGAGCAGTCTTGGAATAAAATTTCAAATTTTTTTTGAAGTGAAGTATAGCAAAATAATAATACTAAGAATTTTTTTAAATAAAAAGATTTTCTGTTTTAGATGGATCCCACAAAAGGACAGGTGGACGAGCAACAGAGAAATGTGGAAGAGAAGATGATGTCCATAATGATGGAAAATTCAATGATGATGATAAACAGCATTATGACAACAATGAGATATGAAATTGAGATAACAATGCACAAGCATCAAGAAGCCCTAGATCAAAGAATAGCCATCATAGAAACAGAGGCTAATGAGAAGACCACCAACAATAAAGTTCAAACACCTTCAAACGGCTCACAGAGACCATCATTGATATCCCAACTGATCCATATACAGGAGTTCCAAGGCGAGCCCAGAGGGAATCCCATAGAGCACATAGAAAGCCTGAGGGAACTGATCCATGTTCATGCAATGGATGAGGCTGAGAAAGTGGCTGTTGTGAGCCATTATTTAAAAAACCCTGCAAAGGATTGGTGGAGGTCATTAGCACAGAAACCCAAAAACTTCAAAGAATATGAACAAGCTGTGATAGAGCAATTTTGGAGTGATGAGCAACAAGAAGATATGATTCAGACTTGGACTGCTGAAAAATATCAAGGTAGCCAGAAAGGAACTTTCACCCAATTTTTTTTAAAGAAGTGGCGAAGTTTCAAACCCTAACCGCCTTCACGTACTCTGATGCATGCATTATATGCCTTATAAAAAACAATATGCCCATATGGGTCCAAAGAATGATGTTAAGCTGCCAAATTGACACCATCCCCAAGATGGGAAGATTTTTAACCTCTATTAGTGATAAAGACACAGGAGTGGAACAAAAGGGTCAAAGTAACCGGAAAAATAGAAATAACTGAGGAAAATCCAAGAACCACAATCATCCACGAAGGAGATAGATCCGGAAACAATAGCATGGGAAATCTCTTCCCAATTGTGCAGATAACAGTCAAGACCGAGAGAGTGCAAGCATTAATGGATTCGGGAAGCCAAGTATCCCTGATATCAAAAGCTTGGTTTGAAAACCTGAGGAGATTAAAAGAATTCATGAAGCTCCCAACATGTCTTATTGGTCTAACTCTGGCAAATAGACGTAAATCAATGAGTGAAAATTACCAAATATGGTTGGAGTTGAGAATAAATCAAATATCTTTAGGACATGCCTTTTTAGTCATGGATGGACTCATTTATGTCATGGTGTTGGGATCAGATTTTTTAATACAATATGAAGGCATCATTGATTACTCCCGAAGGACCTGTTACATAAAGCAAGAGGCCGTGATATTTCAGGACACCCAGAAAAATCAGGTAGATAACCGCAGCTGTATCATTCAACTGCTTGACCCGGCATTGATCTTGACAAAGGTACAAGAAGCAGTGATTGCCAATCCCAGAGACAGGAACCAAATTAAAGAAATGTTGGAAAACTATTCCAAGGTATTTTCCCAAGTCCTGGTCAAATCAAAGGTTATACCCACTGCATTAGATTAAAAGAAGAATCATATGTCCAATCCAAAACCTACTCAATACCCTTCCAATACAAAGAAGAGGTGGAGAGTCAAATTAAACAGATGATGGAATGGGGAATCATCGAACGGGGACCATCCCCTTACAATAATCCTTTAGTGGTCATAAGGAAAAGGAGTGATGACCTTCGTTTGTTCCTTGATGCTCATAAATTGAACAGCATGACCATACCCAAGAGAGACATCCCCCCACCTATCCAAGAAGTGTTTGTCCATCTGGCTGGAAAGACTATTTTTTCCACTTTGGATTTAACTTCAAGTTATTGGCAGATGGCCCTTGATCCAAGAGATCGAAAATATACTGCTTTTCGATATAACGGCCAAAGCCATGTATTCAAGAGGGTACCTTTCGGCCTTATAAACAGTGGTTCAGGATAGATGTGCTGTCTGAAACAGGTAGTCTCAGAGGAATTGCAAGACCATATGGTCTGCTACATTGACAATATTGTAATAGCTTCAAAGGACATGGAAGAACACATTAAGTACTTAGGCCTATTTTTCAAGGAGTGTCAGCGCGAAAACATCACCATTAATCTGGAGAAGAGCTGCTTTGCCCTAAAAAAATCTCATTCTTGGGTCACATCATTAGTGCAGATGGAATAAAACCTCACTCTGAAAAAATTGAAGCTATTGAGAAATTCCCAATCCCAACGACCCGCAAGCAAATCCGTTCTTTCCTGAGGTTATGTAATTTCTATCATAAATTCTACCCCAGGTTTGCACTGGAAACAACTCATTTGATTGATCTTTTACGTAAAAATAAGAGGTGGGCATGGACCACCACTCATGATCAGGACCTTCAAGTAATCAAAAATAAGTTTTTACAAGCCGTAATGCTCCACCACCCAGATTTTAACCACCCTTTCTATGTCCAAACTGACAGTAGTAAGAGGGGTCTAGGCACTGTGTTATTTCAAGTGGGTGAAAGGGGACAAAACCAAGTTCTTTATTTTATCAGCCGAACTTTAAAAGGGGCTGAGGTAAACTATGCCACAACGGAACAGGAAACACTTGCTATTTGTGTGGGCTTGTCAAAAATTCAAGCAATTCCTCCTGGGGTCTGAAGTTATCATAATTACCAACCATAGGTGCTTGGAATTTTTAAACAAGAGTTTCCTAACAAATGACCGACTCATTCATTAAAGTTTGACCCTACAGAAATTCCAGTATAGTGTAGTCTACTGCCCAGGACCAGAAAATGTGGTGGCTGACATTTTAAGCTGTCACCCAATACCGATGAACCCTCAGAACCCGGAACTGCATGATCAAACTGCCCAGATTATGGTATCCCAGAAGGAAACTACTATTGAGGATGAATTGCAGGACTTAGGATATTGGCAACAAGCTGAAAAACAATATGGACAAATAATCACTGAGCTGAAAAAGGATCTGCATGAGAGAAGTAAACATTTTCAGAAAAGACGATCACAGTACCGGCTTAGGGATGAGATTCTACAAATTAAAATGAAGGAACGAGACAATCCATGGAAAATAATAATTCCTACAGAATTGAGGACCAGAATCATACAACATGTGCATGAGAATATTGGGCACTATGGGCCTCAGAAAACTGAAGAAGCTATTAGGCGACGGTTCTATTGGCCCGGTCTATATGCTCAAGTCCTTCTCATCTTCAGGAGGTGCACCAAATGTGCTCAGAATAAATACCCAAACAAGTCCTATGCAGGACCCATCCACCCCATTACTGTAACTAAACCAAATGAACTGCTCACCGTGAACCACTATGGGCCATTGCCATCATTTCAACAGTTTTGGTACTTGCTCGTTACATATGATGTATTTTCAAAGTATGTACAGGCATACCCTGTAAGAGCTGCAGATTCGAGAAATGCTATTCGCATGCTCCAACAAAAGCAATTTCTGGAAGTAGGAACACCAGACGTAATCCTCTCGGACCACGGGACCACATTTACTTCAAAGGAGTGGGCTAGATGGATTGAGAAACAAGGACTACATCACCGGTTAACTTCTGTTAAAAACCCTCAGTCTAATCCATGTGAAAGTGTCATGAGAGAAATTAACAGGCTCTTCTGCACGTACACATCTCATGATCATCGGGGATGGGTAAGGAGAACTGATGAAATTTATAGGGTACATCAACCGTACCTTGAATGAGTCTACAGGATTCACCCCAAAAGGGCTCCACTATGGAAAACCATGCCCCGAAATATTCGGTAAAATTCAGCCAAAAGAAGATCTGGTTATCCACGCTGAAGAGGACCAAAAGGAGGCCTGTGCCCATATGGAAAGGATGGCCCAGGTAAGAATGAAAAGATATCACAATTCACCCCAGAAATTTCAAGAAGGGGATATGGTGTGGCTTAGAGCACCAAAACCAAGTAATGTGACCAAGAAAGAATTCAAAACATTCTTCCCGCTTTACCATGGTCCTTACAAGATCCAAAGAAAATGTCAGGAGAATGCATTTTTATTAGAAGGAGAGCAAGGAAATAGAGGAACTTTTAATGCCAGGCAGTTAAAGCCATATGTTTCACCAGATCCAGGAAGATAGCACTAAGTACTTAATCTAGATGGATATTTTTAGTAAACAACAGGAATTTATAACTGGACTAAGAAATGAGAAAGCATTTTGTGTGTATATAGAGTTTAGAAGAAATGCCTAATTCAAACAAATAGGACATTTCAGATTGTAACCAACAAGTAGGTAGTGTGAGAAATAGCTGGTTGGGACTCTGTGACCTGGAAAGTTTTAGAAATTTTGTGTACGTGTTAATATATATATATATGTATAGATATTTTTTTTTGTGAAGTGGGAGCGTGTGAAATGGTAAATCTGATTCAGATTTGCAGTTTCATGCTCTGACCCACCTAATTATTTATTTTACTAACATTTGCTTTTTTTTTATTATCCTAAAAAAACATTTTTAACTATCCTGAATAAATCCTATAATTTATTTTGGATCATAATTGTACTAACACTTATTCTATTTTATTATTAAAAAAAAAATTCAAATAATTAACTTTATATTTTAGATATACTGTATATGTTTAAAATGCTTTATTTTTAGTTCAAGAATCCAAGATGGCCTTTTTGAAAAGATTTGTACCTCGATAAGAAGTTTAAAATAAATGTTTAAATTAAAAGCATGATAAATTACCAAAATCCATTCACTGCAGAATCTCTATTCATTAATTAGTAGAGATTCTACATTGTTATCTAAATTAAAAACTAATATAAAATTAGATTGAAATATATTAATCCTTATCAAGGTACAAACTTTCTAAAATTAGAATAAAAACAATTGCTATTGTTTTCTAAAAGATCACCTGAGGCAGCAGGAAGTAATAGATAGAGAGTGGCCTTTTTAGACAGAGAGTGACAAGAACTAGACAAAGAACAGGCAGAGGCATAGAAAGCATGCTATGATGATCGAGGAGTAAAACAGGGTAATCGCTGCTCTTTCCCTCCTGAGATCCGAAATCTTCCATTATGCTGCTGCCAGAACATGCCATCAACTGCCATAAGCCATCAGTGTTCACCCGAAGAACTCATCCCGGGGAGCACCAAGGTAGTCATCCAGATTTGACCAAAGTATTATTAGAATGTAAATATAATTTCGTAAAGCTTTAAAATGTCAAAAGTTAATTTTTATTAAGAATCTTTTTTTTAACTATCTCTTTAACCTGTTCTTTTAAATTATTTATAATGTTTTTCCTTTTGATAACTCAAGGTCACAATAATTTTCTAATATTTTTAATTGAATATGAATTTATTTGTTTTATATTAATTTTAGAATTTCATGGTTTGATTTTTTTTTTTTTTTGTATTTTGACAAGCTTCACTCGTGGGGGCTCAGAGTAAATTGCTAAGAGAGAAAACTATATTTTATTAGAGGGAGTTCGGGAAACAACGATTTAATTTTAAAATAAAATAATTTTGATCTATTTTATTTCACAAGTGAAGCTATGTCGAATATATATATATTTCAAACTAAACATGCCGTAATTTCTTTAAACAGTTTTATTATAGATTTCCAGAATGGGATTCTGTTATTTTATATTTCTGCAATTCAAAACAGAATAAAATATGTTATAGATTTTTGATCTAGTAACAGCAGAGGGAAAGGGGGTATTTTTTTGAGAATTAAATTCCCTTATTTCTATAAGTATGTTTTTTTTTTGTATGTTAAATATTTATATAAAGAAGTTGTTTACACAGGTTGTTCTCTATGCAGTATTAGGTCATTTTAAGGCTATTTAATTATAATTAGTTCCTATTTAATAATTATAAGATCTCGGGTTAATAAAGAATGCTTGGAGTCTCATGAACGGACCTAAAACAATCATAGATTTTGTGATTTGGAGTTAGCTTCCGTTCTTCGCATATGCCTGTGAAACAGACAGCGTGTTTAAGATAGAGTTGGTGTGTCAGCAGAATTCGTAGAGGTGAATATGAGGACTCTCTGTAATTCCTATCTCCTATCGATACATGGACACGACATGTGGACATATCGATTTTCCTTTTATTCTTCGTTGGAATAGACATACGAGTGTCCGTAATCCGGCTCATATTTTCTTACTTATGTTTCTTCTCTCCATTTTTGCATTTGTATATTTATTAACCCGACATTATTTTGCTTTTATTTTGCCTATCTAATATGTAAGCCATAGAGAGATGATTATACCGAAAGGATCTTTGACCTGAGTAATCAACTCTTTTGTTCATTTGCGTAATTAGTTAAAATCATTTGGTTTTGGCTAATTCATGGTGTATTTCATTTTAGGTATGATTTTAATTGTAAGTCCAACTAAAGTGACTTGTTTACTTTGATAATTAACTCATAGATGTTTTTATTATAATCGCTTACAGTTTTAAAGTTATTTATAAGCTATGCCAGCAAGGTCCACTAATGTCATAAAACATTAGTTGTTGAAAATCCAAATTATTAATTTTATAAAGATAAATAAAAATCTTTATATATATATGTTAATGGAGTAAGACGTCAAATTAGTCTTACTACAATCGTCTATTTAATTAATATCTTTTCCAATAGAAATGTTTTTTTAAGTCATTCTTATATATATGTGTGTTAGGCAGATGTTTAAACCTATCACTATATTATAAGCTTGTAATAAATGTGCACGGGGAATTTTGAAGTCCGTGGTCATTTAATTATGAAATAATTTTTGCTATTTTAAAAAAAGAGAATAAATGTAAGCAAAATGAAAGATGTATAAACTTCACAAAATAAATTGTACAAAGTCAATAATGTCAATGCTGACCGCTAATAAAAATAAAATCGTCAGGAACTCATATAATTATGAAGTTAATTTAAAAATTGTATTTTTGTTTTTTTTTGAGCTTGAGTTTAAACTAATGTAAAATAACTGATGTAGAATGTCCATTGATTTTAAATATATATATAACTAAAACAAACTTCCAGTGTTCTCGAATCATTTTATTAATTTTTATTTTAAATAAATTTTGATTTTTAAATATACCTATCAACCAATCACCCAAGTTCTCATTTAAATATAATAAAATCGAATCTCATACTTTAAGACCCACGCGCCGGCACAGTGAAAATAAAGGAATTCGATTGTATCATCGAGAAAGGCTATTCGGGAAAGGCTATTGATTAGATCTTTAACCCAGGGATATAGGTAAATAGGGCAGAATTCACAATGTACCTGATTTATCTATCTTGTACATGGTCGGACTCAAGGTACTTTACCTGTATTCAGGGGTTTGTTGGATCGATGTGTGTTTTTCAACCGGTACATAATTAATTTAATCCCTTTTTGATCCATTGAAAATAAAATATGGACATTTTAATGTAAATATATATTTGTTGATTTTGTTTGTATGCTATTTGTATAAAAAGTGAAATCGTTGTGGTAAGAAGAAAAAAAAAAGTTCACTTTTATTTTTTATGTATTTGTATTGCTATTTACTTCTACAATGATTACTTTAGATAATATATCATTAAGCAAGGTTATATATATATCATTAAAAACCAGTCAACATTTACATAATCCTAATAAATATCATTAACAATCAACAATTTCAAACTGTTGTCAAGACAACCTCCTTTTAACAATAAAGATGTCATTCCACTTTTATTAATGGTTCAATATATATATAGACATACATACATTAAAGATTGCAACTTTACCACAGAGATTGAAATTATTGATACAAAGAAGTTTAAATAAACTTCTTTAAACAAGTAAATATAACTTATTTTGAATGTAGACTAATAAATAGTCAAATATAATATTACAAACTGCAAATATAAATTTCAAATTGCACCTAAAGTATTACTTAAATAATAAGTGTAATGTATATTGAATTATATTTTTTCATGGATTTTTCAACTGATAAAGAATGGAAGTTGAAAAATTATATCCACATAAACAGGAATAACTTTACCTTCTGATGTTGCCAGGAAGCTATGAATTATTAATTGACAATATTCTTGAGACAAAACAAGTTTTTTCCATTTACCTATAACAGTTCTATTTATGGATGAGTGATGTAAGAAGGATCTTCTTTTGCTTCAAATACAAGTTATTATAAGGATTCAAATTTATAAAGTTTTTTTTATTTTTATAAATGTGATATTTTTTATTTTTATCTTCTATATATGTAAATATTCAAATATTGTTGAAGAGGTGTGTGAAGAAAGAGTTGACTGAAATAGAAAAATTGAAAAAAATTAATTTATTGCACAAAATGAACACATAAGGATTTGGAGAGCCAATGTCATTCAAATAAGTACACAATGGGGATTTAAATACCAATGTTGAAGTACTGATGTTTTTGATAATGATGAATATAACACGAATGCATTGACGATTAATTAATTATATTTTGTATTTTGTTTTCTGTTACCATGTTTTTATTTTATACATATATATATAACTACTCAATTATGATGTAATATAATTAAAAATAATTATAGATATAATAAAATCTTTCATAAAAACAGAACGTTAAATTCTTGTAAATATTAATACAAAACTCATTATTTAATAGTAAAAAAAAAGAACTTTTTTGAGCTCTTTTGCTACATATTAGATGCTAAATATAATAACAAACTCGGCAGTAGCAACTTGTGAGAATAAATTAATTATGAGTCCAATAATCGCAATAATAACATAATTTATCATTACTTTATTTCTCAAGACAATTAAATGTACATAATTACAACCAATGTAATAATTGAAATTAATAAATCATATAATAAAGTCTTTTATAAAAAGTAACGAATTATTAAATCTTGCAGAAAGACATTATCATATATATATAAACAAAGTACTTTTTTGGTTAAACTTCAACAAAATAACTGCCATTTTCAAGGTCAAGTTTTTCAAAAACTCGTTAAAGATATCAAGTCGTAACAAGATTGATTGTGAGATAGAATATGAAATTGTGCATGAAGTAGTTGAGTATTCAGATACATGGACTAACAAAATATTTATTTTTCCACTTTAACCATTAATTGATTTCAAGCTTATATTAGAGAAAAGAGACAAAATAAATGGTCTCCACAAGGCTGGAATACATTGTGTTTCATCAGCTTTATTTAAATAAGTTAGTCTTGTTAATATTTCATTAGGCTCCCACATGGTTCTTAAATCATAACTTTTCTAAATTAGTATTTTTGCATTAAAATAATTTGGAAAACTATGATTTGTGAACCATGTGGGAGTCTACTATATTAAAAAGATCAACTGGTTTAACTAAAGCTGATGAAGCACAATGTATTACAGCTTTGTAGAGACAATTTATTTTATCTCTTTCCTCTAATATAAACTTGAAACCAATTAATAGTGAAACTGAAGAACATAAACATTTTGTTAGTCAACATATTTTGAATACTCAATTATTTCATACTCAACTTCATTCACTACATCACCCTAAATCTTGTTACTATTGGAGATCTAAACAATTGTTTTTTTAAAAACTTGACTTTGAAAATGGCAGATATTATTTCAACAAAATTTTGAAAATTAATATAATACATAGTTTAACTAAAAATTACATTGTTTATATCATATAACTGTAAAAACATTAAATATAATATATATTGCAATATATGTTTAATCTTTCTAAAATATAATAACAAATATATTTTAAAACTTCTATTGGCTTAATGCAAAGCTAAGAATATTATTTTAGTTTTAAATCTTATGAAGCAATCTTTATGATTCCAAGATGTTCTTATATATTGTAATCATTAAGATTTTTTTTTTTTGTATCAATTTTGAAATTGAGGTAAAATGATATATTTTTTATTAAATGTTATTTCTACCCACATACGCACTAAGTAAATTGTAAAAGGACGATAGGATATAAAAACATACAAGACTTTTAATAAGTAGATAAATAATTTAATGTGGAGTTAATAAAACAATAGACATGTTAATTTATGTGTTATATTAAAATGATTTATAGTAATAGCATAACTTTAACATAATGTTTGTAATTTATGTGTGTGCGCATGTATGTTTATTCTGTGCTTATTTTGTCTGTGTTAAATTTTAAAAATATAAAATATTAAGTTATTATTTTAATGTTAAAATAATGATCATTTATTATGGGGAATGTAAACAAATAAAGAAAATAATTTATTTCAATATTTGTAAATTAAATATTTATTTTAATATTTATAATTTGCATATTTAACTTTTGTTGAAATATAATATTTTTATTGTAAATATCTGTTAAAATATTATCTGTGTTATTTCAAATAAATTATTCAGAGGAATGCTCCATTTTTCTTTAAGGACTTGCATGTTAATATGTGTGTAACCATTGAAACAATGGAGATCATGACATTAAAGATAAAAGTCTGAAAAATTTGAGTGATGATTATTTAATCAATTATAAGACTAGAAACTTATAAACAGAAAAGAAATAGATAAATCAATCTCTTTCATCTGCTATTTGTCTGTCTGTGTAATGTCAACACTATTTTATATGAAATAACCATATTACAGTGCTATTACCTCATCATGCAATGCTAAACAAAAGATTTACTCAGCATTTTCCCTGAAAAAATGACTCTACATTTATGGAACATTGTAATAAATAAAAAAATGCACAAGTAAAGGAAATTGTAATATTTTCCTAGAATCGAAAATCTGCTAAAGTATTCGAAAGAACACTGTTTACCTGTCTCTAATCTTCTAAAGATAGTGTGCCAGTCAGATGATGTATGTTGGTTTAATTCAGTTCAAATACTAGGCGAAAGTACCTCAAGGCCACCCATATGCGAGATATTAAATCAAGAATACTATGACCTCTGCCCTCTTCACCTATTACCGAGTCTAATTACAAACCAGCAACATTATCTGAGACATACATAAATTATTTTCTCGCCCGGCCCAAGCTTAGCATCAGGGGAGAGACAATGGACAAGAATACTTATGGAACTAAAC
This sequence comes from Epiperipatus broadwayi, assembly GCA_028023455.1. NCBI lineage: Eukaryota > Metazoa > Onychophora > Udeonychophora > Euonychophora > Peripatidae > Epiperipatus > Epiperipatus broadwayi. The sequence continues at coordinate 10,565,364 of JAQFVV010012413.1, forward strand.
AGTGAAATGTGCATAAAAGTACTATGAAAAATGTGTTTTGCGTGCCTGGATCATTGGAAAAGCAAAATAAAGCATTAAAATAAAATTGAAAAACTCAAGCTTTTTAGTTAAATAAGATATTTAATTAATGACTTTAAAATGTTAGTAATGTTTTAATGGCCTCCACTATTCCCCCTGGATTAATGAAAAACAAATCAGACAATAAAAACGGATATAAACGATATAATACTTTTGCGGTCTAAGTCTTTTCTTCCCAATTTTAATAAAATTGTCAACTCGACTCTCCTCGATAAAGCACCATAAAAAAATCTTTCACAAAGCATTTTCTAATTTGCTTTGCGTTAAAAACAGTTTAAAATTATTTAAGATGTATATAGCTAAATAAGATATACGTAATGAGCTAATGGAAGACAAAAGAGGTGTTATCGAGGAGATCCAGTTGGCAAACAAAAGAAACTGACTCGTATTTAATTTACAAACATAAATGAAATTGGAAAGATATTTTAAATGAAAAATTAACCTTTACTTACACTGCAATGGAATATGAAATATTGATAACATGTTAGCAAAGAGGAATAGTGCAGGAAAAGGGTTAAATATAAATAGATAGATGATCACAATATATATATATATATATATATATATATATACACATCTAAGATTAGGCTAAAAGAAATAATTATGTTACAAATATAATTAAATAAAACAATTCAGAAATATACTACAATAATGCAATTTAAAAAGGTATGATCAAAAAGGGTAGAATAGTAAATAGTTCATGAGGAGAGATACAATTACCATCCTGGTTCCTTGGTCCTGTTCCCATGACATTCGTGGCTCGATCCATCCATCGATAAATATTTGTCCAGACAAGGAAAAATGGAAATACATAGCATTCTTTCAAGAAAAGTCCCATAGACATGGCACATAGTTTAGATTAATATTGGTTGGATACTATGGTATTTTGATGGATTTAGGAACCCCGGTGGCAGGCAAAGCCATTTGCCTAGCCACGATACATAATAAAATCCATCAAATTCATATGACTTCTAACTTGTGCATGTTGAACTGATACGTTGTTCTGAGGATGATAGTTGAATAACTTTAGGAGCAAAATCTGCACGAGAAATGGAATCTCAGAACATCACAGCACAGGATCTGCTTGAAGAAGCAAAGCACCAGAGAGAGAGAGCTGAGGTAATCAATAACCAATCCTTATAATAATAATCATCAGAATCATATGAATGAATGAAAAATCTGAATCAAAAAATGAATCAAAAGAGAAATCTGAATGAATTCTCGCAAGAGAAATCTGACTGACAGCAAGAGATCTCTGAAAAACCAAGTCTTTTGTTCTCTCTCCTATTTATACCTTTTTGTAAACTACCTTCTATTGTTTTGTGTATGATTTTAGATCTTGATAAGCCCCCCCCCCCCATGCTCCTTTGTTTCAAGGTAACATTTTCTAAAAATAATTTTTACATTTTTATTCTAAATTTCTTTCTTTAAACTTTGAATTTTTGTCAATTAATGGAATTTTAAAAATATTTTCTTCTAAAAAAATGGCAATTTCTGTAAAATTACCTGGAAAATTGCTAATTATAAACTATAATATATTTACTAAAAGAATAAAATAACTTTTTTGGATATTACCTATTGTGTCATGACTGCACTAATAGACTTTTTTAAAAAAAAAAAAAAATTATCATACCATTTGATCTATTGAAAAATAAGTCATTACATCATTCTTTGAGTTTTATACAAACAGAAATGCCAAAGTATGAAAATAAATTTTCCTATCATTGTAGCATCTCTTGATAATTCAAATGTATCTTTGTAAAATTTAAAGAGTTTTAAAATAATTTTAGTAATATAATATTTTTTATTCTTTATTATATTTCATTTGTTGTTATCAATAAAATAAAATTTTCATAAGGAGTTGGAGAATCAATGTGGATATGCAAATAGTTTATATTTAAATTTTATAATTATATTTAATATTAATACAGTATTTATATGTGCACATTGTTTGTTAAATTTTATAACTACATTTCATACTTAAAGCATATCGATTTTACACATATTGTTATGTTTTATTGTTTTTTATAATTTTGAGTCTTTGTATTATGTTGAAAAGTTATTAAGTATTTAAACTTATTATTATTGTCTTATATTATTTGAAAGCATTGAAGAAATGCAAGTTACATTTTGTAATCATATGTATACTTGGAGATTTGAAAAATTATCATTAGAGTTGTTTTTAATTTCCATGGCAAGAGTTCTTAGATGTAATACTGTATTATTGTGTAGTAGAGAAGAAATAAGCTCTTGACAACTTACATTGTAATTTATTATTTTTACATAACATTGTTATCACATACTAGAAGAAACCTTTTGATGACTTATAATTTTCCCTGTGATAGGTAGATATTTTGTAATGCCATGGATACTAATTGAATTACATGAATAGTGCAATAGTTCATTATTTTGCAATAAATTGATTAGAGTTTGCATAAAAGAAATGCATCAGTGCCTTCTCTATTTTTTCCATCTATCAAATATCAATTCCATATGTAATGACCCATCACTTATTGTGAAATATTCATCACTAATTAACGTTTGGTGTATTTTGATTCCAATATATTTCCTTTTTTTTTTTTTACTAATGTGTTTATTTTCTTTTAGCTTCATTTATTTTTACCTTTGTATAATTTTAATATCTACATACTTAATTTCTCAAATTTTCTAATTCAGTGTCTATCTTCCAATATTATTGCTCTCAACACACATATTTTTTTTCTTTGTTGTATTTGCTTTTAGCTTCATTTTCTACATTCCTCTATTTATTTTTAAACATCAACATGATCCTGAGTTATGTGATCATCAGCATAAATAGAGAAAATACTTTGTATATTTAAGTTATACTGGATTTTTTTTTCTTATCTTAATTATTTATATGTTTTTGTTTGTTACAATTCTAAATAACAAAAAATTGATTTAAGAAAATAGAAATCAATTTAAAATTATATTATAATCATAACCTCCTGTAAAATTTATTGTCATACTAGAATGATTTATTCAAGGGCTCATGAATCACAGTTCAAATTGTCATTTCTGCTGTTTTTATGTCACATTACATAATGAGCAATAACAATTTGAATATTTTATTTTATTTTACATTAATCATAGATTTTATATATGTGTAGTTAAATTCAGACTACTGCATGATATTACCAAAGTTCTTGTAGACAGTGCATGTCTAGATTTTATTTTCTTAGTAAAACGTATATTAAATATTTATTTGTAGAAGAGATTTATAGATAGTTGTGTCCAGTATCTTAATCACAGTTAATTATGTAAATATTCATTTAATTAATGGATATATATATATATTGTGAGGACCATGTAAAGTCGTCGACACACATATATATTTATTAATAAAATTAGAAAGTAATAAAGGTGAAATAAATTAGCTAATAAATTTTTTTTTTAAAAAAAAAAAAGAAAGGAAAATAAAAAAAATTGAAATTCTAATGTCAAATTTACTGTGGATTTGTAATAGTAAGAGAAGGGGAGGGAGGCGCATAAATAAAGAAATGCGTCTCTTTCTCTCTTGTAAGTCAAATGCTAGAAAGTTATTTTGTTTATTGTGGGAGAGGGGAAAAGGAAGCATAAAGAAATGTGTGTCTTCTCTCTCATTAAAAAAAAAAACTAGATAATAACAAATTAAAATAAAATGTAAAAACAAATGTGAAAAAAAAATGAATGAATTGTAAATTTAAATAAAATGTAATATGTGATATATAAAAGGAAAAACAATATGGCCCTAGGTGTGAAAGTCTGTTGGACAAATTAAATTCCATGGACAAAGAAATGTTATCAATGGAAGATCTTTGCCTGATCTGTTAAATTAATTGGGACTTACATTCCGGCCACTAATTAAATAAAGAAACATAATGATAAGAATTGGTTGGAAATCTAAGTCTTAATTAAAATTTTTTAAAAACAATGAACAAAAGAATGAGATTAAGAAAATTACAATTTTTGTCTGGCATTGCTAGTAGAGACTTTAGAGAAGCAACAGCTAAAAGAAAATGGAAGAAGTGTGTGGCTAGTGGCGTTAAAGGGACATGGGTTCAGATTCAAGCTGTCTCATCACTGACTCGCAATGTAAGATCTTTGCCTGACCTGCTAGAGGGACCACCGCTTCTGTAGCTGTCAATTGAAACTCAACCTAAAGAATCAACCAGCAAACTGGATGAAAATAACCCCACAAACTGAGGAAGTTAATGGAGAACCTAAGGAATCAACAAGCAAAACTGGAATGAAAATAACCCCACAAACTGAGGAGGTTAATCAAGAGCGCTCAGAAGAAATACCCATGGGACAATTACAACAAAGCCTAGGTAAAAGCATGCATGCATTTTCATTTGTCTACTAGTCATAACTAAATATAAAATTAATGATTTGATAAAATAGAACTCTATCAACAGGACTTTAAGAACTTTAATATCTGATCTATTTTCATATGTTTATTATAGCCATGTATTTTATAAGTGTGTGTTTATTATTATTATTATAATGTAATTTTTTTATATAAAGTGTGAATATTATTATTAAACATATTTGTCATTAAATTTTGTATCCTTGCTTTATTCTCCTATCACCAAGCTACGTCAGGGGGAAACTGTAAGTAGTGATTAAAGGGGCATACTGATTTGTTTAAGACATTCATGCGCTGCTTGTTCGTGCGAAATCCCAATTCTAAAAAATAAATAGCAAACACTGGACATTCGTTAAGTTTCTTTGAAATAGTTTGCTTTGTTCAGCAGCCGAGGGTATCTTGGTCAGGAAAAATAACACCAAGATAATATGTACGTATTGCCTTGGGGTTCGATCAAGGGTATAGATATAAAATTAAGTTTGTATCTGTATTAGCTCTCTGCTTGTATTGTAACGGCATTGGTTAAAATAATAAATAAGATAATAAAGAATCTAAGTTGTAAACAATAAATGGATAGAAATAAAAGTTATGAAAAGAATAAATGGATATAATAAATAAGTATAATATAGAATAAAATAATCGAAATAAATATAGTTGAAAGTACAAATAATTAATCAACCGTACGAATAACCATTTCCATTATAATTGGGGGCCAGTCCGGGAAATTTTTACGTTTACAAGTTCAGCCCATTTGAATATAACAAAATTAATAGTTGATGCAATAATTAATAAACAAATCAAAAAATAGCTTGGTGGTAGACAAAGCAAGAAATAAAATAAATATTAGAGGGTAAAGGGAGAGAAAGAGAATGTAATATAATTTGGGAAGTTAGGTTGTAAATTGGAGACAGTTGCAGAGGGGTCTTGAAGGCAGGCGTGGGTGAGTGATGATTAGTGAGTGAGACAGGAAGAGCCGAACAAACGTACCTAGTGTCAGTGAAATATAAAGTTAGTAAAGTAAGATAAACCTATACGGATAGGGTTAGAATAATAAAGTCGTAGAATAAAATATAAATGATTAGTGAGTGTGTGTTAAATAAATTTGATGCACATGAGATCAAAAACAAAAATGGACGCTCTAGTGGGCAAAATAGGAAAAACCTCCGAAGAACTAATGGAACCGTCTGGAGAAATAGCTAATGAAGGGGAAATAGAAATTAGAAAGGGAATGGAGACATTGGTTGATGATAAAAATAAAATAGAAAGCTATATAATAATGGATATGTTCATGAAATTAATAGAAGGCCAGCAAAGGTTGATTATAGAAATGAGGGGAAGGGATGAGAAAAATAGTAGGAAGATAGAAGAGGTGGATGAATGACTAAGTAAGAATTTTAGCCAAAAAATTGAACAAGTAAATGAAAAATGTGAACAAACCTCATACCAAATGAAGGTTGCAAATGAAAGGTTGAATCACCAGGAGGAACTACTGGAGAAAATAGGGCAAGTTAAATTAGAGCAAAGGGAGAAAATTGAAGTAATAAAAAATGAAAACAGAAAGGTTATAGAAAGCATACAACTAGAGGTAACTCAGTTAGCGAACACAGTTGAGAGGATAAAAATGAGAGTAGAAAGGGGTGAGAATAAAATAGAAAATATAACAGAGATAAGAAGAGCTCACAGTAAAGAGCAAGAAAACGCGAGCAAGTGCTTGCAAATAAATAGCAAAAGTAACAATGCAGAGCAAATGCTTATAGGCCCAGAAGGAAAGACTGTTGGACAGGTTACTGAGTTGCTAAAGGTGTTTGACAGCACTAGGCCTAATTACAAAGTGGAGGATCGGGGATTTAAACCCCAGCCCAATGATCCGCACATCGGGAGAATGCAATACAATCCTTATCACGGTTATTGGGAAGGAAGACAGGAATTTCTTGATAGATCAGAAAGGGCTGAAAGGTCCAAACAGATCGGAAGAGGTTCAACTATAAATTACCCAGATGAGCAAGCCGACTCTAGTGGACATCGGATCATTGCTCCAGTTCCAAGCAAAAGTGGAAATATGTATGGTAAAAGCCATAAGAAGCCTCCAGACAAAAACTAATCCGAAAGAAAATAAACGGATGGATATGTCAGTTTGATGAAATGGATAACATCTTGGAATCATGAAAAATAAAATTGTTTTTTTTTAAACGTATGACAGGTGGGGCAAATTGTCTCACAACAATAATTAAAGTTACTATAATAAACAAAAATAATAATAATGATATTCACGGAGTAAAATCAATGATAAACTTAATGCGTATTTATGTGCAGTCAAGCACAGCAAGACCAATGTAAATAAAATTAATAACAAAAAAAAAAGAAAAGAAATCTATAAATAGTTTATTCATATCACAATCTGTCAGTTATAAATGCAGATATAATTGACAAATAAATAAAAGTAAAAATAAAATAAGAATCGTTTAGGCTCATTAAAGAGCCATTTAATAATTAATAAAATAAACTAAATGAACAACAGTGATAATGCTTAAATGATAGATATCACTGATAGGTGTATGAGGTTGCAGATTGAGGCATATATGTGTGTGTGTATGCATTATGTTGGGTCGTATTTTAATCTTGATTCAGCCGTCTCTTCGCACTTTAGATTCTCATGGCTCTCAATGATTAAACTTTTAAATGAAGCACCAGTAAGAATCCTGGACTCATTATATAATAAGAATTAGTGTCTCAATATAATAAGAATTAGTGTCTCAAAATAAATAAATGAAGAAATAAGAATTAGTGCCTCGAATAAAATAAATAAATAAATAAAGAATAAGAATTTGTTGTTTGTGCAAGATGAGCAGGCAGTAGAAATATCCTGCTGTTCACACGCTTTAAACTCCTGTTATGTTTTTTTGATAGTTAAGTTATGCCATGGTCTCATAGGCATTGAGATTAAATTGGTTGATCAGCCAAAATTGATGGGAAAGAATTGTGTAGCTTTTACCTAGCTGTCTCTCTGCAGTCATCCTCATCATCATTATCACTTGTCATGACAGAGTGGGAAAGTATGTAATAAAAGCAGAAGTAAGAGTTGAAAGCAAAGAATTAAAATAGGCTCTCATCTCAGAATAAGATTCGACCCGATTTTAATTCTCAAAAACGGGCGGAGTGTAATGTGACGACCACGTAAAGTCGTCGACACACATATATATTTATTAATAAAATTAGAAAGTAATAAAGATGAAATAAATTAGCTAATAAATTTTTTTTAAAAAAAAAAAAAAGGAAGGAAAAGAAAAAAAATTGAAATTCTAATGTCAAATTTACTGTGGATTTGTAATAGTAAGAGAAGGGGAGGGGGTGCATAAATAAAGAAATGCGTCTCTTTCTCTCTTGTAAGTCAAATGCTAGAAAGTTATTTTGTTTATTGGGAGAGGGGAAAAGGAAGCATAAAAAATGCGTGTCTTCTCTCTCATTAAAAAAAAAACCTAGATAATAACAAATTAAAATAAAATGTAAAAACAAATGTGAAAAAAAAAAAGAATGAATTGTAAATTTAAATAAAATGTAATATGTGATATATAAAAGGAAAAACAATATGGCCGTAGGTGTGAAAGTCTGTTGGACAAATTAAATTCCATGGACAAAAAAATGTTATCAATGGAAGATCTTTGCCTGATCTGTTAAATTAATTGGGACTTACATTCCGGCCACTAATTAAATAAAGAAACATAATGATAAGAATTGGTTGGAAATCTAAGTCTTAATTAAAAAATTTTAAAAACAATGAACAAAAGAATGAGATTAAGAAAATTACAATTTTTGTCTGGCATTGCTAGTAGAGACTTTAGAGAAGCAACAGCTAAAACAAAATGGAAGAAGTGCATGGCTAGTGGCGTTAAAGGGACATGGGTTTGGATTCAAGCCGTCTCATCACTGACTCGCAATGTAAGATCTTTGCCTGACCTGCTAGAGGGACTGCCGCTTCTGTAGCTGTCAATTGAAACTCAACCTAAAGAATCAACCAGCAAACTGGATGAAAATAACCCCACAAACTGAGGAAGTTAATGGAGAACCTAAGGAATCAACAAGCAAACTGGAACAAAAATAACCCCACAAACTGAGCAGGTTAATCAAGAGCGCTCGGAAGAAATACCCACGGGACAATTACAACAAATCCTAGGTAAAAGCATGCATGCATTTTCATTTGTCTACTAGTCATAACTAAATATAAAATTAATGATTTGATAAAATAGAACTCTATCAATAGGACTTTAAGAACTTTAATATCTGATCTATTTTCATATGTTTATTATAGCCATGTATTTTATAAGTGTGTGTTTATTATTATTATTATAATGTAATTTTTTTATATAAAGTGTGAATATTATTATTAAACATATTTGTCATTAAATTTTGTATCCTTGCTTTATTCTCCTATCACCAAGCTATGACGGGGGGCAACTGTAAGTAGTGATTAAAGGGGCATACTGATTTGTTTAAGACATTCATGTGCTGCTTGTTCATGCGAAATCCCAATTCTAAAAAATAAATAGCAAGCGCTGGACATTCGTTAAGTTTCTTTGAAATAGTTTGCTTTGTTCAGCAGCTGAGGGTATCTTGGTCAGGAAAAATAATGCCAAGATAATATGTATGTATTGCCTTGGGGTTCGATCAAGGGTATAGATATGAAATTAAGTTTGTATCTGTATTAGCTCTCTGCTTGTATTGTAATGGCATTGGTTAAAATAATAAATAAGATAATAAAGAATCTAAGTTGTAAACAATAAATGGATAGAAATAAAAGTTATGAAAAGAATAAATGGATATAATAAATAAGTATAATATAGAATAAAATAATCGAAATAAATATAGTTGAAAGTACAAATAATTAATCAACCGTACGAGTAACCATTTCCGTTATAATATATATATTAAAAAATAGGTTAACACACCTTGAGATTTATATAAATATATTCAAAGAGATATTAGTTACAATCATGGTGTGCAATAAAATTTTTCTTATAATATAACAGCCACAATACCAAGTGCATTAGGCAAAATGATTGAAGCTGATATCTCTTTGTATTTATTAATACTTGACTAAATAAAAGTGAATCTTGGTTTTTTTTAATGCTAAACAAATAAGTTTCCAATATGTGTTCTATTATACTCCAATCTTTACAAAGAAATTATCCAACATCACACTTTTTTAAGTGTCCTTGAGTTAATTTTTAGAATGTAAATGAAATCTCTCCCAAAAACCCCATGATCATATTTATATATAAAAAAAGTTTTTTAATAAGTTTTGTATATTTCATTTATATCATATAACCAATCAAATGAAGATGTGATTTTAGTTTTGGTATCATACCCAGAAAATTTAAAAAAAAACATATTGATTGGCCTTATGGTCTTGCCATTGCATTTTTAAAATTTTATAGAGCAACCTTAAATGAAATTTTTCTAATACCTTTATATTATATTCATATAGTACCAAATATCATTTCCATACAATAAATTTGGTATTAAATAACTCTTTATATAGCTAATTTAATTAAATTAGCTATATAAAGAGTAATTATTTCACTGTGATAAAATATCTTATTTTTTATTTTGTTAAAAGCTGCAGTAACATTATTAGATTCTGTGCTGAACCTCAACATCTTACTTTCCTTTTTTACTGAAAAAGCTTTCAAAGTATTTGTTTTATATTCCCATGTTGATAGCCATCCAATATACAAGCTACTGAAGATTGTCCTTCTCTCATTGACTAATAAAAACTTGAGTTTTTAATCATTAATTACTAAAGCCTTAGATTTTAAATAAGACTTGATTTTTATAACATAGACGAAAAAGATGAATTTCAAACTCAAGCTAATATCATGGCAAAATAATAGCATGAACTTATATTTAGATAAATAAGGATAAGAGATAGCATCATCTTTCATAAACCTTCTAAAATAATGAATACAAGTCAGCTAATCACAAATATTTTACCAAACACAGTGTTAAAGTATATGCAAATTAAAGAAGACAGGTAACATCTATGAGTTGTGAAAATATAAATGCATATATGTTGTAACAGTACTGGTATTTCCCTAAGGAAACATCAAGGTGGTCATATCTCACTATGATCAGATTTTGGGTCTTCAAATAGGATGCTGTGAATAAGATGATTTAAATTTAATACAAAATTGAATCCAATTCCATAGTAATAACTTAATATTAAATATTTAATATATAGACACAATCTAGAATAAATCATTCAACCTTCACCTATATTAATTGTTCCGTTATGTGCAGAATTCAAACTCAGGGAGAAGTTGTGGTTACCTCTGTTCAGGGATTTCCATCAGTTCTACAGCAATAATCATATTCAATATAATCTCAATATAATTTTTAAATTTATTTCAGCTCAGTTATTAGGATATTAAATAAATATAATATATGTGTATGGGTAAATATGTTTGACTTTATTTTGATTTCTAAAACTTCTTTAAATTTACGATAAACATTAACAATATTTATTAACGAATAACAATTCAAATTTGAATCCACTAGAGAGTGCCACGGTCTCCACTTGACTCTGTTTCTGGCTCCCTGTTTTAGTTCCTTTTTTATTAGTTTAGAGAATTAATTTTCTCTAAAACTATTCCTAGTTAAAAGATGAGTTTCTTTGCTCTCTTTTCACATCCAAGTTTTGTCAACAAGTTATCACAAGTAAAAATAATTTCAACCTTTATAAAAATGCTGTGCAAATTATACGGCAGCTATTGAAATTTCAAACGATTTCTACAGTGATTTTGCTTTTTAATAAAAATTCTTTATTTCACTCAGTTTTGCCCAGTGGATGAGAGGATCTGGTAATCAGGAGAAGCCCTGGGAGCCTAAATCCTAGTTCTATTGAGTATGCTGGGATGAGGGTGCTATGGGGATTGTTTCCAACATCGACTTTTTCATTCATAGGAAAGGAAAAATGCTATTTTTTAGTGTTAATCTTATAAATGATTTTATCCATGTGTTATTGCAAAGTAAGCCTCATGGTTTTAATTACAAGTGACCCACCTTATTTATTCCTATTATTTCCACTATAGTTATTGATAGGATTGGCCCTTTGCTGTTCATGTGGCCCTTCATGATGGATTAGAATGATTTTCAGCAGAGACATTTCAAAGCTTAGTTTTTTTTCTTGTTCTCCATAAGTCTTCCAAAGTATGCTGGATTGCTCTCTTCTGGGGATATTTGAGGCCATTCTGGAGAACTGAACAATAGATTGACTTAGCCTGTATTTTATATTATCTGAAGTGTTTTTGTATTTCACAACTTCTCTGCTGCAAATTGGATTTTTCAATATTGTACTCCTAAAACACTATTCATATTTGAACTCTAGACTACAAATAATTCCTAATTGTAACCTAGATTTACTTTTAATAATTAATCATTTCATGGGCTAATGCTTTGAGTTTTTTCTGGTTGATCAATTTTGGAAATGCTATGGACAAAAAATACCTTGTATTATCTTAGATTTCCACATTATACTATGTAAATCAATGCTTATCTTGTAAAACATTTTGTACTAATAAAGTCTAATCCTATTTTTTTAAAAAAAACAATTCAAATTTATTTAATATAACAAAAATAGTTATAAGTATTTGCTTCACATCTCTATTATTCTATAATTTTAAATAATTAATGTCTTTCCATATTTCTATAGTATATATGTATTTTATAACACGAACAGATTCTAATAATATATACCATAATAAACGAATTTTTATAATTTACGAAAAAGAAATTATAAAAATGCTAAACGAGCTAATATCAATTTGATAAATATACCAATAAATAATATTATTATATTATATGATCCATAAAAGAGAATTCCAGCTTCATGAGACCATTCCTATATAAAGTCATCATTAAGAAATACAAAATCTTTCATACAGAATATAAGTTATTTACACAACTAATAACAAACAAACATTATCATGTTAATTAAATTAGTAACAACAATATTCTGTCAATGTCATAAATAAATCTAATATGAAGAATGATAAACTCTCACCTTCATATTAAGTTTACCTTTGTACCTCAGTTTAAACCCCTGTCAAAGCATTTTAATAGTAGACCTATATTTTATTCAATAAAAAATTATATTTGAGTTCATGATTTTCTGTTCATCCTCATTTAGTCTTTCATAAATGAATTATTCCAAAGCCAAAGGATTTTAGTAACAAAGGAAATAAAACTAAATGTTTTAACTGACACTTCACAAAGACAATGTGATATAATGAAAGTCCATATTACTGTCCTATTCATTTCCATATTTAAGAAGTAATGTTCAATTAAGAATAAAGTGAAAGAAAATGCAGATGTATCTGGAGGTACTTCAATAATAAATGTTCATGTACCAGAAACCAATAAGACCCTTGAGAAAACTATAGAAAAAAAAGCAAATGATAATGATTCATCATTAAATTGTATAATGTTAATGATGCAACAAATGATGGAAAGCATAAATATGAGTAATACAAAGATGGAAAGTATGAATGCCCAGGTGGAAAATATGAATGCAGATATGTCTACAAAGATGGAAATTATGAATGCCAAGATGGAAAATATGAACACAGATATGTCTACAGAATGAAAATTATGAATGTCAAAATGGAAAATAAGATGGAAAATTTAAAAATAGATATGAAAGCTGATCAGCAAAATTTGAAAGCAGACATAACAGATGAACTATCAAAAAAATTAGATAGTATAAAAATAGAATTGAAAAATTAGGTATCACAAACACAAACAAACATGGATAATAAGATATGGCAAATTCAAAAGATCATTGAAGAAAAAGATCTTAATTGTCAGAAAAGATTTATTGAATTTGAAATAAAAATAGAGAATAAAATGGAAAGTACCCTTTTAAAAATGAAAAATGTATATAACAATCTTCAAATCAAAATTTACAAAAATCAAAAAGAAACTGAAAAATACATAAATGATAAAATGAAGGATGTCCATATAGAAATTAGTAATCATAAAAGTGAACAAGAAATTTAAATAAATAATCAAGAAAAGAAAGTTCAATCTATAGAAAACGATTTTCAATGTCTTAGCGTGAAACAGAACTTGATAGATGCAGATGTAAAACAAAATAAAAATAATATTGAAATATTATTAGAAAATCAATCAAGGTTATTGAACCAATTAGAAAATTAAAATACTAAAATAGAACAAATAATAAAAGATTTAAAAAATGAATATGATATGGAAAAACAAATAATAATAGAAAAACATACACAAGCTCTTAAAATGATTAAATAATCTAATGTGGAAGAAGATACCACTTTAGATAAATTAAATCATATAATAATAGCTATTAATAAAATGGAGGAAAAACAAAATAAAAAATGATATCAGGATGAAATAGGAAATGAGATGGGAGGCATACAGATGGAACGAAACAAAGACATTATTGACATCATAGAAGGCTATATAACCCATAATAATACCCAATCACCTGTAAGTCTTCAAAAAGAAAATATTAATTATCCCAATCATACTATCCCAGCTAACACTATAAATCAATTTGTAAAATTAAAAAAATTCCAAGGTTTTACAAATGAAACTCCCATAAAACACTTAAAATGTTTAAACTTATATTTTTCTGTTAATAATAATTTAACAGAAGGTAAAAACTAATAATGGCATATAGCCATTTACGAGGGGATGCTTTATCTTGGTGGCAATCACTATTCCAAATACCTAAAACTTTTGAAGAATATCAAGCATTAATAAAGATTTTCTGGAATAATGATTGCCACGAAACCTTATTGTACCAAATTCTACATGAAAAATATAGAAATACACCTGGTGAAATATTTACCAAATTCTATAGAAGGCAAGTAGCCAGATTAAAAACTCTCGATACTTATCAAATCAAATAATAAGGATTGTCAAACATAATCTGGCATTAAAAATTGAGCAATCATTATTATTTACCAATACCCAAAACATGGAACAAATTGTAGATCTGTTGAGTAATAGATTCCAATAATAAAAATTTGAATCAAAAATGCTTAGAAAAGAAGAAAGAAGATATATCAGTAAATACCATCAGTTATAAAAGAAGAAAAAAACCATAAAACCTTTAATCATTCACCAAGTAAAATGATAAAGAGTTATAATAATACAGAAGATAAAATAAGTACTGATACACATCGAACTTCAAACACCAACAGTATAACATCTACTAAATGCAAATTTAAAAATGGGTATAATAAAGATGTATCCAAAATAACAAACAACCTAAATTAAAAGGGGTCTTAGGAAATAGTTCCTCTCCTTAAAGACCCATAATAAAAAAGAGGAACAAAAATAAATTATTAATTAAACAAATCACCAACATAATATGTTCAGAGGAAAAAAATTGAACCCAGATATGCTTTGCAAAATTGTCCAATGATTAATATAATGTTTTAAGATTTGCAAATTAAAGCCTTGTTAGATAGTGGTAGCCAAATGTCTGTAATTTCTGATAAGTTTTATGAAACCCTACCTCTAAAATCAGCACACATTATCATAGCTAACAATAAAAAGGCAAAAATAATTCAAAAGCAAATCTGGGTCAAAATGACCATGAATCAAGCATATATTTATCATGACTTTTTAATAATAAGTGGACACATTCATGAAGTTATATTGGGAGTAGACTTCCTACATCTGAACAAATGTATGGCTGATTTTAAAAAGAATATAGTTAGCATAAATGGTGAGGTTATAGAAATGACATTATGTCTAACCTATAACTTAAAAGAAATAAATTGTATGATACCCACCACACCTGAAACACTATTTAACACAAAATTTGCTAAGTCAAATTTAATTAGTTCCATAATAAATAGGAATTCCAATTGCCCATAATAGCAATATAATTATTATTGAATATAATAATTACAAACATTTTAAGATTAAAAATTAAAATCTTAGGTCCAGGGGAAGTGTGAAATATGAAATATAAAAATACATAAAACTATTCACACACTCATTCAATAAAAGATATTAAGAATTAAAAAAAAAAAATTATTTTAATCTTTTAATTCAAGGGAAAATATGAGAGTATATAAAACTATCACATAAGTATATATGATTATATACACTTTATTATTTTTTATAGTTGTTTTAATAAAATTAAAACAAGTAGAAATAACTATTTATCATTCATTGATATAACACCATTTTTTAAACTAATAAAATTCATTAATCAAAATGTTGTCATAGAAATAACCTTTAAATTCAAGTTGCAACTTAGCAACTAATACAAAGAAAATATAATTAAAAATTCAGTTATTGATTATTAAAATGTAATTAACAATTATAGAAAGTAAAAATTGTGAAAACAAAATAATACATGCAGCACACACTACCAGAAGTTGATTCTACTATAAATATTGAATCAAATAATTTATTAAAAATTCTATCTTTGGCCAATGTACTAATCACTTTGTACAATAATTTTTACTCTCTTTGAATATAAAATATTTATAAAAAATAGATTGGTAAACTGAATGATTTGTTTATTGAAGAAAAGTTTTATTAGACAACAAACCCTAATATTACTCAAATAGAAGAGTGAATATATTATTCTCTATCATTATTATTCATATTTTTTTAAATTAAATTATATATATATATTATTAATTAAAAAGCTTATAAAATCATTCTAAATTGGAATTCTGAAAAAGTTTATCTTTTTCAGAAAACATTTATATATTCAAACCAATATTAATTTAAGATTATATCTCTAAAGAAATGACTTGTGAGTGAACTCCACTTGTCATAGGTTATATAATGCTATTGTTTTAATGAAGATAAATATAATTGCTTATTCCTACTGAAATGTCTCAAAGTTATATAAATTTCATCTATATAATCTAAATGAAACTCCAATTGGTAATGAAATCAAGAATGTTTAGGAACAATTGAAAAACCTAGAGTCTTAGTAAAATACCTTAAAGTTGAATGGGACAAAGAGATCCCAGGTCCAATGAAGCTTCAACCTATTTAGTAGTGCTCTATGGTTTAACACCCTATGAATGACATTTCTGGAGTTACAAATGGCCCTGAATTTAATTCATGGGCTGGCTCCAAACAGGAAGAAACATGAGACCCTAAATCTAACCACATAATGACAAACAAAAAAATAAATGGATTAATAATATGCAAATCAATAAGTAAATCTATGAATCACTAAGTAAAACTATAATGCATAGTAAAATATAGCTAAGTTGGAATATGAGTAAAATAATATGAAGACTAATTAAATTTAAATAGATTTATTAATTAATAAAATAAAATGCACACAGGTACAAAACTAAATATATGGGATTTAATACATTCAGGCATTACACAGTGGAATTAGTAATGATTGAAAGGTTGCTAATCTTTCACATGCATCTACCATTGTCTCTCACAGCAATCAGATTTTAAACAGCTGTCTTAAGAATGACCAGGCCTTGGCACATGACAGAGATTTTGATAAGAAAAGGATACCAACTTTTCAATTATTACTAATTTAATAACATGTGTGATTTAGACAAATGTTATTTACAGTGGAATTAGATGAATTTGACAGTTATAATTTCTAATCACATCATAATCTGTTTAACAGATTACTGCAATCAATAGATTATGTCTACATAATATTAATATGCCAAATCCTATATTTGTATCATGGTTTACTTATCTATAAGTAAAGATGTTAACCACAGACATACTGATTATTACAGTGCTAATATGGCTGGTATATACATAACTGAATTAAGATGTGAACATATAATAAAGATTGAGGACATCACAGATTTAGTCTAGTAATCAAAGATTCTCTTAATTTCATACAAATTTTCAAAATAACATTTTACACAGGAAAGAACTGGTTACTTTAACCTAACATATATTTCCTATGAAACAGACTAAATCTTAATAAAATATTGCAGGGCAGTGGGTAGTTACATCAAAATGTATGGTACCCTAAGACTGAATGGCTTGCTAATAAGAATATGAACATTCTGAGTTTGGAATTCAGACTTCATAAAAGGGTATGGATCCTTGTTCTCCAGTCCTACATAAATAGTCTTACCTGAACTATATATATGAAGACATCCTCCACTGTGAGCCCATTGAAAGATATTAAGACATTATGTATGAGAACATACTTTGTAAGAACATACCCACAATGCACAAGGCAATTACAAATATGTATAACTAAATTAACAGTGCCTTAAACAAATAGCTAATATCTGCATAACTAATATAACCTAGTTAATAAAATAAGCATAATTATCATGCTATAACCAAAGGAGAAATTATTAAATTATTAATCTAGTTTAATAGATACTTAAGTTTCATCTAGGATCAGATTTCACTAGGGAGAAAATGTATATTTAATGGGACAAATTAATAATACATTGTGAAATATACCTTATTTGTATCTCTATGGCTAGTCTATTACTTTGATAAGATGAATCTTTTAAACTCATAATTTAAAATTCAAATTGTGCAAACCATAATAAATATTTAATTAATATAAAACTAAATCAAACTATAGTAATGAATGCAGAATGGTCAGTTATTATATTTTAATACAATAGGATTTCAAAACAGCAGCTAAAATAAGCTAAATAAGCATTATTAATATATTAAGTTGAAGATATAAATTATAATATCTTCACTAAGGAATTATTAAATTTAAATATGCTTGCTGTTTTGAGATATTTGGCATAGTATCACATATAATAAAATAAAATTTTGAGAAATAAAATAGATGAAATATGGCCAAGAGGTCAGCGCAGCCGACTTGCAAGCAAGCAGTTGGTTGCAGACGGGTGTTGCGGGTTCGCCTCCCGGCCGATGCTATGACATATGAAAAAAAATTAGATTTTAAATAAACAATCAGCTACAATTGTTCTATTTTAGAATAGGTAAATTTAATGTTTACAAATGTAGTCTTAGGCAAGATTTATAATAGGTTTCATATTTACTTCAGGCAAGAAACTAAAGAGTTAAATTTTGAATGTTCATTTCTAAATTTTAAGCCATAGCTTGAAAGGCTAAGTTTTAAAGTACATTAGAGCTCTCTGCAGTATTTTGAGGAGTTGTTACCTAATTTTTCAGCAGCAGCTAATCTGATGGCAGATCTGGGTTGGGAAATGGTAGCAGTCTTAATCTCTGGGTAGGCAGCATGGCTTCAGTTGGAATTTCCTTGAAGCATGCTAGGGTTTGTTGTTTTCTAAAAACTGTTTTTAAAAACCTGTTTTTAAAGAAAATTTAGGAATTTGAAAACCAAAAGATCAGTTTTAAATGTATACAAACACTTATATATTAATTTGCCAAAAAGATTAAAATGTAAGCAAAAGTACTCATCAAGTTATATATACTAAAGAAAGATGGCAACAGTGTTGCAAGTGTGCAGCAATGTGCATTTTGTGCCTGTATAATTGTGTCCAATTATTAAATCGGAAGAAAAAAAGGAAAAAACACCCGACAAAGAGTAGCAGCTACACTGTAGCTATTGTGTCATACAAAAGTCAAGCATGAATAACCTGATATGATTTCAAGGAGTGGTGTGTAGTGAATATGTGAATAATTTAATTTAAATTTTATATTAGTATGTTTAATAGTTTTATTACGTACAGTTTAGTATGCTCTACGTTGTATTTTGTGATTCAAATTCAGTGTTCGGTTCCATATATCGATCTAAATACAGATAAAATGTAAGTATAAATTAAAACTATACCTTCTGACACTGTTTTCAATAAATGCATCATGTGCTATTAATTGAGTTGCAAAATAAATGTGTGTTGAAATTATTTAATTAAAATTCAGAAATAATTTTCACTTTTATTATTTCATCACAGATTGCAATATTTATTCATCTAATATTATTTTAATATGTATACTGTTAAAAATAACCATTTTTATGTATTTTTATCTATATCTATATATTTATTTTTTTAGCCCAAAATGTCAGATGTTTGGAATTACTTAAAAAAAGTTGAAAATGAAAAAGCACATTGTAATTACTGCAATAAAGTGCTTACTTGCAACGGATCATCCACAAGCAGCCTCCATAATCATTTAAAAAACATTCCATGATAAAATAACCGCAAAAAATCATCTGATGCCAGCCCGAGTTCACAAACACATACACATCCCGACATATTTAACTTTTTGAAAAGAACTAGTTTAGAAGAAATTGTATCAAGACTTGCTGCTTTGGATGGATTACCTATTAATTGCATTACAACTAGCTTATTCATACAAGAGTCTTTACAACAACAAAATTATTGCTTACCATAAAATAATTCTAGAGTAATGAATCTCATTTATTCATTTTATAAAACTATCAAAAATGAAACTATAAATGAATTAGATTGTATGAAGAATTGAGGGGAAATTTTTTCTATCTCTCTAGATGAATGGATTAGTAATGGAAATCAAAGATATTTGAATATCAGCATAATCAAAACATTTTAATTTAGGATTAGCTCTGATAACAAGTTCTTGTGATGCTAAAACAATGTTAAAACTGGTTTCTGAGAAGCTAAAAAAATTTCATTTGTATCTAGCAACCAATATAATTGCATCAAGAATGATGGTGCTGTTATGAAAAAGTTTGGCCAAATATCACCAGCAATAAATCAGCTGTGTTATTCATATGCCATACACTTAGCAGTTACTGATATATTATATAAATATAAAAATTTAGTTGAAACAGATTTAAATCCTATAAGTGAACACTCTGAAAGTGATGAGTCTGAGAATGACTTGGAAGAGTTAGATTCTCCTGATATAAACACTTGTAAATTACCTATTCCTGAATTATTGGATAATTATAAAAAAATTATTTCTCAAGTAAGGAAAATGTGCAAATATTTTAGAAAATCTTCTGTCAGAAATAGCATTCTTCAGAATTATGTAAAACAGAAATACGAAAAAGAATGTAATTTGATCCTTGATTGTAAAATGAGATGGAATAGTTTAGAGGCCATGTTAGAAAGATTTGTATACTTAAAAGAATGTATTGTTTTAACTCTGAATGACCATAATCCTTCTCCCATGTGGAATGAAGATGAAAAATATAACAAAATTGTAGAGCTCTTTAAAGTTTTAAGTCCAATAAAATTAGCATCCGAAGTTTTAGGTAGACAAGACACAAATTTATTAATAAGTGAAGGCATATTTGAATTTTTATTGGGTGAATTACAAAATTTGAAATCTGAAATTAGTCACAAATTATTACACACTTTAAAGTCATGGATTGAAGAGAGAAGAGATAGAGTATTACTGACACTTATCTTCTATTTACAAAATTCTCAACCCTTTTGACAAATTCTTCTAACAAATTCCTTCCATTAGCTACAAAAACTGGCATTATTAAGCTATCTGGACAGATATCAAGATTATATAAAGGTTACTCTACAGAAGAAGAATGTGATGTTAAAAAAGTGATGAAAGAGATAATCAACAGCAACATATATTTATGTTGAAAAATGCTATTGAAATAGCAATAAATAAATATCTGCAAGAACCTGAAGAAGTGACCTCCTCTACTCCTGAAACATTAAAGAAAAAGTTTTTGGTCCTGGAGACTACAAATAAAAGGACAAAAAAATTAGATTTATTATTTAATGCTTTAAAGCCAATTAAGCCCAGTTCAGTAGCAAGCGAGTGAGTATTTTCTATTTCTGGCAATTTTGTATCGAAAGTAAGGACACGACTAAGTAGTAAATCTATTGACGTTCTTTGCTTTTTGAAGTCATATTTTATTAAACAGAATAAGAAAGAAATTAATAATTTACATATTAAACAGTTGAATGTTAAACATTTTTTGACTTTGTAATTTTTAAGAGTATTAATGTATAATTACTTAAATGTGTTAATGTTTTATTTTAATAATTGTATGCATGTACATATATGTACTTTATCTATTCTTTTTTATATTATAATAAACAAAACAAAAAAAATTTCTATTTTAAGTTGTAAGTATTTCTTGTTTTTTATTGGGAAAATTCGAAACCGGTTTAGACCGGTTTTAAGGAAAAGTTAAAATTCGAAAACCTGTTTTCTAAAAAGTCGGTTTTGGTATAAACCCTAAAGCAGGCCATTGGCAGGAATGTCTCTATGATTATGATGCACCGTTTGGCATATAGGATGAGACTAGAGATCACCATTTCCTGAGTGGCAGAAACAGCAATTCTCACTCTCCTACTCTGTCATATTAAAATTAAAACCAGCATATAATCTAGTGGTAATGCTTCTTTAAATTATACATTGTGTATTTTATATAATAAAATCCAACCTATTTATAGTGGGCTGAGATCGCTCATAATTTTAATAACAAAATTATATTCCATGAGTAAATCCATTACCACAAATTTATATTTTTAATTACTAAAATAACTCTAACTCTTTGTTTTACTCTTTTAACAGGTTGTTTTTTTTTTTTGGCTACTTTCGATCATTTCGATTTCCCCAAGATTTAGCATTGGTTCCAGTTGACTAAATCTTGTTTACAAAAATGTAATTTTAAGAAAATATTTATTGTCTAAAATAAAATTTGGATTTTTTTCCTTAGTTTAGACTAAAACAGGTGTGCATGATGTGATTTTGGTTTAAAACTTATTTTAAATCAAATTTATAAATTTTATAAAATGTTCGAACAACATGATATGCCATGGTAGTACATGGTCTACACATATATACATACAATTTAAGCATATTAAAAATATAAATTGACTTTTAAATTTAGCTAAATAATAAATTAAGGCATATATTATTTTGGAATAAATATTTTGCTGCAATGTAGCTATACCAATTATATTACAGACATTATATTTGCATACATATATATGTTGAAACGAAGATTTTCACGGGTTGCATATATAAAATACATATTTTGCGGGTTTATCCGTGTTAAAAATTTTTAAATATTAATATTCCGACATTTCTACTAGGTCACCCAAGTCATCCACTGGGTGATAAAAGGTAGAAAGACGGTTGTAGAGGCGCTACAATCACTGATTTGAATAAACTTTAAAGTTCTACCAATAGCAAAAATGTTAAATTTAGGAATGTTTTTTAAAAAAATCTTTCCAAATAGGAGGAAGTTTGCATGTATCATCTCACTTATTGATACAATCTGGCCTTTTAAGTATCTCAATGGCTTCTCTAATTTTGCACTGGTAGAGATTATCACTTCTGGTTATGATCCTGGTACTAGAAAAATCAATTTTATGACCTGAATCTATAGTATGGAGTGAGAGTGCTGATGATGATGAGGGCTGCTTAACTGCATTAGCATGCTCATCTCTCCTAACACTGATGTAGCGATTACTCATACCTATGTAAGAAGCTTTACAATTTTTACATGAGATTTGATAAACTCTACAAGATTCAAGAGGGATGAATCTTTAGGCTTGATTATTATATTGCTGATCTTTTGATGAATAGAAAATGCTGTATCTATATTATAGCATTTTAATATACATCCAATATTGTCTGTAGTTTCTTTTACATATGGAACACAATTTCTAATAGCTGATTTATCATCTTTTTGTTTCCTATTTTGTCCATTTTGGGCTTGAAATAAGGCTTTTTTTATAAATTTATAATTATAACTATTTGCTAATAAAACACTATTAATATGATTTATTTCTTCTTTCAGATGTGAATTATCTGAAAGGTTAATTGCTCTATTTAAAAGAGTTTTGGCTACAGAAACTGAGTTGGGTGATGATGAGAATGTAAATGTAAATATCTGTCCGTGTGTGTATTCTTTCTGTAAATCGAAAAAGATAAACTATTTGGTGTTCTGGTGACTAGAACATCAAGAAATGGGAGTTTTCCATCAGACTCTGTCTCCATTGTAAATTTAATGTGAGGATGCATATTATTTAAATGTAAGAAAAAATCATCTAATTTATTTTTTCCATGTTGCCATATGACAAAAGTGTCATCTATGTATCTGAGCCAAATGAGAGATTTTAATGATGATGATTCTAAAGCACGAGTTTCTATATTTTCCATGAATAAATCAGCCATTACTCCTGAGATAGGTGAGCCCATAGGAGTACCAAAAACTTGTCTGTAATGCTGTCCATTGTATACAAAATATGTGTTTAAGAGACAATGTTTAATCAAAGCAATAATATGGTCTGGTAAATTGCAACGTTGTGAGATTATATTTAAAGCTTCATCAATTGGAATGTTTGTAAACAAAGACACAACATCAAAACTGACCAGAATGTCATTAGCATTAATTTTTAAACTTTTTAAAACAGAAATCATATGAAATGAGTTTTTAATATATGATTTAATAGATGGGATTGTAGGTTTAATGAAATCTGATAAATATCTAGTTAAAATATGAGTTGGAGATCCTATTGCACTTACTATTGGAAAGGGGGTATCTGGTTTGTGAATTTTTGGAAGTCCATAAAATTTTGGACAGACACAAGATTTTTTATGAGGGATTATTTTATTTTTTATCTCTGTTTCAATAGGTGATTTATTAATAATAGCTTTTGATGTTTTTTCCAAATATGTAGTATGACTTCTTTTTGAAAGTTTATAAGTTTTATCATTGAGCAGATCTAAAATTTTATTATGGTAAATGTCATGATCCATAACAACTGTGGCATTACCTCAATTGATTTGTCCAATTTTATATTATTTAATGCTTGTCTTTCTTTTTTTGAAATATTATTTTTAGGAAGCTTAGCTTTTTTAAAAATATTGCAAATCTCTGCTCTAGCCAAATCAGCCAAAGAAGAATCTATTTTATCAAGAGCTGATTCAACATTACAAACAATTTTCTCAATAGGTATCCAGGAAGGTGTTAAAGCAAAATTAAAACCTTTTTTCTAAAACCGAAACTTCATCTGTAGAAAGGGCTTTCTTAGATAAATTATAAACAGTTTTTTGTTTTGGATACGTAATGTTTGGTGACTGTGTTCTAATTAGCATTTGTAATTTTTTCTTTTGCTTTGCTGTTACAAATTCCGAATCTTTAATCGATCTAAAATTTGCAATACGATCAAAACTAGTCTCCTCCTATTTGAAAAGACTTTTTTTTTTTTTAAAAAAAAAATCCTTAAATTTAACATTTTTGCTATTGGTAGAACTTTAACATTTATTCAAATCAGTGATTGTAGCACCTCTACAACAGTCTTTCTACCCTTTTATCACCCAGTGGATGACTTGTGTGACCAAGTCGAAATGTTGGAATATTAATATTTAAATTTTTTTAACACAGATGAACCTGAAAAATATGTATTTTATATATATATGGCTACACTTATACTACTGTATTAGCATCTTAAGAGGGGTACTCTTTAAAAATTTTAACCTGGCATATATAAATGTAGGGATAAATAGGTGAAACACATACAATGAACGAAATATACCATTTTAATATGTATATATTATCTATTATGTAAAAATTGTTGTGGCAAGTAAATAAAAACATTATAAAAAAGATTATGTAGAGTGCTTCTATTCCTAAAAAAGTCGCGCTCCATCCCTGGTATGTATATATGTATAAATTATATAAGTTCAACAGCTATTTATTATATGTAAATTATATCACTACAACCACCATCCTTGTTAAACAAATCAATAGAATATTAGCAATTTATTGTCAAGAAATATTAGAATTAAGAAATAAATGTGTAATTATAGTGTATCCTTAAAAATAGAATACTGAAGTTATACTGGTTTGTTTAGAAATCAAGGATGTGGTGATTTAATATATGTACATATTAAAAGTTCATTCTTGCTATTCTATGAGCAACAATTTGCCTATCCATTTTCCCCAAAACTATAGAAAAAAAAAGAATTCCACATGTTCCAATGCTTTTATGTGAACAGTTGTGATTGCTTAGTGGAAAGAAAAGTAATAGAAATGCAATATTTACAATTAAGATCAAATTTTTACAGTTAAATATTAATAAAATTAAATATTATAGGTAAGCATTGCTAAATTCTAAAATGAGTAACAAAGCAAAACATTAAATTATTCAATAAATAAAAGTAATATTACTTTTCCTTTTCATTTGTATTTGTAATAAATTAGTGAAATGTTTTTAACACCTCAGCAGAAAAGGTTTGGTCTAGCCTTCAGTATCAACCTAGTCTGCATGAAACAAGATGACAGGAAAAGAAAAGTTAAGGAAACATGGTTTATCACCAACCACAGCCATATTATTAATAAGAAAGAAAACAGTATTCAACTTTTGACCAAATGAAATATGTAAAAATCTAATTTAAATAATTACCATAATTATTCCTCAATAAATAAAGCAGCACATTTAGCCAATCATTGAGAGTTATGATTCTGCTGGATTAGACTGAAAGCACACTTAGCTATGTCTAAGAAAAATAGATTAATTTATATGAAGAAGTTAGTAAAAACCTTTTTTGTTGCAGATGTTAAAAATATTTTGCTGTTTTATAAAAGTACATATACAAATGAATGTGTTTTTATGTAAGTGATGCTGCCCCAGAAAAAAAAACTATTTACATTTAAATAATTATATAAAAATAATTAAAAATTTAACTTATTCACTAATAAAAAATGCCATATTAATTTTTTATGCATTTGTTGAAGATGTATTTTCTACAATAAATATAAAATAAAAAATATTAAATAAATTCATATAACTAATGTACAGAAAAAACAATAAAACTAACAAATAAAATAATTAACATAGAACAAAAATAATGAATTAAAGAATTTAAAAAAAATATTAAATAAAATGTATTTATAAATTGTACATTTTGGTATGTTACTTTTAAAATTAAAACATTTTGAATATTTTAAATAATATTAATTAAAATGAAATGCAATTGTAAGTATGCATCATTATTCCTTTTTTTCTGAAAATGAGAACTGTTCAGTCATCCAACACAATTTCTTAATTAACATTTTAAAAATCTATATAGGGGTCATTAGCTTCCTATCAAAATAAATAATAATTATTAATAATTTTCAAAGATGGAAAAAAAATACAATACTTAATGGAATTGGGTTGATTTACTTATGAACACTACATGAAAAATCATATATATATATAATTATTTAATCAATTTTTTTTATAAACTAATATTTAAAAATGTAATAAAATTAGTAAAATAAATATATATTTTTTTTAATCATTAAAATTACTTTTGCATCAAAATAATGTTTTAATATGCAAAGGCTACAATTCAGTTTTGACAAATAAATGCTATAAAATTATACTTCATATGACTCCTAAGAATATTTATTTTATATAAATATTGAGTACTTTGGTATTATTCCTGCTATGACATATTACTCTGATGCCAGTTGTGTCCAGTAATATTTATTCAAAGTTTCCTTATATGATGTCATGGCAATGAAGAATTCTGGCATGACTAATATAGGGCAAATAAACTGACTTTTTCCTTTTTATTTTAAGACATTAAATGGTTCAGTTTGACACAATGACCCCCCTCCCCCCCACACACTCACACAATATAGTACATCTGTAGCACCATTTGTAAGTTATATGATTTCATATTTAAAAATTCATTTACAACTAAACATATATTTGTGATTTTTTTTTATGCTAAAACTTTATATATGTTTTCTTTTTAAAAAAAAAAAAATTTAAAATATAACAAACTTAAAGTTTTCCATTTCTACATCAAAGTAAAACTTTATGTTATGGTGACCCCCTCCCCCCAATAATATAATACATCTCTCGCATAATTTGTAAGAAATGTGGTTTTATATTTAAAATTATATTTACAGCTAAGCCTTTATATATTTGTGTTTTGCTTTTGTTTTTTTTTTTGCTAAAAGTTTATGTACACTTTTTTTTTTAAAAAAAATTAAATATAACGCTCAATTTACAATTAAAACATTATTACAGATCGCCAGTTAAAAAAGACTTTAGAGTTCTTTTTCATATTTCTACTTTTTTGATAATGAATATATCTCTTCATCATTGGAAATAAAATGGTTTATTTTTGGATCTGAAATTTGGTATTACGCATTCTGGATTTGTATGACAGCATGGCACAAGTGCTGTAGTAAGACAGGAGGGGGAAGGGTGGCCTTGAAAAGCACAACTTACAAGTACCTGGACAAAAGACCTGTATAATTCATATACATCATTTTTATCTGTTGATACATAGTTATTCCAATTATTAATGATTTCTTTTCTAACTTTTTTATATCAATACATGTTATTAATGTATACAAATGTTATGCCTATTTACATGTACATGCTTATAATCAATTTCAATTATTAGTTATTACTTTTACTACAACTAAACTCTTGATTATTTATCTGTCACCAACATAAAAAAATCTTATTTGTAATTTCATTAAATTTTGATAATTCTAAAAGCAGTCATTAATAAATGACATACCAAAATTCAAAGAAAATGTACATATTTAAAAAATTTTATACTTGTTTAATTTATTTATCTATTGAAAGCTTAGTTTAAAACAACTTAGATTAAACGTATATTCATTTTGTAATAGCAGAAATACCAAATATATTGCTTGAAGTAATATATCAATATTAATATATATTTTACTCATCAGCCAATTTTTTCCATCTATACTTTAAATATATATATATATAAAATAGTATTTTATTCTAACAGCCAACTTTAATGTTTATAATATTAAGCTATGATGAGTGCTGGTTCAGCATGAAATGCATTTTGGGAGTCATTTGTCTTTTATGATATCTTTATTTATATAAATTTAAAAAGAATGGGGAAGTATGAAGGTTGTTTAATAAATATCTATAAGCTAATAATCTGAAATTCAAAAACGAAATTCTAATCTGTCAAAATGAGGCTAACTCACCTGTATATTATATATGTTCCAGATTTGATTTCTAATTTCCGCTGAGAAAGTTAAAAATTAAAACCAGTTGCTTAAAATACAAAAGTCACATCTGGTCAGTTCAAAGGCAAAAACCAGATCCCACATGAAGATGAAAGATAGCATTGTGTTACCTAATTTGAAATAATTATTCAAGCTTACAGCAGATGGTTCTAGACGAGAGTTATAATAATAACTCTTGGCAGCATATGACTAAGCATATGAGAGATAATATAATATTATTATTGGTATTAAGTATTGCATATTTAGTTAATATAATATTTACAATTAATATTAACATAAAATTTTTTTGACAATTTTAATTAGGTTCCTCATACAATGTAGTGATTTGACACAGTACTTCAAAATTTACTAAAAATATCTACATCCACATTATCTTTCTTTATATATTTTTAATATTAATATGTTGAAATAATGTAATTGTTTTAATAAATTATTTGTTGAGAGAATCCAAAGCATAATTAAGATGTAAAACCTCTTCATGTAAACAAAAGCAAAATTTAAAATACTTTTGCTGAAAAACTAAAAATGTTATGCACTTTGGCTTCTTATGTCATTATTAATTAGCAACAAAATTAAAGCAGGACAATTTGTTTGGTACAAACTTTTTAACTATTTTCACTAAATACTTGATTACATTAATTAAATTATTTTGGAAACAGTTTGTTTGTACTAAACTTTATAATTAAATCAATAAAACATCACATGATCTCAACTAAAGTTTTTTAGAAGTAAATTGTTTTTACTTCATTTTACTTACATTATCTAGTGAAAGCATGAGGAGTCTATAAATGTTAATTGTTTTAGTGCATTATATATATATATAAACTGAGCATTGATTATATGTATGTGTGAGAGATGATAGCCTGGACCAACCGATGAGTGCTGGTTTAGCACGAAATACGAATATTGGTGATTATTAATCTTTTCTACATGTGTGTGGTCATGTGTATCGGTTGTATGAGATAGTGTGGGTAGTTGAAGGGTGCTTGAAAATCTGAGTTCAAATCCTCTATACTTACAATTAAGCTCCCAGGTTTGTGAAGAGTGCCTGGTTTCAAATATTTACATATTAAGCTTGTATCCTGTCCATCCCACTTATATGTATTTAATAGATACTGTCCTATACATGAGGGGTCAGAGTGACTTCAGGTCAACATGGGCATGGCAATAATATTAGCATCAGCATGGGATTTGAGTTTTCATCATCAGATTTTCAATGACATGGATGGCTGAAAAGTTGGAGGTTGCAGTGGATTGAAGCCTGTCCATTAAAGTATGAAGATTTGCTATCTTAATATAAACTGAGCATTGATTATATATGTGTGTGAGAGATGATAGTCTAGACCAACTGATGAGTGCTGGATTAGCATGAAATACGTTTATTGGTGATTATTAATCTTTTCTACATGTGTGTGTTCATGTGTATTGGTTGTATGAGATAGTGTGGATATTTAAAGGGTGCTTGAAAATCTGAGTTCAAATCCTCTATATTTATATATATGTATATATATATATTGTAAACTAATGTCAGGTTTATTTAACTATGCCAACAAACTAGATTAGAATCAAAACATTTATATATTTTTATTTTTAGACTTGTAGCTTGTTATAAAAACAAATAAAGGTAAATAATGGCTGCTTAGTAAAGATTCATTAGATTAAAAAATGTCTGGTCACTATATCAAAGACAACTTTTCACAGCCATAAGTTAAAAACTAGTCTAGGGATATAGATAGAGCAGCACTAGACAGAAATGTATAAAACATTTAACATCTATTTACTAATCAAATATATGCTTGTTGATTAAATTGAAGAGAGAGAAAATTAATTTGGTAACATTATGTTTAATGTATAAAATCAAAAACCTTTTAGTTTTGATTCTAAAGTCTTAAGCATATAATAATTATTCCAAGGTGCATTCATCGTAAAATATGCCAAATCAAAAATCCCTTGCCATGGACAGAGAAATAACTTATAATCATTTGAGGGACCATGTTCCACTATCATTAATAATAAATCTAGTATTTAAAGCAATCAAGAAATTAAAATATCATATTCATATACTATTCCCATTTTCTAAAGACAATAAAGTCAGTAATATAAACAAACAAAGCTAACAATCTTTTCTACACCCTTTACATCGTGCAAATACCATAGTTTATTATTCCACTCTTCCAAAAACAACTAACAGTTCTGACTGTTTTCCAATCATCTTTAAATCTCTTTCTACTATTTAAAAGTGTTTCAACTATTAAAGAAAAAAAATAATGCTCTTTCAAAGCTAATGATCTATGACTTATAATAAACAATTCTGTATGAATCTATCTGATGAAAGTTTTTTCATTAAATAAACAATTAAACCTTAGTTGTAAACTTGAAAATATTAGATGATTTTCAGTTTTTTCAGCATTGCATAATGATTTTAAATACCAATTATTTGGCATCTACTTTGTTAACCACATTGTGTGAGATCACAGTTCAAGGCTTAGTGCCATGTAGGAGGAGAGAAGCAAGATATGACTACTTTGATATCAAAAAGTATACCTTAAAATATTTATATATGACTGATCATCTTTAAAAGAGTTTTAGCACTGATTAATTTTTGAAAGATATAATTCTCACAAATGTGAATTTTAAACATATTTTTTACAATAAGAGATATTTGTTTTATGAATGAGAGCATTAAAAAACCTCTACTAATTGATTGAAATTATTTGTTTAATTCTATGGATAAACGCAAGTAGAATAACTAAAAATGAAAGTACTACAAATAAGCTATAATACTTGATCATCACCAGGAATAATTTGTCATTCATTACCACTTTTTACCACTTATTTATTACATCATTAATGCATATATTATAAAGTATATTAATGCAAAATGTAAATGTAAAATAATATTAATTCTGAAAATACTTTACTGCAAACTAATTTATCCTTATTGTATATAAATTCAAAACAAACTTCTATTCATAATGAACAATGGAAAAATATTCTAAATAAAAATTAATATTTTAAAGTAATAATAATTACAAAAATATTAACATTTAATATTACAATATAATAAGGATAACAACACCAATAATAATAATGACAACATTACATAATCGTTCATATATGTGTATCCAAAAGTTATTACTTTCATCCTAATCTAGAAACATCTATTCTAAAGTAAATAATCAATAGACATGAAATGTTTATAGGGGTCTAAAGTTCCCATTTTTAAAAAAAGACTAATAAGTTTTTTGGCTTTAGCCAACTTTTAATCATTTATATCATTCAAGTTACTAACCTGAAATTAAAAAAAAAAGCTCTCATATGACACATTAACATCTAGGGTCCATGATCATTTAAAGTATTGTAATAGGTGCCTCTGGAATAGGGGAAAATAATTGAAGAAGAAAGAAATGAGAAAAAAAGGCAAGAAAGAAGGAAAAGAAACAGAGAAAGGAATGGGAACAAAAAAAAAGTAAAAGAAGAAAAGTATAAAAAAGGAGAAAACTAAGGCAACAGAGAAGGAAGAAAAGAAGAAGGATGAGAAGAGGAAAAGAAAGTGAAGGAGATCAAGAAAAAAAATTGAAAAACGAAAAAGTAGTAGAAAAAGGAGAAATAGAGAAAGAAAGAAAGAAAGGAAAAGGGAGAAGAATGAGAAGAAAAAAAGAAAAAGAAAAGATGACAAAAATTAAGTAATAGAGAAAAAAGATGTAGTAGAAGAGAAAAAAGGAGTAGTACAAGGAAAAAAAATTAAGAAAGTAGTAGTAGAAAAAGTAAAAGTAGAAATAAAAGAAATAGATGAAGAAAATAAGAAGAAAAAACTTAATAAGAAGAAGAATGAGTTAACTGTTTTTGAACACGATGTTTAATGTTAGATATTACTCATATTTTGTACGTATAGCAAGTTTTCTACCTTAGGTTTAATGTTTGATCAGAAATCTAATTTTAATTTGCTGGGTCAAATAAGAATCAGTGAACTGATTATAAAAATAAAAAAATACAATTGCAATATGATGGATATAGTAGAGGAGATGTTACACTGTATAGATAAAATGTATAATTTATCTTTGCAATCATCATATGGTAAATAAATTATAATTTTTGATTGTCGTAAAATATAATCCATCATTATTTTGATGTCCTTTGATTATTTGAATTATATTTTAAACTAATGAAACCTTTTCTATTGTATATTAATTTAACTTCTAGTTAGATAGGATCTTCATACATTTAGCTTTACTTGAAATATAAGATTCTAAAAACCAAATAAAAAATGTAAAGCAATTTTAAATCTGAATAATTCTTTAAACAGACAGGGAACATATTGTTTAAAAGAATACATTTATGTTTTAACATGTACCATAAACATAGTTATAAAATAAACATCACGTGATCTTATTTCTCTGTCATAAGTAAAGGTAAAGATATGATTGAAAATAGATGACAAAATATTCAAATATTTAGTTTCTTAGAAGCTAAGTAACATGAACATCCTAAAATGACAGATTCAATTTTAATATAAAAGTGATGATTTCTTAATTACATCACTGCACTTAATTGCACAATGCACCACTATTGTCTAATACCTGAGCACAATAATTTTAAAAAAGTAGAAGTTAAAAAATAGGTGATTAGTTTAGAGCATTTATTAATGAAACTATATTTTAGCAAATTTTTTCAAAGCTTAAAAAAATAAATATTTTATTTACTTTTTTTCTGGAAAATCCAATTTTACCATGGAAAGATATTTTTGATTAAATTTATTTGTAAAGATATTACTCAGAAAGCATTTGAATGATCTGTATGCTATTATTTGTATGCAGTTTGTAATAAATACTTTCATATAATCAATAAAGATTCTGTTTTAGAATTGCAGAACTCAATTTAAATAAAATGATAGCACATGTTCACATTTTATTTGACAAACAAAAATGATTGAAAAAATAAATTTTTTGGTTTTACATAATTTTCAATAATTTAAAAATATATTTTTATTTAATAAATATAAAATATATTATTTTTTTAATTATATGATGTTTTTAGAAAAAAATAAACTTACATCATGGTCAAGGAAAAAAACTGTTATTCTACTTAACATAAAAAGTATGCTTACTTTTTTTCCTTAAAAATTTTCTCCAAATTTTACAATGCTTCTGTTCTTTTATTGTTGTTTAAAATGTATTTTAATATAAAAATTATTAAAAAATTAGTTTATTTTAACAAAAACATTATTCAAACAGCAGATCAAAAATATACAAATTAAATTATGGTATTTTGCAAGTTAAAGGCTAACTATAATATATTTATAGCATATATTCATTATCAAATTTATAGTTAAATGTTTATTAAATAAGGATGTAAAAAATCTTAGGATTTATCCTATAATTGAATATTGTAGAGAAAAAAATATATTTATGATTTTCTGATAAATAAAATGGATTGTTAAAAAGCTTTATATTGATCAAACCCATAACTCATAAATTTTCAAGTTAGGCAAATTAAAGATATAACTTATTAATTTTTGCATTGAACGAGTTAAAAATAAATAAAGAAATTATTTAATTAATGATATGCAATTGTAACACTGTTTCTTAAACAGAACAATAATAAAAATATTACATCTAACCTTAATGCATATTCTTAATATTTTCTTTCTGTAAAAAAGATTGTCAACATATCATATAGTTTATTACTTTTCAATGACAGAGGTTTCACAATTTGTTACAAATTATTTATTATAAATAAATATAGTCTAAATGAATATATGAATAATTTAGTTATCATAATAAATACTGTTTTGAATCAATCAAAGTTGATTAGAATATAAACAATTAGAGGTAAATAAGCTTTTACTTAATGTGCAGTTTTGGTGTTTCAAAACTGTCTTACAGTAATTGGAAATAGCAGATGTTACAATAAAATAATTAATTATTTATAAATAAATAAATATTTTTAATGAATAAATATATAATAAACAGGATAAAAATTCTGAAATATTACATAGTTTAGATATAAAATGTCTAAAATATTTAATTGCTGAATGCATTATACATTCACCTCTTCTTTAAAAAAAATGCTTAGTTTTCTGATTTTAAAATGATTTATTCCTATTACTTACACATAAAGCAAATCATATTTATACTTAATCTTTTACAGTAATTCAAAGTTAGGACTTCAATATAAATTTTTTGAAGTTAATCAACTAAGAACTAATTTAAAGTGAGCAATCTGAAAAAGCAACTTTTTGTAACTCTTATTATATTTGGCAATAAAATTTGAACAGATCACTGAATCTTTATTATTAAATATAAATATCATTTTTAAATATCTTAGAGCAATTAATAAATGTTACATTAAAGTGTATTATTTTTTATATACACTTTACTATCATTGAGATCAAAAATACTGAGATTATTTTCTATGTATTTTAAAGCATCTAATGTTTCAACCTGTTTACGTTGCAGTCATCATTAGGATTTAAAGATGAGGGTATATTGAAATTATATAAACTTTCATTTAAATGTATTAGTTCTTAAATATTTAGTAGTTATTTTAAACAGGAATGTATATTAAAAGTATGAAGTATATGAGTACTCTGAAAATATACCTACATATAAGGAAGTTCAGTAAGAAAAACTACAAAAATAAAATTCAGCACTTTTGGGCAGGTAGAGTAGAAAAGAGTGCATCTGGATATAATACAATATTACAATTATACCGATAAACTAAAAGCATACTTAGAAATTTATAGCAAATGTGAAATAATAAGTTTATGTAGTATATTATCTATAAAATAAATATGAGATCCATTTGAAATGCTTATAATATTTTAAATTTTACTATGGTACGGCAATTCTTAGTCAATTGATTTTATTGTCTTTTAGAATGAAAGCTTAAAATTAATGAAAACTCAAGAAAAAATAGTGTTTCAAAGATCAAAAGTATTTCAACAGATTTCTTCAAGGAATTTAAAAAAAATACATTAAAATATATCACTCTAATAAACAGTTTTCTTGTTAAAATTCCACTATCATAATACGCGGTAATTTTTATTGATTGATAAATAATAATTTTACCAACCTATTACCAGTTTTTAGTTTATATTCTGAAGTATTCAAGATTAAACAGTACTTCAGAGAAACAGAATTAAGAGTGACTAATAATTACAATATGACCAAATCATGTGAGCTTATACTTTTAATTGTTCTAATGTAATGTGAATTAAAATTTTGACTTAAACATTAAATCTTTTTTTTACTTTAAAATAAATAAAGTTCTAAATCTTCCATTATAAATATATTATTAACTTCAAACTTTTAAACAGCTTTTACCTGAGATTAAAATGTGAAGAAAGACATTTATAGTCATTTGAAAGGATTTACCTGTCAAGACTTAAATAATAGCTCCTCTGATCAATTAAGAGCTAAAAACACATAAATTTATGTATAATTTAAAATCAAACTTTATATAAAATAATCAAATCAATAAAGATAGTGACTATATATATATATATATATACACACACACAATTAATGCACAGTACTTATAAATGACACTCCACAATTCCATAGCTATTGACATAATGAAAAAGATGAACAAGAAATAATAGACTGATCACTTTATTGAAACAAATTAGTCCCATGAAACATAGTATAGTGTGTTTGAGTTTCTATTTAAAGCTTGAAATAAAAAATAAAAAATTCCACAAATAAAATTTCTTTATATAATCATTAAAACTAAACACTGGAGTTACTTATATTGATTAACTAATAATATTTTATGATATTAATTACTGAAATTATTTAAAATTAAATATAAAAAGGTCTCTATTTAAAACATATTTTAATTATCATTTTGCCAAATATCAAAATTTTTATTGTAAAAAGAAAAAAATATTTAAAACCTAGAACTGTTTTATGTTTGCAATAGACATTAATTACAGAGCTAATTATATAATATGTTTTTATTTAAAAAATTAGCAAAAAATTTTTTTACATAAAACTTTTGATTTTGATAAATGTAAATTTAAAATAAACAGAACAATGATAATTTAGTTATCTTGTTTTTTTGTAATAATTAAAAAGAAAAAAGACTTACTGTTAGTCTTCCTGTTTTTATATTTCTTTGTATCTTTATAAATTGGGAGTTCAGTTAACTGATAGTTATTAAAAAGAATATAGAGTTGAGAAAATCAGATGCTGCTATTAAATGCTAAATATGTGGAAGGAGACAGCATGTCTAAATGAAGTTCATAAAATTACAGATGCTGAAGTGAATTTAGAACTATCAACACTTATTTTATATATTTGTTGACTATATCAGAAGCCATCATAATAAACTTAAGCCAATAAACATAACATGACCACCAACTTACTTTAGTTTTTTCCTTTTTATATGATGAGAATTATTTATGCAAATTCATATTTTTGTAAATCAATTTTATGATCTCATTAACTAAAACACCTAATCTGTATACATCCCAGAAGTGAAATAGAGTGCATCTATAGATAAAAAAAACCCAACAGTTTGAAAGTGTATATAATACAATACATTTATAAATGGTAGATTTTCAAATAATATTAACAAAAAAATTAAAAATTAATGAAATAGCTTAAATGTATAGTTTCTAAAAAGTTTGTGAGTCATGAATAGAGAACTTAGTGTAATCCATGAAACTTAAATCCCAAAATCTGCCTCTCTATCATTACACTAAATCACAAAACAAAATATATGATTATCAGCTAATTGTAATATTCAAATATAAACTATTTGAAAAATATAGATATGATACCACCTCAGCAGAGTATGCAGGTTACAAATGTTTTATAAAAGCAAACTATAAAACTAAAAAAAGTATTTATTGAAGGTAGTTGTCAAATATTTAAGGATACAGATTCAATGATGTGTTTTGAACTCATGTTCAGCTAAGAAATGCAGTGCAAGTGATTTGATATACATGATAGTAGTGTAAAAAAGATTGTGAAATTAAATAAATTTAATATTTAATCATAGCTTTGAAGTCATTATTATAATTCTTGGAAATTTATTTAAAATAAAAATAGTAATAATGATA
This sequence comes from Epiperipatus broadwayi, assembly GCA_028023455.1. Lineage (NCBI taxonomy): Eukaryota > Metazoa > Onychophora > Udeonychophora > Euonychophora > Peripatidae > Epiperipatus > Epiperipatus broadwayi. Next base: position 10,602,813 of record JAQFVV010012413.1, read on the forward strand.
AGTCATATTGAAAAAAGAAGAGCTTTCAAAATAAATTGCCAATAAATTTTCAGGTCACTTACTTTTTTGTCTTCATGGTGTACATTTTTTTTGGTTTTTGCAGAATCATGATAATGTTTATATGAGAGGATGCAAGAGAGCACATCCATTTTAAAAAAATCAAACCTCAATATTTTGAGAAATTATTACTTAAACATTCTCATACTGTTCAACTAAGATATTATTAGAATTTAGATATATATTCAGACATCATTTTTATCATTATTGTAACTTTAACCATGAATTTGATGCAAACATATCGAAAGCATACTATACAAATTTTGACATAAAATAAATTTGATCTTGGAAAATGGTCTATTTATCCAATATCTCCAATGGTAATCATGTGATGTTTAGTGATTTATTACCATATAAGATTATATACAATGTGGAGACAATGCATTCTTATTATAAAGTAAAATAGGTAATATGAACCATCTACAATGAAAAAATATAAAATCAATGATCTTGGAAAATTAAGTAATTAAGAAATCACATAAAATTGCAACTCATTCACGTTAGATGGTGTTTTATACTATAATTGCCATTTCTTTTTTTTATTAATCATAATATGTAAATTTTTAAAAAACATCACCAAAAAAAAAAAAAACAAGAATAAAGAATTCTAAGCTGTAAATATTAATAGTTAATAAATCTAGAAAGTATATGTAATCTTAAAAAGATGGGAAATTTTTATAATTAAAATTATTTATTTTTTAAATTAAACAGACAGGCTCAAAACATGAAAAAAAAATATTGAAATTATCATGAAAATAATGTTTTATATGTAGATAAATATGACAGATGAATTTATATGATGACAAAAACAATAAATAAACAAATTTAATAGTAGAAGCATTTTTTCAGTTTTTGTTTTATAAGGAATCATATAGTTTAGTAACATAAAATTATTTACAGTTACTAGCTTTAATTTTTAAAAAAATTTAAAAGCAACAGAAAATCATAGTTGTCAAATTTATAAATATTAATTATTATACTGATTTGGAATTCTAACTTAAGTTGTTTTTATTTCCTTTATATATTTCTTTTAAATTATCTAATTTAATTAAAATAATACAAAATGTATTGCTTCAAAAAGCTAGAAAGAATAAAAATAAAAATTTCATATCAACTAACATCTTTCAACTTTGTAATTATGCCAGATTTATCTTGATTTGCAGGAATATATTTGTAAGATTATAAAAGAATAGCAAAAATACATTTTAGTTAATACATATTCAAATTTATTTCAACACAATGCATGATTTGTAAGCAATATAAAGTCCTTTTAGTTTCACTAATGTTACCTTACAATAAATAAATAACTATTTCAAATGTTTGTAAATCTATGCAGAAAGATTAAGAAACATCAAGCCATAGTATTGCAATTGAATAAACCAATTATTGAAAAATCCTTTATAAGAGAGACCATAATATTATTTACCAATATGTGTTTTGGAATGAACAGTATAGTTTAACCCAAATTTTGTTAGACATGGTTAAAAACATGTCGATTTCACACTGCTTCCAACCGTTCAAATTCTGTCACTTTTAATGGTATGGTCAAGATTTTACTGGTGTTTGAAAAATTAGAAAAAAGTTCCGTAAGATGCTGCCCTCTTTTGAATTATTTTACAAGTAAAAAAACAGTAAAACGGTCTTGAAACTTTAACAAAAAAAGTAGGTGTGCTCTTCTTGAATCTTATTGGCTGTTACATTTTGACACAAAGAAAATAAAATGTCAATAACTCAAAAGTTACGATTTGTTTTTGTTTCATTTTGAAAATAATAAACGAATATTTTAGACCATTTTAAACATATTTTTTTACAAATTACAAATTATTTTGATAAAATATGCTAAAAATAAAATTATTTTAGAAAAATAGTTAAGACTTTAACAAAATTATTTCCTTTTTATCCAGCATAAAATTAGCAAAGAAAATTGCTAACATCATAAAACATTTTCATTGGAGAAAAAATTTCCTTTTACAATTGCACTCACAAATATTTTGGTAATTATAAAGAGAAATTTGTTTTTGAAAAAACATTTGTTCACTTTCATAATCTGACAAATTATTAATATACTTTTTACAAATGAAACTAAAGTGAATATAATATTAAAAGATGAATATATTTTGATGATTGAATTTGTGTTTTGACAGTTCATTTTGTGAATTGACCAATTAAAAAGTTAGGCTTTTACCTCACTCGGCCAATAAAATAACCAGCAATAAAGAGGTTAATCACCCTTTTAAAAGTTGTTAGCATTTTTTATTAAAATTCATAGGCAATTAATTTCTATTATTGTATATAATCATGTGGGAGAAAACAAAACATACAAACATGCACTATTGGTATTAATTGGCTTGCACTCACTCATCAATAGATGTTTTAAATGCATAGGTAAATCACCTATGCTTAGAGCTTATTATTATAATAACCAACATCTATTGGCCATGCTCAATTTAAGACTTGATTCTATTATGAGTCTGATATTAAGCTCTAAGAATAGATGATTCACCAATGCTTTTAAAACATTTATTGATGAGTGAGTACAAGCCAATTAATATTAATAGTGCATGTATGAATGTTTACCCTCTCCCCACATGATTACATAAAATCCATATAGTAATCAAATGAACTTAATACTATGGAATCATCACAAAGAGTGTGTTTAATTGAAATGTGTAAGACTAAATATGATGCTGATAAATCTATGTTATTCGCTCCATTCTAACAGATAAAAGATGTTAATTGTTTAGAAAATGATTTTACTATTATTGAAAGAATTTTAACAAATCACTTCCCATTATGTAGCATTAGTTATATCTTTTGTATGTGTTCAATTTATAATATGACTTATAAAAAAATATTTCTATGAAAAATAAACGTATTTAATATACATATTTCGTAATCAAATATAGTAAAAATATATTTCTTCATTTAAAAAATAATTAAGTTACTTTATGTTAAATTTTCTTATTTGATTGTATTTTAAGATATAAATAAATGATCGGTATTATTATCACAATTGACAATGGTATTTAAAAATTATGAAATTAGGTTATATATATATATATAACAAGCTTATTTTATTATTATTATTATTATTATTAATGATAAATACCACAAAAAAAACATTCAAAATCTTTATTTAGCATTGTTCCCATCCCCAGACCATTTTTAAACTATGACTCTTGTCAATGAGGAGCTATGATACCAGATTTAAAATACAAACTCAAGTCCAGCATTTAGCTAATACTTAACTATTAAGTAGAAGATCTTAAATTTTCAGACATCTATATGTCTTCAGATCCTGTTATCCAACTGAAATAGCCATATATGATGTACGATTTGGATTTTATTAATATTATAATTTGGCTGTTGAGACTTTGGCTATATTAGATTACTAAAGCTATTAATATATGGGGGTATCTAAATTTAGTTCAGTCCCATATGGCTATTTCAGTTGGAGAGTTGAATTTGAAGACATATAGATGTCTGAAAATTTTAGATCTTCTATTTAATAATTAAGTATTAGATAAGTGCTGGGATTGCATTGGTATTTTGCATCTGGTGGCTATAGCTTGAAACCAGTCTGAGGATGAGGACAATTTTACGTAAATATTTTGAATGTGTTCTCTTGTGGCATTTATCATCATCATCATCATCATAATAATAATAATAACAACAACAACAACAATATAAGCAAACGAAGTAGTATAAAATATAATAATAATAATAATAATAATAATAATAATAATAATAATAATAATAATAATAATAATAATAATAATAATAATAATAATAATAATAATAATAATAATAATAATAATAATAATAATAATAATAATAATAATAATAATAATAATAATAATAATAATAATAATAATAATAATAATAATAATAATAATAATAATAATAATAATAATAATAATAATAATAATAATAAGCTTGTTTAGAGCTATTAGCACGTTCTTTATTGTACATAATTGTAAATACAAGCTACATAAGTCATGTGATTTATGACTTGACTTTATTTATATATATATGTTTAAGTGTTAATGTGTAGTAAGTTAAAGAAATAAAAGAGATAAAAGATAAATTTATTATAGTTAAAATTTTAATATTATAATTATCTTAATGATAATAAAATCTTTAGACAGGTTACACGTATATATGTGTCTATTATAATTATTGATTTGCTAAAATAATTTAAGATATAATGTTCTCTACCTAATGTTCATTGAACAAAGGATAAGCACATCTTCTTGTGCTCCACATTGATATATGACAATAGAGAAAGTACTTATATATTTAAATGACACATTATCTTACATTTCATATTATATAACATTATTATAAATAAATTATTTATGTTAATCATAAATTACATCAAAAATTCCCATATGAAAAAAGTTATTTTATTAAAAATTTTCAACTTATAAGGTTATTAGTGACATGCAAAAGCAATGATGGTAATTAAGAAATTTATTTTAAAAGTGTGTAACTGATAGAACGATTTGTTCGTTGAGTTCATATATTACCAGTAGATTCAAAGGCGTGTGTGTAACTGCCCAAAAGAATAGTCCCTTGAGTTTGTATATTGTCAATAGCTTTATTTTAGAAAGATTAGCTATAAAGAAATGTACTTCATTTAATTTTTTATTACTGAAAATAATTTCTATTATAAATTCATGAAAACTACCACACTAAACCTCTGTAGAAAACATATTGATATATTTTGAATAAATCATAAAAATAATATAAAATAAATTCTGATAATGAAAGTACATGTAAAATGAGATAATTAAAGCATTAAAACATCACGTGATCATTCCATAATTATTCTTACTAAAGCTGTTGTAACAGTAGCAAATTTATCCACACAATAGTGCCACTAAGTTTAAGCTCTAGTAATCAATAGATGCTAAAAGGTTGTGCATTATAATTCTTTGACTACCTATTCAATAATTTATACATTATGACTTTCAGCAGTGAGGAGCCTTGGATCTGGAAGCAATGGATTTAATTAACTTATCTAATTGGAGAGGATTTATCTTTTTCACATTATGTGGTCATGTATATTGATTCTATAAGATACAGTGGATAGTTGTAGGAAGATTGAAAGTCTGAGCTCAAATCCTTTCCAATATATATATATATAACTTTGTCATTGATCATTGTGATCATCATGCATAGAAACTTATATATCTCACACTTTCAATTTATTATTTATTTTCCAATATTATAACCAACTCTATTTCTCCAAAACACATACTTCTGTTGTTTATATTTATTTCTATACTCCAAGTTTTATTTTATTCTATTATTTTCTAATCATTTAGTTAAAGTCATCATAATCTGGAGAAATAGTGTTTGCTCATCAACATAGTCCAAAGCATAAAATGATTTATCATTTGGTAGATAATGACTTATTTTTTCTCATTTCCCTTTTTATATTTAAAAAGCTTATTATAGATATAATTTAAATATTGACATCTTTGATTATTTTTCTATCATTCAAAGTCATATTTCTTATTTCTAATTCTGCATGTATATTAATATTTAATTTCTTAATTGCCTTAAGAAAGTAACTTTTATATTTTTCAATTCCTGTGCTTCCCACACACTTTTGAGAATAATATCATCATGTGTTTTTTAATGTCTAAATATAAAAAATTATCTTTTGATTTCTTACCATATTGTTATCTATTATTTGGGTAAATAGATAGTTTATTATTGTGAATCTTCTTTCTTAGAAGTCTGCATGTATTTTTGCTTTTAAAGTACTACACACTTATTAAATTATATTTTTTACCATTTGCCCCTATATTTGACTTTCAGTTTAAATAATATTAAGTACAATAGTTATTTTAATGTGAGGGAACTTATTTCTTAATAGCTGAGAACCAGAAACATTTGTAATTAAACAAACTAGATTCAAATTCAAGCATGAAAGGATGATGCTTAATGATAAGCTACCCAGGTTGTGACATACAGTAGAACTTTACTAATATATTATTACAATAGAAAGGCCTAAGTTCAGAATACTATATCAATTAATGAAGTGGCCATTATAATATATATATATATGAAATAATAAATAATCATAACTTAAATATTTAAAAAAAATAATAGTAAAAATATTTTTAATGCAAGATCAAAAAAGATCATAAGCATTTATTTAAAGTTATTTATTTTATATTTATTTAAATATGCTTAAACATTTTTCAATTTAAAAGACAAACAGCAAATTGTTTCTTAAAGGTGTTCCAACTTTCTGGCATTTCTTTCACAATTCATTGTTTTCTTTGTTTTCACATTCAGCATAGAATTTAAGATTAAACCATTATTACTAATCAGGAAAAAATAAATTTAACTTTATTTGATATATATTTTTGTTTACTACTAAAATAAATTTTAAATGTTCACATTTTCTTTATATAAATATTAAAAAAATGAGATTGTAATCAAAACAAAAAGATTATACTTTATCATTTCTAAAAAGATTATTTTATTTTTACAAAATCAACAAAATCTTCATTATTTGTCTATTTTTTAAATTTGAATAAACATTTATTTGCTTCTTTTATATCTAATGAAATATTCTTTAAAAGTTTTTTTTTTAATATTTATTGCAAAATTACAATAATTTTATATTCATTATTATAATTAGATTGCTTACATAGAAGGCTAAACTTCTAAACAGCTTTAGAGCAGATTTGCATTGTTCATTAATATAACATTCTATTTTTGATAATAAAGTATTTCCATTCAAAATAAATTATTAATAATGTATTTTTGATTTCTAAAAAATATTGTATAAAAAATATTTAGAATTGTAATAAATTCACAAATAAACACACTTTTGATTATTCAAACCATTTTCTTTAAAGAATATCAATAATCAGCCATTTAGCTAAAGCACTTGCGGATTTTTAACTATAAATAAATACTCTCACTTCCAAACACAAGATCATTTAAACAATATCATAAAAATCATGATGTCAAAAACCTGTTATAATACAATAGAGGGACTTGTCAGGATAGAGCTAAATTCTATTGTTTTTAGGAATTTTTTGATTTTCTTGCTATCTATGGAATAATTTTTGAAAAAAATTTTTATATTAAAATGTATATAAAGTAAATACCCATAATATAATATAAAGCTTGCAGAAATTTTCACTATGGTGCAAATTAATGAAAAAAACAAAGCAATTCCTATGAAAATTAAGTATAGTTTAAATGTATTTTATATGCAATCCCTAGATTAATTAATTTAAAAATGGAAGATTATGTGAATAGCTTTGAATATACATTATAATGTGATCAGTAGTGAATAAATAAACTAATTTAAAAATGTAAAAAAAAATACAGAAAATAACTATAAATAAAAAATATTTTTTGAACAATAAAAATATTTCCACAACACAAACCCATATAAAAAAACAGATAATATAAATTTAGATAGTTGTAGTTTTGATTTAAATTTGAGTGAAAATTGTGAAAATTTCGGAATTTATAATGTGTTTTCCAGTTGGTATAAAAGATAAGCAGGGTAACAGTTCTATACCATTTAAATGGACTGCTATATCATAATCATTACCAGCAAGTGAATTAAAAAAGACTTTTGACTTCTTGGTCATAAATTTCTGAATGTATAGCTCTCTTTTCCCAAAGATTGGCACTCTTAAATCAGGAATACAACTTATATTATAACCCTATTTACAATGAATATTGAGGAAAAAAAGAAAAATATTGGATAGATTTTGTTCACATTAAACAAGTAAAGTTTTTTTAGTGGTAATTATAAATCTGAAGTTCATTTATATTTCCCACTTTAATTATTTAAATGAATATTTAACTTTCCTTAATTATATATCTAATGTTTCATTTATTAAATCCCTATACTTCAGATATATTCATTAAACTTATGTCTAGGTATAAAGACTAACTTATTCATTCATTTTAGAAAAAAAAATAGTTTATTAATTATTATATTAAAATCATGTCTTTTAAAAAAAATATATTATTTTAAAAGATTATGAAATAACTTTGTTTTACTTCACTATATGTTAAGAAAGGGAAGCTGTTGTCAAACACTGGTGGTCAAAAGGTCAGAACAGCTGTCTTACAAGCAGTTGTCTCAGGTTAGCAGGTTTGCTTCCCAGTTGATGCTATGACACATGAAAAAAAGGAAAACTGTTAAATTGTACAAAATCAATTAATTAATTTTGTACAAAATTATATATTTAATGATTGTTAATTTATTTTCAATGCAATAATTACAATTTGCAAGCTGTTTTAAATTATATATCTAATAACTTTATGTATCATTAATATTATTTTAATTGTTTTGTTATTAATATATTAAACTGTAATTTCTGTATAATTTATCCTAGTACTTAAATTTCTTATGTTTTACTTGAGCTTGTTGGACATACCTTAAAACAGAAATGGTAGACTAGAATGATGCTTTGAAGTTAGGATTAATCAATTTGTGGTGGATATTACTGCATATCATTGTCTAAAGATTTAGAGTCTATATAATACATAACATAGACTGTTATACTCTTATAATCCAAAAAAGGATATATTGAATAAATATAAACTTTTATTATTTCACAATGGGAGCATAATTAGATAGGCAGTGCATAATCTGCTTAGCTTTTATTCTGATTATTGAAATTTGTACTTTTGATTTTTATATTTTAGATGGTCATTATAATATTTTTTCTATTATCCACTTTTGACACATATACGTAGGTATATATTAATAGTATCCCAAGTTGTGGCATTTAATTCTGTAATTTATGTAATCATTGTATGACTTGTAGTGTACATTTTAGTCATTATCATCAATGATTAACCTTCCATCAGTGGATATTTTGACACCTATTTCTTCTCATTATATTTCATTAAAATACGTGTAACCACAAGAAACTTTATAGCTTTATCTAACTCAATGTAACCACTGGTCATTAAAATTAGGATATAATCTTTGCTTTAATACTCAATACTTACCATTAACAATATAGTTTACTCTTAAAATTTATTATATAACAGATAAACCACCCAATTAAAAAACATTTAAAATTTAAATTAAAGAATATTTCGCACTCTGATTAAACTTCACCCATTTATATATAATTTATTTTAAAACTGATGTTTTTAAATAACAAATAACGGGTTATATACATACAAAATTCCATATGCCTATATAAAATACAAATGAAATCTTTGCTATAGGCAGCTTATAGTATTTTCCACCATATTGAGTAGCAATTACCTTTTAAAATTTAAATCTTATTATAATTACATAACAGCAGCATTCTCACATGAATAACCAACTTCGCATAGTTTATGAATACTCACACAATTACATTTTTTATTCAACATTGTCTGTGATATTTATAAAATATGACTCTTTAATTTTTTTTCTTCAAGTCATTTTCCACATATAAAACAAAAACACAATCAAAGCAGAAATTTCCAATACAAATGATTGCATGATCTGCAAAAACGAATTTACATCTATCTACCCACAGAAAGATGCAATTTATTATAAATGCTTCTGAATCCTCATTTTTAACACACATTCAGTTCCTCTGACATAACTATATCCACAATGACATACCACTTTGTAAATAATATTACATTTATTAATTTTATCAACAAAATCTTTTCCATAAATAAACAATCTTTAAGCATTTGAACCAACTTTAAATGCAACATTAAAATGAGCAGACCTTAATGAAGTAATTCTCTTACACTCAATGCCATTTACATAAGATAATACTATACTTGTTTTCCTACATCTGTTTCTAAGCTTAGATAAAGTTATGTGATTATAATGAGATTTAAATTTTAAAGTTTGTCTCCTACTCAAGATGGGGGGGGGGATGCTGTAAGCTGGCTATAGTAAAGACTTTATCAGTATTTTATATAGACATATTTTTTTTATATTTATTCTAGAATATTTTGATTATTATATTTTTTTCTTTTGATATTATTTATATATAGTTATATAATATTAACTCCTTCTATATTACCTGAAGTATAATATGTATATGTATGTAATAAGCTCTACATATCTAAACTAATATAAATCATGTAATCATATATATTTGTCATCATTATCATCATTTTAACCATTAATAATCCACTGTAAGATGAAGGTTTCATCTAGGTTCAACTATCTCCGATTTCTAGCCTCTTTTCTATACATCACTCCATTTATATATATTACATCTGTATTCAAACAATTCATGGAAATGTGAAAACTTTACTAGCACTTTCCTTCTTTAATAAGAGAAGTGGTGAAAAAAATTGTTACCAACCAACAGATGCTGAATATTTTTAGTTTTTCTATATTTTTTAATCTCAATTCCAAAATAATTTATAAGATTATTTAATTTTTGTATCCGTATAAACTACATCATATCATCTAATAACAATTTAATAGGTTATTATGTTTGTGAACCAAAGATTGCAGTAAAAAAGTGAGTTCCATATCTCCATCACTAGAGATGAAAAAAGTATGTGCTAATTCTCATATGACCAACATTATCTTCTAACTAAAAGCTATAAAGATTACTTGTAAACTATTATCTAAAACAACCTTCTTCAAATAGTTTCCAAAGTATTTAGCTAGCAAAAAAGTTTTCCAAACTTTATTCCCTATTGAGTCCCCATGAATTCGTAATTACAGAATTAAGCACATTTTAATACTAAGAACTAGAATAACATAAAGAATATTTTTAGATAACCCTGTTCTTTCATAATGTTCAAGGTAACCAATAAAAATAACAAGTTTGTAATACAGTAGTGATGAAATTATGACTAAAATACACTAAATTCTCTGCTATATATGAAACATTTTGGAACACAGCTTACAGCTTCAATTAAAAACTAATTTCTAAGGAAATAATATTCTTACTTTAGACTTGATAGTATGCTAGAAAAATGGCAAAAACTTTGACAATTATAATTTCTCCAAAAAATGGGTAGTACGAAATATTTTCTACCTGACTTAACCCCCCCCCCCCCAAAAAAAAAAAAAAAAAAAAAACATTTCTTAAAATGCACCTTTTACAACACTTTATTTAACTTTTACAGTTTTTAATGACTAGCAGTCTGAGATCTAAAAATCCATTTTATTTCAGTTATTTGTTTTATAAATTATACAATAACTATATGTAATATACATATTCATCATTATTTATAAACATTGCAAATGCATAACATATATATATTTCATCAATTAAGAACTTTAATTTTAGATTTATTTTAAAAAGTGTTGTAGATATGCTATAAGCATGACTTGATCCGCCTTGGTAAATAATAAATACAGAAGTTTTTAAGTTTAGCAATGATTTAAGATGTTTACTATTATGCCAAAATTCTATTCAAAATGCATTAACGCTGCAAAGTTCTGAATGATTTCATGCAAAGCTAGAATAATGACTCTAAAGCTCATGGTTAAAGGATTATGACTTGATTTCAGTCACTTTCATATAATTTTCAAGCTATAAATTAATAGATTATTTTTTTAATATAAGAAAAGGATATTTTTACTATTCAGCACTTCAAAATGTGATAGACAGAATTAAAGATGATTGATGTATAAAACGTCATTTCCAATCAAATACTAAGCACAAAGATTTTGAAAATGATCAATTCAAATGCCATGGGAAATGCATAATTCCCATGATTTTAAACTATTCAAGGCATGAATATTTTGAAACATTGTATGTTTATACTACATATAAATCAATTGCAACGTGTGTGTTCTTGCTTTTGCTCTTCTAAAATGTCAAAAACTAATAAATATTTAGGATCATAACTTTAAATAAATGTAATTGAAACGGAAGTAACTATCTCTCACTGAGATGTGTAAGTCAATAATTACGAAAAGACGGGATAATACCAACCTATATTTTAGGTCTGCACATGAATTAAAATAATAGACAAAATCCACCCTACTATTTAAAATTACGTTAAAAAACTAAGCTTATATAACAACAGGGCTAAAAAGATAGATTGATATCCTTCTATCTTTCGTAGTTGTTGATATTTCGTCACTCAACTGTCAGGTATGTACTACCGTTTCAATTAAATACATCGGATTTTGTTCGTTGTCTTTCTTTGTTAGGCACAAACTCATTCTTTCATTTAGAATTTAATATTTATCACAAGGATAGATCTAAATTAGAATCCTCATTACATATAAATATTTTATATTTTTTTATAATATGAGTCGGATTTAAAATTTGCTTTTAAATAAATTATATACAAAAATAAAATATTAAAAAAACATGTCAAACATAATCTCTCCATTAAGTCTCTCAGGAGCACATCTAGTTGAGTGAATACTTTACTAATGAACAAAGACGAGGAACTAATGATTTATTCAATTTGCTATTATCACTTTGAAATGTGTTTGCAGTTGATGAATGATTTACATTTCAAGCAGAGGGGGGAAATGTTGAGAGAATATTTAAAGTGACATCTAGTTTTTAAACATATAATTTATATTATTATTACTGTTATTATTAAGCCGACCAACTGTGAATAAAATCAACAAATGTTTAATTTTAAATCAAGAATGACTACCTAAAATCAACAATATGTATTTAAACAATAAGTATGTATTTAAACAATAAGATATTATCATCAAGAAAGAAGTTGGTGAAATATCTTATTAATAAAATTTAGTTTAGCATCTTTTTATTTTGTAATTAGAATATAAAAATGAGAAACTCTTACTGATTAGAGTTACGTTATAAAATAATAAAAGTCTCATACAGCTTTATGATGCACAGAAATAAGTAATCTCTCATAACTAATTATTATGAATAAAATAAAAGTTGGTACAAGTGACAAAGTCAGTTGTTTAAATAACATAAATAGTGGCTAACAACAACATTCAACTCTTAAAATCACCAAGTCGTTTTTTTATTATTTGGTTTCAATTTAATGATATAATGATCGAACAAAGTTTTCAATTAGTAAATAAGTTGCTGAAATATAGCGAAACAAAGAACAGTTAATGGATTAATTACTTAAAACCTTTATAGTTTTGACATCACACTTGTAATCATCCAATTCTGTTAATTGTTTAAGGTTTTTCATTGCACTTTAAACTTGAGATTATGCATAACAGACTCATTATCAATTTTTAAAATATTAAGAAAATTTTAAGATATAGATATCGAAAGAATAAAAAGAAATACATTTAAATATAATATTAAAGAAAGTAAAATGAGAAAATACAACATTCTAAGTAAAGAAGTAAAAAGACAATGAAACTAATAGACGAACGTCTAAAAAGATATAAAATAGCAAATAGATAAACTATTGAATAACAATAAAGAGATCAGAAAATAGGCCAAAGTAAAAGAGATAATCTTGCAAGAATTAAAAAAAAAACTAATTTGGACACATTATAAAAACTAATATTATATTTCTTAGCCAAATCAATACATAGATTTGTGGACAGTATAACTTTCTTTTGAATAGTTGTATAAGATGGTTTTCTGAATCACTTGATACATTTCAATAATAACTTGTTATATTCTTCTAGTCAATTAGTATATTATTTATCATTACAGTAATTACAAAATTAATGATTCACTAATTTTATTAAATATGATTCCTATAGAAAATTTAATGGGGAACAAACCTTATATGAATTACAATGATCTTTTATTCATAAATTATTTTAAACATTTGTGTGTGACAATTTCTAAAGAAACATTTGTATACTTTTTATCTTTTTTTTTTCAGTTCAATAGCTGAAGATTCATGAATTATGGCATAACTACCATTTCTAGTGCTTGAATTTCATGTGAAAAATCGAGCTGCAAAAAGTTATATTTTATTTATTAATCGAATTTACTGCAATAAAGTTTATTGCAATAAACAGGGCATAAGTAGACAATTAAAATTGATGTCGTTTTTATGTCTTCATTATTTAGAAGAAGTTGTTTACATAATACTTAATTCCACAATAATAAAGGTAAACAAAAAAATTAAGGATGGAATTTTAGTTGTGCATAAAAACCTATCACATCCTGTTTTACTTAAATCAATATTTTTAATATTTAATATATAATACTTTTGATGCCTTTAATAGTTTGGTGAAGTGATAGATTTTCAGCCCACACAATTTCTTATAACTCCTATGTGATGATAGTGATGATGATATTATTATTATTATTATTATTATTATTATTATTATTATTATTATTATTATTATTATTATTATTATATGTCTAATTTAACATTATATATAATCATTAATATAATTCATATTATATTTTATTATATTTTCTTTATTATTTCTAATTTAGTACTATATATCAATGACACTTTTTGTTTCTTCACTATATATTACTGACCTTCAATAACATTTTTTTATTTTTTCAATCCAAGCTCATTAGCTTATATAGTCATATAGGTCTGAACTCAGTTCAATACCCATACACTTTGGTGACTTTGGTTTTTTAATAACCACAGCCACCAACTATCCTATTAGTCAGAATTGGTTTTAAGCCAATAAACCTCACATGATCACCATATTGCCATTTTATGGCAATACATATAGAGAGTTTTGTCTGTTTTAATAACACTTATGGGCAAGCATAAGAAATGGTGGTCATGTGATGTTTATTGGCTTAAAACCAATCCTGCCTAATAGGATAGTGGTGGCTGTGGTTATTAAAAAACCAAAGTCACCAAAGTGTATGGGTATTGAACTGAGTTCAGACCTATATGACTATATAAGCTAATGAGCTTGGATTGAAAATATTAGTGTTTTCAATTTTAGACTCATAGATTTGTAGTTAAGTAGAGATAAAAGGTGATTGCTGAAGGGTTGCATTAGATCCTAAGATCTGGGTGCAGTGCTTTCAGATCCAAGGCTCCTCACTGATGAAGGCCACAAGCCAGAAACTAGTCTGGGGATATTGGATGAGTATGCATTAGACAGGGATTTTATGCACAAGCCTTCTGGCATCCATTGATTACTCTGGCTTGCTTGAGTGGCAATATGTATAGAGAGTTTTGCCTGTTTTAATAGTTTTCACATCTCTATTTTTTCATAAACATACATTATATATATATTAGTCAAGTTATAATTCAATCCTGTTGCACCTTTGGATGCTTCAGTGCTTATTTCTATTTATTACTTTGCTGAAAGAAGTAATTTATAAAGTACAATTTTTTTTTCCTAGAAATTCCACAAATCTATGTTTTTCCTCATTTCTTTTATCAAACCCCAATTTATCTGCTTTACTTTTATTTTTGAATTGTTTCCAATTCTAATATTAAAGACTTTCATGCCAATTTTAAATATTATTGGTATGATTAAAAGTATTTTGTGCACTTATATAAAAATCCTTTATTTTTCCATAGCGACAAGAACGTTTTGGTTTATTGTTTTTAATTATCTGTATTTAATGTCTTCAATTAATTTAAATAACTAATAGAGGCAATTAGCCTGATATATTAAAAAATTCATCATTGTGTTTATTCCATTTTTTATTTATAATGAAATCCATTTTACTTGTACTTCTAATTATAAGTATATAGCCACTTTTCAAATCAATTGTCTTTAATGTTTCATTTAATATTAGACAATTTTTCTTCTAGCTGCTTTAGTCTTACCATTATTTGAAAGAGTTCTCCAGTTATAGATACTTAAATAAAAAATTACTAACATATGGCAGTCTGAGATCATAATCAGGGGATTGCATTTAGTCATTAGCTGTTCTCTTAATTGATGACTTTACAACATTCTAAGAGTAAATTTTAATTTTGTCAATCCTAATTGTAATTATTTAAAATAAAATCATTCACATACAATTTATTTTACTTTTAGAAAAATTAGATTAATGTTTCAGATAAAAACTATTAGAGAATTAACAAGAAAGAGCATAAACATCATGGGTTCTTTAAAATCAGAGATAACAGTCTAGTAAACTATCCATATCATTTGGTGCCTATCAGTAAACAGACAACCCAAACTTGTTTACTAAATAAATAATCATATAGTAATAACAGCTGCAATAATAAGAACTTATTGAATGAACATTAGGAATTTGCTTTCTTCATTAAATTTTACGATATTGTAATCTCATTACTATTATTCTCATTATTAGAATACATTAAATATGATATAAATAAAGATTTTAAATTTAGTTATACATGTATATAATAGATTTTAATATTGAAAGTATTTTCATTTAAATACTTATAATAACTAATATATTTCAAATATTAAATCACTGTTAAACTTATAGCATTCTATTAAAATTATTTTCTTTTATTATGTCAATAAATCCATGATATCAACTTTTTATTTTTATTTTAAAAATGTTTATTTTTTAAATTGTTGT
This sequence comes from Epiperipatus broadwayi, assembly GCA_028023455.1. Taxonomy (NCBI): domain Eukaryota; kingdom Metazoa; phylum Onychophora; class Udeonychophora; order Euonychophora; family Peripatidae; genus Epiperipatus; species Epiperipatus broadwayi. The sequence goes on from JAQFVV010012413.1 coordinate 10,619,255, forward strand.
ATATTATATAGTTTTATGTACATTTGTAATTTTTAGCAATAATAAAATTATTGCTGCATTTCTTACATGGACATCTTAGAGAAGATTATTCTTTAAACAATTTTTAAGTTTAATTCCTATATAAAATACTACACTCCTCAAACTTGGATCATTCTTTATCAAATTGAATAACTTAATGTATTGTCTGTGATATTATGTGATGTAAATTCAACATATAGTTGCTTATAAAATTTATTCTATTGTAAATATGTTAATATTTGTGTATATATATATTTTTAATAAAGATTATAAAAAAAATAGAATGAAAGCATATCTATATAGGTACACACACATATATATATACATTATGTGTTTGTACATATTGAGGCTGATTAATATACCTACATATATTCACTTCATTTTAAAGCAATTGATTTAATTAATATATTTTTGATGTATGTATGTGTGTGTGAATGAAGTCACACAAACTCCATTTAAATATATAACAAATTCAATTTACTTTAGTTATAGTTTTCATCATAATGCTTTGGTCTACATTGTTTACATATATATATATATATTGTAACGTTTATTTATATACGTTGCAAATATATTGGCATTTGGTAAAAGCTAAAAAATAAAAGTAAATTTAGATTTTTTTTTTTTGACTAATTTTTTTTTAAAAAAATAACATACAGTGAAAGTTAAATTATTTTTTCATATTTTTTTAATGTAATTAGAAATAAAAATAGAATTGGAGAGAACAAAAGACATAAATTACCAATCTAGATAAGAGAAAGTAAAAATACTTCAACTAATTAAAGATGGCAGAATTTTGCTGAAAAAAATAAAGACTTTGTTACATAAATTTTATAAAGAATATATAAGATTATCAACGTATATTTTGACAAACAAAAGATATGTGCAGAAGTCGGAAAACTGGGCCTGTAGTATAAAAAGCAGAGGTCAGTTTGAAGAACATCTTGTTCCATTAGTCTCTCTAGTCAGACCTGGATAACAATAATACATCCAGGATTGCCCTACACTGAAATAATTCGGCATGTCAGAGTGAACCGGAGCTTCTGCGAACATTGTGCCTGAAAATGTACACCAGGAAAAGCCTTCGTGACTGACTAGGAGAATGGACCACAAGATCAAATAGTAACCAAAAGACCAAGCTCATTCTACCCAAAAAACTATGCATAGTTATCTATTACTAAATTCACAAAACTTACCGGTAAGTTATGCTTCATTATCTTGATTGTGACAAAGTTAACCATTTTAAAAATTACTCATAAAAATAAGCTTATAATAGGATCCCAATAGAGACTTTAATTTAATTGATCAAGAGACTCTTATTTAACCAATAACTTTGTAATTAATTATTCAGCAGTTATTTTTTTATTATTAATGTTTCACGTCAGAATTAAGTGTGTTCTCTCCAATTTATTTGATAAATAATTTATTTCAAACATTTTTTTAATCTATTAGAATAAAAATATTTCTAATACCAATTTTCATTTGTATGTTATTAATAATAGTTATTATTTTTTTTATTATTAAATTTATTATTAGTTTAATAAGATTTAAAATGTAATTTACCATTGCCAATATGTTGTAGGTTACAGGAAAAATAATATTGAAAGATAATTCTAGTTTACGGTAGAATTACAGATTCTAAAATCTAAGACCGATAAATTTAAAAAATATCTTTTCTTTTTAATTTGCGAGATGCTATGTGACAGTTCAGTGGGTTCTTGTAGAACTCTGGTGCCTTTCAAATAAATTAAAAACTGATTATCGTCAATAGCATAATTCTCAACAATTAATAGGCTGAGTTTGATCAGGAAATATAGTTATGTTTTTAGAAATAGAAATACAACTTTCTTCTTTTTGACATAGCTTGATCAACTCGCGCGGTTTATATTAGCGTGTAGAGGCCTAGCAAAATGGAAAACATTATAATATATATATATATAATAAGCACAGGTAATAATTAAAGATGTATTTGTTTAAATATATTTTCTTTAAAAAAGGATAGTTGTATTTTATTTTAGATATGCAACTAAGCCATTTTTTGTCAATTTATTAAGGCTTCTAGCATTCTGACAGATTTCTTTGTTCTTACTAGATTTAAGCTTTCAACTTTCATTTTAGTATATTTTGATAAATAATAATGGTTTAACCATTATTATTTATCAGAATATAATAAATTTGATCACATTCAATAGATATTTTGTTTAGAAATAAAATAAATTTTTAAAAATCACATTTGATTTTTGGAATTATTTTAAAAATTAGATTTTAATCACAACAAAATACTAGCAGAAAATCAAATTTCATGTGGAGATGATTCAATTTGCAAAATGAATGAAATTTTCTTTGTTTGATGTTTGTTTTAAAAATCTGAATGAATTACTTTTACTATCTATTAAATCTATCAATTTATGACTTAAAAGTTTAATTTTTTGTTGTTGTAATTTTTACAATATTGCTAAATATTATAACAGTGTTCTGAGTGATGTCATTTCTAGACAGTTTTATTTTCTGAGATCATAATCTTTATAGTAATAATGTTAGTAAGAATATATTTTTTTATATTTAAAAATAAAACATTTCTGTAAAAAATAAATATGAAATAATATATCTATTTGCTTTCTAATAATTATTACATAATTACAATACAAAAATAATCATAAACTTTCCAAAAAATCAAGTTTTTAGTCCATTATAATTTTTTCTCAATGTAATCTTGCAAAGTTTGAAATCACCATATAAACAATGGGTAGTCATTAATGTGTGGTTTCAGTTACTTTGAAATACTGATTACTCAATTTTCATGACATTTTTTGAAATTAAAATATTAGACAATGAATATGCATGAATTTTAAAACTGAAAAAAAAAATGTTAATGACATTTAATAGTAGAGAGTGAAAAATGCAAATTTAATTTCCAGATATTTCAGACATGTCTCACATACTTTGAAAAGAACATTGGTTAAAATTTAAATCCAAAGAATGAAAATTAATTTATATTTGTCTTACTAAAAGAAGAATATTCTCTTTTGTTTTATATTAAAAATCTAAAAACTTTTAATTTTGTTAGCAGAATATTTTTTTTTTGTATTAATTTTTGTATCTATGCAATAAAAATATATACAAAACTATGCAAACATAATTATTGAAGTGAAAAGTGCACAATAGGTGGACAGAAGAATGAATTTGATAGGAGAGATGACATTTTAATAAAAATAATAAATTTTAGTACAGATAAGATAAACTCATTGAATGCTATTATCAATAAAAGTTTAATTAATTTGCTCAAAATATTTTAATCAAAGAAATTCCTAAAAAAAATCTTAATTCAAGAACTTTTAGAAACCTTATGTTTAGATTTAATATAAAAATCTCATAAAACATGTTTTAAAGATCTTCAAACATCACATGATCACCATCTCTATACTAGCACATCATTTGTTGTAAACAAAGGCAAAACTCCCCATACAGTAGCGCCTTCTGGCATCCATTGATTACTGTTTGGCACAGGGTGGCACTACTGTATGGGGAGTTTTGCCTTTGTTTAAAGATCTTCAAATCATTCACTTCTGGAAGCTAGGCCTGTAAATCCAGAAACAATGATACATAAAATAGTGGGGTAAAATTGCTTATCATTCCATTCAGTTGTTCCAGAGTGTATGCTATTGTTTCATCTTGAAATCCATTTGTCTCATTATTACTAGGAAACCAATCATTTATGTATTGTTTTGAAAAGTAGCTGCTTAAATAATATAGAAAAAAAACAATCCTGGCATTCATTTCAAAACCTTTATTAGAGAATCCATAAAAATACTGTGATAAATATTTCTGCCATCACTTGAAGGGTTTTCTAATTATTATCCTGATTATATTGCAATCAGAATTGCACAGCATAAATACCTTTATAATAAGACTATAAATAAGCGAGAAGGGAATTCAATCTTTTCCAAACATTAAAAGGCCACTGGCCATGTTTTCCAACCAACTACTGCAACTGTTATCTGTTCTGAAAAAAAAATACCAAATATAAGGTAAAGGAAGCATGCTATATAGCAAGTGATCCTATATCAATCAATAGACATGATGAATACTTTACTCTCTTTCGAAAATAGTCTCTTTAATTGCTTTGCATTAATTTACATATATTTGCATACTACATTTGTATAGTTCTCAACACTTTAGTAGCTATGATTATGGAAGCATAAAATCTTCTGAAAGCACTCAGTTCATTAAATTGCAGAGTATTATCTGCTTTTACAAACTTCATTATCTGTGTGCAAAGTGCATATATATATATATGTTATCCTGATTATAATAGATATAAAATGTTCCATAAACCAAAAAAAAAAAATCCCATAAAATATCCTAATTACTGAATTGAATAAAAAAGCTCTGCAATTTAAGTTGTTTAAAACTACAATGGTTAATTATCTCTAAAGAAGCCACACAACCTACTCATCCATATAGCTATGTTTAAACTCTGGATTTATGCATATAAGTAATTGATCATTTTTGGACTATGACCATAGATTATTACCATGAAAAAATGTCAATATCTTATTTATATATTGTGTTTTATTAATTTAGTGCATATTTTTTATATAATTACACATATTTCTTTAATTTTATTTTATATTATTCTTCCAATTTTCTTTTGTTATCATTAGTGACAGAATATGGCATCATTAATTTACTATATATATATATATATATATATATATATATATAAATTATGATGCCATATTCTGTATATATATATATATATATATATATATATATATCATCAACCATTATCAATCCACTGCAGGATGAAGGTCTCTCCAAGTTCAATCCATCTTTTCCGATCTTTAGCTTCTCTTCTCCACATCACCCCTGCACACTTTCTTATTTTATTCATCCATCTCACATGTGGTCTCTTTCTGGGTCTTTTACAATCTTTTGGAATCCAGTTTAAAATTTCAATTGTCCATCTATTATCATCTCTTCTAGCAATATGTCCAGCACAACTCCACTTCAATATTTTAATTTTTTCAAGGAGATCAGTAACACCTGTTTGTTCTCTTACCCATACATTGCATTTTCAATCTCTTCTTGTTACTCCCAACATGCATCTCTCCATACTTCTTTGAGTGGTTTGAAGTCTCTGTATTGCTCTTCTATTAAGTTCCAAGTTTCAGATCCATAAGTAAGAACTGGCAAAACACATTTATTAAAAACCTTCCTTTTCAAACACATAGGCATATTTCCTTTTAATATCAAGTTATTTCTACCAAAAGCACTCCAACCAAGTTTAATTCTATGATTAATTTCATCCATTATGTTTGCATCTGTATTAATACTCTGACCAAGGTATTTGTAACTGTTAACTTCTTCTAATTCATCATAATCAATCTTTATTTTCATATTTTGAGAAAATCTATTAAACATTACTTTAGTCTTTTTAACATTAACCTTTAATCCTACTTTCCTACTTTCATCTGATAACTCTTGCAACATTTCCTGTAACACTAAAGCATTATTTGCAAAAACAACCACATCATCTGCATAATCTAAATGACTTAAATAATCTCCATTTACTTTCACTCCTTTAGCTTCCCATTTTAACCCACAAAATACTTCTTGCAGCACTGCTGTAAAAAGTTTTGGAAATATGGAGTCACCCTGTCTTACACCCTTCTCAATGTTGACTTTCCTACTATCATTATGTAATCTAATTGTTGCTGTTGCATTTTTATAAACATTCTTTAAAATATGACAATATACTGGACCTATACCTTGCTGATCCAATGCTTTAATCACTGAAGAAATGTTTATAGAATCAAATGCCTTTTCATAATCTACAAATCCTAAGCATAATGTCAACTCATATTCATTTGTCCTTTCTATAACTTCTCTCAATACCTCGATATGATCTACTGTACTAAAACCACTTTTAAATCCAGCTTGTTCTCTTGGTTGGTGGAAGTCCAGTGTTCTCTGTAGACGAGTTGCAATTATCTTAGTAAAAATTTTGTATAAAACTGGTAAAAGACTGATAGGTCTGTAATTTCTAACATCTTCTTTATCACCTTTTTTAAATATTAATATTAATACTGCATTCTCCCAATCATCTGGTACATCTTTATCATTTAGACATTTGGAATATAACTTTGCTAAAAAAAATTATATTTCTTCACCTGCTTCTTTTAATATATCAATTATAATTTCATCATTACCTGGAGTCTTCCCTTTCTTCATAAATTTAATTGCATGTCTCACTTCCTCATTCAAAATTCTGGGCAATTCAGAAAATATAATAGGTATAGGAGGTACTTGTTCTTTATTACTATATAATTCTTGATAGAAGTCTTCTACACATTTCATGATGTCATCTCTCTTTTTAGTAATAATGCCATCTTTTTTTCTTATTGTAGATATAAACTTCCTACCAATACCAAAATGTTGTTTTACTCTCTTTAGACTTTTATTCTCTTCTACAGCTTTCCTTGCTAGTTCACAATTATACTTTCTTATATCATTTTCAACTCTTTTCTGCACCATTTTACAAAATTCGAGATATTCAATCCTTTTTAATGCATCATTTTTGTATATCTCCATATTTCTTCTTTTCTTCATAAATTCTCATCTCAGTAGAAATTTTATTGGTCAATTGCTGCTTTTTTCTACCAGCTATCTTTGTGGCAGTTTTTAAAAGTGTATCAGTTATTTTCCTATTAATTTCATTCAAATCTGAATCTTGTTCAAAATCTACTAATACTTGAAACTGATTTGTAAGTTCTAATTTAAATTCATTACAATGTTTCTGAAGATTAGGAATATCAACTGTAAATATTGTTTTTCTTAATAATTTTTGTCTCTCTAGTTTTGCATTAACATGTATCTTACATCTTACTAATCGATGACACTTCCTGTGCTAAATTTATTAAGAACGTTACAATCTTGAAATATGTATTTTCTGTTAGTCAAAATATAATCCAATTTCTGCTGTACCTTCATTTGGATGCTTCCATGTCCATTTCCTTTTAACCTTTTTCTCACAAAAAGAATTCATAATATAAAGTTTTTCTTTTTATGCAAACTCCACAGTCTATGTCCTCTCTCATTTCTATTACCATAACCAAAATTACCTACAGCATTTTTATCTTTTATTTGTTTACCAATTCTAGCATTAAAGTCTCCGATAACAATTTTAAAATGTTGTTTACTCTGATCAAAAGCCTTTTGTACATCCATATAAAAATCTTCTACTACTTCATCACTATGAGAACTTGTTGGGGCATAAACCTGAATTATCTGCATTTGGTATCTGCTATTAATTTGTAAAACTAATCTTGCTCTGCCTGATACACCATCAATCTCCACAATGTTATTCTTCCATTTTTTATTTATAATGAATCTTACTCCACTTGTATTTCCAATATTTGTGCCTTTATAGTAGAGTACATGTCCACTTTTTTAAATCAATTGTTTCTTCACCTTTTCTTCTAACTTCACAAAGTCCTATAATGTCCCATTTAATATATGATAGTTCTTCTAACTCTTGCAATCTTCTTTCACTTGAAAGTGATCTGCAGTCTTAAACTCAGAGGTAAAAAGCCAATAAACTCACCATGCTGGCTAATGCGTGTTGGTGAGCAGCCCATCCATGTTCGTATACTATACGAATAATCACATAGTAATAACAGCTGCAATGACAACAACATATGGAGTGGACATTAGGAATTTGCCCTGCTCAGTTCCTTTAAGGCCTCCATGAGGAATCAAAGGGTCTCCTTTCAGTTACTAGCAAACTTCTTTCTGCAGCCTATATATATATATATGTCATATTATTATTACTTTTTGCAGGATATACCGTGTAGTGAAAAAGCTAAATGCTGACGTTTCAGTACAATATTAAGTACCTTCCTCAGAGCATCCTCTTTCTCAAATCATAAGAATGCATGTGATTTGAGAAACAGGACACTCTGAGGAAGGTACTTGATATTGTACTGAAATGTCAGCATTTAGCTTTTTCACTACATGGAATATCCCACAAATAGTAATAATAATATGACATCTTTTATCCATGAAAATATTAGAATTAACATATATATATATAATACAAATAAACTGTCTATTAATTAAAAAAAACTATTGTAACAACAATAAAAATATTAAATAGAATGGTAATTAACTATTAATACTGTCTTTTAATCTGCAGAAGTACTTTCACTTAATTCCTTAACCTGCCTCAACTGCCATTAAATTAAAAAAACAAAAAACAAAATAGAAGCCAATCGTTATCAACTCAAATCTCATGAATCCTAAATTTTAAAGTTAGCAGCTTGTCTAAAATTTGGGATTCATGGAATTTGAGTTGATTATGTTTGCTTCTGTTTTGTTTTTTGAATTTAATGGCAGTTGAGGCAGATTAAAAAATTAATCAAGAATACTTTTGCAGATTGAAATACTGTATGTAATAGTTAATTACCATTATATTTATTATTCTTATTATTGTTACAATATATAAAATACATATTTTGCGGGTTCATCCATGTTAAAAACTTTTAATATTAATATACTGACGCCATTGAGATACTTAAAAGGCCAGATTGTATCAATAAGCGAGATGATACATGCAAACTTCCTCCTATTTGAAAAGATTTTTTTAAAAAACATTCCTAAATTTAACATTTTTGCTATTGGTGGAATTTTAACTTTTTATTCAAATCAGTGATTGTAGCGCCTCTACAACTGTCTTTCTACCTTTTATAACTATGTGGATGGCTTGTGTGACCAAGTCGAAATGTCAGTATATTAATATTAAAAGTTTTAACATGGATGAACCCACAAAATATGTATTTTATATATTTAACCCATGCAAATCTTCGTTTTAACATATATATATTTGAGTATGAGGGTAACATTATGATATAAATAATAGTAACCTGGGCCATCTTGTTGTTTTATAGAGATTGTAGTGGAAATTATTTAAGTATTGCACTCCTCTTACCACACTACATGAATTTAATTTTTTTTTTGAGTAGGTTTACTTTTATTATATAATTCATCTAACAGATTAAGCAGTTAAAGACAAATTTAAAAATTCAATTAGTAAGATATATAAAATGAATGTAGTAATATATGTATATCTTCTCTCCATTATGAATCTATTTCATCTTGCCATGAATATAAAAACGCCAAATTTCTCCAAAACCCTAAACTGTATTTAACATATAGAAATAACAAGTATCTGCACTTATTACATTCTGTATAGAAGTATAAATAGTTAACGTAATTACATACATATAATAATCAAGTAAAATTTATGAAAAAAGTTTATAATGGTATATATAATGTTTCTTTTTTATGGATCAGGTAATTTAAATAGAATGGTTAATAATTCAAAAGATAAGTTAGAAAAAAATAACATGAGTAATATAATTTATAGAATTTTTTGTGGGTGTAACTTATCATATGTAGGGGAATCTAGATGTAATATAGAGAAAAGAATTAAAGAACATAAATTGTTATATAAAAGAGTTTTGAAAAATGTACAGATATGTAATGATAATAGTAATGAAGTCAAGTTATATACTGAATCTGTTTTTTATGATCATGATAGAAATTGTAATTTTAAGTTTAATTTTGATATAAATAAAATAAAAATTTTAGGCCAAGAGAGAGATAATGAAAAAAGAAAAATTAAAGAGGCAGTTTTTATTAGTAGGTATAAAAATACGATAATAAACAGACAGTCAGCAAATGTTAGGATTAATGAATTGTGGGATATTTAAATCGACATGTGTTTCCAGTTGGTAATACATGATTCCATTTTGAAAGTTGAGTTGAAAATGATTATGAATATAATCAAAAATATTTCTTTATGAGTTTTTTTTGAGTTTTTATTTATATTGTATTATAAATTGTTTACCGTTGTTTGGAATATATTTAAGTTTTGTTATATATATAATAAATTACTAAACTAAAGGTTTTATGATAATACCATAGCAATGATAGAATTATTTCATTTAAAAAAATTCATAGCAAGTGCTGATGGGTTTAAATTTAACAAGTTATCTTTAATGGCTACAGATATGAAATTGCAAATCTATAACATTAGAAAGAATGTGTGAATTCATGTTAATAATGTTTGGACAAACCCAGCATCTATTTAAATGAATTATTTATTTTAATTAGTGTAAATTCTAAATTATAGACAAGGGAGGAATTCCTCTGGATGTGCTATCAGCTTCCATCTATATATGGAAAGCAATCACTTATATGACATGTGAATGTGATGTTCCATGTTTGAGACATCAATTTTTAACTACAGGCTAATTATTTCAAATTTAATAAGGGATTACAATTAATATTTTTTTGCTAGGCTGTACTTATCTTCTAGTATTAGTTATTTAAGCCAATAAATATTTCCTGCCATATGCTTATAGTTGTATAACCAATGTGTCTTTTCTCTCCTATATGTCCACACAAAGGTTAGCATTCCATGCATATATATATAATCAGGTATCCATTCTTGCAGCCAATATATTAATTAATTATCTACATATTTTTGTAGTATACTTGAAATCCCCTCTTTTGCCTGATGTATTATATCTTAAATGTTTTAACTATAAAACTGACAAAATCTATAGATTATTTCATTATTGTGATCATTTGTAAATGTATGTGGTTAGTTTATATATTTGCTGAATCTCATTTGGCTGTATCTTGCAGTAGATTATTTATGTAGAAAAATGTTTCTAGATAAAGCCATATTATCCACCCAGGAATCATCACTGGAATGCTTGAAAGAACATAAATAATGTCCATGTCTCACGCATGTAGTGCATCACAATGTTAAGTTAAAGATTTAAATAAAGCATGTTTATGTAATGCTATGTAGACTGAGATAATGATTATAATGACATTTCTTAGTCTCTAGTCAGGATACATTTATAAAATTAGTTAAATTTGTCTTAGGATTAGCAGAAATTAATACTTAACCTCTGTCTGAATTAATATCAGTGTTTACCCTAGAGTATTAAGGTTTCAATTAAATATACATTCAATTTATAACCTGACACGACTGAAATAATACTGGTCTGAGGGATAACCTAAAAGTTGGGTTAATTATTCTAGGTCCAATCTCCCAAGCAAGTTATCTTAATTTTTTACCTGTTGAACAAGGGTCATCCATCACCCTTCTATATTTAGGTGAAATGCATTTATAATTTTTTTTTTTTTTACTGTTTGTTATAATATGAATAATATTGTTAATAGACTCATTATCTCTGTATCTTGTGTTATTTACCGTAACCCGATGTATTTATAGATTTTGTAGTAAATTTAGAGTGTTTTGTATTTTCCTTGTTTAGAGAAATATAAGAAAAAATGATTGGTAATATCAAGTGCTGTAGCCGACGGCTGCCCGGGAGCTGTAGGTAATGATGTTTTGGCTTTGCATTGTTTGTGGAAATGTTTATATCTTTTATACATGTTGCAGACATATATGAGTTGGATGATCATTTCCTAGTTCTTAAGATTGACTTTTCTGGGCTGTATATTTTGACTGTTACAATATACATATAAATACCCTTTATGTAATCTAATCTACAGTATTGAAGAATATCAGTAGAAGTCGTATTTTTTAATTTCAAACGTTTATATTCGAAGTTGACCATAAAGAAAAAAAGCCCTTTTTTATGAATATTTTTCAGAAAAATGCAATAAATAAATGAATACTTTTATTATTTGTTTATAAAATATTTTGGTTATATATATATTAGAAGATATATCTACGGATATTATATAAGAAAAAAAAACAAAGCCAAGATAAAAATAATATTAGAGCAGACGCGAAAAAGATGGGGAGAAGTTTTACATAAAATATTTGATATTTATTTTTTTATTATTTGAAAATTTCTAAAGTTAATCAAAAAGAAATTGATTAAAACTTAACGATGACTTAATAATCATTTTATGGCAGCAAATATTTGTTTTATAAAATACACAGGTAATTTTTAATATTCATTATATACACTCGTATATTTTTCATCGCATAATTAAAACTAAATATTAATATCAATATAAAACTTTATATGTGTGTGTGCGCGACACATGCATTGGTATCAAAAATCAACTTTCTATATGTATGCTGTTCCACGGTCTGCTTTAGTACTGGACTACCAAATACAAATTCTTGTATTAATTCTTAGCATATAAATAAATAGACCTTCGTTTGGTAAATTAAATGAAAACTGCGTTTAGTTACAAAAAATGCTTCAGCAGTTAATGAATACAAGGCAACAGTGAATACTCAACTCTAAATTAAGGTAAAGTGAATTGTTGCTAGAAAATCTTATGTTACTTTGATAATGGTATATATACAAATCTTTTTTATTTTTTTATTTATATAGTTTTTAGGAAAAATATTACAAAAAAATTCTCTAAAAAATCTTTACCGCAGAGACGAAAAGAGATAGACATTTTATGTTTAAGCATATTGTAGTAAAACAAAGTATGTAAAATATTGTTTACTATTTTTTCAATTATTTCCAGCAAAAATATATTTTTATTAACTTTTTTTCAAAATTTTATTCATTTAGATGGCCATATCGTCAAGAAAAGAGGTGAAAAAGTCGTATGTTTATATAAATTCATTATATTTAAATACAAATGTATTGTCTATAATGAAGTTAATATATTTAAAAGGGATTTGAAATCAGACATTAATAAGATGGAATGGATAGCTGTAGGGAGTTTGAATGTTTGAATTCAAATTTCTTCTAATAAATTCATTATGTTTACTGGGTAGCTTCGACTGCTTTCACATTCTAATGTTTTCAGCAACTAGTAATTAGTATACACTAGTGACATTTATATTTTAAAAAGAGATATTGGAGTGAATGAACTAGCCTAAACTATATCCAGATTTAATGAGGAAACGAAGAGCTAGTTCATTGGAGGTGGATATGACTATTGATTAGTTATTTCATTGTGTCATTCACAGTATCCTATCTAAATAAAGACCTTAGGTCTGATCATAGTTAGATGTGTTCCCCTCTTCTGGTTGGAAAACCCAGACTACTACATCTTGATGCAGCCAACTTAGGAGCATGAAATAGTAGCTCTAGAGTATTACAGTAGTTTCTAGGGAGGGCCAACCAATGGACTGATATGTCAAAAAAATGTATTTTTTTGTTCGAATTTGCTCTTCTCTTAAAATTTACGCATCTACAGGCCTAATGGATTTATGGGAGTAGCAACAGATTCATACAACCAACCATAAAGAGTGATACATTTCATGAAACATTAATTATCAGTAGTTGATGAGTGGGAAATGATAAACAGAAACCATAAATAATTAATTGATCAATAGAAACAAGCTAAAATAGAAGAGATAGGCATATAAAACATAGGCTAAAAAGTAGGCATTAAAAAACATCTATACCAATAAGAGTAAACAGGAATGTGTTAATTAAGCACTAAATGGCAAGGGGACAGCAGTAGATCCTACAATATATATATATAAAGACAAAGGTAACTTTATAATTAAGTATTGAAAAGAATTTTTAATGATACTTAGAAGTGGAAGACAGCTATCAGATAAAAAGTTGAGTCATGTTGAAGAATCACATAGCAATAGTGATAGTGAGATGGAAGATGATACTAGTAATATTGGGGAAGGGTCTTTACAGATCCAAACACCTGGGGGTGTCTATCACTGAAATTTTTATGATCCTCCATAGGCACATGCCATAGATCAGGTTCTACATCAAGTAGAAGGGACATTTGGTGAGGAAATGATTCAAACACTTGAAGCTAAAGTAGTACAGATTGCAGAAGGTAAAATGACTATGACACAGATATTCCAGATGATGATGAAAATAAATCAAAATATGAACAAGATGAACAGTAACATAAGCACTCTAAGGGATGATATGAACAGTATTAAGGAAGATATGAACAGTAATAATAGTAACATGGAGGCAAGGCTGAATGATGTGAACAATACCACGAATAGTATGGAGTACATAGATTTTGCACACATATACTTCTATATACATTACATAGTACTACATACACTATTGAAAAAAAGAAAAAAAACTTTGGAGAAATTCTTTACACTTTGCTTTTGAAATAGACACAAACATTATATACTCAATTAGCAAAAAAAATTCTATACACATATTTCCCCCTTCTCCCCAAAATTTAACAATACCTTTAAAGCAAACATGGGAGAAAAGAAAAAAAAATTATACATGGCAAAACTCGGGAAAAAGAAAAAAAAACTCTTACATATACATTAATATAGTAAGTAGTTCAAACTACTTTCACATTTTATACAATCTATTTACCCATATGAGTTTTCGCTTTTAATTAATCTGTTTATCAAAAAAAAAATTATAGATTATGGATGGAAAACATGATATTCCTCTTTACTTTATTAACAAAACAGTATTTGATTTTATAAAATCAATATGACAAATCAAATCATTTTATATTTTGGAAAATTATGTATATTTTAAATTGTATATAGCAAATTATACACATATAGCCAATGAATTATTCAGGGTGTGGGAATAATTAACAGGCTCCATGATTGGGCATCCAAACCTGGAAAAAAAAGACTCTGTTCCAGTCAAAATCATGTATTCATTCAACAAGATGAATAATCCAAGCTAAAGTACCTTGAATTCAATCATACACGAGATACAGATGTCAGGGGAATGGTGAATCCTAACCTATTTTCCTGAACTATTGCCTCTCTGTCTAATGGATAATGTTTGTGATGACCCAAGCAGTCCTTAGTTTTATTTTGTTCCAGCTGGAAGTCATGGTTCACAAAGTGACTCAAAATAATAAAGGGTTTATATGAGAAATTAGTGATTTAGTGAATTATGACAATTGCAGAACGGTACAAATGGGGTTTGATAGCGATTACTAATGGTTTAAACCATAATAATTATAATTCTTTCTGGAAACATTACAAAGAAGTGAATTTAAATCAAAGAAATATTACAAATAAATAGAGTAATTAATATTAGAGATTCGGAGTGATGACAAATTAAGCTAATTTAAAATAATAATATTATAGGAATTTATTAAGAAAGTGAGTTCATTATACAAAATAAGTTGGCTTTTGTTTATACAAATAGGTTAATTATACTACTTGAATTCATTTTGATGCAGCTAAATGCAAGGCATTTGATAACAAAGTAAAAGTTTGTTAATTGGTCTGCCAAGAACCAATCAGCAATAAAAGATCATGAGCCCTTTTCAAGAGATTACAAATCTATTTTATATATATATAACAGGACATGACAGATGTGTATTTAAAACACTATTACATTTAAATCAGTTGTCTATACTGAGTGTGGAAAGCAAGATAGTTCATTTTAAATAAATTAGATAATCATATTTAACTAATTAATGGTATTGGTTTGTGAAGGACATACCATCATGGCAGAGAGCATTTCAGGTTTGCTAAATAAAGATATAAAATGATGAAGGCAGTATGCTATTATAGATTACAACAAAAGAATAAATTAGGTCTGTTATGAATCTCTAGGTGGCTTTGCTAAAATAAATTCCTGGTATATACAGGTAGATGATGAGAAATGCTGGCTCTCCAGCCAAAACATGTCTCTGAATAATAATAATAGATTTGATGTGCTGGGCTTCCCATACATATCTTAATGGCAATGCCCAAAAAAAGATCCCTTGGTATGAACTATATCTACTTTGAGGGAAAATGAAAGATTGGACTGGTCATATTTAAACTTCTGAAGGTCCTGAGGAGTAAGTAGCAAAGCAAGAATAATAATCAACAAATGGTTGTAACTATAAATACATAATGCCTTAGACATATATAGATAGATAGTGTATAACTAATGAAAATGATAACTTAATTCCTGATTAAAATAATCAGCTCCCTAACATAATAGAAAGTCCCCAGAAACCCTAGGCCATTAATGAATGAATCATAAAATATAATATAAAAAGGGAAGGCAAGAATTAAAATTAAAATGTAAATTGTTTTCCACACTTTCCAAATATTTCATGTATTAGTAAGTTATTAAATAGTTCATCATCGATAATTACAAAATAAGTCTGTCTTTTAATTACCATAGATGGGGCATTGAATATCAAACTCACTTCTGGTGAAGTTTGACAACATACTGCATAATAAATTATACTTCACAAATTTAATATTTTATTTACACAAACAAAAATATATACGTACAAAATACATATTGTTAGTAGTTGATATGAAAATGCTATAATAGCTGTGCTTTAAGTGATTCTCTTTTAAGATATTTGTTTTACAGAAATTGTAATAGATTTTACTTAACTGATTTAATAAAATTATTCTCTCTGATATAATTATGAGGGCAATTTTAAATTGGAGGTATTAATAAGATATCTAACTTTTAAAACAATTTCAATCATTTAAATAAATTTATAATATAAGAGGTACAAAAGTAAATGAGCTTTTTTATTAATTAATTTAAAGGAAATAAGTCTCCTGTAATGATTTTTAAATGAAGAAAATAAGAGGGAGAGGGTTTAAAGTTAGTTTCTTATTGAGTTTTATACTTGGCAATTTCAGTAAGTGAAATATTCTAAATAAACCAACAAAAATTAATTTAATTTGCCACATCAAAATAATGTGAGATTTTTATAAGAATTGATATTTTAAATTTAAGAGAAAAAAATTAAAAGACGCATTTTAAAATTAAGTTGTATAAACATTACAGATATATAAAATATAAATTAACATTGATTTAGAAAACAACGTAAGCTAGAGTCAGTGGCTTGTGGAAAATTGGAGATTACCTCAACTGTTCTATGGCTTGAAACAGGCAGTTATAAAGTCAGTTTATTTAGCAGGCTTCCTTGACACAGTACAGTCTCAGGCTAGATGTTGAGGGCACTGGAAAGGCATTGATGAGCAAGCAATGGCCGATCTTTTTACCCCCTCATTCTTTAAGCATGATGTACTATATATACTAATAAATTCTCTTCAGTGAACTATTTTTCAATCAAAACTGTCCCCAATAGAAACGGGATGAACTTCTCATACCTAAAAGCACATTCCTGGACACATGGAATTTGATATCTATTAAAGAATAATCAATAGGTATCAACAACTCTATTGCTTTCAGTGCTTATGATTAATAGAGTAATAGATATAAAATGTCAATATGAAATGGGCACCTTCTTCATACTGAAATAGTTGGAGAATGTCATGCCCTGAATAGTATCATATAGATGATTTTAAACTCACTTACTTGGATGCTTATAAATGAATGAACAGATGCAGAAAATTACAAAGCCTATAAATGGCTGGAAATGAATATCAGTAGTGTCTAATTGAACATTTTCACACTGGTGCAATGACAGCCTATAGGTTCTTGGTGAAAATGAATATGGACTTGAATGAATCATTGTAGGAAAGATAATAAAGATGATTAATATTGAGTCTCTAAGCCATATCTGATTATAGAACTGTGCCCTTCCAGTATGAAGTGCACATGACATTACAGGTGATCATTGAAATGATTATATAAAGGCAGTTCATGGGCAAAAGTATACTAAGAATTTATTGGATTACATTTGTTATTCACTATAAGAATGAGTCATGCAGTGAACTGCAGAACATGAGCTGTTAATTGAGAACTGATAATCAGAAGATAATCAAAAATTCACACTTGTACAAAATTTGTTTGTATTAATTTTTCTCTTTTTTTTTTCTGTACAAAATCACTTTATATCATACTTATTTACGTTTAATAAATTTATTGAAAAAAAAAACTGTCCCCAATAGTAAAATTTTCCACTATTTATCTGATTTGGCCTTATCTATAGGATTCAATCTATATTGACATCCACCAATTGTAATTGCTCTAAGCAGTTCTCTGAGGTTGGTGTCTGCTTGGGAGGGAAATTTATAATCCTGCATTAAACATGCGCCAAGGGTTCATTTGCTAATTTAAAAAAAAAACAGCAACAAGCGTATTAAGTTTATCAGCCATTGTATTAACAAAGCCTATTTAATTAAGATTTAGATTAACAAAAAATGTAAATTTTATTCACAAAAATTTTAGGAATTTGGTACAATGACTTTCAAACTTATATTTGATATAAAATTTAAATACAAATTTACAAAATATATCTTACAATTATTAGATTGTTTACATAATTGATCCTTTAATGTACATTTATCAGAAGATGAATATAAAATGCTACCAACTGATTAATTGGAAAATAATGAACTTTAATAAAAGAATTTAAAATATTTGTAACATTTTATAGATATCTAGGATTCAATTGTTTATCAATGCCAATTTAATAAAATAAATACAATATACATTTTTACAAATATAAAATAAATAAACTATTATAAAAAGGTTAGTTTTAATAATAAAATATTAATTAATGAAATATAAATTAGATAAAAGATTATAATATTGATTACAAATATTGATTATAATGAAAGATTATAATATTGATTACAAATATTGATTATAAATATACTACCACCTATTATGAGATGGGTGTCAGTTGATATACAAGATTGGGTTCAAACCCATACTAGTGCTGATGACATTGGAACTAGGTGAAGCAGAAATATGTACTATATTTCCAGCTTCAATATATATATATGCATTTGAAAATGTTTGTTTTGTTATTTGTTACTTAATAACTCCACAAAATAATTTTTCAATTACTAAAAAATACTACTTTTAGATGATTAAAAATTTCTCTAAAAATTAATAGTAGTACAATCTTTTAAATTTGGCATCTGCAACATTGGTTGCATTAATATAATTTACCAATTTCTTTCAAATAATTAAGTACCATCAAACAAAATTACATAGTCTATGTAATTCTCATAATAAAAAAAAAACATGCAAGTTTTGTTAAGATTGGTGCAATATTTATTGACTTATTAAGTAACAAATAAATAAACTTTCAAATTTATATATAGTAAATTATAAATGTAATATATCCATGATGTTTGGAAATATATGACATTTGAAGAAAATAAGCCCTAATCCCTGTATATACATAATTATATAAAAGCTAGTCACTAAAAATTGTAACAAGTTTGTTTATGAAAAATAACAAGCATAGCAGTAAATTTTAATTCAGCTAATATATTTATAGAAACTTTTATTCAAGCCAATTAAAATTTATTGTTACAAAGCAAGATAATTTCTACTCATTTTAAAACTGATGTAAATAAACTGTCAATTCTGCAACACCACCACCACCAACAACAACAACAACAACAACAACAACAATAATAATAATAATAATAATAATAATAATAATAATAATAATAATAATAATAATAATAATAATAATAATAATAATAATAATAATAATAATAATAATAATAATAATAATAATAATAATAATAATAATAATAATAATAATAATAATAATAATAATAATAATAATAATAATAATAATAATAATAATAATAATAATAATAATAATAATAATAATCTTTGCCACACAGCAGAAGAGACACAACAGCATATATTCTATTCATGCACAAGTTTATCCAATATACGCAAATTGTTAATAGAAACTTACCAAAGGAAAAATACATCATTAATAAACATATTAAATCTTTTAAAAAAAACTCTACCCCAACAATACGAGCAATAACTTTTTTACTATATGCATACTGGTGCACAAGATGCTCATTTACATCTGGTAACAATACAAGAAGACATCCAGCAACATTTACAAAAAAACTTCAACAAATAAAAAAGTGGGATTACAAAATTAGTGTGCCAGACATTGCAGCAGCAACATGGTCACTCACAAGACAGCCATCAAACCTATAACAGAATAATCATCAAACAGATTATTTAAAATGTAAAATACAATTGATTTTAAAATTTAGAACTTGTTCCAAAGTCCTATGATTGCCTATGTAACAGAATACAATCGTTTGTTGTAAAGAATCTATGTAACATTTCTTTAATAAAATTCTTTGAAGAAGAAGAAGAAGAAGAAGAAGAAGAAGAAGAAGAAGAAGAAGAAGAAGAAGAAGAAGAAGTAGAAGAAGAAGAAGAAGAAGAAGAAGAAGAAGAAGAAGAAGAAGAAGAAGAAGAAGAAGAAGAAGAAGAAGAAGAAGAAGAAGAAGAAGAAGAAGAAGAAGAAGAAGAAGAAGAAGAAGAAGAAGAAGAAGAAGAAGAAGAAGAAGAAGAAGAAGAAGAAGAAGAAGAAGAAGAAGAAGAAGAAGAAGAAGAAGAAGAAGAAGAAGAAGAAGAAGAAGAAGAAGAAGAAGAAGAAGAAGAAGAAGAAGAAGAAGAAGAAGAAGAAGAAGAAGAAGAAGAAGAAGAAGAAGAAGAAGAAGAAGAAGAAGAAGAAGAAGAAGAAGAAGAAGAAGAAGAAGAAGAAGAAGAAGAAGAAGAAGAAGAAGAAGAAGAAGAAGAAGAAGAAGAAGAAGAAGAAGAAGAAGAAGAAGAAGAAGAAGAAGAAGAAGAAGAAGAAGAAGAAGAAGAAGAAGAAGAAGAAGAAGAAGAAGAAGAAGAAGAAGAAGAAGAAGAAGAAGAAGAAGAAGAAGAAGAAGAAGAAGAAGAAGAAGAAGAAGAAGAAGAAGAAGAAGAAGAAGAAGAAGAAGAAGAAGAAGAAGAAGAAGAAGAAGAAGAAGAAGAAGAAGAAGAAGAAGAAGAAGAAGAAGAAGAAGAAGAAGAAGAAGAAGAAGAAGAAGAAGAAGAAGAAGAAGAAGAAGAAGAAGAAGAAGAAGAAGAAGAAGAAGAAGAAGAAGAAGAAGAAGAAGAAGAAGAAGAAGAAGAAGAAGAAGAAGAAGAAGAAGAAGAAGAAGAAGAAGAAGAAGAAGAAGAAAAAAAACAGCCACTCAAAAAACGTATGATCATTTCAACTCCAAATACAAAAGATTATGGAAAACAAAAAACTATTCTAAAAATGGGTTTTGTGATGAGCAAACAAACCAATTTATGAAACACAAATACATCCACAATAAATCCAATTATCTGTTTACTTTTTATTTTATGATGTCTTTTAGCTCAGCAGAAAACCTTTCTTGATTGACTACTTCAACACCATGTCTAATTGTAGCTCTTCAGTGTATTCTATTCTTTGCCATATTTTTCCAATGGAATTAATTAACATTACACTTCTTTAGAATGTCTTTGGTATGATCCTTATAATGTAAATGTCATCTACCTATTCTATGAAACTCATGCTCAAGTTCACCATAAAACACTCTTTTGGGAGGTCTTCAATTGTTCAGTCATTCTACATGACCAATTCAATGAAGGTGTGATTTTACAATGATGGACTCAATAGTATTACATCCTGCCAGCTGAACATAGTTATTAGTTTTACAATCTTGCCATTGTATTTTTCAAATTTTATATATCATTCCTAAATAAAACTTTTCTAATGCTTATATATTGTGCTGTTAGGGATCCTAGTTCTTGATTGATACAATAAGTTAAGTAAAATAGCAGCTTTATATGTAGCTATATTAGTTGGAGTAATTATTTCCCTATGATGAAATATTTTGCCTTTTAACATGTTAAAAGCAGCAATGGCCTATTGCAGTCTCTATTGAATCTCAATTCTATATCAATTCTGCCACTTATAACAATACCAAGAAATTGAAACTGTTTTATATTCTCAAGTTGATAATCATATAAGCTGAAAGTTGATGACGATTTTGTTCTGTTACTGACTGATAAAGAACTTCACTTTATTAAACATCATCAGACTTTCAATGATAGGAATGGCTGAAGAGTTGGAAAGTGGAGAAGATTGAAGCCTGTCCATTAAAAAATTGATGGTTTGCTATCTTAATATAAATTGTGCACTGATTATATATATGGGTGTGTGTGGAAGGTGATTATGTGAACCAAGTGATAGTATACTGGAGATTATTTATATTTTTTACATGCATGTTGTCACATGTATCAGTTGTATGAGATAGACTGGATAGCTGAAATATTCCATCAATTGTCTTTTGAACTAACAAAAATAGCACATTCAGAATTTAATAAGATGAAATTCTTGTTTATGTCATCTAATTATTAAAATGTTATCAACTTTTAACCAGTACTTAGTATTAATGTCTTTCAGCATTACTTATTTTTATGCATTGCATTGTTCTATCATTACATATTTGTTGTTTGACAGTTTGTTTATGAAATTTTAAAATGAGTAAAATATCTTTGCTTTACAAATATACATTTCACTCAATTCAAATAAAAGCTGCATAAATTAAGATTTATTTCTTATTCCTCATGTTATTATATATAATATAATCGATCATCCTATATAATAATTTCTATCTGTCAAAATGATTATTTTCTGTCCATAGAAGCTAATAAAATTTTAAATGACTATAGAATAGAATAATTATATATAGCCCAATGCTTATGACTTAGCCTTTCATAGTGTTATTATTAAATCTAATTGCATAAGATTAATTGGAGAAATATACAAAAAATTCTACATCCATCTACCATTAAAACAAACCTGTTAGATTACATTATTTATTTATGATTGCTTAACAATATCCAATGTGAAAATAATTTTGTCTGATTCTGATTTGTAAAGTTATATGAAAATGTATATAATAATATAATACAGAGAGCATACCAATAGCTCAAACAAGATCTTAATTGATAAGTGCAGTAAGAGAAAATATTTAAAATCTCTATCCAGAATACTCTTATTCCCAGACCAATTGGTTTTGAGCTTATGGCTCACCTCAGTGAGGAGCTAGAATAGTCAGACATTAGATCTAAAATATCAACCCAAACCCAGCACTTATTTCATACATGATATTTAAATAGAAACTCTGAAGTTTTTGGACATGAAAATGATTATTATAAATTTTACCTTTATGGATTTAGCTATGCTGAGGCTATTAATATATGATAGATCTAAATTTAGTTCAGTCCCATATAGCTATTTAAGTTAGATAGCCACAGTAAAAGACATTTTCATGTCTGAAAACTTCAGAGTTTCTACTTAAATATTATGTATAAATAAGTGCTAGGTTTTGAGTTGATATTTTAGATCTAGTGTCTGAATATTCTAGCTTCTCACTGAGGTGAGCCATAAGCTCAAAACCAGTTGGTCTGGGAATAAGAGTATTCCAGATAGAGATTTTAAATATTTTCTCTTACTGCACTTATCAATTAAAAGCTTGTTTGATCTATTGGTACACTCTCAGGATTACAATTTTGTAAATTCATGCTTATAAAAAGAATGTCACATTATATATGACTTGCTTTTTTGAATATTGTAAAAACATATATTTAAACATCTGCTACTGAGAACAAAATTTAAATTAACTAACTTTTAATAATTAATAAATTCTAAAAAACAAACTGAGCAATTATTTCTTCTAATATTTTTTAATGTGGAGTATTAATTATATCTTAGTTAATTTAAATTTTCTTATTATTTAAAGGTCTTTAAATTTTCAGTGTCTTTATACATCTTTTGACAAATTAGAATGATGTCCCACCACTCTTATTCCGGATATTGCTAAGCAATCATAAATAAGTAATTAAATGTCATAAAAGATTGAGAAAACCTATAAAACTTGTGGAATAAAAGCAAATACAGATAAAAGTATCAAAAATAAAACTGATATAAAACAATTAAGAATAACCCAATTACAGAAAACATGTAAACTAGGTTAATATTTTTAAATATTTAGGAAATTGGATAAATGATGATAAAAGTAATAATCGAAAAATTGAAGTGAAATTTTCAATGACTAAACAGTTATTAATAAGATTAGACAATTTGATTGTGAATCAAAATTAATTTTTTAACAAAATGTTTGTTATCTTTATATATAAAAAAGAAAGAATTACAAGGAAAGAGAAGAAATAAGATAGAACTCTTAGAGATATGTATTTAAAGCCAAATAGAATATATAAATTTGAAAAATAGAAGTTTTAGTATAGAGAAAATGTTTAAAAAAGTAACTGAAACCAAACTATTTATTTAGGAAACCACGGGGAAAAAATAGAAACATTTTAAAGAAAAGAATTAAAAAAAGATATGCCAGAAAATACTATGAGTGATAAAAACAAAAGAGAAGTAGAAGCATAAAGGTTATCAATAATTTTACAAAACGTAACTTACAATTTTTATGAAGTAGAACAAAAGATAAACTTTCAGAGAAAGTTTGCATTTTGGCAGAGAGGAGAAAAAAAGAGTGAGAAGGTGAAGAAAAATTTGATCAGAAATGACGAAAAAACAATTAGAAATTTTTCATTAAGCTAATGAAAATTTAAAAAAAAAATTTATTTTTTGTTTAATATGCCATATTTTAAATTTTTTAATAAAAAATGTTTGACTATGTAAAAAGTGAGTGAAAAATATATACCGTATATACAATATATATTAGAAATATTAAATTATTTAAAATATTTAACTCTAAAGTTATTGCCTAAGAGATGAGAATATTTGAAACTGCAAATTAATCATGATTTCAAATTATCCACATTCTTAATAAAATTAAGAAAACATTTTTTTCATAAAAGAACATATCAAATTGTATTTATTAAATCATAAATTAAATTATAGAGGATTTGAACACAGACTTTCAAGTTCTCTTCACTTATCCACTCGATCTCATGAAACCGATACACATATATTGCACATATATGAAGGAAAAAAAAGATCTCCAATATTTGTATTTCGTACTGAACCAGCACTCATCATTTGGTCCAGATCATCATCACACACATATATATATAATATGAAAGCATTTATCGTTTTCACAAGTGTATAATCATGTATATCGATCATTTGAGACAGAGTGAATAGCTTAAAGGCACTTGGAAGTTTGTGTTCAAATACTCTATAATTACATCTAAACTCCAAGTATATATATATACAGTATATAATTATACTTGTATTCAAAATATTAAAATAAAAATTATTCTTTTTAATTAATACATATATCTATACTTAACGTTTGCCATTAATACTTATTACAAATTAAATGACGCTGCTCAGACTGCAGTTAGAAAGTACATTAATTCTTATTATGAATATATTTGTAAGTGGGTAGTTATTCAATTACGTGTTTTGAAATATTTTTAAGTGAATGAAACCTATCATTTTCTTGAGTTGAAATCTTTTGTTGTAATTATTTTGAATAATTTGCAAAAGTTATATGAAAATAAAAACTATTAAGGTTTTTTTTTTTCTTTTATGGCATCAAATAAAAATCTTTATTTAACATACGACAAAAGAAAAGATTTTAATATAAATCTCAAAAAAAAATAAAAATAATAATAATAAAGAAAATTGTAATGACTTACCTATTAAGAATAATTTAATAATAATATGCTAAGAATACTTAAAAATATAATACAATGAGGAACTACTTATATATATCTCCAACTTTTACAAATAATTTTAATTAAGACATTATTATTGATTACATCATATAAAAGACACAATAAGAAAGCTAATTCTTTTTTAACCATTTAGTCAAGTACTTGAAAGTTCAAACAATAGGCTAAATTAACATTTAAGTTTAGAATGGAAACAACATTATTACCTGCTACAAATTATTGAGTTTTTAACTTTTGACTTGGGATCTTTGACAGGTAAATTAACTTGACACATGACACACATAAGAGAGGTTTCGTAAAAGATCCCATGATACTTTTTTTATTGTTTAAATCTTTGTTTTGAAATAAATGTGGCGTTTTAAAAGTAAATTAAACATTTAAAAGAATGATTAATTTTTGTAAAAATAAGTTCTTTATTCTATAGATATGTATTAAATATTGTCCAATGCTAGTTTGTTTCTAAGCTCTAAAGGAGTCTTGAAACAAAAAATACACCTTGAACAACGTTTACATTTGGTATTACTTAGCATTCTCAAAGTAATAATATATTTTTTTCATTTATTTATTTTCTTAAAACTATATATATATATACTAAAAACGTTAATAAATTTTAATGAATTACATTATGTAATAATAGTCATTATATCAATATTGGTGAATATATATATAAAGCTAATAATGCTTAAGGCCAGATAGGTTTATAAATGGAAATACACGAAAGTAGCCAATACTTAAACAATACCAATATCAATAATAATCAACAATCTCAATCTGTTGTCAAGACAAATTTCTTCTAACAATAAAAATGAAAATTGATATTTATCTATAGTCTAATAAGTTTATATAGATACATAATAATTTCACTGTCTGTAGTCAAGTTGCAATCTGTAAAGTCTATATAAATTTATTACACCATAGATAAAAGTAGATTTTCATCTTTATTGTTAAAAGGAGGTTGCCTTGACAACAGATTGAGTTTGTTGATGGTTATTGACATCGGTATCGTTTAAGTACTTATACAGACATATATATATATATATATATTGGACCATAAATAAAGTGAGATTCTAATTTTATTGTTTTATAGGGGGTTGCCTAAATAACAAATTGACATTATTTATTGTTATTAATACTGGGATTATCTAATTGTTGACTGCTTTTAATGATCACTTATAAACCAATTTAGCCTTTAGCATTATTACACTTGTTATTTAAGTAATACTTTGAGTGTAATTTGAAATTTATAATTGCAGTTTGTATTGGTATAATTGACTATTTATTAGTCCGCATTCAGAACAGATTAAATTTATTTGTTTAAGGAAGTTTATTTAAACTTCTTTGTGTCAATAATTTTAATCTGTGGTCAGATTGAAATCTTTAGTGTTTATATAAATATATTGGACCATAAATAATGTTGGGATTCCACCATTATTGTTAAAAGGAGGTTGAAGTTACAACAGGTTGAGATTGTTGATTGTGATTGATATTGGGATTGTCTAAGTGTTCATTGATTTTAATTATATATATATATATAAGGATCAGATAATATCTCCACACTAAATTCTAATGCTTAATTTATCCTTACACATATATACCACACATTTAATAGTTTAATAGTTATATATATATAATAAAAATAAAATGTCTGTTAATTAAAAACAAAATTGTAATTGTAATTGAAATAATAAATTTAACGGTTTACAAACTATTACAAACAATCCTTAAATCCGCAGAAGTACTTTTGGTTAATTTCTTAAACCTGCCTCAACTGCCATTAAATTTAAAAAAAAAAAAAGGCGGAAGCAAACGTCATCAATTCAAATCCCATGAATCTCATATTTTAATGTTAGCAGCTTGTCGATTTATTAAATGCATTTTATTCCTGTTTATAAAAATTGCCTCTTTAATTTTTTTTTTTTTATTATGGTTTCTCTCTTCATGAAGAATTTTCACATTTTCAAAATCAAATTTAAATTTATATTTACATGTTTTTTCATGATCAAAGAAAACTGAAGGAAACATTAAATCACCATTATTTTTACTTTTTACATGCTTATATAACAATTCATGCTCCCTCAATCTCTTCTCAATACTGCACCTAGATTCACCTATATATGACAGCGTACAATCACAAAAAATTTGATATATGACATTACTTTTCTGCTTGACAGGTATGACATCCTTAGAATTATTGACTAATTTATTAATATTGTTTGGAACGTAGAATGAAACATTAAACACATTCTTATATAAATCCTTAAAACATTTCATTTGTGGATTTGAAATAAATGGAATAGATATCCATTGTTTACTATTAATTTTCATTTTCTTTAAATCTATGAAGATTAATAGTAAACAATGGATATCTATTCCATTTATTTCAAATCCACAAGTGAAATTTTTTAAGGATTTATATAAGAATGTGTTTAATGTTTCATTCTATGTTCCAAACAATATTAATAAATTAGTCAATAATTCTAAGGATGTCATACCTGTCAAGCAGAAAAGTAATGTCATATATCAATTTTTTTGTGATTGTATGCTATTATATATAGGTAAATCTAGGTGCAGTATTGACAAGAGATTGAGGGAGCATGAAATGTTATATAAGCATGTAAAAAGTAAAAATAATGGTGATTTAATGTCTCCTTCAGTTTTCTTTGATCATGAAAAATCATGTAAATATAAATTTAAATTTGCTTTTGAAAATGTGAAAATTCTTCATGAGGAGAGAAACCATAGTAAAAGAAAAATTAAAGAGGCAATTTTTATAAACAGGAATAAAATGCATTTAATAAATCGACAAGCTGCTAACATTAAAATACGAGATTCATGGGATTTGAATTGATGACGTTTGCTTCTGCCTTTTTTTTTTTTAAATTTAATGGCAGTTGAGGCAGGTTTAAGAAATTAACCGAAAGTATTTCTGTGGATTTAAGGATTGTTTGTAATAGTTTGTAAACCGTTAAATTTATTATTTCAATTATAATATATAATAAATTCATGGGGCTATGTACACATAAATTAATACACAAATAGAAGTACAAATTTAGTCAGACTAAATAAGGCAAAATAATGCAGAAAAATTTTAAAGAAGAATTAAATAAAAAGTCAATCAATTTAAATAATCTTATATGAGAAAATCAATAGAGCAGTTTTGTTTTAGATAACAATTTTTATCCTGTAAAGTGAAAGCATAGAAGGCTATGACTAGCATGTAATTTATCCTGTGCATTAAACCATCTGATCTAAAGACATATTTGATAAATAATGTTATTGTATTAATATCATGTGAAGAAAACCTACATTCAGTATAAACAATATTCTAATTTTAATGTGCATTCATTGAAGTTATATTTAGTAAATAACCATAAAATTTGAAGCAGACTTTGTTCTACATTTACTGTGTCAATTTGGGAGTAGTAAATTTTACTGATTATTATCAACTACTTTTGCATTTCTTTAATGCTTACTTACTTATTTATGTAATAAAAATATGAATTGAAAAATTATGCTAAAATTAAATCCTGTTTTGTTTCACATAAATATTTAAGTGTACTAGTTAATCCATAACATGTAATAGAATGCATCTGAGATAATAATAATAATTACTTTATCACTCAAATGAATTAATGTTGACAAGAAAATAACTTTAAATTCATGCAATCAGTCTTGAAAACATTTAAAACCTAAAATAGTATCTATCACAATAACTAACTGTAGTCACAACCTTTTATATGATATGCATTATTATGATGAAAGTATTTATATATTTATGTATTTTATTAATTAAAATAAATGACATGCATAATTTTGTGCAATGGTAGAAGGGTAGCCCCTGGAAATAAATACCCATGGATTCTTTCCCATCTCTATTGCTTACAGTGTTCAGACTTCTTATGAATTCCTAAACAATAAACTATTTGATTGTTTTTTTTTTATTATGGTACTTTAAGGGTTAATTTAATTCATAATTGTATCATTTAATTATTTTGAATATATATTTATGTAGTAAAGAAACTCATTACTATACTATTAGTAATGCTTATGAATTTTATATTAATATTTTTAATCTTTATTTTGTTTAACATTTTTGTTATTGCCAGCACTTAAAGTGTGCAAGAATTTTCAAATTATAAACATCTATTTTAATCTTAATATTAATCGAAATCTATGCAGTCTACGCATGCACTTTTTACACTTTCGTTTTCATCTTTCTTTCTATTTTCAGAAAAGGTAAGTTTTACTTTTCTATGATAAAAAATACAAATTTTATGATAATTTTTGTGATTAAGTAAATTGATTTTTTTTTTTGTCTTTCTATCGTTTTTTTTGATAATTAATGGAAAAGTATTCACAGTGAAAAATACATTGAAAAAAATAAAAGTTTTTACCAATGTATTTAGAAGACAGCATTATGGGAGCCTGGGGGTAAGTATTTATTCTTATATATTTTTTAATTATTACTTTATTTTTATATATTTTTTAATTATTATTTGAATTTATATTTGATAAAAATTATATGAAAAAATTATTATTGAAACTAACATAAAAAAAAGCTCGTGATTCTGTACATTTATATCGTGAATTATCTGCATTTTTTGCTATGATGTGAGCTTGAGTCCAGTATTTGAATTAGGTGATATGAGACAAAGATAAATATATTTTGCAAATATTATGTTCCAATTTAGAATTTTCTTGCCTGTATTTTAATAATAATAAAAATATGCAAGTGCTAAAAGTAAAGATTTTGATAGTACATAAACTTAGGTTGATTATACACTACAATGTAAATTTCAAAGCTGCATATCAAATGCAAAGACAGGTGGCAGTTTATGAAGCTATTACTAAATTTATTGTCATAGTAGCCTGAAGCAATATGAGTCCTCAAAATCTATAAAATAGAATAAATAATACAACATTGCACTAACTCTTAACTACTAACTTATAATAAATTTAGTATTTCATTCACTTTTTATTTTATTTTATTTTGTATACAGTGACTATTTTAGTAGTAATTTTTAATAAATTACAAACATTATTGAAGTTTTTTATTATAATATTCAAATTATACTAATTATTGATCAATATTAACTACTTGTTATAAGGGATGTTATTAGGGATGACATATTAATTGCAAACCCCTGTATGGAAATACATTTTGAAAAGCTACTAGGAAAAATGAAAGGTACTAATGTCTTTATTCTATGAAGTTTTCAAGTGATGGATTATCTTAGGTAAGTATTATTACATACCAATTTTTTTGAAATTTTATGATGAATCCAATTAATCTACTAATAAAAATATAATTTTAAGTTGTATGCATGATAATTTTGAATTTAAAAAATAATATGAAAGTAATTATTAGAAATATTAACTTTTATTCTTTTTTTATTACTTTGAATATCAATGACTATATTTTTTCAGCTTAATTACATTTTTTGGTGTTTTATGTTTTAAACGATATATATTATGTCATTTTTAAGTAATACAAACTTAAGTTATAATAAAATTTGTGGCTTAACATAATTTTTTAAATATTTGATATGGCTGCTTTGTCAGCTGAAAATTAAGTCTAAAAGTAAAAAAAAAATCCTCATATATAATCTGGTCTGGTATCGGAAATCAAATTTTATTATGGTATTTTTTTTTCTACAAAAGTTAATATGTAAAGCAGGGAAGGGGTAAGTCAATAATAAGGAGTTGAATAAGTGTCAATAAAAAATGGATAATCATGCAATTCAGCTACATGTTAGATTGGGATCTCAGCTCATAAACATAAACCAAGAGATTTAACTGCTTTTATGCTGATTATTTTATTGGCTGAATGAGGTAACAGTCTAAACTTTTAATTGGTCAATTCACAAACTCACAAACGCATCAAAATATATTCATCTTTTAATATTATATTCACTTTAGTTTCATTTGTAAAAAGTATATTAATAATTTGTCAGGATATGAAAGTCAACGAAAGTTTTTTCAAAAATAAATTTTTATTTATAATTATAAAAATATTTGATAGCAGCAAATCTAAAATGAATGTTACTCACCAACCAAAAAGTTTTGCTGACATCAGTGATTTCTTCCCCAATTTTACATTGCAGAAAAATAAATAATTTTTGCTAAAGTCTTAACTATTTTTTTAAAATAATTTTATTTTTAGCATATTTTATCAAAATAATTTATAATTTGTCAAAAAATACTTTTACAATGGTCTAAAACATTCGTTTATCATTTTCGAAATGAAAGAAAAAAAATCGTAACACTTAGTTATTGACAATCCATTTTATTTGTTGTCGAAAGCTAATAGCCAATCAGCATCAAGAAAAGATAGCCCTCTTTCTTTGTTAGACCTTCAACATCAGCTTTATTGATTTTTTACTTGTAAAATAATTCAAGAGAGGGCAGCATCTTACGGAACTTTTTTTAACCTTTAAAAATAACGCAAAATCTTAATAGTAGCATTAAAAATGATGGAATTAGAGTGACTTGAAGCTGACATGAAACTGTCACATTTTTAGATGTAACTAGCAAAAAATAAGTTAAACTCTATTCTTGGAGTTTCGGGTTTTTCTTCAAGCCTGATGGTGCCCAAATGAATGATAATTATGGAGTACATTGCCACAATTCAAAGATGAAAAGCATTTAAATCCTTTATCACAAAAGTACTATTTTCCATTAAATCTTAGACATGTTAGTGATTTTGCTTATTTTTACCTTTGAAAATCTAACTTATGTGCTGGTATTGGTTATTACAATTTATATGTGGTAAAGATTAATGCATCTGTTGATATGAAAATAATCACTATATAGATTGAATTTTTAAATTTTCTTTTTTTAAAAAAATGCATTAATCAGGTATTAAAAAGTTACATTATAACTAAAAAAGGGCTAAATTGAAATTATAAAAGTATATCCACCTTGCATATATTTAAATATTTGTCGCATACATTTTCTATCATGCCTACACACCCACTTGCTATGATTATGAGAAGATAAAAGTTTTCAAAAATGCTCAGCCAATTAATATTACAATTTGTATTTAGCTTCAGCATTTGTTGCCTGCATTTTAATGCATTTAGACATATTACTTGTTTAACCAGGAAATCTACATTTTTTTAAATTTTACATTAACTGTGTTATATTCAGACATGCATATATTGACTGACACACACACATGCCACTTCATGCTTATATATAATATACTCACACACATATGCTTGCAGTTAGACAAATATAATTACATATGTTTACAGAAAAAAAGGTTACTTTTCTTTTTCATTTTCTTATAATTAAAAAATAAACAGGTTAAAAGATTTATATGGAGAAGATCTGAATTAAAATTTTAATCGAAATTTTATTAGTCTTTTAAAAAAATGGGTTTGTTTCAGAGATTACTCCTTCAAATTCTATTCATGTAGCTAATTTTAAAGTTATTTGCAAATAAAGTGATGCTATATTTCCCTTTAAAATTTTAATTTACATTCATGTATAACAGTCAGGGAAATTATGGAGTCTTACCATATCTGCCATACAGAGTGCCACCAGGTTATTGGAACCTGGAAAATTTATATAGTAGGCAGATACGTCTGAAGATGTATTTGTATATACATATATTTTTACCATTAGTCCATGCCACTAACTCAGAGAGTAGCAGAGGTTTAAAATATATTTATTAAAATATATTTTTAATAAAGATAAAAAAAAAAAAAACTAAATCACTATCAGTACTAACAACACAAAAGATTTTATTTATGTATATATAACAACGAATTTGAAAATTAAATTACTAAAAAAAAATGTTTTAGGTTTCATTATTATTATTATTATTATTTTTAACTTTAATTTTTAATCTTAGAATGTTGAGCATAGATAGGCTACCTAGACTATGCACTTAAAAGATTTTCTAAATCTTTGATTCCAGGTTAAAAGTTCGAAGTCAAACCAACGTTAGCTTCCTGGTATATAGACACAATCAATGCAATATGAAGATGTTAGCATAAAACCATGCTGATGGGAGCAGCATGATGTTATTTAAAGGACATCCAGTACAGGAATGTGTGTCTGTCTGGCAAAGGAATCATGTATATAAAATATCAAAGAGAAAGGTTACATGTGGAGGGAGAGCGGTGCTTTTGCTGACTTATCATCCCTATCCATAGACCTAAAGAAATCAATGTCACAGGAAATATGTCTGCATACATTGCAATGCAATGACTACAATTTTGGGTCATGCATTCAGTTGGCACATTGCCCTGTATGCTAAACACACTTCACATTCCATTGATATAAACATCTATATATCTCTCCACCAGCATCAACACAACCACAAACAAATAGTCTGAAATCAAAACCCCCTTAAATTAACAGACACTTAAATGAATCTAAGCAGTCATCTACACCCAACCTATATTTATGTCAATTTAATAATTTTATTTATTCTTTAAAAAAATATATTTAGTTCAAGATATTTAACTTATTTTAAAATTACACATTGTATTTAACTTATTTTTACATAAAACAATATGTTTGACCTACTTTTAAAATCTAATAATGGACAAATAATGATGTGTTCGATTTTATCTCTAAATTTATGTTTGCAATCGCATACTCCTGCCTATTACAAACCGATCTTATACTAAGCATAAATAAAAAAAATATAATACATATTTTAAAAGATTACATTTAAATTTTAGATGACTTTTAAAATTGCCAAGTTTATAAAAATAGAGTTCAGATTTGATCAAGAGAGAAAGTCTATAGTTCATATTTAAAGGAAAATAAAAGTTTGAAGATTCTAATTAATTAAAGAGTTTATAGTTCATTTTTATCATTAATAATTTATACTTTTTTTTCTCTGGGCTTATTCCTTCATGATGAAAATATAAGTTTATGCAAGAGCCATTTCTTGTTGATAATGATGATTTATGAAGATTTATGACAAATTGTGAAGATAGTTCCAGTGGTTCGGTCCTGGAATACATGGAGATGAAAGGTGCTTTCAGCTGGCCAAACTGAGGGAAGAGAATTAAACAAATTACATTTTTGGTAATGGCAACAATAACTCTTAAGTTTCTTTTTTTTTCAGCAATGGCAAATGAATTCAAAAATTCTAATCTTCTAATTAATTTTTTCCTTTGATTTTTTTCTTTTATAGTCCTGAAGTGTCTTATCTAGGAATGCCTGGATCTATCTGACATATTTCATATATGTATTTCATTGGTTCATTGGATCTGTGGTTAAGTAGATTTTTTCCTCTGTGGTCTGTGTATATATCTTGAGTAGGAAAAGCAAGTCTTTTGTTTCTATCTCTTAACTCTTATCTATTTCATAGTAATCTTTTTAATGATTATTTTGCCCTAAGGACCTGTTTGTAATTTTATTTTTGTTAAAAACTCTTCATTATTTTTAAGATTAAAAGGTTTTTATTATTGTTTTATTTTAAAATTAGAATCTTTGCTTCGATTCTATAAATTCTTTAAGCCTATTTTATTTTCAATATTTAAATGATACTTATTAATAAATTAATAACTCATTATTTGTGCATTTTGAATGTCTATGCATGTAACTCATTATTAGATATCTACAAAAAAATTTAAGTACCAAAATTTAAATGTAACATATATATATCCTGTTACACATGTTTTTTTTTATATGTCAAAGCGTTGACCAGGAAGCAAACTGGGCCAACTGCTTGGAAGGCAGCTATGCTAACCACTAGACCACCAATGCTTGACATTCATAGTTGCATAGTTTTTATGACAATTAGTGAAAATGAAAATTGCCATACAAGTCTTTCTAAAAAAAAATCCATATTTTTTCATTTAGTATTTAAATAAAAACTCACTAAAACTATAATGAAATTTCATGTTCTATAATTAATACTATATGACTCTAATAAAAGGTTGTATGTAGAGCATTTTTCTGAGATATATAGAACTTTCTTATTTTTAGTTGAATAAAATTATATAATATGTATAAAATTCCAGAGTTAAAAAAACTCATTAGGTTTCTAAGTCTTAAAATCCTTTAGCAGATGAAAT
Source organism: Epiperipatus broadwayi (assembly GCA_028023455.1). NCBI lineage: Eukaryota > Metazoa > Onychophora > Udeonychophora > Euonychophora > Peripatidae > Epiperipatus > Epiperipatus broadwayi. The sequence goes on from JAQFVV010012413.1 coordinate 10,654,671, forward strand.
CAACTTGTATAAGTTGTACAAAGTCTGTCTAATTTTTATATTGGTCCACTATGTAAAAATCTGAGAACTAGTATTCATCAATTTCATTTGTAGTCTGTTTTTATTTATGAAATATTAATCTAAAATACACAGAGTTGTTTCAATTCAGCTTCTAAAAATTGAATTATTTTGGATTCAAATTTGTTAAATGTAACAAAAATTAAAAATAATGTTAATAACTGAAAAAAAAAAACATTTGAAAAATATTCAGCAGTAAAACAAAAGAATTATATTTCAACCAATCATTACGTGAATGCCGATGATTTTTTTTAGTTACTTATAAATTACAATGTCTGATTATTCAGTTCTGTTGTATTTTTTTGGTCTAAAATTAAATATTTTAAATAAAAATCTAAATGTAGACTCATTATTAGTCAATATCCTGTAAAAAGTAATTATAAATTTCATAAAAATTTATGAAATATAATTGCATTTTGTTCTCATCAACATTTTTTGTCTTTGATATGCAAATTATAGTTAGTAGTGGTAAATGTTATTCACTTGTCTTGAAGAGTGGTCACTTTCCCACACTTATTTTTCTTGTAAAACTTAAAAAATTTCAAATCAAACTTTATATTTTGATAAAGTAGCATAAAATCTTAATTATGAATGTAAAAAATTATGATAAATATATTTATTTGCATTCACAATCAACTACGAATGTGTAAAACATTTTGTTTTGATTTCTGAATTTGTCATTTAGAAACACCTGTAGAACAATATCCAGAGTTGGCAGCCATCCAACCAGAGAAAAAAGGTCTGTGTTATGTACTAATACACAGAAATGAAAAAAATTTTTTTTTCAAAATACATTGCTATATATGGATTTTTTTAGAATTAAAATTTTAAATTTCAAATTTACTATAAGTGTAAAGTGAAACAAATGAGACCAAAACTGACCAAGAGATTGTGCAAATGATCTACAGAAACCATAATAATCATGAATGGTATCTAAAAACAGGATAAGATCTAATCCTATTTAACAGGTGAAGGGTTACTCTTTATAGTGTTTTGTTTTCATATTAACAATACATTAATCTTTATAATACACACACACACACATATATATATATATATTGTAACGTTACCAACTGATAAGAGAGTGGGAAACACACAAGACAAGCCTTACAATCAAGCCTACCACACTGGTCACCAAAAACCAAATAACAATGTATTCTAAGAATGAGAGAGGTCATTGGCCAAATTGTTATCAGAGGTTACAAGTAGAGGCACTATATGACATTGATTTTGAAAAAACATCCCAGAGTATGAGTTCTTTTGTAAATAATTTTATGCATAAATATAATTATTAATTAAAATACAAGATTTTTTTTATAATTTATATTTTATTTCTTAAAATATCTTGATCTCAAATATAGTTTTTTTCAAATCTTAAATATCTTTTTTTTCTCAAAGTAACTTTTATTAATAAAAGATTACAAAAATTTTGGGTACACTTACCCATTGAGAATTACACAGTGATTCAATGTAACAAGGTAAAATGTACATATGTTAAAAAATAATTACATTCATAAAAATTGCTGCAATGTGATTAATGTGTATCTGTATGTGGAGCCACATGGCCTGGCTGTTGAGAAGTTAAACATCACCCTATGATCCCACCCCAGAGGCCCTGAGGCAAAGACTCAAATGCTTCAGCTGAATAGGTGAAGTCCAGCATTGTGCCAACCACCACAACAGGCAGCGAGGTCCAAGGCCCAAGTTCACCAAGCAATAAATTCTTGAACCACAGCCGAGCCATGTCAAGACCATTCTGAATACCTCTGCCTCCCAATTAGCAGTCCAAATGAGCAGGGACCACAATCGGTCTACCTGCCCAAAATTGGAAAGCCAACTTGGGTAAAAACTAAGAAGTAATAAGTAAAGAGCCATATGGACATTGCCAAAACCAGTCTATCAGGGGACACAGCAGTCAACCAGAGCAGGAATAGCCCCAACTTTGACCATATAGCCCCCGGTAGGTGTTCTGGGCAGTGTCAAAATTGCTAACAACCCACATCATAAACCAGACACCTAATGTCTACAACCAGCCACCTCTGAAGAAAAAGAGGGGAGTGCAGATCCATGCCTCAAAACAGAACTCCATCAATGTTACAAAAAAAAAAAGGCGGTGGCTCAAAACAGACCAACCGCTTTACAAATGCACTAAATTTAAAGTTAACAAATGAAACCTAATGTTAGTGAGTGCAAATCAACACTGACCTATCAAATAATCCATCAAGGTGGACAGCAGCCCTTCATGGCGAAGTTCAAGTGAAGGTAGTGACTTTCACCCTCCCGGCAGGTATTCCCAGGCTAGACAATGATCGTTGACTATCCCCCCAAATGAACCAAGCCCTTTATGACCACTATCACCACACTTGAGAAAAAGGAGTGCAAACTCACACCCACCAATACAACATTTAATTCATGTACTCTTGAAATCAAGCCAGATTTACTTGCACACCATGAGAGTAAATCATTTGTCCATATAATCTTGCACACTGAGGTCAATGGAGCTGAACATCTGCCCTTGATCATCATCAGACTCCTGTGTCTGCAAATGTTCACAGCAGCTGCTCAACCCACCAACCAATGTTCTTCAGGGTTCACAATGATTTTTATTTGTTGATACTAGTTGGATCCTGCTTCTTTTGATTGAATTTTAGGTCTTAATTAGTATTGAATGATTCAAGAATAATCTGAAAGTTTGTTGTTAAACTTTGGAAAATTCTCAATAATTATTGCTTAAAAAGTATGATTAATTTGTAGCTTCAAAGTTTCTGTTTAGGTCTAAAACATCATTTGTACTCATTTTTGTCTTTAGATTATTATTTTTAGCTCAGGAATCACTTCATTGTAGTTCTGTGTTGATTTGAAAAATTTTTATTTATTGATTTTTTTTTTTTTGGGGGGGGGGGGGAATCCACCGGAAGGGGGGTGATAATTTCTGTTCTGATCACCGGAGAAACCTGATTTTTGTGCAGGGCGATAGCTTAGGTTATTTTCTATAATGTTCAATTCTAAACTTGAGATCGAATTAATAATTGAAACTTGTTTAACCGTTTAACCGCTAATTAAATCATTGGTTGTATGAGGTAAAAATCAAAGCTTGTAATTGGCCAACTCACAAACTGAAGACAAAGCCTATTGTTAAAACATATTTGCCTATAATATTAAATTCAACTCAGATACGTTTATAAAAAGTATATTATTAATTTTTTCAAGTTGTGAAGAGAACGAAAGTTCTTTCAAAAATAAATTGCTATTTATTTATTCTAGAATATTCAATATCGGCAACATAAAAGCTATAATATAAACAAAAAGATCGACTTTTACGTTATAGAAAAGTAAATATTTCTTTTTACTATATCTTCAATATTTGTACTAAAATCTTGAATATTTTTCGAAAATAATTTTGTTTTTTTATTATTCTGTCTGAGAATCATTTTTAGTTTCCATAAATATAATTTTATAATACTTAAAATTGGATTCGAAATGAAAATCTCAGCGTTTTTCTTTATTTTCTTTGATCAGGCGGTTTCTTTGTTCTTTCCAGCCAATCAGAATGTCTTTTTCAGCTGAGAGCTTGCTAAGAACCAATCACAAATAATGTTCTTTCTTTGTTTAGGTTTAAATGCGTTTTTTTTATTTTTTGCTTGTAAAATAAGTCGGAAGAGGTTACCATCGTACAGAACTTTTAAAAATCTCTTTAAAACGTATCGAACGAATTTTTTAGCATAAGAATCGGCTGAGTTAGAGTGACGTCAACTGCTTACGAGAGGTCGCGTCAAAGACAGGCTAAGCGTTAACACTGCTAAAATCTGATGCAAAGATATAATTCCTAAAACCATCATTGCTAACATATTATATTCCACATTTTCTATGAGATTTGATGTGCAAATGAATTTCATGTTTATTCTATTAATAAAATTAGGATTTCTAGTGTCTATTCTTTTTAAAAATATTTGGTTTCATTTAAAATTATTTTAAAAAGGTTTGTAATATTTTAATGATTCCAATAATTATTTAAGCTACCTTTTGTCTCTTTCTAATGGAATCCATTTGCATAAAGCGGAACGATAGATAATTTCAATTATCATTGAATGAAAACTGTTTCAAAATTTCCTCTAAAGATGAAAAAACAATAAAACAGATATTCACTTAGATTTTGGTAAACTTTTTTTTAATGAATCCAATGGACTATGACTTTGGTGAACAGAACAGGGAGCCTGAAAAGTTTAAAATATGTTATCTCAGGTTTTAAAACATATTTATTTCAATATAGATTCCTTTACAAATTTAGGATATCTTGATCTAAAGGTTAAAATTCAGAAGAAGATGAATGCACTTAGAACAAAAAGTTGAAGATGAATGCACTTAGAACAAAAAGTTGATGGTAATACATTAACTTCTTAACAATAAATATGATTATTATTTAAACTAAAGCTGGAACATTTGACATTTCTTTTAATTTATTTTGGAATCTGATATTTTAAGAAAGTAGAAAAGAAATGACATATGAATAAAGTACTCAAATACCTAATGTAATTGATAACTTAAAAAACTTTTCTAAATACTATACTTTACAATTATTTAAATAGCCCAATTTCACTTCTACTGACCATAAAATACAGAAATTTTATATTTTCTCATGCAAATTTGAATAAAAATATCAAAATAATGTAGACAGCAGTAAGGGCATCTTTTATGATGCCCACTACACAACAAGTGTGTTTCAAATGAGGTAAATAATATAAAATGGCTCTTCTAAGAATGCAGATAAAACAATTAAATCATTTATTAAGCAAAATGAATGTATAAACATTATGTAATCATTGAAATGTACTCATAAAATAATTATTAATGCAAATGTTATTAAAATAGATTTTCTAATAAATAAATATTCTTATGCAATGATATTATATTGGCAATGAACCAAAAACATATTTAATTAATAATAAAATATTTACTTACAATATATAATAATCCATATAATAAAAATATTTATTTACAATAATTATTGTTTTTTTTTTTAAATTTACTATCTCTAGTTTACAGATCTTATTAAATAATCCATTGATATACCTTTTTTGAAATCATTTTTATAATTTTAGCATATAAGTCATATTTACTATCCAATAGTTTTCTTATTCATCGAATACAATCTTTATTTCCAAATCCAATAACTATAACTTAAAGCAGTATACCTCTATGCCTTTGTCCAGGCTACTAGGAGATATTATGCACTTTACTTAATCAAAAATAGTATTAAAAAATAAATGTGGAGACACTTAATAAATATTAATACAATAGAAACAAATATTATGTAATATAAAAAAACACTTATAACATTGACAATACTTGTGTTGGGGCAAGGAAATAATAATTCTCATCACTGATAATATATTTGAAGTTAAAAAAATAAATTGTAAAGTTCAGCATGCCTGTGGATGGATATACAGTAAAACATACTCTAATATTGACATTTTAGGCATAATGGACAAGGGAAATATAAGCTAACAAAAATACTATCAATCATCTGGTACTATGTCCAGGCAGTGCTGATGAATGAACAAGGCAAACTCTCTCATAGGGGGGGGGGAGTATAAATACACATAAAATAATATAACATTCACTTAAAATTGCCTCAAAATATTACTATTAATAAAAGGCATGGAACTAATAATAATATTAAATATATGAATCTCGTATGCATATACAAAAGGCACATAATTCACTCAGTCAGTTTAAGATTATATGTATACTAATAAAATATTATTGCATAAAAGGGTGACAACACTCTATGTATAAACAATTTGGAATTCTCATACACATACTGGTATCTATAATACTTTCAGTCATGAAATATTTTTCATAATATACAAAAAAGATTACTACAACTCTGGATACAAACTTTTATCATTTTAAATACTCATTTGTAAAAACTCTGGAATAATAAGAGTAACACATAAAATAAAACCTTCTACTGTATATCTTACCATTTGCACATTTAGAACACCATTCATACAAACATATTTATATTGTAATATCTAATAATAATCATAATGTAATACCTGTAAGCTATGGCTGTAATAATTTCAAAATATAAAAAAATATATACACAATAACTATAATACCATTTTAGAGATTAACAGTTAATTTATTTTTTATGAGGAAAACTATTTCTTTTCAAACCTTTTGTTCATCTGTACTTCTTCGAAGCAATATACGTAATTATATAATTGAATATTTATAAATATTCAATTATATAATTACATATATATATATGCAGAAATATTTCAGAGAAAAAATTCACAATAATTTCACAAATGTAAAATAACAGGAGCTGAAATCAAATGATTTTAATGGAAAACAATTTTAACTTTGAAGTGAAGATTAGATGGAATATGATGTTCTTTAAATTTTTTAAGTATGACTATTTTTATACTAGTGTGTGTGTTTTCTTTTCTTTCCACCCATGCACCAAAATCAATACTGCATTTCCTCTTCATTAATCCAATGATTTATAGGTCTGCATTATAATATTTAAATTAATAATCATTATTGACTTAATTGATCTGACCTTGATTTTATACTTTAAAGCCAGACAATTTAGACATGTAACCATTTAGAAAATAAATAATCTTGTTAATTAATAATTTTTATTAACTCTAAATAATTAAGAAAGGAATTATTTAATAAAATTATTAACTAATTTTTAAATTAAACATTCTTTTTATTAAATATATCAATCTCAATTTATTTGTTTGTTTTTTTACTTTATTCTAACAAAAACATTTTAACATTACAATAGATATACCCAATTTTAAAATACACTTATTACTTTTAATAGATTTGTTTAACTTTCCATATTTTACATGCATGCTCTAAACACTCATACACATACATGCACATTAAATATAAACAATTTTAATGCAATGAAAATAAATTAGTTATGGACAGTCATTTAAAATCAATTAAAAATTAATACTAATTTCAGTCAATTAGATTTACTATTTTAAATTTTAATTTTAAATACTTTCATATAAATTGATATTTTAAAAGTCACAACTGTTATTTTTAAAATTATTTATTTTAGAAATCTACAACTAAAATTCTGACAAAGTTAACTAATCATTTCAGACAGCATAGAACAACTTTATTTATTATTTGTATTTTAAACATATTAAGCTCTAGATTATTAGTTTAAATATTATTTTTATTTTATCAAGAACATATTAAACAACCTAAATATTAAACTAACCTTTAAATAACACCTAACTAATTAGTTTAACTAATTTACTTCAACTATTAATATTGAAATGGACAATTTAAGATTTTTATTACAATTGTATAGATTAAGAAATTTACTTGTTATAATATTAGAAAAAAAATTAATGCTTGAAAATATATCTATCTATCCCAAAGGGTTAGTATATGGTTAATATATATATATATTGTAATGATCTGGAGAATAGAACTTAATGTGATCTGCACTACAGGGCGCCATCTAGGCATTTGAACCTAGAAAAATTTATAAAGTAGGCAGATACGTAAGTCAAAAAAATTTTTTTTTTTTTTTAATTTTGATTCCGGTCGTTAGCCCAAGTCGCTAGCCCAGGGAGTAGCAGAGATATATAATATCTTATCTAATTATATTTCAATATTAAAAAATAAATAAAATAAGCCTCTGCCAGGAATTAACATACAAAAATTTATTTACGCACATATATATATATATAACATTTAACATTTTTATTTTAATATGTTTACTTTAACATTTAACATTATTTTTAACTTTTATTTTAGATTTTTAATTTACATTTTAAATTTTATACTATTATTAGTTCGCACAGATTTGTTTAAAAATGTTGAAGATTGATTACATAGATTCCACGGTCAAAAACATTTCAAATAAACATAAACGATCAAAATACAAAATCATTGATACCGTCAATTGCAGAGGAAAATTTATAAGTAACTCAATAGCATTCACCATAAGATGCTTGCATTAACACCAATAACTTAAGAGACATCCGAATAAATACATTTTAGATACTCACTGTAAGGTATCAGTATTTACCGAATGTCTATATATATTTTGATCGAATATGAAAACCAAAAACATAATCAACTGGTAACGAACCCATGCAAGCGTCTATACCCAACTTAAATTTAATAAATCTTTATTTAGGATGTCAAGTATGAATAGACTACATAGATTTGCATTTGAAAAGAAAATGTTCAATCCTTGTTTAACCTTAGGCCAAAGGTTTGCAGCCAAACCAAACTTCAATCTATCTGATATATCGATGTGTTCAATGTAATACGAATACGGCAGAACAATAAGGTTAAGAGAAGAAACTGCTTCTCGCCAGATAGAAATATTACATCTATCAGACAAGAAGAGCAATAAAAAAAAACTCCATCAAAAGGAACAGCGTTCTACGTCTTATAATTCCTTCCATAGGCAAAACGAAAGTGTGCGGTGTATAATAGCGATTCTGCCCATAGTGAATCTTGTACTACATCTAATTACACCAATATATCCAATCCATTGACCTAATTCAACTACAAAATGAATAACCTAAGATTACCCTCCCCTAATATAAATTTACAAATCTATATAGCCATTCACACCCGACTTAAGTTTAATATTTATATAACTAGTTTAATGAAAAACAGAAATCATAATAAAACTTAAAAAACAAATAAATAAATAAATGGAAATGATTTTATAAAAGAAATACATTAAATAAAATTATAACTAATTAATAAATAATGTTGGTCAGATAGGATCTATTTCTTAATTATTTTAAATACGGAAAGATTTTAATTTAATGTTCATAGTGTTTCAAAATGTTTTTAAAATTCTTACGATTTTTTTTCAACATTCCTCTTTATTCATTGCATGCCGTTTGGAATCCACATTAAATCCCCTGATGATCCTGTTGTCCTCAGTATAAGAAAAGCAATGTTTCATTTTTCCATTTTTATAACAACTGAAGGAATTGAAAGTGCATCTTTCAATCCCTTCACCTCCAACTCTCCAACTTAACACATCTCAGTCCTCTCTTAATAATCCCTAATAATTTCCAACTTTTCCTTTTATATTAATCTTAAGGATTGACTCAACATTACGTCATCGATGATGGTGGTCTTTTCGCTGAGATCCGATTCCATAGGGATTTCTTTTTATTTGCTAAAAGTTTCTATTGTTTTCCTATCTGACCATTGTTTATACATTTAAATGCCCAAGGGCTTATTCACTTGGACTAATTAAAATAATCATTTCCATAACATTAATTAACCTGTTTTCCAAATCCAAAGATATATTTAAAGATAAATTTAAAGATATAATTTTATCTCCAAATCTTTTTACAATTTGGTTTTAAAATACTTTTGCTTTAATAAAGTTTTATTTTAATAATTTTTCTCCTCTGTGCGATTTATATATATATGAGTTTAAGGTAGAATTTATTTTCAATTTTTCTGTCTTAAAAAAAAAATTTTACATGCGAACTTTTTATTTTAATGTTTAATAATAAAAAAAAATAATGTAACGTCATCTGTGCTCATTACAATATATATATATTGTAACGGTATTCACCCTCTCAACAAGATAAGTTAAGGCAGTCGCATCTCACTATAGCCTGATTTAAAGTCTTTATATAGAATGCCACAAATGATGTGATTTAATTTTGATATAAAACTATATCTGTTCCCAATAACTAATTTATTATTAATAAGTTATTATATTTAAACCACATCAAATCAATTTTCATCTTGATTGACTTTACCATTATGCTCAGATTTCGAACTCAGGGAAGTTTAACAATTTACTCTCTTCAGGGGTTCCTATCAATATTCTAAAGTAATATTAATAACAAATCTCACTGACTCTTTAAATTAAATAAAACAAAATTGAAGACTTCATTTAATTTAATATAAAAAACATAATTATTTATTTAACAAATAAATAACTTAAATTTTACAATATATAAAAAATTATTTATATATCTACTTCCTTATATTAAAAAAAATATAAATATTCTATTTACTTACGGTGGATATATTTTCTAACCTATAACACTACGTCATTCTACAGTGTATATAAAATATAAGTATCCAAATATTAAGACTTTTATATTAACATTATTCTATAATAATTAGATTATACAAATAATAATCCAATCATTTATATATAATATTTTCATTCGTTAAAATGATTGTATGTAACTTATATTTATTAATATAAAAATATATATTTCACAACAATGTTAATCATTTATTCACTTATTATACATTATGGTTATTAGACTATTTTGATTAGTATAAACAATGTAGTGTCATGTCATAGAAAATGATAGTATGTGAATTTAAAAATAATTTAATCTCTTACCTCCAAGTTCACTTTATCCCTCTCCCATATTAATATTTTTTAATCTATATTTAAATCTTTATTAATCATAAATATAAATATAAATATTTTAAATGTCTCTTATTATTCATTTTTTTTAATGAAAGGAATATGATAATAGAGAAAATGAAATTAATCTTTCCCAATTATAATTTTTAAAAACTTAAATGGTATTATAAAAGTCAATGTAATAGGCCTAGATGTTCCTGAAATTCGCAAATGAAAATCCTTCAAAGATGCAATTTTTAATTCCTTCATTGTTATACATTAAAGAAAATAATAGGATATCCCAAGTTGATGTTTAGTTTCCTCTATATATGTAGATTTCAACTTCATTAATACACAGTTCTTTATTAACAATTATAATTCCATTTTGAAGATATAACTTTTATATAACTTTATAGGCATTCAGCAAAAGATGTTATTCACATATATATATTTGACAAGGCAAGTACATTTTATATAACCCATGATAAATTGGTGTTCTACTCACTTTGCATTTTCCTTATAATGTAAAGTGCATTAAATCTAGTTGAAGTTTTTAAAGACATGTTCTTTTTTTAAAATGAAGTTTACATTTTAGAACATGTAATTCAAACAATTTTTATAGAACACGAAAATATATTCAAATTACTTTTTTAAACAAATATTAGAAATTTCTTCTAATGAGTATTAAACTGTTCAAAATATAGATTTTATCTTACACTGTTTTTTTAAATTGAACATAGTATAAGTTTTTATGAGAATATAACTGACAAAAAATAGAATCCTTAGTCTTCTAATAAAAAGAATAGAATTATTTTTTTATCTCGCTCCATGAGCTTGCTGAAGCATCTCACATTCTACACTGTTACAATACTATTCGATATTGAAACACTAAGTTAATTTCATTTCCTTTAATTCGATAAACTATGTGAACCCAGAGGTCATTTATTACCTTGTCAACCATTTTCTCAACGTCTTTTTTTCATTTTAAACAATGAAAAATACTAACTTACTAAATTATATATTTATTTTCATAAATATAATAAGAATACAAATATAATGTATACATATTGATTATATGTATGTATGAGTATATATATACTCCTACATTTCCCCTTGACTAAGAAAATTAAAATAAACTAACATTTTATTTTAATTCTTCATCTTTGTTATCATTTATGCATCATTACAATTCATATATATTTTTTTATTTTCCCCTCGACTTAAGATTTTAAATTCTTCATCAATTCTTAGAGAAAATAAATTATTAATTGTTATATTTAATAATAATTAAATTGTTTTATGGGCAATTGCTTCTTATTTTTTTGTAATGTCTTAAATAAGGTACATCTCATATAATTTGTTTTGATCAAATCATAGATTAAATGTACTGACTACTTTATTTTAAACTTATTACCTATTAAAGTTAAACAATGTAATACTTTATTATGCAAAAATCATTATATAGATTACTTTCTTTTTATTCATTTCTTTCAATTAACTTCTATATAATGTATCTTTATCAATATACTAAGTATTTGAAATGGTATATCAAAATAATTATATGGTAGAAAACCTGATTATTTTATAACTAAGTTTTAATCAGTTAGTTTATAAGTGTTTTATGTATAAATCAATTTAAAATGTCAATCCTGCTCCTTATTGAGACTTACTAGACTATTACTGACATCTAATAAATGAACATACATAAACTTATTTAAAGGTGCCAATCCTGCTCCTTAATTTTTGAGACTTACTAGATTATGTTTAGCCTCCAATAAATATATTAGTTGGAAATCATTTGTGAACTTGCCAACCTATAAGTAACCAGTCTTCCATTTCCACATTAATGATATGATCCATCTTAGTTAGACACAATTATATATAGTATTTCCTTCTCTTTCTTATCTTAATTCTTTACATTTTCTCTCTATAATCCTAATAATTATTACATAATTTAGGTATTACAAAACTCATGGTAATTGTTTATTTAAGACAATTATTATATTTTTCCTCGATAGGGCTTTAATATACGAGCATTATAAGTACCTCATATCTCACCATCACAATCCAACCAGTATGCATTTGGTCCAGCTTTCTTTATAATGGTAAATGGTCCTTCATAGCTATTACAAAATTTATGAAAAATAAAATTTTGTGGATTACTAACATGTGGTGTCTTTAAAAATACTTTGTCACCTACTTTGAATTGATAGTTTGACTTGTATGTATTTTTATGATGCTTTTGAGCCATTTGTATCATTCTTTCTAAAGCTTCTTTTCTATCCTTTTCAATGTTTATGGTTAAATTAGGGATTGGTGGTTTATAATATTTAAATAATATTGGTATATTTTGTTTTAATTGCAATTTAATGGGTGCAAATCCAGTGGACTCGTTAGCACTCCAATTTATATAATTTACCATATCTGGTGTGTGCTTTACCCACCCCTTGTGATTATCTTTCAAATAAGTTGTAAACAAATGTCCAAGTTCCCGCATTACATTACATGTTCACATGGGTTTGATTGAGGATTTCTTATAGAAGTAAGCACATGTTTTATTTGATGTTTATTTACCCATGTATTCCATTCTTTGGATAGGAAGGGTGTGCCATGATCAGTTAAGATCATCATAGGTTTCCCTATCCTTTCAAAATGGAGGGTTTCTAATACTTTAATAGTATATCTAGTATTAGCTTGGGGTATTGGATAAGCAGACACAAATTTAGAGAAGAGATCATAAGCTACTACTAAAAAATTTTTTTTATTAAATGGAGGTAAGGGTCCATAGTAGTCTATAGCTAAGATCTCATTTGGTCTTTCTGGAATGATAGAATTCATTGAACTAACATAATTTTTATTTACTGGTTTAGCTCTCAAACATATTTGACAATTTTGAATTTCATTCAAAATATCTTTATGCATATTAGGCCAATAAAACCAATTCTTTATTGTTTGTTCAGTTTTATAGACACCATAATGTCCATATAAACAATGGATATATTGTATGAGTGGGTCTTTTAGAATTTCAGGTATTACTACCCTCCACTCATTTAAATTATCATTAATTTTATATTTTAAGACCATATTATCTATTTTATATAATTGAAGATTACTGGCTGTATACAGAATTTCCTCTTTATTTAATGTTTTAATAATCAGCATTAAATTTTTATCTTGATTTTGTAAATTATGGATATTTAATAAATTGTTCTCTACATTTTCATCAACTATCAGGTCAACATTCATAATGTAGGCATTATCTACCGATAAATGTAATTGTTCTGATTTACATGGATTTCGACTTAGTGCATCAGCTACAACATTCTCAGATCTTTTACAATATTTAATTGTATAATTGAATTCTTGTAATAACAGACTCCATCTCACTAATCGGGAATTAGTCAAGTAGCTGTGATTCAAGAATTTGAGGCTTTTATGATCAGTTATCACTATCCCCTCTGATCCAAGAAGCATCTGTCAAAATTTTTGAAAAGCCCACACTATTGCTAGGGCTTCTTTCTCTGTAACCATATAATTCAATTCAGGACCTTTTAATAGACGGCTAATAAAATAGAGGACTCCTGTTTGGCCATCCTCTTGGATTTGAGATAAAGTTACCCCTAATCCATAACCGCTACTATCTGTTTGTAAGATAAATGGTTTGCTAAAATCAGGAAAAGCTAATATAGTTTGCTTTAAAAATCCAGCTTTGATTTTAGCAAATGCATCATCTTGTTCCTCAGTCCATTTCCATTTCTCATCTTTTCTAATGAGTTTTAACAACGGTTCCATGCAATCAGAAAATTTTTGGTAGAAACGATTATAAAAATTACATATTCCTAAAAATGATCTTATTTGTTTTTTATTTGTGGGTTTAGGGAAATTCTGTATAGCACTAATCTTATCCGGATGAGGTTTAATCCCATTGTGACCAACAATATGACCTAAGAAGATCACTTCATTAGATACCAAAGTGCTTTTCTTAAAATTTATTTTTATTCCTTTGTCAGAACATTCTTTAAAAAACATTTCTATATGTTGAAGATGTTCTTCAATTGTAGTTGATGCAATTATAACATCATCTAATGTATTGTCACAATCTGTTTTATTTCAGGAGATAAGGTTTTATCTAAGCATTGAATTAAGGCAGCACCACTATTGATCAATCCAAATGGCATCCTATTAAATTGGTAAATAAATCCTTCATACTGAAACACTGTATATTGACAATCTTCGGGATGAAGTTCTATCTGCCAATAGCTTGAGGTCAAATCGAAAGTAGAAAATACTTTCTTGTTTCCAAATCTCACGAATAATTCGTGTATGGGCGGTGGTATATTTCTGTCAGGGACAGTAATTTTGTTTAGTTGTCTAGCATCTAAACAAAATCTCATCGACCCATCTTTCTTCTTCACCGTTACAACTGGATTACAGTATGGTGAAGAGCATTTGGAAATGATTTCCCATTCAAGCATTTTATTAATTTGTTTATATATTTCTTCTCTATATTGATAAGGAATAGGATAAGATTTGGATTGAAAAGGTTGATCATGAATTAATTTTATTCTTTGCTGAAAACCTTCAATAACTCCTGGTATTTCTGAGAATATTGTATTATATTCATTAATAATAGATTGCAATTTATTAACATTATCGCCATCAATTAAATTTGATTCAGCAATTTTTGATTTTATAAGTGTTTCTGGTATGTTTGACTTTATACAATCAATTTCAAATAGATCATACTTTGGAGACAATGTCATCCTTAAAACCTCATCACCTATATGAACTATCTTATTTTTAAAATCAATCAAACATTTGTTCAGATGTAAAAAATCTACTCCCAATATCATTTCATGAATAAGTCCAGTTAATATCAAAAATACATGATAAATACATGTTTGATTAATAGTTAGTTTGATCCAGATTTGCTTTTGAATTAATTTTGCCCTTTTATTATTAGCTAGGGTAATCTGTACTGATTTTAGAGGTAAGGTTTTAATATGTGGATTTTTATCCATCAACCTTTTATAAAACTCTTCAGATATTACAGATATTTGGCTACCACTATCTAATAAGGCTCTAATTTGCAAATCTTCAAACATAATATTAATTAATGGACAATTTTGAACAGCATACTTGGGTTCATCATCTTCCTCTGAACATATTATGTTGGTGATTTGTTTAACTACGATTTTATTTTTGTTCCTCGTTTTAAATATGGGTCTTTGAGGAGAGGAACTATTTCCGAAGACCCTCTTTAATTTAATTTTGCTGTTGTTTTGGGTATATTTTTGTTATACCCTATTTTACCTTTACTTAATCCACTAGTAGATGCTATACTGTTAATTTTTGAATTGTGATGTGCATCAGAACTTAATTTAACTTCAGCATTATTATCACTCTTCGTTGTTTTACTTTGTGAATGATTAAAAGTCTTATGTTTTCTTTTTTTTATAATTAATAGCATTTACTGAAATATTTTCTTTCTTTCTTTCAAAATAATTTTGATTAACATTTTGGTTATTTGAGTCAATATTATTCAAAATATCTATAATTTGTTTGATATTTTGTGCATTAGAAAATAATAAAGACTGCTCAATTTTCATAGGTAAGTTATGTTTTACAATATGAATAATTTGATTTTGGCTAAAATGATATGTATCAAGCGTTTTCAGTTTTGATACCTGTCTTCTAAAAAATTTAGTAAGAGTTTCACCTGGCATATTTTTATATTTTTCCTGTAGTATTTGATGCAATAGTGATTCTTGATGATCGTTATTCCAAAAATTCTTTATCAATAATTTTTGATATTCTTCAAAAGTTTTAGGTATTTGGAATAATGATTCCCACCATGATAAAGCATCACCTTGTAAATGACTGTATGCTACTATCAATTTTTCACCTTCTGTCAAATTACTATTTACTGAAAAATATAAATTTAAACTCTTTAGATGCTCTATTGGAGCTTCATTTGTAAACCCTTGAAAATGTTTTAATTTTACAAATTGATTTACAACATTAGATTGTAATGTGTGATTTGTATTACTAAGATTTATTATTGATGACTGTTGATTGTGATGGTGAGCAGAGTCTCCTATAGAATAACTAATATTATCATTATTATTTTGTTCCCTTTGCATGTTTTCCATCTCTATTATTTCATCTTGATGTTCTTTTTTATTTGGATCTTCCCTTATCCTATTAATAGCTTCGAATATTTGATTAAATTTATCTGAAGTAGTGTCTTCTTTAATATTAGATAATTTAATCCTTTTACAAGCTTGGGTATAATTTTCCATCATTATTTTTCTTTCTTTCTCAAACTCATCCTTCAAAACTTTTATGGTTTGATCTACGGTAATATTTTTATTTTCCAATTGATTAAATATCTCCGATTGATTCTCTAATAATATTTCAATATTATCTTTATTTAACTTTACATCTGAATCAATCAAATTTTGCTTCACATTTAAACACTGAAAATCTTTTTCCATAGACTGAATTTTCTTGTCTTGGTTATTAATTTCTACGTGGACATCTTTTATTTTCTCATCTAAAACCTTTTCAGTCTCTTCTTGGATTTTATACATATCAATTTGGAGATGATTGTATATGGTTTTTATTTCTAAAAATTTGTTTTCTACTTTATTTTCTATTTTTGTTTCAAATTCAAAAAATCTTTTTTGACACTTAAGATCTGTTTCTTCAATAACCTTTTGAATTTTTTTAATTTCATTATTCATATTCGTTTGTATTTGTGAAATCTATCTATTTTTATATTATCTAATTTTATTGATAATTCATTTGTAATATCTACTTTCATATTTTCCATCTTAGTATTCATACTTTCCATTTTGGTATTCATACTTTCCATCTTGGTATTGATGTTTGTAGATAAATCTACCATTAGATTTTTCATCTGAGTATGCATATTTTCCATTTTGGTATCTATGTTCATTTTTAAATTCTCCATGATTTGTTGCATCATTAACAACATTTGACTTAATGATGGATTATCACTGGTTTTACTTTCTATAGGTTTGTCAATAATATCCATAGTTTCTGGAACATGATTACCTAATATAGAATTACTCTCAGACACACCTATATCTATTTGTTCACTGGTACTATTCATAGTATCATCAGCTATATTTGAACTAAGTACCTCAGTTTGCATTTCTATATTATTATCAGTATTAGAAGAAAATATTTTATACTTACTTCTCGTAATCATAAAACTAACTTTATCTTAACTATAACTTTACTTATATGATAATATATTATTTATCATAGGATATTAATGCGATGCCTTTCTCTTTTCAAAATATATATGTGTTCTTACTCTAATGCCTAATTTTAAAATTATATTTTTAAGCAAGTGATCTATTCATTTAAATTTTAACTATTTAATTTTCAAAGTCTCCATTATTTTATTATCTACTATTTTACAATACATTTAATATGAGATTATTATTAATAATATTTATCCCTCAAAGTTTTGTATCGCTATACAAACAATATAAAATCTATGATTCAATATAATAATGATATGGAATCTGATTCAAGGCCCCGCATTGGACGCCATATGTAATGGTATGCACCCTCTCAACAAGATAAGTTAAGGCAGTCACATCTCACTATAGTCAGATTTAAAGTCTTCATATAGGATGCCACGAATGACAGGATTTAATTTTGATATAAAACTATATCTGTTCTCAATAACTAATTTATTATTAATAAATTATTATATCTAAACCACATCAAATCAATTTTCACCTTAATTGACTTTACCGTTATGCTCAGATTTCGAACTCAGGGAAGTTTAACAATTTACTCTCTTCAGGGGTTCCTATCAATATTCTAAAGTAATATTAATAACAAATCTCACTGACTCTTTAAATTAAATAAAACAAAATTGAAGACTTCATTTAATTTAATATAAAAACATAATTATTTATTTAACAAATAAATAACTTAAATTTTACAATATATAAAAAATTATTTATATATCTACTTCCTTATATTAAAAAAAATATAAATATTCTATTTACTTACGGTAGATATATTTTCTAACCTATAACACTACATGATTTTACAATGTATATAAAATATAAGTATCCAAATATTAAGACTTTTATATTAACACTATTCTATAATAATTAGATTATACAAATAATAATCCAATCATTTATATATAATATTTTCATTCGTTAAAATGATTGTATGTAACTTATATTTATTAATATAAAAATATATATTTCACAACAATGTTAATCATTTATTCACTTATTATACATTATGGTTATTAGACTATTTTGATTAGTATAAACAATGTAGTGTCATGTCATAGAAAATGATAGTATGTGAATTTAAAAATAATTTAATCTCTTACTTCCAAGTTCACTTTATCCCTCTCCCATATTAATATCTCTTAACCTATATTTAAATGTTTATTAATCATAAATATAAATAAAAATATTTTAAATCTCTCTTATTATTTTTTTTTTAATGAAATGAATACGATAATAAAGGAAATGAAATCTTTCCCAATTATAATTTTTAAAAACTTAAATGATATTATAAAAGTCAATGTAATAGGCCTAGATGTTCCTGGAATTCACGAATGAAAATCCTTCAAAGATGCAATTTTTAATTTCTTCATTGTTATACATTAAAGAAAATAATAGGATATCCTAAGTTGACGTTTAGTTTCCTCTTTATATGTAGATTTCATCTTCATTAATACACAGTTCTTTATTAACAATTATAATTCCATTTTGAAGATATAACTTTTATATAACTTTATAGGCATTCAGCAAAAGATGTTATTCACATATATATATTTGACTAGGCAAGTACATTTTATATATCCCACGATAAATTGGTGTTCTACCCACTTTGCATTTTCCTTATAATGTAAAGTACATTAAATCTAGTTGAAGTTTTTAAAGACATGTTCTTTTTTAAAATGAAGTTTACATTTTAGAACATGTAATTCAAACAATTTTTATAGAACACGAAAATATATTCAAATTACTTTTTTAAACAAATATTAGAAATTTCTTCTAATGAGTATTAAACTGTTCAAAATATAGATTTTATCTTACACTGTTTTTTTTTAAATTGAACATAGTATAAGTTTTTATGAGAATATAACTGACAAAAAAATAGAATCCTTAGTCTTCTAATAAAAAGAATAGAATTATTTTTTTATCTCGCTCCATGAGCTTGCTGAAGCATCTCGCATTCTACATTGTTACAATACATTCGATATTAAAACACTAAGTTAATTTCATTTCCTTTAATTTAATAAACTATGTGAACCCAGAGGTCATTTATTACCTTGTCAACCGTTTTCTCAATGTCTTTTTTTCATTTTAAAGAATGAAAAATACTAACTTACTAAATTATATATTTATTTTCATAAATATAATAAGAATACAAATGTAATGTATACATATATGTATATATGAGTATATATATACTCCTACATACTCCTACAATATATATATATATATATATATATATATATATATATATATATATATATATATATATATATATATATATATATATTTCCAAGCATGACTAATTGATTTCCTTGCCAACATATATATATATATGCTAATTGTAATATTTTCACAGATTAGAGATGAATGAATTTATAGTATTATTTCTGGGAGTTTCCATGTAGTAAAAATATAACAGCTAAAATAGCAGAAGTTTCAGTACAATAACAAGTATTTTCCTCAGAGTTTCTTCTTTCCCAAATCATAAGAATGTGGATGGCAAGATTTAAAATCATTATTTTTTCCTTCATTATTTTCTCCTCATACTCAAATTTTATTTCTTGAAAAGTTTTAAAAATATTTTATTTTTCAATAGAATTTATTAAATATTGTTAATTTTCTTCAAATCACACTTTTTACTTATGCACTTAGGCTTTTAAAAATATCTATAGCTTCCCTTAGCAGTCTCTGGTCATATTGTTTAATTTTTTCCAAAATATGTGTTTTATTAACATTGATGTTATGGTTAGTTAATTTAATGTGTAAATAAAGAGCTGAAGGATTGGATTTTTCTCTAGCTCAATGTGTTCTTCTTTTCTTATATTTATTCTACAATTTGTATGTTCAATGTATGAATGTGAGCAAACTTCATATGGAATTTCATATACACCATGACACCCCAAAGGAATTTAATCTTTAGCACATGAAAATACTACATTAATTTTTTTTAAATGTAGTATAAACAGTGTGGATATTATTTTTCTTTAAAACATTACCAATTTTATTAGTTACTCCCTTCATATATGGCAGAATGTCAAAATCTTTTTTCTTGTTATATAAAAAAGCACTATTAATAATCATGTGATCAAAACTGTTATGAAGAAGCATTTTTTAATAGCAGAGGTAGTTTAGTGAAAATGGCTCTCATCAGAAAGTCTCTTAGTTCTATCTAACAATGTCTTTTCCACTGAAATAATTGTGCTGGATTTTGTTTTTCTGATATTTTTTTTCTAACTTTCTTTTAAATTAATATTTAAGCTTATTTAAATATAGAAATATGCGTTATTGACCTTTTAAAATATTTTCTAGTCTTTTGTGGCAATGAAATTTTTTTTAGGTATTTGATGTTTTATGATCATTCAGAAAAGCAAAATACTTATGATTTATATATTTGCATATAAATGTGTTGTTGTTTAAAGCTGTTTATATGCAGAATAATATATATTCTAAGAAATTGTATTAAAATACTTATGTTAAATATTTGGGTGGTAAAGTATATATAGTAGTTAAAAGTAAATATTAAATTAATAAGTTGTCCATGTTAAAAAAATAAATATGAATAAGACAACAATTAAAGTTTGAAGAAATTAAAGATTAAATAAAACATTATTTTATTACAATTATATTCAATTCTTATTAGTGCACATTTTATGTTTACTGAAAATAATCTTTCTTAATAACACTGAGATTGTTCAGCTGCACACAATGAGTCATTTGCACATTTTTAAATACAAAAGTATATCTGGGGTTAAAATTTTATTTTTTGTATTTTAAGAGATTATTTGAGAAATTATCCTATTATTATTATTATTATTATTATTATTATTATTATTATTATTATTATTATTATTATTATTATTATTATTATTATTATTATTATTATTATTATTATTATTATTATTATTATTATTATTATTATTATTATTATTATTATTATTATTATTATTATTATTATTATTATTATTATTATTATTATTATTATTATTATTATTATTATTATTATTATTATTATTATTATTATTATTATTATTATTATTATTATTATTATTATTATTATTATTATTATTATTATTATTATTATTATTATTATTATTATTATTATTATTATTATTATTATTATTATTATTATTATTATTATTATTATTATTATTATTATTATTATTATTATTATTATTATTATTATTATTATTATTATTATTATTATTATTATTATTATTATTATTATTATTTTTTATTATTATTATTATTATTATTATTATTATTTTATTTTTTATTATTTTCAAAGCAAAACTTTATTGAGTCTAAAAAGTTACAGAGTCATATATTGATTTTTTACAAATGAAAAACAAATTACAACTTTCGTATATAAGTCTTTATCTTTTCTGCATCCTTTTTTTTCTTGTTTTAAATTTGTCTTCTATCTAGTTCAGTTTATCTTGCATTTTTTTTTTTAAAGTTGGAAAAAATGCTGATGTTAAAATGTCATCATCTATCTTATTTCTTTATATTTCATAGACTGATCTTTTTAAGGTGTGTGTGCAAATATATCTTTGAGCTAGGATGTCTCTTTTCTTAACAGTTCTAGTTTTATTGAATATGTTGTGGGTGGCGTCGAGGGTTATTGGAAGTGCAAAAGTGCATCTGGTCACCAGTAGATAAAGGCTGTATGTTGCTACGAATAGCAGGGTTATTGCCTTTTTTAAATGTTTTATTATTTCATCTATTAAATGATGCTTTCTGTATGGTAAAATTGTGTACGTATTGTTTCTAGGGACTGCAGGAATGAAGAAAATGTCTTTCCAGGGGTCTATATTGGTATAGAATTCGAAATCTAAGGAAATGGGTTGTGGGTAGAGCATTGAGATTAAGCTTAAGTAGAAAATCGAATATTTATCATGGGATAGATATCCATATGAAGGGGGTGGTCTTGTGGGTATTATACTGATTAACACTAGGTTGAAATCTTTATTTTGTTATTAGATTTATGATTTTAAAAACATTGATATGGCAAGTCCATTATTGTCTTCGATTTTTAAAGAGATTGCATTCTTTTCTTCCATATTGTTTTAAGATTGAGATTTTAGATATGAATGTTTTAAATTATATAGGTGATAGTAGTAATTTTGTATAAGTTGATTAAATAGTCTACCTTGCATATATTGACAGGTATGACTTTTCAAGTGAGGTTGATTTTTACATTATTTTTAATTTATTTAATTTTTGCCTCTTCATTTCAAGGTAGAATGGGAAACAAAAAAGATGGTTTACCATTAAATTTACGTGCTTTTTATATTGATGAGAGTTTTTTTTAATTTTAAATAAAATTTGAGGTATAATTTTGTATCCTTAATATGGGGAGGTTTTTAGAGGGGAGAAAACGGTTACATCGCCATATAGGTTGCTGATATATTTAAAGCAGTGTTTGGAATTTGAGCCTTTTATTTTTTGTATCTCTATTAATAGAGGATTTATATATATTGTAAAGAGAAGCACTTAGGGGGATTGGGATGGTTGTGTTGAGGTGGTGATTTTTATTAATGGATGTGAATTTCGGCTGGTAGTAGATTTGTTTATATATAGTAGGGATGGAGGTGTTGTTGTTTTTTGGAAAATGGTATAGGATGAGTCAAAAGCAATGTTAGTTGAACTATAATTGGTCATTTTCTTTCTTTTTTACTCTCATTTGTTTTACATTAAGGCACCCTGAATGGATATCCTTTTTTGTTGATGATAACACAGGGAGTATTGTTGTTCTATTTTTTTTATCACCTTTCAAGATTTTATTCCTAAAGGTCCCATTGATGGTTGATTAGATAAAGATGATATGTGTTGTTTTTAATGGAACATTGAATTGGGTATAGACTTGTGTGTAAATTTTTATATTTAGATCCATAGGTATTTTGGGAGTGACTAAGATGTTTGAAAAAATTTGGGAATTGTGGCTGGTGAAGTGTTTGTTATTGTTGAGTTGAATACAATGTCAGTTGTTGTATTGGTGTGTCTGTTGGGCCAAATTGTCTTCATGTATGTACACACTTTTTTTAAAGTGTTGATATATTGTTTATCATGTTTGTCGCTGTATAGACATCTATTTCGTGCATAGGCACTCTGATGTGGTGGGTATCCCATGCACCGAGTATGCGCCAAGTATTTAAGATTTTTTTTACATATTGCTTAGGTGTAGGTATTTGTAAGTTTTTATTTGTAGTTGGTCGGTTGGATTAAGCAATAATGTGGGTGGTAATGATTGAGTTGAAGAAAGATATGGGAATGCTATATACTTTTGTATGGATCAAGTGAATGTTTTGAAGTTTTGGAGCATTATATATGTTTCTGAATATAGGAATAGTTGTTTGGAAGAGTATCGATAGTTTAGGGCTATGGTATCTGTATTTTGTAGGCGGGGTGATGAACTGAGAGCATGCTGAGATTATAGATGGACAGATTCAAGATTAAAATAATGATGAACATTGGTGAGTAGAAACACAAATCAATAAGTGACTTATATCTATTGTTATTAAAAATATTGGTTTGTGAGAAAATAGACTATAAATGGGAGTATTTAGGACGGAAAGTTGGAGGTATGTTGAAACCCAGGAGTATATGGGATTGGGTGTAAGCATTAATTGATTGGGGGTGGGTATGATGGAGGAATATGATAAGATTAGGTCAATATATATAATTTAAAAGAACAAAGGGCAGGTGGAAAAATAGCTGGCATGGGGTGATGAGTGAGAGGACAAAAAGGATAAATATTTTGAGACAATTTGAGAGCTGTATATTTTTATTTCCAAAGCCCAAGTATGTGTGGTTGTGTTGTATGTAACATTTTTGAGATCAAAAAGTTTTTGGTGGCATTTAAGCCTCTAATGTTGAGAGATCCAATTTTTATCTTCTGTTTTAAATAATTTTTTAACAGGGTATGATTTTTTTTTTTTTTAATACTAAATTTTGTTTATATTGCGTAGTGGATGTGATACATATTTAAGACTTGGTTTATTATCATTTTCTTCTTTAATATTGCTTCAGACTCTATACAGGCAATTTGTGATGAAATCGAACGGTGTCCATTGTTGTGGCTTATATCCTTCTATTTCTCTTTTCTAAATTGTATATGTCTGATGAGTGGCTTTTGGTCGTTTTTTGCCTTTTTGGATTCATGATTTTTACTTGGTCTGCGGGCTTCCTTTTCCCTCTGGTGTATTCTCTTGAATGGTGGAAGAGG
This sequence comes from Epiperipatus broadwayi, assembly GCA_028023455.1. Classification (NCBI taxonomy): domain Eukaryota; kingdom Metazoa; phylum Onychophora; class Udeonychophora; order Euonychophora; family Peripatidae; genus Epiperipatus; species Epiperipatus broadwayi. The sequence goes on from JAQFVV010012413.1 coordinate 10,679,638, forward strand.
GGCTTCTATTGCATCCATTATGTTTGATGCGTTTTTTTATAATTTGTTTTTTATTATTGGTATCTTTATATTATCTGGATTTATATTTTCTTATTTAACTGTGTGTGTTTACTTTCTGTTTGTTGATTTTTACTTGGTACACTTTTGTTTTATTGAGATGCTGATCCTGTGATGTAATTGCTGTATTTTGTGTTGTGGTTTCTTGAGAATTATTTTCATTTGAATCTTGGATTTCTGTGTTAGTTTTGTGTTATTATTTTTTTGGTTGGTCTTTGGGATAGGCAATTCTGATCCATTATTATTTTGTTTGTGGGTGTTTGAATCGTTTTTTCCGGTTTCTATTATTGGGTTGCCAATGGATGTAGTGTTATTATAAATTTTATTTTCATCACTGGGTTGTTCTGGGGAGAGGATTTTAGTTTGTTCACAGTGATTGCTTTTTGTGTTATCGCACTGAGTTGCTAGGTGTCCTCTCTGTCCACAGCCAAAACAAAGTGGCTTTAGACCTCTTATGTGAAGAGAGAGTGTCGCTTCTTGATCTGTAATCTGTGTTGGAATCGTTGAGGCGTCTACGTTTTTATGTAGTTTTATTTTAAATTCAAAACGATTACTACATATGGTATAGGTGTGCTTTTAAATATATAGGCTGTAGGGCAATTACTTTTCCAAACGGGTTTATCATTTTTTGAAAATCTTGTACGTTGTATTTAAGATAAGTATTTTTAAGCACTCCAGTAATTATATTTTTCCGGTTTTCATCTATAATTACGAGTGCGTAATTATCAAGTGCTAAAATAGTGGATTGAAAACGTTCTTTTTGCTGCTGAGTATAAAAATCAATGGTTATATATCGAGAATTTGGGTGGTCGGCGATACAAGAGATTGTTTCCCATAGTGCATTTTGCGTGATTGCTTCATATAATAAAGCTTTTGGGAAACGATATAATGAGCATTGATTATCAGTTACTGCGAGTACTAACGAAGTTGGTGAAAAAAACCTGCGAAATGTTTCAAATAACGTCCGAGGCACCGTATTACTGAAACGGTCCGTCACATTTTCAAGCGTTTCTTTTGTCCAGATTGCGGCTGGGGGTTGATTTTCCTTTTGAGTGTTTAGATCAAGATTTTTAATATCATTTGTGTTTGTTCTACGGAAGCGCGGTATTTGAGTTGGTGCTGTAGTATTGCTATTACTTTTAAGTACTTTTGCATACGAAATAGGTGATGTTGAAACTAACGATGTTGTTAATTTTGTATTGGTGCTTAATTCGCTCACGCTTGACTGGGCAGTAGCCATGATTTATTCTGACTCAAGTCAGTATTTTTTTTAAAAAAGATATTAAAACACACCGATATTTTTCAAAAAACACTATTAATCTATTATATAATTCGATTTTTCCTGTATTATGTTTATTTTTCGCATAACAAGTTGGAACAAAAGTAAAAAATAAATACTTACATCGGAGAACTTAACGATTGCTTCTTACCTCAGCAGAGATTTGCTGCGGGATTCTATTATTATTATTATTATTATTATTATTATTATTATTATTATTATTATTATTATTATTATTATTATTATTATTATTATTATTATTATTATTATTATTATTATTATTATTATTATTATTATTATTATTATACTTTTTTGTAATTTAAATTATTAATAATTTTAATAACTGAAATACTGGTTTATTATATATCTGTATCAATATAAGTAATATATAGGGTATATGAGCACAGACCTTCATACTATCCACCACTCTCCACTCTATCTCATAATACTGATACCCATATATTGATACAGATATATAATAAGCCTGTATTTCAGTTATTACATAGTATAGATGTCTGCCCATCTCTTATATATGTATTTAATGGATTATGTCCTGTGCATGAGGGGTTAGATTGACTTTAGGTCAACATGGATGTGATGAGAATCTCAGCCTCAGAGTGGCCTTTGAGCATTCCATGATCAGATTTTTAATTGGATGGATAGGTGAAGCGTTGGAAGACTGTCCATTAAAGTATGAGAATGGGATATCTTAATATATATCTGAGTACTTATTGCATATATGTGTGGAGATGATAATCTAGACCAACTGATGATTACTGGTTTAGCATGAAATATGTATATTGGTGATTATTTATCTTTTCGACATGTATGTGTTCAAGTGTATCAATGTTATGAGATAGAGTAAAGAGTGGTGGGTAATGTGAACTTCTGTAATAATTTTAATGTAAATAAAACATTTTTATTTTTTTAAAATTAACTTAACTTTTGTATTTTTTTATTAATATTATTACACTATAGGATAAAATATTTCAATTTTTATATATTCATTAAATTCATGAAAGGATGCATGGCGAATTATATTTAAGAAACAGCACATTTTCGGAGGTGCACTACCTTCTTAATAATAATAATATATGTATATATAATGTTTTGATTGTTATATGATGTATATAAAATAGTTTTTGATTTAAACTGTGTGTTATTTTTACTCGTTTCCATGAAATAGCATTTGCCATTGTTAAGGTTAACTTTTTGAAAAGTTAACTTTGATAATGGTGGATGCTATTTTATATATATAATGTACAAATTGATTTATTAGTTCATAAGTTGTAAAATAACAAGGAGATATGTTATATATTGATTGTTCAATGTATGAAATTTAGATTAGGTATTGATTATGTATACTTATAAAAAATACACTTTTTATTTAAATACTGTAAAGCAATTTATAGACAGAGCCAAAAATGAGGAATAAAAAAATTGTTTAATAGTTTAAATAAAATTTACCATGCATACTTAATCTCCATAGAATCATTTTAGCTGTTAAGTGATATCACGGTATAATTTTATGTATATAAATACTTTAAATTACCTAGAATATTTGTAAAATAATAATTAAATAGCAATTACGCAATAATTTGATAAAATAATTTTTATAAGTTAAAGTTACATGGATTTGCAATATATGTGTGAGTGAGCATGCATTTTAATATAAAAATACAGTAAATCGTTAAATAAATATTATTTGACAAAATAAAATTATTATTTTTATTTAAAAATTTAAATAGTTAACCACCATTATTTAAAATAGATGATGTAAGAAATTATAGGCATTTTTGTATCAAGTGAGAATTTAGAAAGGTAATTAACATGATCAATCATATTTAGAGACCCAAGTATAAAAACTATAGTTTGCATGTGAGAACTTTTATATATATATATTATTTTTCGGTTTTAAGCAATAATTATAAAAAATATTGTTTTTGTATTTTGCTTCTCTCTTTAAATATAGTGCATTCAAGATAATTTGAATAAAAAGTAGTAATTTTATTGCTATTTTAAATCATATAATTATTTCACTTTAGTCATTTCCAACCTAGTAGTAAAGAATTAAAATTCATTCTATACAACATAAACCTGCTTACATGTATTAATAATCCCTATATAGACATTTTTTGCTGTGACACATCAAAAGTTATATATATATAATGGAATATTTGTAACTGCAGCAATTAAATAATTGAAAAATTTATCCACTTAGGAGCATTTTCGATTATCCTAGCAATCTTTGTCAATGTTGGAAAAAAGAACTAAAGAGCACTTGATAATAATATTTCAGCATCTGTTCTTTACAACCTTAATAAGTCATGTATTTATGGTTTTGACTTCAATTTTAATAATGTAAAATTATTGCAAATTGAAAAAAATAATAATAAAAGCAAAATATTGGAGGCTATGCTAATATACAAAATAAACATGACTTAATTAACAGGCAAGCAGCAAACGTTAAGATCACATAATTGTGGGAAGATTAGTCTTTGAAGGTTTTAGTTGACAAAGATTACTAGGAGAATCAAAAGCATTCCTAAGTGGATAAAATTTTTAATTATTTAATTACTGTATTTACAAATAGTCAATTATATAATTACATGTATTGCTTTGAAAAAAAAATACAGACATCGTATTATATATATAAGTAGTTTTTTTAGATTTGGCATAACTACTTCAACTGATTATTAAAATAAAAAAATAAATAATAATCTTCTGTAGAATGAATTTATAGTTTGTCAACAATATTCAAATTTAAATTTTTAATAATTTTTTTCTAGTACTATTAAATTTTTGTGACATTTTATTTAATATTTTCTGATTGCTAAATGGTGTTTTGAATACCATTGATCAAATTGCTTAATTTTTAATGATTGGAAAATATTATGTTGCAGATATGTTAATAACAGAAGTATTAAAAAAAATAACAAAGATTTTGAAGATCTTTAGGAAATTTGTTACAACTAGATATTTCTAATTTCTATAAAATAAATCCAAAGCTCTTCATTACTCTGTTATAAGATTTGTTTCATGAAAATAAAATTTTGAATATCATTTGGTTTTGCAAATTCAGACCTTCACTTTTAATTAGGTCATGTATTTAGAGAGGTTTTTTTTCTATAAAGTAACTGTACTGACTCACTTTGATGAACCAACTTTCATTAATAACTCTGATTAACCAAAAAGTTTTGGGTCAGACTTTTATATTAATTAAAAGCATCAGCATGGGATTTGGGAATTCTATCATCAGATTTTCAATGGTATGAATGGCTGAATTATTGGAGGTTGGAGTAGATTGAAGCCTATCCATTGAAGTCAAGGATTTGCTATCTTCATATAAATTGAGCACTGGTGATGATAATCTGGATGAACTGATGAGTGCTGGTTCAGCATAAAATATGTATATTGGTGATTATTTATCTTTTCTGCATATGTGTGGTCATGTGTATCAGTAGTATGAGATAGTGTGGATGGTTGAAGTGGCTTAAAAGTCTGGGTTCAAATTCTCTATATTTATTAATTAATCCTGTAAAATAATTAGCAAGTCTGATACATATAGCAAAAATAAAATTTAAAAAAAAACAACCACATATACTATTTTTGCCATTTTGAAGCTTATTATAGTCATCATTACATCTGATTGGCTGTTATATAAGCATTCTAAAAGCACATGCGAGAGGTTGTCAGCCTTTCACTTTAATTATAAACAGATTATGTTTTTGAAACCAATAAAACATCATATGAATATCATTTCCTACACATACTCAAGCTGTTAAAACAATAGTATACTCTCCACACAGTAGTCCCACTCAGTGCAAGCTATAGTAATCAATGGATGCTAGGAAGATTTCTCTATCTACTGCCTTCTCATTCAAGAGATTTGCCACAAACTATAAACTAATCTAGGAATGAATATTGGATGAGTAGGCTCTAGATTTATGTACAAAACTTCTAGCATTCATTGATTGCTATTGTTTACACTGGATGGTACTACTGTCTAAAGTGTTTACCACTAGATTGTTTTTACTTTGAAAAATCATATAATTCATATATATACATTTGTTATGATAATAGATTTTTGTTTTAATAAAAGGGTTTCTTAAAACTTTTTCCATTAATTTATTAAATCTTATCTTGATCCCAGACATTCAAGCTCCCTTTTGTCGTCCACTCTATTTTATACATCAACACACAGGACCACATACATGCGAAAAAGATAAATGATCTCCAATATACATACTCTGTGCTGAACCAGCACTCCTCAGTTAGTCCAAATCATCATCTCCATATGTCGATGTATGTGGTTGTGTGTGTTTGTTGTATAAGATGGAGGGGATGACAAAAGAGAGCTTAAAAGTCTGTGTTCAAATACCCTAAAATTAATCTAGCCTAAAGGTATGTATAATATATTTGTATTTATATATTAAATCTCATTTTATAAAACATCATTCCAAATATCATTTAATTAAAATAAAATCTGCTTCTTGGAATGATTAAACTTTATTTCTCTTTTTATTTCTATTCTTAAGAGAAACAGAATGTTGAAAACAACTTAATTTAGATAAATTTATTTAAAAGAAAGTAATGTAACTAAAAATGAGATTCTATTTATTTTATCACTAAAAATGCGTTAAATTTTATTTAACAAATATATATTTATAAATGTTCCACTTTAAATACACACATTCATTTATATTTATACAGTTAATTTAATATATTTGTGCATGCATATGTAATGTTTGTACCATTGATTTCACTTTAAATCATTTTGTCGATTCTGTACTTTATATTTGCTTAACATTATGATACATCATGAAATTATTATTTTAATATGTAAATATAAATAGGTAGATAAAGGATTATTGAATGTGTTATTCAAAAAAGTAAATCATAAAGTGAATTTTTTGCTTGTAATATATCCAAAAGCAAAGAGATATTTTTTTTATTTTTTATCATTACCTTTACATATTTTTGGTTTAAGATAAAATCTCTACTGATATTTAAGTTAGTTTTTTTGGTACTGACATCTGCTTACTGTATTTTAGCATTGCAACTAGAAACTTTATTAAGGCAATATTTTGTCTAATATTTGTTTTAATTATATTACAAATTATTTTTATAATACCATTACTTTAAAGGATATAACATTTAATTTCTTATTTCTCTTTATTTTTAAATATATATTTCAGCAGTATATTTTATTTTTACCACATCTATATTATCTACTTAAGTTTTAATACTTGGGAGATGCAGGTGATAGCGTTTAATAAATCTCTATTTAGGCTGTTCTATCCAACATCACCAGAATGGTTACAACTTTATAACTTTCATCAGTAAGGAGCTTTGTATCTTCCTCTGCCAGCTATAATTTAACTTTCTGATTCACTATCAAATTATCATGCCAATTTGAAAAAAGCATAAATATTTTCAATGTAAGCCAACTTATCTCTATAGTCATATAGAACTGAAACCACTTCAGTTTCTATACATTATGGTATTCTTAGTTTTCTAACAAGTACTGAATCCTTATCCTATAGCCAGAAATAATATAAAAAAAAAAACATCACATGACTATCACATGATTTTAGTTTACTCAATATTATTTTATCAGCATACTTTTTTCCACCAAATTTATGCCACTTATTGTAAGTATTAGTAATAGACAAATGCATAAATGTGGTAAAAAACTGGTGTTAAAATAACATTAAGTAAACTGAAGTCACATGATAGACTCTTATGATTTTTTTATTGGTTTTAAATAATATATTTATTCTTTTATTTTCCAAAATGCATGAAACTAATTAACAAATATTTTGATATTTAATACCACAAGCTGCTATTAAAATAATTTTCTAGGTCAACATGAATATAGAAAGAATTTTGATGCAATATTAATAAATCTACAGTAATGACATGAAAGATAAATAAATTCATATAATTGTTATTTACAGAGAACACATTTCTATAATTATTTATCTTTAATCACAGTCAATAATGGAAACACTGATTTCAATATCAACAGATTTCTGTAATTATAATCTGATAAACTAGTACTTATGTGGTGAAAAGAAACTTTACATTATCTTGAATGTTGCACATATAATTGGCTGTAAATGAAAAAAAATGTTCTAGATAGTTATTTCAGAGAACATGTACTTGAATAGACATATGCTCCAATTTTTCTATAAGGACCACAGATGTCCTAAGATTAGTTTGTAAATGATGTCATAAAATTATATTGTTAGTAAATAAGTTTTAGAGTTATACTATACCTAAAATATTGAATTAATTTCAGTCCAAAATATTAATATTTTGAAAATTTCAAATCACTAGTTAGTAATGCATAAAATAAACAAAACAGCTTCTTATACTTGCATGCATATGATTTATTTTAGACTGAATTATTGTTCCACCCATAACTGGTTATAAAAGTTTAATGATAACTGACACATATATCCTTATTGTAAGTCATCTACCATAAAAATTATTTTATAACTGCTAAAAAATATCAAATAGATATTAAATAATTACAAAAGTAAAATAGAGGACATAAATTAATATATATATATATATATGATAAACAAAACAAGTTATAAATTTCATAACTTGCTCTAGCTTGCAATTTATGATCATTAGATGGAGCTTTATCAATAGTGTTTATGTAAACAAAAAGCTTGTTTAGAAGCTATTGGTAAAACTCCATCTAGTGATCATATATATATATTGTGTGTGACTAACAGGATAGAAGTTTGGAATGTTATCAAAATCACTTGTGTGATTCCATCTCAATGTTTTAATCATTAGGTGAAGATCTCACGGATAGAAAAAAATTATTAAAATAAGTTTTTATTTGTAAATAGGGAGGGGCAACTGTTGCCCACAAATGATATATAATTGAATATTTGTTCATTAATAGTACTTTCCTTTAGTATAGCAATTATTAATCTAAAGAAACCAGCCAGTGAATATATGACTGCATATCTGTTTACTAGATAGACTCTATTTCTGATTAATGATGTGTGAGTTAAGTGTTACTCCTATGGTAACTATTCTCATCATCATCATCATCATCATTTGTAATTTATTTATTAATTTTTTTTAAAATTTAAAATCACTCTCTCTTTCTATGTATCTTTATATTTATCTGTCTGTTTAGAAAAGCCTATTTATATTTTCTTAAGATTACATAAAATATTTTTCTACTTTTTCCCACTGTTAATATTAATTTACTTTACTTTTCAAAATATATATGTTTTTAAGAATATGGCAACATATCTTTCTTTTCTTCTGTAATGACACTCATATTCACTTTTAAAAATATTTGCATGTATCTGACCTATTTACTGATTCAGTTTTTTTTTTTTTACTATTTACTAACATGTATGATGAATTCACTATTCCTATCTGAGGAACTGATGATGTGAACTTTGCAATTGTTTAGTGGCTGTTTTATTTTTTTCAAAATAATCCAATACTATTGAAAAAGTGTATGACATGGTGTTACCTACACAAAAGTATTTATATTTACAATGTTCACTCAAAACCATTTATTAAAGATATTAATAAAAGGCACGTAATGCAGTTCTCAACACTAATAATATTAGTCTTTCCTTTATCCATTTGTTTTTTTTTTTTTTTAGATATACATAAAATTTCCACTACATCATTATTCTTGAAACATGTGCATAAACATTTCTAAAAATAAATAACCCCCATGTTGTGTTTTTCTAAAGGTTTGTGATGATGGTGTTTTAGTTGTGTTTTTATATTGGGCTATTTCTATCATCTAATATAAGTATTGAATGTCTTTAGAAAAAAAAAAACTTTATTTATATATTCCACATACACTCAAATGTTAGTAATAGCATGTCAAACAGGTTAGTATATGCACAACATTTTGAGAAGTATTATTTTCCCCTCTTCTTCAGTTATTGTTAGTCTGACCAGTGTCAGTACTATCATTCTTCTGGCTGTTGCCTTTGGCAGGATGGCTCAGTTGGTTAGAGTACAACTTTAAAATTCAATACTCAAGAATCTAAGAATCCAGGTTTGAATCCCATTCCATGCTAGTACTTTCACTGGTCAGGCCAGCAACACCTGAAGAAGAAGAGAGAATAATACCTCTTGAAACACTGCGCATATACTAACCTGTTTCATGTGTTATTACTAACAGTTGAATGTATTTGGAATATTTAAATAAAGTTAATTTTTTCTAAAGACATTCAATACTCATATTAGATGGTGGAAATAGTGCAATATAAGAATGCAAATGACCTCCATGATGCATTTTTACAGAACGATCATATTTTAGTTGATCAATATACATAATCACTTGTTCAATATTTATCAATATTAAAAACCATGTGAGTAATTGATAAATAAATATATTCATCTTTAAATGAGGTTTCAATTGATATCAGGACTAGCAATGATTTGTAATCTCTAGCCTAATAAGCAATGGGAAATAATTAATAATGTTTTCTGAAAAGAAAATCATCAAAGTTATGAGTGCAAAAAAATTTGACAATTGTAATAACTTAGAAATGATAAATGTTTAACCAGTGATAAAGACATATATGAGATTGTTTCATGGGCTAACCATTAAAGATACTGATTCAGCATGCAATACATTCTTGGAGATCATTTGTCTTTCCTGGATCTCTTCATTCACATTTCAAAACAGAATGCAAGTTTTAAGAATATCTAAAACAATTTTACATATGGAAAAAACAGATAAAGTTGAATTATACCATGTGTTTATGTTTAATTAAATTTAGTGTATTAATTTTTAACTGAGGATTAAAGTTTATATTTGAATTAAAAGTGATATGATAATCTCTAGTCTAATACTGATTAGTAGTAATCTTGAATATATTTATCAGAAGTTTATAATTTAAAAGTTATGGCTGCAGAAAATTTACCACTTGAAAATCAAATTGTAATAATGTCATTAATTTGTTATATGAATTACAAATATATAAAGTTATTTTAAGCCAAATTTTACTTCTCTATTTCATTATTATTCCGAATTTTATTTTTAAATTATGTGTATAACATAACATAATGAAAATAATAATATATTCATATCAACTTTATTCCTAAACCTTTCATCCTGTCTATAAAATTAGGAAACATATTGAACGTTCCAAGCATAAAACATCTCAGGTATTCTATTTAAATTTACACGCTGTCTAATGCAATTTCATTGTTTGTTTTTTATTTGTTTGTTTTTGAAAATTGATATGTTTCTATTCATTCTATTGTAAAATTCTAATTTTAACTATTTTCTTTCGACCAAAGTTCACTCTGACTGATGAAACTCGTTAATCTTCAAACAATATGTCATTTTTATAAACAATGTATTCTGCAAAGGGTTATACATAAGAATTCAACATAAAAGATTTGATGATGAATTTCAGCCAGTTCATACAGAAGCGTTTTTGTTAAAGACATACAAACATCAAATGGCAAAGGTTTGTTGACTTTTAACTAGTGTGCATTACCACTTTAATAGACTTAGCTAATCAGAAAAGACAGAAAACTTCAAAGATTAAATAATTTATGATTCAAAATGCAGAAAAGGCATTTGAAAATGCTATCGATAAGTAACACTAACAAAATAGAGCAGGTAAATCAAAATTACTTACTCTGAAAAATGTTTTTTTTTTTTTTAATTCTCGTATTATAATAGCAAATGAAGTCAAAAAACAAAATCATCTGAAATAGAAAAGTTTGTCAATTTATTTTAAAAAGTTTAAATGACTTTGGATTATATATATATATATTACTTTCCATGTGTCCATAAGAAGGTCATTGGTTATTTCCTGCTAGGAATTCGTGATAAAATTGTGTAATAAGTTACTATGACATAGATATCTACTTACATCACTTATTAACGGATTAGTCTTCGTCATTGAGAATGATTAGAGACATTACTGCTCTGTGAGTCTTTTGGATATAAACAATAATTCTGTATTAACTGAAATACAGGCTTATTATATACCAGCATCAATATATGTAATATATAGGGTATATGAGCACAGACTTTCACACGACCCACCACTCTCCACTCTACCTCATAACACTTATGCATTTGAACACATGAAATACGTATATTGGTGATTATTTATCTTTTCGACACATATGTGTTCAAGTGTATCAGTGTTATGAGGTAGAGTGGAGAATGGTGGATCGTGTGAAAATCTGTGCTCATATACCCTATATAATAAGTATGTATTGTAGAGCTATTACAAATTACTATTATTTGCTCTACTTCTTAATACAACTGGCAATACACTAAGTTATATGTCATTTAAAACTCTAATAATCATAAAAATTAAAGAAAACAATTGGTGTGTTGGATACAAGTTGTTAAACTGTTTTATCTGTTAATCAAATGGGAGCAGTATTACTTAAATATCTTTTGTCCTAATATCTAGTGCATAAACATTTAATATTTACTAATTAAAAAGGCACTTCATGGATTAGATTACTATTGGATTCTTTGGTAAATAATATTCAATTAAAAACAGTGCCACTTAGTTTTGTGATGTCCTCATAAGACAGTACACAGGACTTTTTAAAAATTGTTGACTATGTTAATTACAATAAAACATTAAAAATGATTTTTATAGATTGAGTCTAATTTAACATATATAACACATTTTGATAATTTTAAAATGCCCATTTGTTTATCACAAAAGATTGTATATAATATTACACTTTTTTTTACAAGCGTAAAATTGTTTCCGGCCTAAATTTCATCTTAATAGTTAACACAAGTTAATGGGTTTTTTATGTTTAAAAAGGAAAACTTTTATTTATTTTTTATGTGTTTGATTACATAAAGTTGAGTTAGGTGTATAATTGTGTTGAGAAAGCTACAAAGGCTTTAATCAGTTGTATGTTGAATTATATTGCTGAAAATAAAAGGCAAATCCATTTATAACTTATTAACTCATAAATTTTTTAGTATGAGAGTTAAGGGTGAAAGTTTAGATACATCAAAACTCTGGGTATCCTCTTGATGAATATAAATGGGGATATAAATTGAATGGATGAAAGATTACTTAATGTTAAAATAAGTAAGAAGTAAAATTGATTATAGAATACTTGGAAAAATAAGATGAATGCATAAAGTTACAGAAATGATGAAGTTTGAATATTTTATATTAAATAATAAAGAAGAGAATCATTTGCTTTTATTGAGATCTCAGATGCTGAATAATTTTTTATATCTAAGTGGCTAAATCTGATTTATATTGTTTTACTAATTATTGAAGTGAAGGCTATTTAATTTTAAAATTATATATAAATGTATGAATAAAAGTTAACTTCTCAACTTTATCCCCTAATAATCATCATTATTATTTATAAATGGAATAATTGTCAGTATTATAACAACCAATATCATGAATTCAAACTGAATATCTGAGATAAAAGTAATGTAGTGATCAGTAGCATAATAAATAATTATTAATACTCATTAATATATTTATCTAAAAATGTGAATAACCAAGATATGATTCAGGAAGTATAGAAATTATAAATTGAATTGTGGGTATGCCATTATTACAATTTCAACCAGTATTAATGCATGGAAGAATGAAGATATTTCCAAGTATAATCCACATCACACCTGAAGATTTTATTGCATCCATCTCATGTATGATTTTTTTCTTCTCTCTTCCAAATATTTAACTTTCACTTTCTTTTGTTACTATATATTATATATTATCTTTCTACTATTATTTGGCAATTTTATAATAAGAAATACTGAAAAAGACATTTGAAAGCAGTAGTGATCTGAATCTTCTGAAGAGTTCTGGGTAAGCTGAAATGCATTTAGGACAATGACTTTTTTCAGTGTCTTTATTCATTTGTTTTAAATGCAAGGGCATTGAATGATATCTTATATTTGCATAAGCGTGTTAATTTATAATTTCACACATAAATGATGATTGATAGTAATTATTTATTGAGAAAGTCCATGTATAAGGTTTAAAATTATTTTTATTAAACTTATCAAATATCTGAAATATATGTGTGTTCTATTTTTTTGTTGTTCCATATGAAACCAAAACATTTTCACTAAAATACACATTGCTAGTCAAGTATAACAGTTTATATATATAAAATAAAAATAGCTAATGTCTCCATGCGAACACAACCCACTTTCATCAGAGTTTTATTTTAATTATATATATTTATGATAAATTATTTATCCATCTCTTTCTTTTTATTTCCAATAACCATGGATTGAAGAGTTTTAAGTGAATATTTTTGCCTTGCCTCCAATAACATTTTTCAAATAACTTTGACAAAAATGTGAATAAAACAAAATTTTTACAACTTTTTCTAACAATTTCTACTTATTTTAATCACTTTTTGCTTGAATTCATATTTGATTAAAATTGATATCATAATTTATAATTGGTGAATTAGGATCTTACTCAAGAACAAAAATAGATTTTCATTTTGTGTTGCTAAATTTATCATTGATTTACTTGATGTGTGAACATGGATAGACCTGATATGGAATTTATTAACACTATGACAATTTAATTTTTTTTCAAGAATGAAATAATTCACTATTTTTTTAAAAAAAAATAGTGTAAACATTGTTTATATTATATTTGTTAAAAATTATAGTGTTTTTATTATTGATATCTTTGTCTGCAAACATGACATTTAATGGAAAAAGTTTTGGCTAATTCATGTGGAATTATAAAAAAAACAACATAAAAGAACAAACTAATATTATATTTTAGTATTTGATAAGTCTAATCAAGATAATTTTTAAACTATAAACATGAATTTCCCCAAAAAAATAATCATAAACAATCATACTCATATATAAATCTATTTATGGAAAAACATAATAGGTTGTATGAATTAAAACAGGCAAAACTCTGTATACAGTATTGCCACTTTGCAAGCCAGAGTAATCAAGAAAAATCAATGAACTCCAGAAGGCTTGTGCATAAAATCCTCATCTAGGTGTACTCATCCAATATCTCCAGACTAGTTTCTGACTTGTGGCCTTCATCAGTGAAAAGTCTTGGATCTGAGAGGACTGCACCTAGATCTTAGGATCTAATGCAACCCTTCAGCATCCCTCTTTTATCTCTACTTAACTACAAAACTATGAGTCTTAAATTGAAAAGACAATAATATTTTCAACCCAAGCTCATCAGCTTATATAGTCATATAGGTCTGAACTTAGTTCAATACCATACACTTTAGTTCTTTAACAACCATATCCACCATTATCCTATTAGGCAGGATTGGTTTTAAACCAATAAACATCACATGATCACAATTTTTATACTTGCTTATAACTGTTATTAAAACAGGCAAAACTCTCCATACAGTATTGCCACTCTGCAAGCATGAGTAAGCAATGAATGCCAGAAGTCTGAATTCAGAACTAAATGACTATATAAGCTGGTGAGCTTGTATTGAAAATATTATTGTCTTTTCAGTTTAAGACCCATAGTTTTGTAGTTCAGTAGAAATAAATGGTGGCTGCTGGAGGGTTGCATTAGATCCTAAGATCTAGGTGCAGTGCTCTCTGATCCAAGGCTCCTCACGCCAAAGGCCACAAGCTAGAAACTAGTCTGGGAATATTGGATGAGTAGGCTCTAGATGGGTATTTATGCACAGACCTTCTGGCATCCATTGATTACTCTGGCTTGCAGAGTGACAATAGTGTATAGAGAGTTTTGCCTGTTTTAATAAGAGTTATAAGCAAGCATAAGAAATGGTGATCATATGATGATTATTGTTTTAGGTTCTATGAATGATGGTCATTAGCAGATGTGATTTATAAATATTTTAATATATATCTGTTATATTTTTCAGATTATAAATATTGCCATTAGATATCATAGATGATTAAAATTATTGAATTGTAAATGTTTCTTTTTGTGGTTTTAAATATCATCAAACCACAAACTAAGAAGTTAAATGAATTTGATAATTTCTTTAAAATTGAATCCTAAATCTTATTAATAAAGTCAGAAATGAAATAATGGTCTAATGATAATATATAAATGTCAAATATATCAATTTTACATTTAACTTGTGATTATTAATTACGCAAATTTACACTAGATGGCGCTACAATAGAAAGCTCTATGTTTAAATATATATAGAAATAAATAGAATATTGGTGTGAGTTAATTTGTGGGAATAGCAAGGAAATTAGTAATACACACATAAATGGAAAATGTGAGTGATTTAGTTTGCAAGTTTCATAAGGGAGGTATGGAAAATATTAGGCATCTGTTAAGTTGTGGGAAAATAAATATAACCAAAGTAATTATAGAAAGGTGGGTTTTGGGTTTTTATGCTGGGTTTGAAAAAATATAAGGTGGATTTAGATATAAAGGCCATAGAATGGTCAAATATAATGATGTGGAAATGGGATGGAGCAGGATAGAGAAAAATATGGAAAAGGCTTAGAGTGGGGAATGGAAAGAGATGGTAAGATGGCTAACAGGTTTTTCTGGGTATAGTGGTTGAGAGATTCCTGATTTTGATAAAAGAGAACCCAAAGCACCTGCCACTGCTCATATTATTAGTTTCTAAATATTGAGAATTTTAAAATAAATTATATTTAAGGTTGCAAGCAATGGCAAATTATTTTGAATGTTGATCAAGTATTGATTACTGCCTAATGGCAACTCTCTATAAGGAAATTATTTTATCTGATTAAAGCAGAGAACTTTACACACTCATATATATATACCTAATTGCCTAAACTATTATAGATGACTTAATATTAACTTCTCTGATTGTATTGATTCATATCATTTATAATATCCTGGCATCACAGAAAAAAATCGATTATTTTCTTTCTGTCAAAAATTGATTGAATTTGCAGAAAGTAAAGAACAATTCACTTATTTACATTGATAGTTCTAGAAGACTATCCCTTCAGCTGCTATATACATATATAAATATATTAAAATAATCAATACTGATTCTTAGACATCAAAGGTATGATTGTAGTTATTAAAAAAAGCTATGTAAATGATTTCTATTATGAACTGTTATTGGACAAATTTCTATCATTAGCTAAGTCAGGCAAGTAAACTTACAGATTTCAAGTATCACAGCTTTTGCAATTATTTATTATACATATTCACTTCAACAGTTTATGTATCTTAAATAAACACTTCATGATTAAAATATGTTTTTATTAAATCCAAAATAATTAATTACCAATCATGTAGAATTTAACTTGTTTTTATTACAAATAAAATTTCATTTTATTATTTATATATGCATAGTTCTTCTCTCCATTCAATTTATATTGTTTTACAAAAAACATCACCTATTGCTCTTATATTTTAATTTACAATTGTACATTTTGATAAAACATATAAATATTTTTTGGTATGCATTGCAACCTCTTCACCTCATTCAAGTTAATCATAATTATCCATATATTAGCTGTCTGCTAGATATAATTAAAAAATTAAAAATGAAAAATCTTGTGTAGAGATTGCTCTGATGACAGATTGTAGATTTATAGTTTAGATAAGTTTGGGTTGTTAATGAATTACATTTAAAACTACCCAACTTTGTGTATTTTTATATTTTTTGTTTTAATAATAATGATTAGCACTGGGGTTTGAAAATTTTTAAAATAATTATTTGTTAATCTACTTTCAAAAGAGGTTATATTTGCCAATACATAGAGTTTACTAAAAGTTTTAGGAGTATTAAATACTTAGTCTGTTATAATTCTGTGTCAGCTCTCTTTATATTATGACCTTAGATCAAAATGAAATGTGTAAAACTTATAGAGTTTGCCATTTGCTTTAGTAACAGATTATAGATTCAAGCTTTAAATAAATCTTAGGTTGTTATCATGTGATTTACATTTAAAACTACTTAGCTGTGAGCAATTTTAAATTTATATATGTGAGTATTTTATTTGTTCTTACATATGGATCTAAGACATGGACACTTAATCAAAGAGAAATATAGAGACTAAAGACTACTCAATGAAGTATTGAACGATATATGTTAGGAATAGCAAGAAGTGATAGAAAATGAAAATTATGATAAATAAACAAACATATATAACTAACATCATTGAAGGAATTAAAAGACTGAAATGTTGCTGGGCTGAACATATTTTTAGAAGAGGCCATGATATATGTGCACTTGATATTTTAAATTTATTATAAGAGATCATAAAAAAAAATCTAAAACGAGACTGTGAAATGGATAGTTGAAATAAGAAAGTTTGTTGGTAAAATGTGGAGAGGTAATGCTATGTATTGGAGAAATGGGGCTGATTTGAAAATATCTTCAATCTGCAATAGATCAATAATGATTAAAAACAAAATGAAAATATTATATATATATTGTAATGGTAATGGATGTGTTGTAAAACTCACATATATCTCACTTTACATATTTATCATTTAAAAATAAATAATTAAATTATTAATAAAAGTGAAAATAGTTGAAAAAATAGATTTTAAAATGCAAACTTGTAAAAATAAAAGTATTGCATTATATTTCTCTTTTAAAATTGAAAGAAAAATATAATTTGTTTTTGAAGTAGATTTGTAATTTTGTGAAAGCAAAAGATTGCATCATCTTTTGCTTTTAAAATAGACAGTTTTTAGTATTAAAAGTGGATAGGAGAAAAATCTAAAAATAAAAGTAAAAAGATTTAAAATTCTCTTCTTTTTATAAATAATAAAATGTCTAAAAAATAAGCATAGGTGAAAAATAAGAATAATATTTTATGAAGGAAAAACTTTCAAAAATGTAATTAGTTAAAAGATGATTGGTTGGTAAGAATTGTAATTAATAAGAGAATGAATTAAAAAGTATATAAACTATCCCATCAATATAAAACAATGAGATAGCAGATTAATCTGAGAATGAGATTAGATAAAAAGAAATGTAAAATTTAATTAAAAAGAGTCTTTAAGTTATGATCTTAATTAAAAAATAGATTTAAGTGTGATAAACATTAAAAACCGTGGAAAACAATGTGAAATGAAAAGTATAAAAATTTGCAGCTGTCTATTATTATTCAGTCAGATTTGTGTCATACAATCAGGATTGCTAGTAGTATTATGGATGTATGGATCACATTGCTATTAGTCTCTAGTTTGGGTTCTTTCTGAAGAATGCATGCAGATATTCAAAAATTTTAGTATAGTAGTAAGCCAGTCATTACTACTGTGGTCAACATTAATGCAGAATCCACATAAGCCATAGGAGTGTCTGACAGTGCTTCATGCTCCAAGCCTCAGCCATTACCTATCCCACCTGAATCAATACCTGGAAACAATGCTGAGATTATGAAATAGAAGCTGCCACATACTCTCTCTATCTCTCCCATTGTTTGATAGAAACCTGAAAGAAAAGCCATGAAGCCATCGACAAAGAACCAAAAAGCCAACTGATTGGAAAATACACACAAATGAAAGTCTAGGTAAAGTTACTTTAAATAACAAAATATACACTTGATTTTAAATAAAATAAACTTTAATGAAGGACTATTGTAACTATAGCCTAAAGTCATCATTTATATTTTCTTGTGTAAAATTTATTATATTATGTTAAATATATGTGAGTGTAATTAAATAATAATGTTTGCTTAATTGTTATTTTGTCTATTTTTTCTCTCTCTCTCTCTCTCACCATTGCATCACCAGTAAATTAGTGTAGAGTTATTTTATGTGTTAAATAAATGTGCTAGACTATGAGACAGAGTGGGCTGGATTGTGTCTCTGTCCTCTGAACAATGCGAACTGTATAACATATGGTTGGCTAGCACCTGAGATTGATCCTCAAAACAAATAAAATGCTTTGGATGGTAAGGGTTTGTTCCAGCAGTTGAGGTGGGCTATGGACAGCAAATATAGTCATGTTATGCTTTGTATAGCTCAATCTGGCTATGGATATCATTGATGGCTATGCTATCAATTGTATTCTCCCCTCTGCTTAAAGATCCAGTCCATTTCCATAACATTAATATATATATATATATATATATAATAAAAATTGTTAAAATGTATTCAAATCTAGATTGTTACTCTTGATCTTTTAAATTGATTATAAGAGATTGTAAATAATCAGAAAGAATATATGAGATGAATGGATGAAATCAGAAAGTTTGTTGGTAGGATGAGGTGAGAAAATGCTATGAATTGGAGAAACATAGCTAATCTTAAAATATCTTCAATCTACAATGGGTCAATAATGATTGAAAACAAAATAATATATATATACTACATTGATATATAGGAGAAACATATATTAAAAAAATATCATGATAACGCTATTTTACCTCCTCTCTATGTAGTGATTTGGGAAACTAGATATGAATTCATTTATACACTTGTCTGCAGTTTGATCAAGAAATTGTATTATGAATGTATTTAAACATATATTTACAAATACCAATTATAATACATAAATATGTATGTTTGATAATTTTC
This sequence comes from Epiperipatus broadwayi, assembly GCA_028023455.1. Lineage (NCBI taxonomy): Eukaryota > Metazoa > Onychophora > Udeonychophora > Euonychophora > Peripatidae > Epiperipatus > Epiperipatus broadwayi. Next base: position 10,699,462 of record JAQFVV010012413.1, read on the forward strand.
TGGCATATGATTTATTTTTTAAAAAATATATAGATGTAAATATATTTTTAAAGAAATTTGAGTTTTTTCCACTGTTGAATAGAATCATGTATTTATAAATTAAATATTATACATTACCATATTGGCATATGGAGAGAAGTTAATATTGTACCTTCTGGGTCACTTAAAAAAATACAGTTTGAAATAAAATACTGCACAATCATGAGATAGTTATCGGTTTCTCTCTGTGCATTGATATGGGTAATAAAATTTTAATTTCTTTATATATTTGTATGGGGTTGGATTAACTAACTTTATATATATATATTCAATGTAGTAGTATTTTTTATGTATGTACATTGTTTTTGTTTCTGTTATCAAAAATATTTTTTTTGTTTTCTTTTTTCTTTAAACTTTTAATGTTTCCACATCTTTATACACACACATATGTAATCCTCAGAATTTTAATTCTTTACATTCTATAAGTAAATAAATAAATAAATCAAAACAGTGAGAATATTAAAACTAATTTTTATGATAACTTTCATAAACATCACATAAATAATTTTTTAAAACATTATAAAAATGCAATTTTTACTATTATCAGTATATTGGTGATTATTTGTAATCAGGTGGGTCAGCAATATGAGATAGCATGGAGAGTTGAGGGTCATGTGAAAGTATGAGTTCGAATCCCACATATATTACACATATATATATATATATATATGCAGGTTTAAGCCTGTATAGTATATTAATTTATTATCAGTATACAAAAAATAAAATATGAAACATTTATAACAAAAAGTCGGCAATTTACATCATTAAAATATAAAACAAATATTACACAATAAAAATGATTAAATTTTAAAAAATACATCAAGAAATTGCCATTGAAGAATCACTACATAGATAAATATGATTGTTGCTATAGTATTGTCCCAGGAAAAGATTTTTTATTTAAATAGTAATTAAATTAAAAAAATTAATGATTTATGAGCTACCGATTGATAGCTATCTTAACTACTGTTCTTAACATTATAACTACATACCAAACAATTATTTTTTTTACATTTCTAATCATTAATACATATAAAAAATTTAATTAAAAAAAAATTAATCCCCCTTCTATAGAAAGATCAAAACAAACTCATTTATCAACTCTTTCAATTAACTTATTTAAAAGTTCCTTATAATATTAAGGGTGAATGAAAAGTAAGTGAAATTGTGGATAAGTTTGGTTTAAAAATATTATTTTGTAGTTCCTTATACTTGAGAAGCCTATTTATATCAATGAAATCATTTGTAGTATTTTAGAGTTTAGTTATGAATTTGGGGTATTTTGATTATTTTATTGACTAGTTTAGTCTTAGGCTTTTAATGTTTATATTATATTTAGTATGTATACATAATTATAAATGGGTAATAAATCAGTAACTAAGTTTTCAGTTTAAAATTGTTTGATAGTTTTTATTTCTGTTTTTAAAAAAAAATTATAAAGAAAATTTTCATTATTTAAAATAATTATCATAAGTTTTCTTTTTTAACTTTTTGCAATCTTTTAAATAATGCAAGTTTACTGCTTGAGGGTTTTTTAAAAAAAAAAAAAAACAACAACAAACAATTGTTTTAAAATAAAAATTAAAAATATCAAACAATTTTAAATAGAAAACTTAATTATTGATTTGTTATACATATACTAAATATGATATTCAAAAGTTCACCAAATTCAAAACTCAAACAAACTAGCCAAGAAAATAAACCCTAAAACACTACCAGTGGTTTCATTACTACAAGCAGACTTCTCAAGTGTAAAAAAACTACAAAATAACAACATATTTAAACTAAATATTACTCACAATTCCACTTACCTTTCATATACCCTTAATATTTAAAGAACTTTTAAATAAAGTTAACTGCTTCAGCATCATAATTTTTTAAAGATTCTTTAATTCTTTTTATTTCATTATTTTCAAAGAAAACAACATTAACTTTGTCAAAATTAGTAATGTGGTCTGTATGTTTTACATGGATATATAAGAGTTTAAAATGTTTTTTAAAAAAAGTTATTAAATTGAAATAAAAAATATTTATATTGTCCTCTTGTGATCATTATTTAAAACAGATCAAATTTATAAGAATAATTGTTAATTATGATCTGTGAAGTTATTGAATATTTTTAATATTTTCCCACCCTCTGTTCCATATCTATAGTACTAGTTGATATACTGACAAAATAAGTGTTTTAAATGGATTATGCTGGTATAAAACTGCAATTTTAAAATTTTATTCTAATTTGAAAAAGACCAGAAGTTAACAAACAAACCAATTTTCCAACTTTAATAAAAGCTAAATGTGAAAGTACTGAAAATCTCCAATGAGCTATATGTAAACTAACTGTCAGTAAATGTGAAATGTTGAATGACTCCCCCACACACACACACACACTTTCTTCTTCATCGTATATAAGCATACCAGTTCTGACACATACATGGTGTGATTCATACAAAGTGATGCAATTTCAAATCAGTCAACTATAAGCTATTCTGAATATATATTTTTTGAAAACAGCCTGAAAGATACTTAATTGGCTGATTTTAAAGACTGACTTTAAACAGAATAGAAATGGATTTTATCTTCAATTATATGTTTTTATATTTTTTATTAAGGATTTTTAATTGAGCTTAATTATTCTTTAGAAGATAAATGCAGAATCTTGTTCAATTTTCTGGTTTTCTTAACTTTTGATCTTAATTCATTGGTAATCCAATCTTTTTTTTAATATATTTTATAAAAGAACAACATAATTTTAATAAGTAATGAAAAGACACAGTTTACATTTTTCATTTCAAAGAATAGACTCCATTCATGCAAAGCAACTAAAAAATGTAAAGATTCATGAGTTAATGTTCTAAAACATTTTTTCCTAGAAGAAATATTGTTATTAAAATTAACAACGATTCCTCTGTAGTCTCAACATACCATTCAAATAATGACATTTTAAAAAACATTTTAAATATATCTAGCAAAAATATGATCAATAAACAAAGTTGATGAAAATATAACATGTGTAGAATGAAATAAACATTGTATAAATCCAAAAAATGAAAGCATATTTAAGTAGTGTTGAGCAGCAGAAGTAATTTCTTCAGAAATGTCCATGTTTTAAATCTCGAATAATAATAATGAATTTAACATTTAACCTAGTAAGAAAATTATGAAATTTTTTAAAATATTAACTGATTATTCTCATGACAATGTTAATTTGTCAGAATTTAAAATAAGTTTAAAATCATACATTCAGAATTAAAATATACATTAGTAAAAGTCACATAAAGATCTGATTTATAATAAACTGAAACTCCATTTTGCTTTAGATTTAATAATTGATGTATATTCTTCTGCTTCAGGGATTTTCAATGGGAACAAAATTGCTCCATGGGGGCAAAAATGTAATTTTGAGGGTTAAAAAATCTCTGGATTACAATCAGGACTTTTTCAAAACTGGCACCTAGGTGAACATTCCAATATTTTTTAAATGCTATACAAATAATTTTTTACTTCTACCTTATTCATGCATGATTAGCATAGTTTATTTATTCTCTTATTACACTGAGAAATTGTTTCAGGTTACTGTTTTTGATTTTTAAATGATAGTTTTGATTTATTGTTCTTTTGTCGTTGTTGATTTTTTAATCTACGGTACACATGGGCTTTTGATTATTTAATTTTTGGTAATTTATTTACTTTTTAATTCTTTGTAGTTATGCAACCCACCATCAATCATGACAAATACTAAAAAGAAAAAGTAGCATCAGTCTATGGAGGATTAGCCAAAGGTAATATTAAAAGTCCTTTAAACCCAAGACAGCCTATGTGTATTATGTAATAATTCTTTTTCAAATGAGTTAATAAAGCCATTAAGTCTATTAGATCACTTAAAAAGGAAAAATTCAAGTAAAGTTGGGAAACATATTGAACATTTTACAAATTTAAGACATAATTTTGTGCAATGTAACACTGTTGCTTCCTTATTTAAGAATGCACAAACAAATGATACAGGAATGAATGCATTGGATAAAATTTTAGAAATCATTGCAAAAAAGGCTGTTATATGACTCATCTTAGACTGTAATTTCAAGAGTGATTTTTCAAAATCCTTCTGATACTTTAAAAGTTTCACCATTGAGCAACAATTCAATTCGAAGATGAATCAATGAAATGTCAACTGACATTGAAGAGCAGATAATTTCCAATCATTAATCAATTTTCTATTCATGTTCATGAAAACCCAGTAACTGACAATAATGCCCTTCTAATGGTATATGCTTATTATTTTGATGATGATTGTAAATTTTAGGAAAAGCTGTTTTCAAATTCTTTAGAAACTGAGTGTATTGGAGAATTTATTTTTGCTGCTGTAAAAACTTCATTTGATGAAAGATAAGTTCCAGTAAAAAATATGTTTTTCTGTGCCACCTTTATAGTCAGAAGACATAAAGATTTTATATCACATATCTCAATTTAAAGAAGACTTTTCCAAAATTCTTATAATATACAATATATTGTGCACTGGCATAATCTGTCTGTAAAAATATTAGTTCAGATTTTTATCATTTCTCTAAATATAGTTACTAAAACAATTAATAAAATAGAGTCACATAGAAAATATGATCATCTTTTCAGAAAAATTTGTGTTGATAATGAAGAACAATATATGAGGTTTCTTGAACATAGAGAAGACAGATAGCTTTTTAAAAGATTTTGTCTAATAAGATTTGTAAAGGTTTTTCATATGATAACTAGTTTTTTTGTGAAGGAAACATCTATTTAACAAAGGAATATATATTTCAGGGCTTCAACTTTTTGAAGTTAAATGAAATATTACTTTAAAAAAAATTAATTATGTTCATTGACTGCAAATGAATATTGAAAGCCTTCACTAATAACTGGATTTATTTGAATTCAATTTAATGAAAAAATAATTTCATGCTATGAAAAACTTAGTTGAAATTAATAAATCTCTTACCGAGAATTATCTTAAAGAATTATTCAGATTATTTGATTTTCTTAAAAATTGAAAGGAAAATAGACTTTATAGATTTACTTTCCTTTGAAGTAAATTCATTGATGTTTGATCCAATTGGATGTGATGTTAAGTCTTTTTGAGAAAATATTAAGAACTCATAGAATTACAGTCTAACAAAGAAAGCAAGTATAATTTTGACTAAGGTGAAATGGTTGAATTGTGGGCATCAAAAACAAACATTTATATCTAAACATGTGATCTGAAATGACCAAATTACTTCTATGTTTTTCAGCATATATGGTTGAAAGTGATTTTTGTACAGTAAATGCAATATTAACAAAGGAAAGAAACATATTTGATATATGTTTGGGAAGATACATCAGAGTTAAAGTAACTGCCACTAAATTCCATATTGAACTTCTAGCTAAAAAGCATCATACAGAAGAATTCCATTATATAAAATGAGTAAATATAGAGTATTTTTTTTGTTTAATATGGAGGTGATTATAATTTTTTGGCTAAAAACCCTTTACAGGTGGCAATAGATAAAAAAAAGATTGAGAAACCCTGATCTAGATTCATATTTGCTTAAGGTTGAGAATATATTGATAAAATATAAATAAATATTGTTATAGTTGGTAATTTTAATGAAGTTTATTACTTGCTACATAGTAATAAACTCTTGGGTACAATAATAAACTTTATAGATTAAAAGTTGTTGCTGAGTTGGTTAGATTAACTCAATAACTTTATTAATTTTAGGGATAGTATATTGGATTTGTTGTTTAGCACTAAGTTATATTTGAAGTGCAAAGAAGTTTATCAAGCTCTTTTGCTTTCTGATCCTTATCATTCACCTTTGGAATTTGTAATAGATGGCTCTTATGAACATATAAAGCCTATGCCAAAGAGTAATGGAGATTATAACCATGGTGGTTATTATGTGTTTTATAAAGATCTTGATATTGACTGGAATGTAATTTTTATAGAAAATGATCCAAACATAACTGCAAATAAGTTCATCGGTATATTTCAAAATTGTCTGGATCAATACATGCCTGTTAGGCATTATATGAATACCAATAATAAATATTAAGTAATAACCTGTAGATTTATGCTTTATGTTTGTTTTCAATATGATAATATTAAATCATGCTATCACACTTCTAACGTAAAGCTGTAACAACAAATAGAAAACTAAGTTAAATGGCTGAGCACTTTCAAGAAGATGTACTTCTCATATTCATAGCCAGTTATGATTCTTTCTTTGAAATCATTATATAAATAAATACCATATGCAAATTCTATGCTGTATCTAAAAGATGGTCTTAGTGACTCATTTGCATAGAATTTGCATATGGTATTTATTTATATAATGATTTCAAAGAAAGAATCATAACTGGCTATGAATATGAGAAGTATGTCTTCTTGAAAGCGCTCAGCCATTTAATTTAGTTTTCTATTTGTTGTTACAGTTTTACATTGGAAGTGTGATAGCACAATTTAATATTGTAATAAAAAATATTCTAATGATTTTTTAAGGAACTGTGTAAAAGTTTAAATAGAAAGCATAAATATCATAGGTTATATAACCTTACTAATGATAGAAAAGAATTTAGTGGTTTGCATCCTTATACTAAGACTCTTATGAAAAAAAAAGATAATTTAAATAATGGTGAAGAAGATTTTAGATATAATCTGCAAATGTTTTGGAATTATGTTAAGGATCTTCATATAACTGGTAATAAGAGTTATAGATATAATGTAATTCAACCTTCTATGAATTATCTAGTTAATCATTTTACAAATATGTATTTAGATATTTCAGATAATGATATGGCTGATAGTAAACTTAGTAAAAAAAATTGTTGGAGTATTGGTGGCAAAAAGATTGAAATTACTGATGTGTTTAATTCAATTTCTAAATTTAAAACAAAATCTTCTATGAGATATGATAATATAACTAATTTAATTATTAATGGTGGTGACTGAATGTCTAGTAGTTCCATTACATTATATTATTTAAAAGATGATGTACTATTCCTGGCATATTTAAGATTAAATCAATTTATAAGAAGGGGAATAGATATAATTCTGATAATTATAAACCTATTTCAATTCTATCACCTTTTGCTACAATTTATGAGAGCTGAAGGTGTTAGCTAATTATCAACATTGTTTTCTATCTGATAAATCTGTTGAAATTAATTTAATGTAAATGTTTGATCATATTTCTCATACCTTATCTGATCAGAAACATCTAGATACTGTAAATTTCAATATGAATCATGCATTTGATAAAGTTCCATATGATAGACTTTTAGAGATTAAAATATTCACAGTTAGTACTCTTTTAAATGTGTGGTTTAAATATTAATTGAAGGATCATACATTTTATATGCAAATGGAAACAACTAATTCTTGCATTTTTAAAAATATGGTGTTTCTCAGGATAAAATAATGGCAATATTAATTTTTAATGTTTTTGTATGAGATGTTGATCAAATATAAAAAAAGTATGATATTTATGATGGTGATTGTAAGTTATTCAAAAGATTTGTTACTTATAATGACCATATTGATCTTCAAAAAAATGATTATTTTATGATATGGTATAGATATAACAATATGGAGATTAATTTTAATAAAACATTTGTTGCTATTATACTAATAAAACTAAAAAATCTGTTTATATAAAATTTGAGAATGGTATTATTACATATAAAAAGATTATGTCTGACTTAGGTATTATATTTTGTAATAATTTTACTTTCAATGCACATATTAAATATATTATTAATAAAGTATACAGAAAGAGGAGATGCAATTTGAGATATGGAAAATATCTATCTCTTTGCATAAAATGTTATTTTTTTCTCTGCTGTAACACTTTTATAATATGGTTCTTCTATATGGAATTTGATTTTTATTGATAGTGAATTTAGAATTTATAATTTGAAAACAAATAATTAAATTAATAAAGGGGAAAACATCTTAATCTTAAAATAATATTGAAAAAAATAATATTGTTAGTGGGAAAATTGATATGAGTGACTGCAGATCAAAAGCAGTATTAAAAATACCTAGTCCTTTAGTTAAAAAAATGTTTACTTTCAATATTATTAATTTTAAAAATACTTTCTTAAGTAGATCAGTTATTAATAGATTGCAAAGAATATATAATCTGAATTTTAATAACATTGATATTTTTTATAATTAGTTTATTATGACTGTTAGGAAAGAACTAAATATATAGTTGATAACATACATGTATAAATGATCTGTATTTAATTTGCAATTGCTTGTTGGTTTTTAATTTTTTTTTGCTTGCTGTGTCTATTTAAGTGTAAACATTGAAATGCACATAATAAAAGATGAAATTGAATTGTTATTATTATTGGTGGTGGCAGCAGCAGCAGCAGCAGCAGTAGTAGTAGTAGTAGTAGTAGTAGTAGTAGTAGTAGTAGTAGTAGCCAAGATGGCATCCATGAGATAGACTGTTTCACATCAAGCTCCTTTTCACTTTGAAATATTAGTTGATTTTTTCCGTCATAATAGGCCTAATTGATGTTATTTGTAACAGATATAGGAAGAAGAGCTTTTCCACATCTTAAAGGTAAGAGAAAAATATTTATAATTAGAGTTTTGATTATTTTTGAAAAATAACGTACAGGCAAGCGCCATTTGTAAGATTGTAAAATGGCCGATGCGTTCAATACAAATGGGAGGACTCCCGAGTATCAAAAACAAAATCAGACATTCATTCAAGCTAACAATAGTTCAATAATAATAGAATCAGACAATCCAGATCAAAATACTAGTGATCAAAATATTGAATCAGCATTTGAATCACATATTATGAAAGAAAAATTATCGGGAAAAAATACCGATAAAGTGGAAACATGCATTCGAAGGCCTGAGATTAAAAACGTTAATTTTCCGCCCTTGGGAAGGAAAACCATATCTCCTACCCGAATATCAAATAAAAATTATTCCAATAGTGCAAATAAAGACACCGAGAAAATAAATACAGCATTATATTTGCAATCGGAAAGTTATGAAAAATTAGACAAAATAAATACAACGTACCTGAAAGAGCCCGAAGCATACCCTACCAATTCTCCACCATTGGATAGAAGTGCATCTCAAAGCTCTTATTCAGTAGATTCACCTCTACTCCATCAAAATACTAGAGAAAAATCAAATGACTACCGCAATAATCAAAATTCATGCACAAATAATAACAATACGTATGCTAGAGCTGTAAAGGCCGATCTTCAAGTGTCGATGGATTACGTTCAGCCAGACGCCGAGTCTTTTGCAGAGCTTATGGGAATCGATAACGATACTGAGGATCAACAATATCACAACAATACACACCAAGATCAACTTCATTATATTATGCAAGAATTATATGACCAATATACTAACAATTTTAATAAAACGATTCCACTACCGCTATTAACTTCGTTCAAAAGTTTTCATAGCGACAAATCACTCATAATGGCGGTAACAAATGCGGACGCCGAATTATTTAAATTCCCAATAGATTAATTTTATGACAAAATAACGCAAATGAAATTGTGGAGTTATGTCCACCAAATACTATACCATCCCAATAACAGATATTTGTGTTTTGAATTTCACAACAAGACACAAAAAGATATTTTTAAAAAGCACGTCAAATTTTTAAATAACAAAATTATTTGATATATCGATTTAGAGTGAGCTCTAGTGACACAAGGCATAATTAGAAATTGTCATATTGGTTTTACGGAAGCAAATTTACAATCGCTATTGGAAAACTATGGAAAAATATCAAATTTTAATTTTTTAACGGAAAAAAGAACACCAATTCCAATTAGAATGAATGCAGTGACATTTAATATACAATTAAATAAAAATGTGACTGCATTAGACATACCAACAGTATTCCCCACAGATAAATTACCACTTGTTATTACCTTTAGAGGCACACCTCCTCAGTGTTTTTCCTGTAAACAGCGCACACACGTGATAAGAGACTGTCCTAAAAGAATATGTGATAATTGTGGCCTCAAATCAAGTGAAAGGCACCGATGTCCAGTTCTTTCTAAAACAATGCCCTCAGTCAGTGATAAAACTATCAAGACAAGTGAAGAACAAATGCCCATCCCACCTTCTTTAAATAACACACAAACGCAATCACCAAGTTTATTAAACCCAGATAATATACCTATCGTATCTCCTCTAGACAACACACAGACGCAAATAACAAATAGCTTAAACACAGCTAATTCCACGCCAGATTCAAATGATGAACAAGAAATAGAAGTGGCCTCCTCTTATTATAGTGATGAAGAGCCCAGCAACCACAAAATACAACAAACAACTAAGCTTAAAAAAATAAACAAAAATGAACAACAAACTTAAATCAATAAACATTGACACCATATTATGACTCAAATGGATACCACGGAAACAGCAGAATCTTCTGACAGCTTAACAGACTCTTGTAAACCAGTCAAGAAGAAACACAAATCAAATAAACAGAATGTCAACTCACATTCACCACAGGAACCGTATTGGACAAGACAACACCCCACAGGAAAATCAGAACAAATAGCACAACAGCTTGATTACACTGCAGGAGTGGACATCCACTGCAGGAAACCGAGAAAAAAGAAGCAATAGGCTGCCACTAGTACTGTAAATACATCATTAGCTGCAGATGCAAATATTGACAATCGAACCATTTTGCCGCAAGAGGTTTGAACACTAATCCACACACCCCACTTTAACTAGAAAATGAAAATAATAATCACTACAGTCAATGTGAGGGGAATCAATTCCACAAAAAGAATGCATGCAATTACAGATTGGTTTACACATTCACCTTCTCATTTGCTTTTTTTCACTGAGACTAAATATTCTGTTAACTCCAGCTTTAAGCCAGACCATTACTTGAACAAATTTGGCTATAACAAGTTCTCAATTTCCAACTACTCAGCGGCAGGAGTTGGCTTTTTGATTCATCACACCTCTCCAATCCAATCCTTTAAAATATTATACTGTGACCAGCATATGATAATATTGTCACTTCATAATAAAGATTTTAAACTGAACATTATATCACTGTACTTATATAATAAATCTACACTAATTCATCAACTGATCAACACCATTAACCTACACCTATCTACAAACCCATACCCTACAATAATACTAGGTGATTTCAACATGACATATGAGTCTTTCATAAGAAAATATTTGCAATATATTAACAAGAAACTGAAGAGTGCAGATGGTTTCTTTCCTTCAAACACAATTTCATTTTACAATAGACAACATTCAACATTAATAGATTTACTCTTTTATTCACCTGAACTCCACTTTCAAATAAAACCTTCACTTCATCCACTCCCTTTCTCAGACCATAATGCTCTAAAAGTTGAAATCAGCCTACCTACATATACCCAGCCAACCCTTTCATTATCCAACACGACTCGTCTTCTACTTAAAGCCAATGCACCAAAAGCTGTATTGTCAGAAACTTATATACAATTGAATAGATTAGACATTTTATCTCTAGCCCCAGCAGAATCCCGGTTTACTTATATCAACATTCTCACCACTACAATCAAACGTTACACAATGAGAAATCCACCACCCACCAAAACATTAAATAAACTAGAATTGATAAGGGACAAATTAAATTCCACAACAGCCAATCCACAGTCAATAAACACTATTCTTCAGCTTAAGCAAGAATATAAAGACACACAACTCATACTGGCAAACTATATATCAATTAAAAAAGCTAAACTATATCTAAGAGACACCCACAACTGGACGACAGGCTACATTCATTGGGCTCTGGGATATAGTGGCAGAAGCCCAACCCCATCATCCATTCTCATGGCAGATCAGATAATCACAGGTGAGAATATGATTCTCAAAATACAGCAAAACTCTCCATATAGTCAATTGTTTAATAACAATTATTGTGCTAGTATGAGATAGTGATCATGTGATGTTTAGTGGTTTAAATATGATTCTCCCTATATTAGATCACTTTAAAACACGATTTCAACAAAGACCTAAACCCAATCTTGGGCAATTTTATTTTGGGATATCAAATAAATCACATAATATCACCAAAAAAGACATTGAAGCAAAAATAAGCAGCATGCCAAATCATGCACACCCAGGACTTCATGCCATCCCGAATTTTCTATATCACCATCTTAACTATTACACTATTCCTATAATAAATAATATGTTGATCTTTTTGTCTCAACAGATACACAATATCCATCTATTATACCCAGTTTAATAGTTCCATTTTTAAAAAAGACCATACAGCCATCCCCACTTCACAATTTAAGGTCGATTTCAATGTCACCACTCATAATAAAAATCATTGAGTCCATTATTAAAGACAAAATTCAGCCTTTAATACTCCTGCATCTGTCTAAATTACAATTTGCCAAAAAAGGCAACTCCATACCAGAAGCACTAATGCTATTTAGAATCATACAGGAAGATATTAAAACCAAAAGAAAGGCAGCACCAGTGGCAGTTCAGCTAGACATAGAAGCCGCATTTGACTCTGTGCCAGTTGATAGCCTTCTGTGTTTAATAGGCAAATACAATTTTCCAACACCAATAATGTATATACTGGCTAACTTATTAATAAATAGAAGCCTACAAATTACCCTCAATGGAAAAATATCACCTTCTTTCATTCCACATAATTCTATACCACAGGGCTCTCCACTCAGCTCACTTCTATTTATCACATTTATTAATCCACTTCTTGCAGAAATAGAAGCAAAGCTCCTGGGTGTGTACTCCCATACACTTAGACAAACAATTAAGCATCTCACCTACATGGATGATGTAATAGTCCTCCTCCCCTCAAAACAATTGTTACCAGATTTACATAAAATATTAGAAAAATATTCAACACAATATCAATTAAAATTTAATCAGGAAAAAATGGCTGTGTGGTCCCTACTCACAGGCTTATCAATTAAGACAATAAACTCTCATCCCCCCCACCCTTTTCTTGGAATACCTTTCCACCTTTCTACAAATCAAGCAAGAATTTTAATACAAAATAACTTACTAAATTCAATCAATAAATTAATCAATTCTTTAACTAAAGCTTATTTATCAATTCATAGTAAAATTTCTTTGATCAATATGTTAATTTTTCCTAAAATTAATTATTATGCCCCAATTATTAAATTCACCAACTCATTTATTCGCAAGATCAATTCTTTGTGCACACAGTTAATTTGGAACAAAAAAACTGTATCCATTAGTATCAACAAGCTACAAAAACATTCCAAAGATAACGGCCTTTCACTGCACAGCATTACTACCTTTTTTTTCAAAAGGCATATAACACTATTCAAAAACTTATAACCAACTTTGAGTTTGGTGAAGTCTTCATTCCAATAGTTCCAACAGATACACCTCCACCCACTAGTAACAAATTCAGACATAACCTTTTGGTTTTAATAAATATGTACAATAAGCAGAATGATCAAACAGCAAATAAAATAAAATACTAGGATGCATATCAAATTATAAATGCAAACTCTACCACTCATTGCCATAGCAGTAGTCTTTCAATATCAAATAAGACACTTATAAAAAAATTCAAATATTGGCACCTAGAACCAAAATATCTTGACTTTTTAGTAAAGATTAATCTTGATGCCTTACCAACAAATTATTTTCTGATAACAAGAATGAAAAATGCCAACCTCAATCCAATATGTGTGCTTTGTCATAGGAATGAGGAGACCTTTAATCATATTATCACTGACTGTCGTGCTCTTAACATTTATAGAGAACTAATTGCAACACTCACTGGGAGTAATGATACCATACTATTGTTGTTAATTAATGCAATACAGGCAGGTAATTTTACCTCAATCAGAATACACACATACCTTTTTTTCACACTCTGGTTTGTGCGCTGTCATTTTGTTTTCAACCCCACTTCTCGCAAATACAGAACAATTTACCTAAATAAACTACAAGCAATAAAGAAGAGGGACCAATTACTTACCCCTGTTGGACTATTCACAGATACTTGGAAATCAATTCAGATGCCGACAACCTAATCATAATCCCACAATTACATACGGAGAAAACATTACCTGAAGAAGAACTTTATTATTTTTTTTTTTTTGATTTTTTACTTTTTTTTGCTGTTTTTTTTATTGTCATAAAACATGCCCATTAACTGACTGTTCCCCACTTTAATACTTGTTATCTCACTGTAAAATGAAATGTAACTGATGAAACAATGTAAGTTACCTTTTTTTTTCCACTATGTATGACAACATTTTTACTTAATAAAGCTGTTTTAAAACTAGTAGCAGTAGCAGTAGCAGCAGCAGCAGCAGCAGCAGCAGCAGCAGCAGCAGCAGCAGCAGCAGCAGCAGCAGCAGCAGCAGTAGCAGCAGCAGCAGCAGCAGCAGTAGCAGCAGCAGCAGCAGCAGCAGCAGCAGCAGCAGCAGCAGCAGCAGCAGCAGCAGCAGCAGTAGCAGCAGCAGCAGCAGCAGCAGCAGCAGCAGCAGCAGCAGCAGCAGCAGCAGCAGCAGCAGCAGCAGCAGCAGCAGCAGCAGCAGCAGCAGCAGCAGCAGCAGCAGCAGCAGCAGCAGCAGCAGCAGCAGCAGTAGCAGCAGCAGCAGCAGTAGCAGCAGTAGCAGCAGCAGCTGCAGCAGCAGCAGTAGCAGCAGCAGCAGCAGCAGTAGCAGCTAGCAGTAGCAGTAGTAGTAGTAGTAGTAGTAGTAGTAGCAGTAGCAGCAGCAGTAGCAGCAGCAGGAGTAGCAGCAGAAGCAGCAGCAGCAGCTAGAGGAATTTGAATATAAAATTTTCAGTGTATAATTATCTTTTCTTTCATCTCAAACAACTGATACACATGACCACAAACATATTAAAAAGATAGATGATTCCCAATATATGTATTTTGTGCAGAACCAGAATTTATCAGTTGGGCTAAATGAAAACCTCCCACACATATACACAATCTGTTCACAGGTTATATTAAGATAGAAATTTCTTAAACTTTAATGGACAGACTTCAATATTCTCACTCTTCTAACTATTCAACCATCTATTGACAAAACAATGACAGAATGCTCAAAATCCTTAGTGGATTTGATCTTGTAGTCATACACA
The DNA here is from genome assembly GCA_028023455.1 of Epiperipatus broadwayi. NCBI lineage: Eukaryota > Metazoa > Onychophora > Udeonychophora > Euonychophora > Peripatidae > Epiperipatus > Epiperipatus broadwayi. The sequence continues at coordinate 10,714,652 of JAQFVV010012413.1, forward strand.
TAAAGTCATTACATCAATCTAACTCCTCATGTTATTGGATCATTACATTATCCATATATATTAATAGGAGAGTGATTGGCTGATTTTAGTAACCAATTTCTAAAGCAATGTGTAATTAGTTTATTCATTCAGTCTACTGAATGTTCCCTACATAAGTAACTAGATGGATTTGAACTTAGGATTTTCAATCTATATTTATTCTTCATTTCATCTTAACAGATACACATGGCCACATACATGTGAAAAAAATAGGTGATCCCCAATATGCATATTTCATGCAGAAGCAGCATTTACCAGTTGGGCCAAATCATAACTAACCACACATATCTATAATCTGTGCTCTGCTTATATTAAATTCCTTAAACTGTTATGGACATGCTTCAATATTCTCACTTTTCCAATCCAACTATCAACCATCCATTTTATTGAAAAATCAATGATGGGATACTCAAAGGCCTTGATAAATTTGATATTATAGTCATACCCATGTAGACATTATGTCAACCAACCCCTAATATTATTATAGTCATATGTAGGTATGACTACAATATCAAATCCATCAAGATCTTTGAGCATTCCACCATTGATTTTTTAATAAAATGGCTGGTTAAATAAATGGAAGGGTGAGAGAAAGTCTGCCATTAAAGATTAAGAATTTTTTATCTTAATATAAGATGAGCACAGATTGTATATATATATATATGGGAGATCATGGTTTGCCCAAGTCCATATATTGGATATCATCTATCTTTTTGCATATATGTGGTCACCTCTATTGGTTGCTTGATATGGAGTAAAGGACAAATATAGACTGAAATTCCTAACTTCAAATCTCTCTAGTTACTTATATAGGAAACATTCAGTACACTGAATAAATGAACATATTATTATTACTATTACTATTATTATTATTGTTGTTGTTGTGTTGTTGTTATTTAAATATTCACTTTTAAAAATCCAAACTCTGTTATTTATTGAGTCATAACATTTTATATTCCTCTTAGCTGAATTTCTAGAGAATGTCCAATACTGTACTATGAGCATGTAATCATATTCATATTTTTCTCAGACAGTAGTTAGCGTTATTCAATATTAAATCCATTTAAAATAAAATATGGTTGATGACTTATTATCATAGAGAATAATAAATTTTTAACTCTATTTTTTGTTTAACCATACAAAACTTATCAGCAATATTTTTTACATTATCAACAATATCTTTGTAAAAAGTACTTGATATATACCTGGGTCTCAATTAATGTGGTAGATAGGTTCCTCAGAAAATGCACCCAAAAGAAATCACACAAAAATAGACTTAACTTATCTTGAAAAATGGGGATATGTACTGTAATTTTCCAAAAATCGCATAAAAGCAAAGCAACAATGTAAAATTACTTTAAAATTCGCATAAAAAAATTAAAAAAAATAAAATATGACTAATAAAAAATTTCAAATTTGAAAAAATTGATACAAGACAAACTTTTTTTATCCTTTTTTTATTAACTACAGTATTTAATTTTATTCAAAACAATATATTTTTATGTGTAATTTACATTTTTTATACATGTACAGAATTTTAATCATATTATCGCTATTTGAGACATCAGATTTGTCATGATGTGATGTGATGTGAGATACTATAACTGCTCCTTAAATGAAGTCAAGAAAAAATACAACTAAAACATTTTCCAATCACTGTTGATCCTTACTATTTTGCTAAGTGATCTAAAATTAAAATTTTTGTTTCCAAAGAAATTCATTTTCTTGGGTGTTTTTTTTCTTTCTGTTAGAGTAAACTAAAAGTTTAAAATAAAAATAAGAACTTAGACTTACGATAATAAAAAGACACTGACACACCACTGTTGTGCAAAATTTAATTAAAACTAACAATTAAAAATTAAATTCTTATTTTTGTCTTTAATTTTTTAATTTTTAATTCCATTTAAAAATCAAATTTTATTGTTTCACATCATCTTAATTTCAGATCACGTTATGTAATTTTTAAATTGTTAATTACAATTAAAAATCAGATTTTAATTGTCAAATTTAATTGTGCCCACTGCTGTTACTCACCTTTTAAAAATAAACTTGTGGACACTAAATGATTAATTGATTACATACTCTTTTTATAAAAAGCAAAAATGGAATGTAATTTAAAATGCAAAACCAACAACATACATAGAATTTTTCATCTATAACGTTTGAACAGATTTACATTATAGTCTTGTAAAATTTAATGTGTGTATATAAAATGGGGAAATTCTGATTTTAAATGAATTATGAACTTCTTTATTGCATAAAATCTATTACAATACTATTATAAAGCACTGAAAATATTGAAATTATTAGATAAGTTGAACTCCAATAATGCGCTATTATTTTAAATATGATGTGAGTTAGCGAAATTCATAATATTTAAAGTAATAGCACATTATCAGAGCTTGGCTTCTGATCTAATAATTTTTATTGCATAAAAGAAAACTGTATACAAAGATATTAAGAAGAAACATGAATTGCATAACTTCAAAATCGCATTAAATAAATCTGCATAAAATGAGACTCGGGTGTACTATATAATTGAAATCTTCAAACCGTGTGTAAAACTTTTTAATATAAACTTGCTTATCAACTTATAGACTAGACACAACAGATATTTACTGTTACACTATACATATAAAGAGAAGCAGAAAGTTTTATATTTTGTTGTCTTTATTGAAGCCATCAATGTTTAAAAAAATATTGTTTACATTTTTCTTAAGATTTAAAACGTCTTTCATAAATCTTCATAATGAAGATTTTTCTGATCAGATATTTTCTTTTGATTAATATTATCATAGAAAAAATTTAAATTTGAAGACTTTATGTCATTAGAAAGTAATAACAAAAGAATTAAAATGCAAATTAAGATTTAATATGTTTCAGATTTCATTATTATTTTTTTTATAAATATAAAAATAATTATTATATCTTAAACATATATTATAAATTTCACATCTTTAAATGTCATTTTAAAATTTTAAACAAAAAAGGCAAAATAAAATATTATGATTAATGCCCCAAAAATATAAATAACATTCAAACTCCATTTTACTTTTTTGTCTTTTTTTTTATTTATATTTTAAAAAAAGCCAAATTACTAAATTGATAACTGCCATGAATACTATTGTAAATTATTAAATAAAGTAAATAAGTAATTACTATATTAATATAAATAATAATAAAATACGTCCCCTACCCCAATTTGTTAAATCATTTAATTTTTCACTTTTATTAGTTTGCAGGATTATTTTTTATTTTTTACTTTTACGCAACAATCTATTTCATTCTTCCGTTTTGTACCTTGTGATATGATTCTTACGACAGCAGTATCAATGTATTACTGTGCTGGTTCAGCACGAAATGCTTCTTGGGAGTCATTTGTCTTTTATTATATCTTTATTTAAATGATTTTTTTTAAAAAGGGAAGTATGGAGGTGTTTATTATATCTATAAGATATTTATTATACACGGGAAAGAGAAAGATTAATAACTCCGTGTGTGTAAAATAAATAAAAAATCAGATATATTAATTTTTAATTGAGGTTTAAAGTTTATATCTGTGCTAGAGATGATTGCTGGTTTAGCATGAAATACGTTTATTGGTGATTATTTATCTTTTCAACATGTGTATGATCAGGTAGGTCAGCAATATGAAATGGCATGGAGAGTTGAGGGTTGTGTGACAGTCTGAGTTTGAATCCCTTATATTACATTATATATGTGCAGGTGTACAGTGTATTAATTTAATAATCATTATTGTATTTATCTGGCATAGATAGCATCAAAGTTGTGAGTGGAGGAAGTTTGACAATGGTAAATGAAAATGTAAAGATTTAATTTGATCATTCTATACACTTTATGAACAAAAAATGTGATCAGATAATAAGAAAGCATTTAATCATAATCACTAGTTGTTACTATTTCATTAAAACTAAAAATATATCATTGCTAAATCTATAGATGTCTTATTTGAAATATCTCTCTGGGTTTCATAGCAACAATGGGAAAACTTCATTATCATTAATACTTTTGATTTTTATATTTTATGACAGCTTTTTTCACAAATTTCTAATTGAATATATCACTTCCATACAAGACTCTCATATTTAATTTCTTCATTGGGGACTTTATTTTTGTCAGTATAGCTTACTACAATGTTGAACTGGTAGCAATTCTAAGCAGTAAAATAAAGAAAGTTTCATTCAAGTGACCAAAATTGTTTTGCTTAAGCTGTCACTTATATTCCAAAACAATGTATGTCTTCCAATGTACCTAGTCATAGTGTAATTATAAATTTCAAGATAGCTGGAAAAAATTAGTTATGAATAATGAACAACTCTGAAGACCAAACTTCTCTGCTCCAGTATAGTCTACATATTATTAATATGCAAAATATTTTTTTAATATTAATGGATTCCATTATTGATTATTTGTCTTAATTTTATATAATTCATATCTAAATAAGAAAATTCATATAAGCATAGTTATCTTTACCTCAATAAAACCACCTACTGTAAACTTGGATGTATCTCAGCTAATGATGGTCTCTGGCTTTTACTGTCATCAATGAAGACTAGGTTCAAAGTTGGAATTAATATATTCATACATCTAGTATCTACTTTCTATTTTTCATAATATTGAAACTAATAACCTAAACTTAAAATATATATATCCTAAAATTTAAAAAAAAAACAAGATTTCTCAATTACAAACCTGTATAGGTCTGACACTAAATCAGTTTCTATATAGTATGTAGACATCATTTTATAGTAACGGGACATCTTGGGATATTGCTATCATCAATTCAGATAAGCATGTTATATTCATTGATTTATAATTAGTATCTAATGATAAAACCATTACCAGAAGATTCAAAACATGTAAACCTATCTTCAGAACATATCATCTATTAGTAAATAAAAAAAGTGAGCTTTTTAATCTTCTATGGTGGTTGGATTGCAAGATCCATTTTATCTTTGATCCCATTAAGAAGAGCTTCAATAAAACATTTTGTATATACTTATATTTTAAATTAATGAACTCTGCTATCTTAATTGATATTATGTTTAATATATATTCAATTTAGAAAATTCATTTAATAGATAAATTACTATTGATATAATTTTTATAGTGTTACAGGACAAATTTTGATTATACTTACCTTGACTACTATTTTCTTTTCTTCTTATTCTAAATTAATCCAGTAGCCATGAATATGGGACTATGAAATATTCCGAAAGCGTGCTCAACAGCAACATTTAATTTTAAATAGCGTCATTATCTGAGCACAAAGCATATATATATATTAATTAATTTCAAAAGTTTTACTTAGCATTGAAACACTTTTTGATTACATCAAATAAGCATCACATTTTTAAAATATCTACCTTTAAACAAATTTTCAGCCCAAAATAATTCACTAATCAATGAATAATTTATGGGGTTAATCATTATATTATACACATTGATAATTTTATGATTTCCTGTCTTAAATATAAAATGTTTTATTTTTTTATTATATTTCATCAAGATAGAACTTCATAACTTCATTAGATTATTTTCCAACTTCCATATGTAAACTCAGAACTATAACTTGCTTCTCGGAGTTATTTATTTTGATTCATTCAATATTGTCATTAATTTAGTAAAAGAGCACAACTTGGCCATGTTGTATAAAATCTTCTTTTTGAAGTCAAATAATCAAAAATGAGTTTGAATAACTGTTAATGAAATTAAAAGATTTCTCTATCTATTCTTGTATTATAAGTACAATTCTTTATTGTTTTTACTTTCTTGAATAATATTGTCAATAAATATCACATGATCACCATTTCCTATGCTTGCTTATAACTGTTATTAAAACAGACAAAACTCTCTATATGAGGGATCCCCAACCCTATGCCCACAGGCACCATGGTGCCTGCAGACCATTTTATGTGTGCCCACAGCTATCCTAACACAATAAAAAATTATTTATCTGATACAAATAAATTTAATTTTTAAAATTTCTTGTAAATTATCATATTATATTGTAATCAAATTGTAGGGCATACTATATTTTTACAGCGTAAATAAATATTTTTTTGTACATTGTGTGTATTATTAACAATATGCAACTATAAATTTACATTGAAAAAATAAGTGGTGCCCACCACTTGGCCAGTATTATAGAATGTGCTCTTAAGTGCAAAAAGGTTGAGGACCCCTGCTCTATATGTATTACCACTCAGTGCAAGCTGGAGTAATCAATGGATGCCAGAAGGCTTGTGCATAAAATCCCCATCTAGTGCCTATTCATCCAATATCCCCAGACTAGTTTCTGGATTGTGGCCTTGGATCTGAGAGCACTGAACCTAGATCTTTGGATGTAATTCAACCCTTGAGCAGCTACCTTTTATCTCTATTTAACTAAAAAACTATGAGTCTTAAATTGAAAACACTGTAATATGTTCAATCCAAGATCATTAGCTTATATAGTCATATAGGTCTGAATTCAGTTCAGTACCCATACATTTTTAGTAACTTTGATTCTTTAATAACCATAGCCACCACTATCCTATTAGGAAGAATTGGTTTTAAGCCAATAAACATCACCATGATCAACATTTCCTATGCTTTCTTATAACAGTTATTAAAACAGGTAAAACTCTCTATACGTATTGCCACTCAGTTCAAGCTAGAGTAATGAATGGATGCCAGAAGGCTTGTGCATAAAATCCTCATCTAGTTCCTACTCATCCAATATCCCCAGACTAGTTTCTGGCTTGTGGCCCATCTAGTGCCTAATCCAATATCCCAGACTAGTTTCTGGCTTGTTTGTAGGTGCAGTACTCTCAGATCCAAGGCTCCTCACTGATGAAGGCCACAAGCCAGAAACTAGTCTGGGGATATTGGATGAGTAAGCACTAGATGGGGTTTTTATTCACAAGCCTTTTAGCATCCATTCATTACTATGGCTTGCACTGAGTGGCAATACATATAGAGAGTTTTGCCTGTTTGAATAATATTGCTGTGTATGAACGTTTTCTATTAGAGTGTAAAAACATGGTGTCCCTTACTCTAGCTCCATTTATTATAAGCTTGAACAATTACCTGTTAATTATTGATTATTCAGAATAGATACACTGAATAAGGAGCTGGATTTGTTTTATCATGTAGCGCTTAAATCAAAAAATTAAATCCATTTGTTATTACTACTAGAATGTACGTGAATGTGCTAAAAATCTAAGAACTACTCTCAGGTAATATTAACTAAACACAACTATAGCATTTATTTTTACAAACTATCAATTAATTACATGCTAAATATCAGGAAATTTTAGTAATGAACTATTTGTAACATCAGGTTATTTTAGGTATTTACCTGTAATTAAATAAACAGTTGTTTCTTTAATTGTTTCGCTAGATATCAATAAAGTGTAAAAAAATGCACTTTTTATAGTTTCTGAATATTCTGGATATTTAAACAATATAATCTTAACTAATTTATAATTCCTACAAAAGGAAATACTATATTGAGAGAGTTGCAAGGAATGTTTTAACCAAGTCAGCATATAGATGATTTATAATCTCACAATTTATAAAGATATTTAAAAAAGTAGATAAACATATATGTAGTTCTTATATACATAAAGGTTTATAAAAAGTAAATAAAAGGAGACTATGAACATATCTTTAAATTAAAAAAATGGATGAAGCATAAATATACCTGGTTATAAACTTTTATATGTATTACTTTTATCAATCAAGAATATAGTTAAAAGTAGTGTTGGATTGATTAAGGCAATGAAATCCTGTTCTTCTACACTATTTTATCATAATTAAAATAAATGGATTGAAAATAGATAGATTAAATAAGATTATAAGATATTTGTAATAAATAATATATGTTTTATTACGTTTTTTTATTCATGATATAATTTTACATGCAGAAATTACAGAAGATATGCAAATATTTTTGAAAATGTTTACAAAAGTTGATTAAAAAAGAGGATTAAACTTAGTGAACATATGTCAAAATTTTATTAGAGAGAAAAAATACTTTTCTTAAAGAGACAAAAGAGTTTAATAAACATAATTTTTTTATTCATTTTAAATAAGCACTAAAATTATTTGGGTGATTTAAAAAAAAAAATTGATAAACGATGCAAAAAAAAGCTTCAGTTTATCTATAAAAATAAGTGGAACCAATATAATATGAAGATTGTTAAGACATATATATATATATATATGTATGTGTGTGTGTAAATTAATTAGTAAATTGGATCACCCTTACATATATATATATATATATGAAGTTAGATTCACAGTCAATGTGTATTGATGTATATAAACCAATCAGACCATTTCTGCATTTTAATGAAAATAATAGCAAAGATGTCTAAACTATTTCTAATGACAATAAGAGCCCAAAAGTAACAGAATTTTACAATAAAAAATATTTATTTTAAGTATTATAAATTTAATTTCAAATTACTGGCTAGTTGATGCAATACATCAGTCTAAATGTGTTTTTCATTTTTCAGATTAGTCCAGAAACATTTGCAAACTGTGATGCCCTTTAATGCCTGCCTGCAACTTTTTTTTTTCATCATTTCTAACTCTGCAAAGAAAAGAAAGATTTTTTTTCATTTAAAAGAATAAAAAAAAATTGCATGAAGCAATATTGGATGGATATGGCTGATAAATAAGTTGGGCCATGCTGAATTTAATTTAAAAGTGCTTTCATATTCAAAGTTTTGAGCAATAATAATTTGTCAAGGTAAAATATGCACTCTTGTTTTTGTGATAAAATGGGGCATGTATGTTTTATCACATTAAGTCAATGTTTCAGAACTTGCTGAAAAATGCCTGACCATTTCAAGATAAATTTGAGAGAAAAATGCCATTTGCATAAAAAAATCAGCATTGTGTTGACTTCACTTGCTAAGCCTTTTAAAGATGTGGTAAATTTAACATTTCAATTTAATTACTCATAAATTTGTGTTTTTACAAAATCAGCCTGTTTCAATCATTACAAGTATTTCCCTGCTGTTTCTGTAAATGGAAACAGAATTTCACATTGTTCAAACTTTTCGGTCATTATAAAAATTTCAAATATGCAAAACACACTTTACAAAAAATATGCTATGTGGAATCATGATCTCACATGGTAATATCATTTTGAAGATTGATGCAGAAAAGTTCCTGCAAAAAATATGTCACAACAGATGAATATACTACAACAGGCATGTGAACCAGAGAATGATTCTAGCTATTTTGAGCCTCTCTTTGGAGGTTTGCTATTGAGCCTAGAGAACCAGTCTGATTGAATGCTGCACATTAATACATGCAGGCTTTGATGTTAACTCATATATAAAATGATGATCTCTTTACTAACTAAATTCTATCTATATTAACAATTAAAAGTATTAAATATATATATATATGGTAACATTATGTGGACACTAGTGCAATTCAAAGGTTGATGGGTTAATTAAATTTTTACATGAGGGAACATAAATAAACAAGCTGAAATTATTGCTAGATTACAGATTAGTATACATGAATAGTTTTAATTAAGTTTTAGGCAGAGAACAAACAACAGAATGAGTAAGAAAGATATTATGCTAAAGAATCAGAAAGAAGTCCTGTGACTGTTTATTTTTATAAAATACCAAATAAATATACTCTAAAGATTGTTAATGTTTTTAATGGAAATGATTTGAATAAAAAAATATTACCATTAATTAAAGTAGAGATTGAGATTGATGTAAACCAAATATAGATTCAAATTATTAAGAGCAGTTTCATTTGTAGTTTAATAAATTAATAATGATAATCATTGCTGTATTTATCTAGCATGAATACTGTCAAAGTTGTGGATGATTAAGTTTAATACTGGTAAATCAAATTATAATCATTTAAAGAAAGATTTAATTTTGGAAACTCAGACTGACTCACTGCAGAAAAATAATATAAATACAATTACTTGAAGGAATTTGTTTTGTAAACTGCCTAAAAAGTATAGCTTAATATTAATTATTTATTACTAGATTACATTAAGATTATAATAATAAAGAATGGAAATCATAAATTATGGAAAAATAAAAAGTGAATTTACATTGAATGGATTTTGATTTTTATGTTCAAATTGAGTAAAATTTTAAAAAAATACAAAAATAATGCCATAAATGAGATATAAAGTAAAAAGATTTGAAGTTTTGATGCTAAAAAGGCTTAGAAAATAAAAAAATAAAATATTTGGATTTGTTGGTACCAATATGTGTCATAACTTTTTTTTTCAAAATAATCTTTATTTGCACAGTAAGTGAAATATACATTGTAATATAGAGTTCATGTTTACAATCATGTCTGACACATTAAAGACCAATTAGTTATTAAATTAGATGATGAGTACAGGATTAAAAGTAAAATTTTATGTTAGGGGTGATCTAATTTGGCATACAAATCCCATGGTGTGTAAAGTTTGAGTGTCATGAATAAATAATATACATGGCCATTGCTAAATATTTAATTGACTCCATGATTGCTCAGCAAGGCTAGGCAGGCATGTTTTTAAATCACTTTTTTTAGCTTTATATAAAAACTTAAAGAAAATGTCTTCAATAGGACCGGCCAACTCTCTATCAAATAATACCATACATCTAATCTTCCATATGATCAAATTTATGAAAGTGGCCAGGCAGATGGAGCCCAAATTTTTATTTTTGAATGCATCATTAAGGTAGACATTTGAAGAATTATATCCTGTAATCCTCTCTATAGGGCAATATTCCGTAACCAAGTCCACCATTCACATTGTTAGAGTATGTGTTCAATGGACTCGTCAAATCTTCTACAAAGAGTATATATTGTATCAATGTTGTGTCCCCTCTTATTACAAAGAAACATCCCAGTATGCAAGGCTCCAAGGTTGCCCTTAACTAAAAAAATCCACAAACTTTGGTTCCAATTTCAGGAACTTAGTCAGCCTTATGAGACGAGGGATTGCAACTGGAAGAAGATTCTCTGACCTAGATTTACCAGAGTGAACTAATTGATAAGAACTCCAGTATGATATTTTTTCATCAAACATTATTAATGATATGTTACAATTCTAGAAAATAGATAACAGAGAGTGGTAAACTGAGATTACTGCCCTCTTGTTGCTGTAAATTCAACAACTTTAACAGAAGGAAAATAACTATTTCTCTCTTCAATCATCATAACAAAAACAACAAAATTAAATTAATCAAGAATTGTTTGTTATTTAAATTTACATAACAGAACTATTTTAGTATTTTAAACATCTACAAAGAAATTTGCTGCATCAAGTTTGTAGTGTTAGAACATTACAGTGCTAGAAAATAAACAGCATACAGAATGTTATCAAGAAGTCCCCCAATTAATATTTCAAAGTTTTACATTCTAATCAATATTTAATTATCTTTTCTTTATTTATTGTAATTATTATAATATCATTATAATCGAGTATTAAGAAAGGTTAATATTCAAAACTTTTATATTGTCCTAAGCATGCTTTTAGCAAACCATTTCCAGAAGCATAAAATTGTTTTGTTTAACAGTCAAAAATTATGTCTATGTATGGACATAATTTATTATGTAAATGAAGCATTTAAATATTCCATTTTTTCAAAAATGGAATGCATTTCAGTGATAAATATATAATTTGAACTTAATAAAGTTCTCTAGAAATTTTCAAAATATAAAACAGATTAATAAAAAAAAAGACTTGTACATTTAGGCACGTAAAGTAATAATTTTATGTATATATTATTTTTTCATATATAAAATAATAAAAAAATGTATAGGCTGGCTATATAGGTCACTCCATATAAGATGATGCCATCATGGTTATAATTAAATAAGACATAAAGGGGGATGTAAGCAATTGCAACTTGTGGGCAGATGGGGATATATATAACCTACCTGTGAAATGTAGGATTAGTATTTTTTTATTGTTGGACTGAGAGAGCTACATGAATCTATATGTGGTATTAGTTTTTATTATTATTGGTCTGGGAGAGCTACATGAATCTATATGTGAGGTGTAGAGGATTTTAATAGTATTACTGTTGGACTGAGAGAGCTACATGAATTTATATATGGTGTAAGAAATTATTAGTAGTGAACTGACAGAGCTACAAGAATCTACCTGTAAAGTTTGGAGAGATTATTATTAGACATTTATTCTTTTGGCTCGATATTCTATTAGATTGCTGAAAATATATTTTTTTAATTCAAGAAAGAGTTTGATGCCTATAATTTTTTTTGTTTATGGGACCTGCCGGTTATGAACGAACATAAAATTTTGTTGAATGTTTTTCCTCGAGATTTGCATAGATGTTAATGGAAGCTACCAACATCCATAGGATTTTGGAAATCATTTAATCATACACAGTTCGGTGATTAATTAAAAGGAAAGAAAAATATTTTGGATTGCCATTACTAAAATGATAATCAAGTTTCGTCTACTTGCCTGGAAAACCATGCATTAGAAGGAACCACAGCAGTACACCTGCCAGTTTAGATATGTAGTCACCAAGATGGATGTGTCAGAGACTCAGTGTATCCTGATTGAAGGACTCTACAAAGATGGCAAGGAGTTAAAGTGAAGGTCACCATTCTTTCTGGTAGTTTAGATAGTCCGCCGAGAAGTTTGAACCTGGAGAGCAAGCAGATAGAGATGAGTACAACAAAAAAAGGGAATGTTTATAAATTTTTTTTGGTTTATTATTTGTATTATTAGAATGGGTATAATTGTAATATATTTACTAACACATTATAGGATATAATCATTTTTTGTTGTATAAAATATTGAAAATAATATTGCTTATACATAGATCTCACTCAAATCCATTAAATATAGGATTATTATTTCTCGTTCTTTTCCCTCATTTTTTACCTTTACGCCTTATTTAATTATAATCATGGCAGTGTCACCTTATGTGGAGTGACCTATATATCCATCCTATACATTTATTTTTATTTTTTTTATATACATAAAAATAATATATACATAAAATTATTACTTTACATGACTAAATGTAAAGGTGTATATAATCTTAAAAGTATAAATGAGCAAATGGGGAACATTCAAGGGTTTAGATCTGTGTATAACTTATTTCATTATTTTGGGGAATTTATAAAATGAAACATTTGTTGTTTTGTGCAGGGAGAGGGGAGTATAGACCACACCCATTGGCATCCATCTTTGACCATTTTGTATTTTATGGCAAATAAGTTAACTTGCGTATAAGTTAGAAAATGGATTTTTTTTTTTTATTTCTTTGTCCGTTTTAATCTAAATGTAGATCTTGAATATAAGGATTTAAATATTCTTGTATGATTATATGTAGAATCATAAAATTGAAATAAAAAGCAGTATAATTAATTTGTTTCTGAATAGTATAATGTTTAAATCTACATGTGGTGGAGGGGGGTTTAGTTAAATAAACTATATTATCTCATACTTCATTTGTTTATCGTATAATATATTGTAGAATAAAGAAAAATAATAATAATAAAATAAATCACCTATTTGTGATATCGGCTTACCACGGCTATAAAAAGGTTATAGAAATTCTTGTCCAAAGTACCTGGAATAGGGAATTATATTTGAGCAAGTCTTCAGGATTTTATATCAGGGAGTTGAATTATAATATACTTTTCATCTAGTTTTCCTTCACCGAAATAAAACATATGTCCAAGAAAAGAAAAGAAATTTCTCTTTGTATACTCTCATGACAGATAGGGAAGGGGAAATTATTTAACTTTTTGCTCCTTTTTCTTATGTTGGGGGTGGCATTAAGAGTTGTCAAATTAGTACAATTCTTTAAAAGTATGTGAAAAGTGAGGGAAAATGTCTACCAGGCAAATAGATATTGGGGTGGAAGTATAAATAGTTTAACAAGGGAAGATTTTGATTTTATTTGAAATCAAATTTCCTCTAATAATTAGTGTTTGTATTTAATCCCGGGTATTATCGAAGATTATTATTGATCTCCCATTTTAAAATGTACATGTCATTTCATGCTCATGACATATATAGATATGTAGTATCATCATTTTTTTTAAATGGATAAAGCGTATACAGGATTTCGAACCGGTACAATATATATATATTATTTTTAGGAACTTCCATGTAGGAAAAGATGTTTCCATATAATAATAACAAGGACTTTCCTCAGAGCTTTTTCTTTCTCAAATCATAAGAATGAAAAGAAGCTCCAAAGAAAGTACTTGTTATTGTACCCAAAGCTCCAGGAACTATGAGAAAATTAATATATATATATATATGAGAGAGAGAGAATTGGGGTGGTGTGTATTCATTCATTAATTATCTTTTCTAATTAATTTATTCTATACAATTTATACTTTATGATGATATTCTAATGTATTTGTTACTTTAATTATAATATAAACTTAGACTGCAGTATGTTTTTCTGCTGCTATACATAAATTTATATAGTATATGTATATTTAAATAATAAGTAAATACATCAAAAAGCAGTAAAGCTTATCTTACTCAAAATATTTTTGGATTTGTGTAATCTTTTTTCCTAATAAAGATTCTTAAAAACGTGAAAATACTGAAAATAATATCACAATATATCAATACAGACTTAGCAATATAATTCCGTTTTTAAAATATTATTTTCTCTTTATTTCATTTTTATTTATTTTTTACCGCTTCCATCTAATGCAGTCACCATTTTCTTGTTTCAATAATTTTTTCCTTAATCCTATCAACATTTTTTGGGATGTTATATTTCATTTTTGTTAGATAATATTCATTTTAATATTTTATTTGGAAATTGTTTCTTCTCTATATTCTTGTTATATTCAAATGTACATTTCTAGTTAACTTCTTAATTATTTATTGGTTGGCGGTACAATCGGAACATTATACCAGTACGTAGATATTTTTTTTTAATTATTTACTAGCGATGTTATTATAGTTAAGTATAATTTTAGTAATATAATTGTAAAATAATTTTAAAGAATTTAAAGTATAAAATTTTGAAAAATGCCTTAAGTATTTTTATTTTTAAAAAAATTAAAAAGTTTAAGCTAAAACAATCAATTAAACAATTACGATAATTGATTATTTTTTTAATAGAAAGTTTAACTTTTACTCTGATTGTAAAATGTAAATTTAGTGTCTTTTATCTCTAAACATAGTTAACTATTATTGATTTTCAAAACAAATAAATTGATTCCATTTGAAGTTCTTTGATAAAAGTAATGAGGAAAAGAAAATCTAAAAGAAATAGATTTAAGTCAAATCAACAATTGCAGTATACTTATTTATGGTTAGTGCACTAAATTAAACTTTTAAAATGGCATTACGAAACAAATTAAACCAATTTATATTATTAAATACAATTGTTTTATCTTATTAAGTATCTTTTAGTCTTGATAGCTTATTAATTATTTTATAAATAGATTTTAATTTCATTGACTATATTTTATTTATAATTAAGAAAGTTGATTCAAAATTATTCTGATAATTAAATAAAAACTAAAGCTATTAATTGGTCAGTTATAAGAGGGATTACCAATGTTGTACTATAGATATTACATGTTTTCTAATTTGACTTTTATTCCGTATTTCTCGTACATTTTAATATAAACTTTTGTGCTTTTGAATTTTAATCTTCAGTTCTATATGAAGTAAAATACAATATCCTTTCAACAAAAGTAAAAAAAGGAAATGGTTGCAAAAACCAACGATGTTAGAATCAAAAACGAAATGTCAAGTATTGTATGAAATAAACGAAATTTTGAATTGTAATTTACGAAAATGATGTTTCATATCTTAACACAACTGATTGAAAAGATTTCTTTGAAACTGGTCATATAAGTTTTCAACCATCAGTTTGCAAGGCATACAAAGAGAGAGAGAGAGAGGGGGAGAGAGAGAGAGAGAGAGAGAGAGAGAGAGAGAGAGAGAGAGAGAGGGGGAGAGAGAGAGAGAGAGATTAGTCTGAATTTTCATGCTGGTTTATATTTATAAGTATGATGAATTTGTGGTTAGAGAGGCACGAATAATATAGACAGCGAATCATATTTTATTACTGAATTTATACATATTACACTTCAAGTTTAAACTCACTCTATAATATTCACAATCAAAATTGCAACAATAATATCTAATTTAATTTAAAATAAAAATTAAAAATCTATATAAATGTCAGCTAATCACAGTTATTATTTAGAAATTATTGTCTGTTATGTATGATTCGATATTACTACATTTTTAGTTGACTATTTCATGAGTTTATCAGCTTAGTTGTTTTAAAAATTCATTGTTTAAGTAATTGTCATAAGAAATAAAATAGTTTAGGTAGATATAATAGATATATAAGATCTGATTAAGGTAACAACTATAATGTGTACTATAATATACTTTATGAAGTTTTAATGAATGTTATCATAATTATGAATTTGCTGTATATTATATTTTATTTTGGCTATGAATTTAGAGCATTTAAACTAAAACATTACTCAGAATTGCATCTTTCTAAAAAATTTCTATCTTTACTTAAGAGTGTATGAGTTTTTTTAAATAAAATTCTCAGAAAAATTGTCTGTTGGTGACCTAGTGGCTAGCATAGCTGCTTTCCAAGCAGCTGGCCTGGGTTTGCTTCCTGGTCAACGCTTTGACATATAAAAAAAAAAAAAATGTGTTTATTTAGAACATTTAGCAATGAAAATTTTTTTTAAAATATTACATTAGTATTTTTGTTAGAAAAAAAACCCAAAATAATTATCTTGTTTTTAACAGCTTTCTGTATTTACAATTAATGTTGAAATTTACAAGTAATATTTCTAAATTGATTTCTGACACCATGTGACTTTAAGCAAGGCATCTCATAGTTCTAACTTTTTTGTAAAATAAACACTGTATTTATTATATAATAATAAAGTTGTCTCAACATAAAAAATAAAATATTTATTTATGTAAAAAAAAATAGCAATGTATGTAAAAATTATATATTTTATACTTGAAACATTGAAATTTCATGTTTTTTACTTATTACTTGATCAAAATAACTGTGCAATTGTGAATGTTGAATAAAAACGTCAATTATTTTATTATAACCTTTAAGTTTAAAAATTTTGAGTAAATCTCCTTTTTAAAGCAGATTTTTATATCCATGCATTCAGGTGACTTTTAGTCATGTAATTGATTAGTTTATTAGTTTCAAAAATTTATCTTTTAGAAATTTTTATTACATAAATTTCCATATATAAATATTTCATGTTTATTTTTTTAAATTGTTAGTTTTTAACTAATGTG
The DNA here is from genome assembly GCA_028023455.1 of Epiperipatus broadwayi. Lineage (NCBI taxonomy): Eukaryota > Metazoa > Onychophora > Udeonychophora > Euonychophora > Peripatidae > Epiperipatus > Epiperipatus broadwayi. Next base: position 10,731,999 of record JAQFVV010012413.1, read on the forward strand.
CAGATATAAACATCATTTTGGTTTACAAATATCTAACAAATAATAAAGAACTAAATAGTTAAAAAATATTTAAATTTTTGGAATAAAATGCATATGAATTGAATATAGCTATAAACAACTGAAAGAAATCTGTCAGAAAATGTTGATTTTTTGAAGAATGTATGTTATTCACTCTTTCCTAATAAAATAGATTTAAGCTAATAAGACAAAATAAATAGTGCAAAATAAAATATCAAAAGATAAAGAAATAATTAGTACTACTTTGTTATAAATGTTATGAGATCCAAGATGTGATTTTATTCCATATTACAACTGTTTTGAAAAATAAAAAACAATATCACATGACCTCACATTACCCAATACTTTTCAGTAGCAAATTATATACATTCATTCTCCAGTTCTTTTACTTAAAATTGTGTAAACTAGACTCATGTGATGTTTTATTGGTTTTATAACAATTTTTGCCCAAGAATATAAATGCATATACTTACTAAACAAATGAGAACATCAATTTATGTACTCTATTGTTGAAAAATTTATATAAATATGAAACAAGTTGGCTTACATTCAAAACATTATGTGGTTTTCAAGTTTCAGGCTGGTATATTTATAGTTTAAAAAAAGAATAACTACTAGAGGTAATGCAATAAATCAAAAAAAGCCATTTCATTAAATCCAATTATAAAACTTTTTATTGAAAAAATCATAAGCTAGAAACTATTTTAGGAATATGAATACAATAGCATTGAATACAGATTTATTAAACATTCTATTTAGTAATTATTGTTTACTCAAGTTGATACTAGATGGCAGAACTAGAATAAGATTTTTTTTCTCATGTGTCATAGCATCAACCAGGAAGCGAACCTGCTAACCCGGGACAGCTGTCACTGACCTCTTAACCACCAATGCTTGATGTAACATTTAGTGTAATTTTTTGTCAATTTTAATTATACCTAAACTGTTCTTATTAGAATTTAATTTATTAATAATTTACAGTCATTTATAAATCATTTTGAACAATTTGCTTAATTGATATACAATTGTCTTATTTAGAAGATATAATACAATGCACAATAATTGTGATGATAATAATAATAATATAGAAATATAATGGAGTAGATACTGTCTTGGAATCAAAGCAAGGGATAATTTTAAAAATTGCAGTTAATATATGATACACTGTCAGTAAGACTGAAAGCTTTTCTGTAAATGTTAATTTTAAATAATGGAAACATAATAAAAACAATTATTGTATTCCAATAAAATTACATTGGATAAGGAAAGAAATATATTATCATAAGAATTATGGAATAGCATTAAAAAATAAAAAGGGTAAAAAACAGGTTATTTTTATAGAAAAATAGAGATACATAAGATAAAAATGACATAAAAGATATTTAAATATTTAAAAAAAACTGATTGAAATATATTTTAAATGGATTATATCTAAATGGCCAAACATCCCATTTTAATGTAGAGTGTGCCATTACCCTAACAAATTACATCAGGATGGTTGTTTGTCACATTTTTGACAAGCAATAAAATTTTGCATAATTTTTTTATGTTTTCAGAAATTTTTAAAAGGTTCACAGTTAAGATATGACATGTTTCCACCTATGAACTGGCTTACAAAGTATAAAGTTGCCTTGCTGACCAATCAATGCTTAGTAGAACTAGTGTAGTAAAGAATTATAGGAGTTTTTAAATCTTAATAAAATTGTCAAATAAATAAATAATTTATTAATATAAATCTAATTAACCCATGTTGTAAAGAAAGTACACATTTAACCCTTTTGCACTACACTAACATTCTGTCAGATTTTATAGTTCTCACTAGATTTAAACTTTTAACCTTTACTTTAATATTAAACCATTGTTACTTATCAGAAAATAATAAATTTGACCTCATTTGATAGATACTTTTGTTTAGAAATTAAATAAATTTCAAAAAATCACATTTGATTTTCAGAATTATTTTAAAAATTAGATTTTAATCAAAACAAAGTGCTATTTGATCATCAGATTTTAGGTGGGGTAGAGTCAATATGCAAAATGAACAAAATCATTTTTGTTTGATGATTGTTTTAAAAATCTAAACAAATTACTTTTAATATCTAGTAAATCTATTAATTTATGCTTTAAAACTTTTTTTTTTTTGTAATTTCTTTGATATCACTAAATGTTATAACAGAATGTTGTAGTGGTAGCATGTTTAGATAGTTATATTTTTTGTGATCTTAATCTCTAAGCTAATATTATACAGAATATATTCTTTTATATTTAACAATAAAACATAAAAAATAAATAGATAATAATATATCTTTTTGATTTCTAATAATTACTACAAAATTACAGTAAAAAAATAATCATAAACTTTCCAAAACATCAAGTTTTTAGACCATTATAATATTTTCTTGAAGTCATCTCACAAAGTTTGAGATCACCAAACACATACTTCGAAAACCCAGTTATTCGATTCTCATGATATATTTTGAATTTTTTTAAAATTAAAATCTATACATGAATTTTAAAACTGTAAAAAAAAGCTTCACAAAATTTCTCAGCAAAGAGCAAAAAATGCAAATACAATTTCTTGACTTCTGGCCTGAGAAAGTTTCATAATTAGAAGCAGAAAGATTTTAATGAAAAAATACAATCTAAATATCCTTTTATTAAGAAAAACAGTTTCTGATAGTAGCATGAAATGCACTGAGTTTAAGAATTGAAATACTAGAAACTGATAATATAAAAATTGAAGTGAAAAAATATATACATAATTTTTAGACACTTGTTATGAATATCTAAATCAGTGAACTAGTCATTATGAAGAATAAACAATTGTTGGAATGGTGTTCATTAAAATGTAAAATAAGTTGGAATGAAATGGAGAAATAAATGATGATGGAAAATTATTTTCCAAATTTCTTCTAGTAAATAAATATGTTACTATTGAAGAAAATAGAGTAGTGGAATGAAAAAAACTGCAATTAAACTACATTGGTATAATTTTTTAGATATTTCAAAAATAATAATTTAGAATACCAAAAGATTTACAACTATACTATGTTGCCAGAAACAAATGCATCAGTGGAAAGAGTATTTTTGCATATTAATAAAATATGGGCTCTAGAAAAAAAAATTACCATTAGCACTTTCTTAAGAGTCAAGAAGACTTATTAAAACAAATTTTAACAGATGACAGAAAAATATCAGTAAATTGTTTTCATTGTTTATCTGTTAAGTACTTAGGTTTTTTTTGTTTTTAATATTATATCATTGTCAGAGCATTTTTAGTTTATTTTATGCAAAATGTGTTATTAATAAACAACTGTTGTACCTATTTCCATGTTATAAAAGTGCATTTTTAAAATGTGCTATTTTGAATTGAAAAGTGTCCCATTTGGATGGCTACTAATTAAAAGATCCTCCTCTCCAACAGTTTTCATTTAAAAGTACAGAAATTATTCACCAAAAAATATAGCATACCTATAATAAATTAAAAAAGTATTTTTTAAAAAAGCATTTGTTAAATAAAAAAAAATAAATATAAATAACAGCAAAATGGTATAAGAGACTGATGACAATTATTATAGAAGTAAGATTTAAAAAATGTATTGAAACAGACATGGAATCAAATGTCTATATTTATGTGAGGTAACCTGGATTTAACATCTTATGTTTTTTTTTTTAAATTTGGGTTATTAACACAAAGAATATAAAAAATATAATGTGCTTCTATATGTATAAATATATTAGTTCCAGGCTTGAATCTTAAACTTCACTGACACAGATAAAAGTTAGAACATAGTTAACCTGAAGATGGGGGTATTATAATCCTATTCTTTCTGATATCTATTGATTTTTCAAGCTTAAAGTAAATCACACTACAATAGGGCAGATATAAACACTTTGGGAGTGTTTTTGCTTTAATCCATAGTATAATAAAAGCTCTGAATAAGACATCATTTTGAGAATGTGAATATAATAGCACAATCATTTGATAAAGCATATATTAAAAGTAAGCAAAATATATCTGGTAAGTTTTTATTGGTAAATTGTAATTTAAAATAGAATAAAACAGTATGTTAGAAATAAGAAGACCACAAAATGTGTATCAAATAATAATAAATTATTAAAATAAAAGATAGATATACTGAAAAGATGTAAAGATTGTAAAACTGATTTATGTAATAGCAATAAACAGTTTTTTCAATTTGTACTGATAATAAAAGGCAATAGCTAGAGAATAACAATATGAAAACTATAATTGAAATTAAATTTATTAAGTGAATTTATAAAATTTCAACTAATTTATATAAAGATATGTAGGAAATTTTCATAGAATTAAATAATTCTTGTAATTTAATTAATGATTTAAGAAAGAGAACAGTATATTTTATCAAGAGATTCTTTTCTAGAGAAGAACTTAAAGCACTAAAAATATTTTAAGGCATTAAACTTAACCTGCAATAGATATAATCATTTATTATGCAATTATCCATTTATAAACTTTTTAATTTCATATTATTTAAACTAAAGAAGTATTCTCTCAGTATTTTCTTAAGTATGTCTCTATTATGAAAATATCAAATTAGTTTGAATTCAGCTCATGTATTATAAATTTTATACCCCCCTACTTTTTATTTCACAGTATCTCAAACAACTTTTAGTCTAAATGGCTTTTTTTTCATTTTTTAAACTACCACATTTTTCTACTGTTTTAAGACAAATATAACTAGAATAATAAAAAGCAAATTTATTTTATTATAATAATATTATAAAAAATTAACTAAAAAATAATTTTATTTCTCCAATTTTATGATTTTATGATTATAGTTTTTAAATGTTTTTATGCAAATATTTTATTATTTATTGTAAATAATATTTATAATAAAAAACAAAATTTGGAATAATATTTATAAAAAAACAAATGCTCTTCTTAGAAGTGTTATATGATTACCACTTATAGTAAACTTCATTCTAGTCATTGCTACTGTTAATCTTGTATGTGATGAATATTTTTTGAAGAGATCTGTTCTTGTATAAAGAATAAAATTTGATTTAGAAAAAAAATAAAAGATTTTTGAATGTCAATAAAAAATATTTAGAATGGAATAAAAAATTATTTAGCAATTAGTAAATGTGAATAGAGTCATGTGAAGTCAGAATTTTTCAGTCTATTCATCCTCCATTCTACCTCCAGTATCCAACACACATGACCACACACATGTAAAAAATATATATGATCCCCAACATACATATTTTATGCAGAACCAGCATTCATCAATTGGATCAGATCATAATCTCCCACATATATTTATAACCAGTGCTTGCTTTATATTAAAATAGTAATTTCTCAAACTTTATTGAAAAGGTTTCAGTCTTATCACCCTTCCAACAATTCAACTGTCCATTTCATTAAAAAAATACAATTTATCCAAACAACTTTGAACACTTTTTAGAAAAAACCTTTTATTGTACATATACTCCTACATTTTGACTCTTCTGCAGTCTTTTTCAGAGCTATGATATAATGAACAAAATAAAATAAGTAATACCATAAAAATGTTAGCAATAGAAAACTAAAAACAACATAAAATATATAACAAAACCTAATAAAACTGAAATAAATATAATCAGGCCTAAATAATCCAGTTAATGTAAAATAAAATATACAATATAAATAGAAAATAAATATAAATTATACATGTGCATTACTAAATGTATATATACATATTAAAGAACAACTACTAATCTAAATATGTATATATACAGTTAGGAATACACATATATAATTTATATTTGTTTTCTATTTATATTATAAATTTTATTTTAACTGGATTATTTTATTTGGGTTTGATTATACTTTTTTTCAGTTTTATTAAGTTTTGTTATATATTTTATGTTGTTTTTAGTTTTTTATTGTTTACATTTTTTTATATTATTTATATAGTTATGTATTTTATTTTATTTTGTTCATAATATCATAACTCTGAAAAAAAACTGCAGGACAGTCAAAATGTTGGTGTATGCATATATGTACAATAAAAGGTTTTTGCTAAAAAGTGTTTGAAGTGGTTTAGATAAATTGTATTTATATAAGATATTACAGCTAAATAAAGAAACAGGTCATTTTGGTAATAATTAAAAAACTTTTTAAGGAATTGTTAAATAAAAAATTGTATCAAAAAACAATGTTAGAATTAGAGATAAAAAAATTAATTGCAACTATTTTACTGAATATATTAATAATAGTTATAGATTTTGATAGTAATGTATATTTGAAATAAAAATGAGAACATCTAAGTCAGTGACCATTAAGTAAATTCCATAAAATGTTGAAAGACTTATAACTATTTGAAGTATGAGCAGAAAAGTTTTATCTTATTTGTCAACCTGTTTGCATAAGATTACTGCCCATGAAGCTTATCTCAATCTTAAAACATCAAGTAGTACTTTTAAGAAAGAACTTAGAATCCCTAAAAACAATCCATAATTAAGTGATCTGCACATAATTGTAAGAAACAGAATACCAGATGTTAATGTTTAATAAATTTCTATTTGCATACAAGTAGAGAGAAACCATGTAATGTTTTGTTGATCTTTATTATTCATGGCACATTAGAAATATCTTTGAAAAAAATATACCATCAAAAAATTCAACAAAACTCTTAATATCATAACATTTTCTCATCATCATCATCTATTGCTGTAAGAATTTTATTAAAAATTTTACATATGTTGGAAGAAAATAAATAATTTTATTATCTACAATTTCAATGAAATTATTTCTGCTAATAAGGTAGAGATGAAGCAGCAAATTGTTTAAGCTAAGAAAACATAATTCCAGATGATGTTGTCAATAGCTGAAAAAATATTATACATGCAACATTGTAAATAATATATTTCACTTCATGGAACATAAAGAAATATTTGAAACTAATATTTTGGCCTTTTTGCCATCCATATCATGGGGTATTTAATTATGAATAGATCATTTGTAAAAAAATCTATGCATAAATTTTAAGATAAATAAAAAATATTATTTTTAGCATAATCAATCTCAGGCTAAATCCATTTTTAATACAAAAATGGCTTTTGTTTCTATATGTTCAAATGACATCATCAAATAATAATGATGGGGAAATAGTTAAATGTCTTATATACTGTACCGTCTGCCTTCTTTTATATGTCAATAAAGGGATGGAAACATCTATTTACTTTTAGATTTTATTTATTCGATCCCTTCATTTAGTTTTTATGTACCCTCTTTGAAGGCCGCTGATCTGTCAGGTGGAGATACTAATATCATTGGTAGCAAGCTACCAATAATATCAACACTCTGCTACTAAATTATAACACTGGCCATCCAAGCACATTATTTATTTTAAGGAAAAACCCTTTAGGTTCCAGTCAATTACAATGTAACTAATGTGCTTGTGCAACCAGCAACAGATTTAGTGCCTGCCCTCCCAGACAGCTCATCAGATTCTAGCTACTCTGAATTCTCCACCCACATTATAAACCTCCATTTCTCAATCTCAATATCATAGTTATTTACTTATTAAAAATATTGGTGTTATTCAAAATCTATTGCCTAAAATTTTCCCTTTCTTTTAATATTGGTTCAAATTACTAACAATAATTAAATATTTTTATACCCCAATCTTTTTCTTTAACTTCAAATTCTTTTCCTATAATAGAAATGTGTACATACGTTTTTGTAATACATTAGATATTTAATAACATTTTATCATATACATTTAAATAATACAAGTAGAAATAAAAGCATATTTAATTAAAGTACACACCCACCCTAATGAGATTTAATTTTAACTGGCTGATTAGTTATTATAAAGTTTAAAAGTTTTATCTCACTGGTTTTCAATGGCTATAATTAAAAGTTTGAAAACAAAGGAAAATAAAATAATTTTACTTAGGATTTCAACACTGTAATATGTGCAACAGGGAAATGTAGCTTCTGCTGATTCTGTTGCTCCAACCAGTTGACGATGATTCCTTGTAGGCTTATTTTTTTTGTGATGACATATGAACTATTCTGGACATGGACACTCCATTGATTCTCAGGTTTAAATGAGCATTTTTCTTCTTTGAACTAACTACAGGTGTTATTGCAGTGAAAGTTCAGGCCAACCACACAATTTGATGGGTTCAGCAATGCATTGTTTTATTTAACAGGATCAACTTTAACTTATTTTTCAATATAATATAATACTATTATGTGATATAGTAATAATAATACTAATAAATTAAACAATACCAAACTCTCCCTTATATATTCAGGGTTTCCTTATCTTAGGATCCATCAAACATTCTACTGCACTCCTATTGGGTTTCTGTTTCTTTTCTTTTAGCATATAAGATTCTTTCCTTTAGTTTATATTGTAATTAAATAGTAGTAATTAATACTTTGTTTGTTACTTATCACTAGCTGTTGTAATTATATTTTTCTTTGTTTTGTTTTTTAGTTTTTTAATTCTTTTATATGCATTAGCTTTCAATTGTATTAATTTGAGAAAATTCCTTTTTTTTTTAACATTTATTTTTATATATGCATACATTTCATTACTTTAATATTATAAAACAAGAACAAGCTATTTATATCATAAATAAATAATACTATTTATACTATAAATTAATAAAAAAAATGTTAATCACTTTATTTCTGAAATCTTTTTCCTTACTTTCAATCGTTTATCTCAATAAAAAAAACCATCCTTTGTCCTTTTGTTCTTTTCTTTTTCTCAAACTTTTAAACTTCTTTTTTTTTTAAATGTAAATATACATTTTATTTTTAATTTTTAATTTTTTTTAAACAAATCTCCTTTAACAAATTTATGCATGATAAATACCAGGTATGACTGCATCGGTACTATACATTAGATAATAATGAATTAGCTTGTAAATTTGTGTTCTTAACTATTAATTTTATTATATATCTCATCCGCAAATATAAAAAAATATTGCTTTAAAGCAGTCTTCATTAGTCAAATACAATGGAAAAGACATCAAAAAGCTTTAAGTCTTTTCTCTCACTATTATTGAATCGGCTATAATTCACTCTAAAACCAACAATTTTTATGTTATTGTAGCAAATTTATGCTCATTTTAAAGTTTAAGAAGTACCATAAGATTCTACCCTCTCTAGAATTATTTTACAAGTAATAAATCAATAATATATAAATTTAAATCTAGAACAATGGGAGAATGCAGACTTTCCAAGGCACTGATTGGTTGTTTCTCATTTTGAACAAAAGGGAGTGCTTGTCAACAACTTTGACAGCTTCAAGTTTTTGGTTTTGTTTTTTAAAATGAAAATGAATGCTTTAGAGTATTTTTTAGTATTTTTTTTTACAAATTATAAATTATTTTGATAAAATATGCTGAAAATATAATTATTTTAGAAGAATAGTTAAGATTTTAATAAAAATTCTTTACTTTTACATGAATGTAAATTGAAAAAAAAAATCAATGACGTAAGCAACATTTTCTTATAGGTTACAAAACATTTGTTTTAGGTTTTCCATTGTAAATTATTTTATAATTATAAATAAAAATGTATTTTTGAAAAAAAACTTTCATTCACTTTAATAATCTGACAAATTATTAATTTGCATTTTAGAAAGTAAACTAAAATAAATATAACATTAAAAGACAAATATATTTTTATTGCTGATTTTGTAAATCACCAATCAAAAGTTTAGAACTTTAACTCACTTGGCCATTTGGTATTTTAACTGCTGTAAAGATTATATTTATATTGAAGCAAAAAAGTCATCATAATAATTTGTGTTATGGATTCTTCTTAAGTATACACTCAATAGACTTATGAAATTTCCTAAATTGGATTGAATTCAGTATGTCTGATTAATAAATAAATAATGACATAAATAAATTATCATTTGCATAAACATGCAATAAAATAATTAAATCTTAAAATCTGATTCTTCGTGAAAATATAGGAAGAGAGAATAAAAGAGAAGCATGCATTATTGAGTCAGATTCAGAATAGAAATTTCCCTATATGGAATTACTCTATTTCTAAAGTGTAAACAGGATTATTTTAGTTTAGAATAGAAAGCTGCTGCCAGAAAAAAGTACTAGATAATTTTATGAGTTAAACTAGAGCAGGGTTAATTGATTCTATCAATATTCTGCTTGAAACAAACAACATCTATGAATTTGTTATCTCACTAATTGTAATAGGCAGTGAAGTCTTAAGCAAAACACACATACACAACATGTAATTATTCTATTTATCATAATGTTTATTAACTATATGAAAGAAAAACATGCTGTAAAAGTTAAATTAACACATCTATAGCAGTATTTAATATATATGATTTGCTATCTGTTTATTATAAGTTTCACTGGGTGTGGCATTTAAATACATGCCATTCCATCAGTTTCTTAAATATTTCATTACATATTTGTTTAAAATTCTCACATTTACATAGGGGAAAGATTGAGTGAATAAAATAATATTTAGCAACTACTTATTTCATATTCTATGAAAGGACTATCATCTCGTTACTGCTTTCTTTGTAATAAAGATTTCAAATTTAAAAATACAATTATGAACAGAGAAAAAAAGATGTAATTTGATAATATATATGTTAAATGAACATATATACTTTATGCACTACTAATGCATTTATAAACAGGATTGTAATAAATATATTATAATAAGACTTTATTGAATGGCTCACCCTGTTTTGTGCAAATATGATGACAATTGAATAATTATAAATTAATTAATAATATAAGTATCAGTTCAATCTATGAATTTTTAATTAATAATTATTAATGTTTTTAAATTAAATGTATGAAGAAAGGAAAGGCTCCGGGTAATGATGGAATTATAATTGATATATTAAAAGAAGCAGGTGAAGAAATAGATTTTTTTTAGCAAAGTTATATACCAAGTGTCTAAATGATAAAGATGTATCAGATGATTGGAAGAATGCAGTATTAATATTAATATTTAAAAAAGATGATAAAGAAGATATTAGAAATTACAGACCTATCAGCCTTCTATTTTATACAAAATTTTTAACAAGATAATTACGACTCATCTACAGAGAATATTATATTTCCACCAACCAAGAGAATAAGCTGGATTTAAAAGTGGTTTTAGTACAGTAGATCATATCCAGGTATTGAGAGAAGTTATAGAAAGGACAAATGAATATGATTTGCCATTATGCTTTGGATTTGTATATTATGAAAAGGCATTTGATTCTATAAACATTTCTTCAGTGATTAAAGCATTGGATCATCAAGTTATAGATCCAGAATATTATCATATTTTAAAGAATCTTTATAAAAATGCAACAGCAACAATTAGATTACATAATGATACTAGGAGAGTCAACATTGAAAAGGGTGTAAGACAGGGTGATTCCATATCTCCAAAACTTTTTTCAGCAAAGCTGCAAGAAGTATTTTGTGTATTAAAATGGGAAGCAAAAGGAGTGAAAGTAAATGGAGATTATTTAAGTCATTTAGATTTTGAAGATGTTGTAGTTGTTTTTGAAAATAATGCTTTAGAGATTCATAAAGTGTTGCAGGAGTTTTCAGATGAAAGTAGGAAAGTATGACTAAAGATAAATGTTAAAAAGTCTAAAGTAATGTTTAATGGATTTATTCAAAATATGAAAATAAAGATTTATTATGATGAGTTAGAAGAAGTTAAGAATTACAAATACCTTGATCAGATTATTAATATAAATAAAAACATAAAGGATAAAATTAATCATAGAATTAAACTTGGTTGGAGTGCTTTTGGTGGAAATAACTTGAAACTAAAAGGAAATATGCCTATGTGTTTGAAAAGAAAGGTTTTTAATAAATGTGTTTTATTAGTTTTTACTTATGGATCTGAGACTTGGCTACTTAATAGAAGAGTAATACAGAGACTTCAGACCTCTCAAAGAAGGATGGAAAGATGTATGCTGGGAATAACAAGAAGAGATTGCAAATGCATTGTATGGGTAAGAGAACAAACAGGTGTTACTCAACTCATTGATAAAATTAAAAGACTGAAATGGAGTTGGGCTGGATATATTGCTAAAAGAGATGATAATAGATGGATAATTGAATTCTTAAACTAAATTCCAAGAGATTGTAATAGACCTAGAAATAGACCACATGTGAGATGGATGGCTGAAATAAGAAAGTGTGCAGGGATGCTGTAGAGAAGAGAAGCTAAAGATCAGAGAAGATGGAATGAACTTGTAAAGACCTTCATCATGCAGTGGATTGATAATGGTTAATGATGATGATGATGATGAATGTTTTTATTTGGTTAATCTATTAAAATTAACATTTTTTGTTAATGTTGTCAAGGGGAAACTTATGACTACCAAAAGCTTAAAGAGTATCCGGATTCATTCTATTTTGTACTCTTTTCAATGGGGTCAGTTCATTGCTTAGGAGTGTTTTTCAAGACATACTAACCTTATTGTTAGCATTAAATCTCAAAATATAAAGCATACCAAAACAATATGCTTATAGTCGGAGATAATTAAGTATTCTGTGAATTCTTTGGTCTTTTATGACTATGCACAAGCAAATTTGTATACAGATGCTTTTTTTGTGATTAAAAATAGTGAAGGATTTAATTCCATTGACACTATGATAAATGAATATTGAATTACATGAAAAATTATGCACATTTGTATGGGACTTGTTATGTTATTATTTAGGATGTGTTTTCTCCATGATTAAATAATTTATTATTTCAGAATTATTAAATTAAAATGTTTGCAAGTGAGCAACAAACAAAGAGAAAGTGTCATATATTTTGCTAAGTATAACACTATTATTATTAGTAATTGATTTAGTTTTTTAAGTAGTTTGAAAAGATTTCAGTGCTACAATAATAGTTCAGTATTTGAATTTGAGATATTTAAAAAAATTATTGGTAAGAAATGGAAGGATATATATGACCAATACAATATATTCAACAGATTATCCATGAATATGATGCAAAAGCATTGAAAGTATACTTAGTATAGTAAATCTTGCATAATTTTTAATAGTTAACTCTGATTTAGTATTTTTACATAAAGGCTACTAATTATATATGATCACTGTAATAGACATGGATTAATAAATGATTTTACAATAATTGTCTTCAATTATCTAAGTTTAACCAAGCAGTTGTTGGAATTAATGATAACATTTTCCCAATTAATTGATAACTTTTGCTACATCAAAATTTTTGGCTTATAAATTGTATTGTCAAAGTTTCATATGCCATAATTTAAGGAAATTTTGATGGATAATAACTATTACCATTTTTTTTAAATACTTTAGTGATATAATATTTTATATATATATATATATACACACACACAGAGAGAGAGAGACTGCTAATAGCTCTAAACAAGCTTATTTATTTTATTTTTTAAAACCTTAGTACATACATCTTGAGTGCTTAATTTTAGCAAGAGAGACCTCTACAAATCATAATGCAAGATTCAACTTTATAAAGATAAGAGAACCCCTCTTATCTCTAACCTATTTTTCTTAATTATATAGGCAAATCTAAAGCATATTGATTTGGATGCATGAAGCTAATAAATACTTCACTGATTAAGTCCATTATTTCTATTAAACATTAACATTCTTAAAATCTTTCGATTTACAACTAGTCAATATTCAGATATTAAATTTAAAAATATTTTGAATCAACAGCTTCATGCTCCCAAAACAAAATGCTTTAGATTTGTCTATATAATTAAAAAAATAGGTTAGAGATAAGAGGGGTCTCTCTTATCTTTATAAAGTCGATCTTGTGTTATGGTTTGTAGAGGTCTCTCTTGCTAAAATTAAGCACTCAAGGCACATGTACTAAGGTTTTAACCTTATATAAGTATTATGTGCTGACATCGCGCTTAATAAAAATTAATATTTGCATAAAAAATAAAATAAATAAGCTTGTTTAGAGCTATTAGCAGGCTATATATGTATATTACATATTGGTAATGCAAGCTATTAGGTCATGTGACATGTGACTGATTTTTATTGATATATATATATATATTATTCTACATGAATAAAGCATGATAAACAGAGCACAAAAACATTAATTATAAACAACAATTAGCCAAGTGCTTTCGGTACTGTATACCAGAATCATGGTGACATACTGGAACTAAACCGTTAATATTCCAGTGCATGCTCAGTGAAACACTAGTGTTATGCTGATTAATAATGTTTTTAGACTTTGCAATAAACCAAGCCTCTTTCAACTTCCTTTTCCGATCATTTGACTCATTGCACACAGTAGTAATATTTTGAGAATAAAACTCGTGACCACAATTACTTTCATGATTTGAAAAAAAAAAAACAGAATTAACCTGCAAATCACTTTTAGATTTTTTGTACTGATAAATATGCTGTTGCAAATGCGTTAAAACATTGGCTTTCATTTCCCCAAATAAATAGCATTACAATCAATTTTTTATGCAAATAATGGAATAAACAACTTCATACTTATTCATTTCTGCCACATTATTTTTTGAATTGTTTATTAATCTATTCAAACACAAAGGGGAATGGAATCCTACATTAGAATCTTCACTGACAATATTTTTTAATTTCTTACTTATAGGTGGCACATAAGCTTGTATTACAAATGTTATATATAGAGCTTGCAAAAAGCTCTTAACAAGCTTTGCAGAATATCCCCAAAACGCTTATTTGTGATATATATATAAAGTGGCATTTCACTGTCATTTGAGTTGCATTTGATATAACTATAGAATTTTTTTTCCGAATGGGCTGTCTATTTTGTGGATTATACTTTTAATGATGCTAAATATTAAAGATAAAGAATAAAAGATATAATAAAAGTCTTACTATTAATTTAAAAAGGTTTTCCCAACTCACATTTTGATTTAAATATTCTACACTCTTAATGGAAATAGTTTTTTTTTTTTTTTGGAAGTTTTATATCATCATTATTTATTTGCTTTATATACATTCATTTGTTAACATTTATTTATTTTTGTTTTTTTTTTATTGAACATATATAAGATACAAATGATACCATAACATAATGAAATTTTATACATTGCAGTAAAAATGCACTGACCCTTAAATTCAGCTTATACCAATCTTTGTTACCAAAAATAAGTTTCTATTAATGAAGGCATTTTAAATAACAGTTGAATAAATCTAAAGTTTTAGAGCTTGTTACATACAATTCATTTTTTTTAAAAATCAAAACAACATTTTCAGACTGAATATTACATTAAAGTTCATTGGTATTTTTATCAAATACCTATATTCAAACAGTCTATTGATTCAGTGTAACTATTTATGCTATAGTTTTAAATTAGTGTTAAGTCAATGCAAAATTGGGTGCTATTTTTTAAAGAGATATTTCTAATTTAAAAAATATATTTGAAACTACTTACTATGTTATGTTCATGATCAGTTCGTCTGTGTCCAGGAAATCAACAATATACTTTTTGAGATAGTAATTTTTAATTTATTGTTAATGCAAAATTTTATTTGCATAAAGCAAGATCTCATGGTGAATTATTTAACATATTTTCTTGTCAACTCATTTAGTCAAGTTGTAAATGTGCTTAAAACTTTTTCCAAGAAACTGTGTATGAACAATATATTTAGCCTTCTAATAATCACTGCTAAAGGTGTATGTCCCTAATTTAAAAAAAAAGTTCAAAAATCATTAAAAATCATCTAGAAATTAAAAGATAAATAGAGAAGAGTGTTTTCTACCATATTATTTCTCTTAAGAATTATTGGAGAGATCTTTACAGTGAAAGATTATGTAAAGCTGTAGTTATCTATCTATCTATCTATCTATCTATCTATCTATCTATCTATCTATCTATCTATCTATCTATCTATCTATCTATCTATCTATCTATCTATCTATCTATCTATCTATCTATCTATCTATCTATCTATCTATCTATCTGTCTGTCTGTCTGTCTGTCTGTCTCTCTCTATCTCTCTATCTATCTATCTATCTATCTATCTATCTATCTATCTATCTATCTATCTATCTATCTATCCATCTATCCATTTATTTATCTATCTATCCATCTATTTATTTACATTCAAAATTACTCCAAATTCACAACTCAGCCAGACTAGCCATAAATAGAAAAAAACTCATAAACTCTAAAACATAACTAATGGTTTTACTGCTACAAGCAGATATTTCAGGTGTAAAGAACACAATCAATGATTTCACTGTTACGAGCAGACTTCTCAAGTGTAAAGAACACTTTATACTTGAGAATGCATTGAAACCATTGATTATGTTTTGGAGGGTTTTTTGGAGGAGGGGGTAGTCCAGTTGAGTTGTGAATTTGGGTTACTTTTGACTATTTATTGAGTAGTTTAGTTTTATGCTTTTAATGTATATGTAATGGTTTTTGAAAATTGATCCCTTCTATTTACATTGCACACACACACGCACGATATATATATAACAAATAAATAATACTGTTATATCTTCAAGAATTGCTAAGCCATGCTTTCAACAATTGTGATATGGTGAAATTGAAAGGCGAGAGATAAAAATAAATGTCAAAATGTCTATATATAGACTTTACCGTATTTGAAAGTGGGGTGTTGAAAGATATTAAGCCATTAACATGGACCTTGAAATTTAAGGGTGGATGCCTTTATCTCATCTGAAGAGTGAAGGTTGTTTGAGCAGAGCATGCATAATGAAACAGGATGGTATAGGTATTTCTATTATGCAAATCGTCTGCAATATGGTAAAGATGAGATTAGGAGTAGATTAATAAAATCAAACAGTTTGAAAAAACAATATATCTGTATTTAATGATTGTTCATCCTCCAATAAAGTACTAAAATTGGATATTAACCAGTCCCTGATTTATAAGAAAATAGAATGATTAAACATATTGAGCTGTCAACAAAGATATGAATATTCAAGTGTTTGCTACATCTAACTAATCGGAAGAGTGAATGCTTAGATGATGTCGGGAGTGGTCTGCCATTCTGCGCTAGTGAGTTGTAGTGATATGGTGTATCTGAGATAAACAATGCACTGATAATATATATATAATTGACTTTTTAATACATAATCTTTTAGTTCTTATAATTAGAAAACTTAAACTTTTTGTATTTGAGATTTATCATTAAACATGAAATTTTAAAAAAGACAAAACTATTCAATCCTTTTTTTGTAACATTGATCAATGCCTTTATTAAAAATAATCATAATATTGTATCAAATTAGGATGAGATGTTTGCTAATGTTTTGTTTTAAAACGTATTTATAAATTCTTCATTCGTTTCTTCATTCATTTCTTTCCCCAGTGACATTTCATTAGCTGTCTTCATGATAAATGTACAAACAATTTCATTTCAATATAATGAAATCCTTCATTCACCATATTAGTCCAATGTGGCAAGACTTTTAATAACTGACTCAATAAAAATAGACATTTGTCATCATTTTTTTTTTGTAATTTAGAAATCAGCCTCAAAACTTGTTCTGAAATATATAACGAAAATGATTGCTTCATTATGATAAGATGACAAGCATTTAGAAAGACATGAACAAATGTACAATATTATTAAAAACTTTAAAACTTTAATATATGTTATACATGCAGTCACATAGAAATGAAATTCATATACATATATTTAAACTTGAATCATTAATTGTTAATCTTCTCATATATATATATTGTACTGGTCACTTTTTCACTTCTTTTGATCACCGAGGACACCATCAGATCACTAACAACATAGAAAATTTAATTTACAGTGATCAAGAGTTGATGATGATAAATGCCACCAACTAGACCCAGGGAGAGAAAGTGATCTTTAACATTGTTCAGACAATTGAGAAAATAACACCAAGACAAACATTAGCCAAATTAATATTTAAATAATTTTAAAGTTTATTAAATTCAAGCAAAAAATAAAACTCAGGCAAATAAAATATGAAAGATTATTCTAAATTTCTCTAGTGTATTCATTTGAGAATGTATGTGAGTATTGAAGCATTAGATGCCCTGGCAGATATGTTCATTTTCTCACCTATAATTTAAAAAGAGGGATTTGTAATATTTTTCTGTTTGTAGTTTATGAAAACTAACTAATAATTTCCCTATTTGGAGATTTCAAAAATAAAGCAGTCTTGTAGGGAACACAATGAAACAGTATGGGTGAGCTTTCATTGACCAGAATAAGGCATTGGAACCAAGAATGTCATGTCCACAGAACAGCTCCCTATTTAACCATGTTCAGGGTCATCAAAGTTGGCCCAATACAAGACAAGAAAAACATAAAAAAAATTATGATCTTACATAGGAAAAAAATCTCTAATGTAGGAAAAACAGAACAACAGACTCGATAAACCACCAGCCAAAAGATTTACAGTCTGCAGCAAAATACAAACATAGCTTAACTAAATCAATTATAATAAAAAGGGACAGGTGAGTTAAAAGAAAATTACTAATATCTGTCCAAGTGTTTAACACAGGTTAGTCATATAAAAAATTTAAAAAAAACACTAAGCATATAAAAATAGAAACTTGTAATACACTCCTGGATAAATAAATTTAAAACAAATATGGAATCTTAAAAATAAGTTTCCAGCAAACACTATAAATAAAATACATAACAAAAGCTTAAAATATTTAAATTGAATAGGCAAAAGATATTATAAAGATAGTTTTTTTTTACGACTAAACTGAGACATTAACAAAAGATTTAACTAGAAATTTAAGACCTGGCATAATATGAAAACATTTTACCTTGAGGTATAAGTTTAAGTCTGACTTATGTCTTTCAGCATTACATACAGTTTAGTTCTCTTTCAAGTTCTTACATAGATTTTGGCTTTCATTTATATGTTCAGGAGTCTGGAAGCAATCTTGGTGTCAATTCTGGATCAGGTTTTTATGACATGATCTTGGTGGCATGGATTGAAGTTCCAGAGTTCATCTTAGGAGGATATGGAGAATATTTCAATATAGTGTATATTTTTGGTACTCTGTGTGAATAATTGCTATTTAGTGGAAAGTAGTTCATAATGTGATATTAATGAAACATCAGTCAAGACAGCATGGCAATATGAATAATTATCATCAGCAGCATAACAAGATTTAGCAGCTAAATTGGTCAGCAGAAAAGTACTTATAACAAGCCACATCAGAAAATTTATCAGAGAATAAAAATCAGTCCAAAATCCATGGTTATTTATTTGAGGCGTTATCTCCTGTATCATTTTTAATTAGCAATTTTTGACCAGGACAAATCTCTATCTCAATCTTAATCAAAAAATCTGATCAGGGCTTTTATCTTATTCGTAATTAATTCAAAGAAATAAAAGCAAAATCAAGTCTCAGATTTTTTCTTTGAAAAAAAAAATAACAATACAATTTTTAAAAAAAACTTCTGAAAGTTAAAATGCTTTGTTCAAGAAGGATTAAAACTTTTTCTTTTTAAACTCAAATGTTTTTACAATTTGATTTGGAAAAAAATAAGTATCAAAAGAAACTTATTTTTAAATTAAAAAGTAAAATCTATTGAAAACAAAATTAAAATCACAGAATTTTAAAATATAGCTGTGTATGTGTGCTATAACATATAAAACTTTCATATAGTTTTCTTTTAAAACTTTATTAAAACAAAAGTTAGTTTTAATTTTGTGATGGAACTCTTAAAGCAGATAAAGCATTAGGTTCAATATATATATGAAAACAAGTCATATCATATGACCTATATAGCTTGCATTATCAATATGTAACAAACAAGATGATGCTAATAGCTTTAAACAAGCTTTTTTTATAATAAATGCAACAAGAGAGAGCATTTGAAATCTTTATCTTGGATTTCCCCATCCCCAGACCAAACTGTTTGAGCTATGGTTCTTTTTAATGAAGAGCTGGGACATTAGATTCAGAATGATAACTCAGGCTAAGCATTTATATAATACTTAGCTATTAAGAAGAAGATCCTAGCTCCTCACTGAAGAGAGTCATAGCTCAAAACTTGTCTGGGGATGGGGAGATAAATATTTCAAAGGCTTTATCTTGTTGCATTTATCATAAAAAATAAGCTTGTTTAGAGCTATTAGCATGCTCTTTATATATATATATATATATATATATATATATATATATATTGTTACAATAGAAATAAGAGATGCAAATAAAAAAACTTTAGTATGCTTCATAAATTGAGATACCATTTATAATAATATAAATCTAGCATAAACTTTGAGGACATTTTTTCTTATGTGTCATAGCATCAGCCAGGAAGCGAACCCACTAACCCAGGACAACTTCTTGTAAAGCAGCCATTGCTGACCTCTTGACCACCAATGCTTGACAACTTTGAGGACATTTTGTAACAAAAAACACTGAGATAGGATAGGAAATAAAAACTTTACTATAACCTGCCAATTTAAGATAGCAATTACAACAAGCTAAAGTGTAACCCGATAGTCGATCGACAATGATAAATGAATAAAATAAAAATAATGTTAAAGAAAATGAAAATAAAGACAATAGTAATGGAGTAATAATGTCTTATAAATAGTAATATGTCTTTATTGAAAAAACAAATTATAATTGTATAAAATAATTAATAGTGTTTAAATGCTTTGTTATCTTATTGATTTATGTGCATTAATCTAGTCTTAATAAAATATATAAATTATTTTCTTTTAAAACTTTATAAACTTACTATGTTAAATTATAATGAAATAAAATGTCTATAATACAAAACTAATAAAATATAATACATAAGATCAGTACATTGAACATACTTTGTTTCTTGCACCAACTTATAATAATATAAAATGAAAGTCTATACCTAAAAAAAACCTTACAATTTACAACATCCAATCTTAATAACATGAAATAAATGAAAGATTCTTATTTGACACTTTTACAAATATGATTAACAAATCATAATAAATTATATTTCAAACTAATAATGCCAAGTTATTACACTGTGAATTATAATTATTGTAATATACATAACATTATTAATAATCTATTATAAGCAAATGGTAATATTAAAAGCTTAACATTTAAATTAAATCTATAATATACACAGATTAGCTTTAAATTTAAACAAAGTAAATCATTCTATTTAATAGAATCAAAATACCAATTTCAAAGTATGCATTACCAATTTTATAATATCATAAGATTTTCATTTGGCTAACCTCATGATCTATAAGTAAAGTGTATGGTGTTCATATATGGTTCATAATGATTAATCTCTCAATATTTAAAATGTTAAATTAATACACACAGAAACATTGGAAATGCTCTTCACTTGATAAGATAAAGCTCTATAGACTAAATGGCCAAATATGGTCTTAATCATTGTCCACATGCTCATAAATTAAACAAACTTATATGTGTTTGAATTGACTAACACCATAATATATGTGATATACATGATCAAATTAATTTAAATGGGCCACTACTATGATTTTTGGAATGGGAAGCTATATGTCTTCAATTTCTGGTGATAACTAATGTCTTAATGTAATTGATATGAAATTAAATGTTTTTTGTTCATATATACAAGTGTAACCTCTGATTTTGTTGACTGGTATCCTTTGAGATTGATATGTAAATGTCCTTCTTTTTGTAAATGATTCTTATGGTTTGTGAATAAAATTTCCTTTTGAAAGATATTAAATTACTATAACACATGTCAATAAATAATAGTTTAAAAATATGTAAGCATCCAATTATAATCATCTTTATTTATAATTAATATATTTATGCTTTATAAACTATCTAGCCCAGACATAAGTTTTTTATTCAAAGATAACTATTGTCTATGACTGATTAAATAAGTATGATGATCTTCTAATTAATTACTAAATATCAAACAATACTAAATTAATTAATTTATTACTATATAAAATGTATACCTGGTTAAAATAATTATTGGATTTACTATAAAGAAAATAATACATAACAATGCATACACTTAAACCAATCCAATCGTTTAATTCTTGGACTATTTTATGATTCTTTTTTTATAAATTATATGGTGTAAGTCAATACACGATCACTATTTATCAAAATTTTATTAGCCAGTAGATTTGCATTCTTAATTAAATTACAACTAAAGCAAGTTTATTTGTTTAGATAAATTAAAAATTTATTAACAATAATTACAAAAAATAATAAATAGACAATAAATGTTTGTAACATATACTATAATTAAATATAATGAAGTATATTTTCTGCATAAATTAATATTAATAAAATGGGTGTTTAGATATCAACAATTCACCGATCTAATGTTTAATATATGATATATAAAATTTATGTTAAATAAAAATGTTGCTACACACATACATTATTTAAAATACAAGGAAGTTAATGACACTAGTAATAATCTTCATAATAAGGTACTTGATTAAAATAAAATGTAATAATCATTTAATTTCAAAAATTTGTTCACCTTATTTTTAAAATAAATATCAATGAATAATTGTTTCTTTCAGATTTTCAATACATGTATATCCAAAAATAATTTGCAGTTAACAAATAAATGTAAATTTCAAAATCAAAGTTTTAACTATTAAATTTTAGGATATAATTGTAAATTTAAACGAAATTTAGCCCTTTATTTAACATCTATAAAACAAACTATCAACTAATCTAAGATATAGTAATAAATTATATTTATAAATATTATACAGATAAATACACAAATAAAACACATATTAACATGCAACCAGATCACTATCTTTCTGTATACCACTTCAAAGTAACTCAATAATGCAAATGTCTATTCTGCGAGCTGTAATTTAATGATATTTATTAATCCAAACAAAGTAAAAGTGCCATAAACAGTTATCCAACATAATGCATATTTATTAAATTCCAATATGCTCAAAGTATTGCATTTTTATGCTTTGTTTAGAAAATATTTAATATCATAATTGCATCATGAATAAAGAGATGCAGGATGCCATTTATGATAATACAACATAAAAATAAACTGGTTTAAATCCTATATCAAAGTACTCCATCAATATAAATTATATTTGTGCATGGAAACCATTCGTATATAGAGCAGTATGTTGTTAGCTTCTATATTTCATTATTAAAATGTTTTGATCACATGCAATAATCATTTTCAGTAGGGAAATGTCAAGCTGAATTTGAATGCTATAAATTACTTTCTCCTTCTTTTAACGAGTTTTTAATAATCCCATTCAGTTTCCTGGACAAATATAATTCTTTCTAGTTATCAAGCAAATACTTTCAAAATAAATAAATAAAATCATATTAATAAAAAAAAATATTTCTATGAACGTCTTATGGTCAGAGAGTAAATTTGGATCATTTAATCTCATTAAAACCTCTTACTGACATTATCCAAACAAAGGTAACAAACACTCTTTATTCACTCTAATTCAAAAATCACTCTATAGTCCACACTTAAAAATTATTTTACAATAATAATAATAATAATAAATATATATATATTACAATTATTACACAAAATAAATAATATTCACACTTTAAAACACAAATAATATTCTTTAAACTCAACACAAACTACAACAATCTACACAACATTTTTATAATATTGCATTAGAAATATATTTTAAATATATATCATTCCAATAAAATGTTATATTTATATAATCATAAGAATAAACACATCAAAGACATTACAAATTCATGTTTATTGTTTATAATCTTCTAATTATGAGTGCAATAAATAAAATATGTGGAATAAAGAAACAATAATAATTTTATCAAAGTTATAAACTTTATTATTTACATATGCATTTTAAATGAATAAAATTAATCTATAATTTTATGTTTCAATAACAATGATGCATTTCTTGCTTTTATATTTCATTGTTGTAACAACCTTTTTCAATGCTAATACATTATCTATTAAAACTAACTAAAAATAATAATAATAAATATGCTTAATATCCTTCCACATATTAACACCAAATTTTGATTAGTATGATATATATAATCAACAGTGCCATTATGTGCTGAAAGTTAAAACTGGCAAAACTCTCTATATGTATTGCCAATCTGTGCAAACCAGAGTAATCAATGGATGCCAGAAGGCTTGTGCATAAAATCCCCATCTAGTGCCTACTCATCCAATATAATGATCATGTGATATGTGCTGAAAGCTCACTTATTTTCTAGTACCTATGACCTGGTTATTAATCACGATTTATAAACTTAAAAATTGTCAGCTTTTTTTTTACAATGAGCTAGGCCAAAAAAAATTCAGTTACTCACCTAATATAATTATTATTAGCAAAAGAAAAAAATAAGCTTAAAAAGCAATCATGTTTGACCTTATATCAAATCTGATGAGTAATAACTTGTTCATTCCTATTTCTGTGAGAGATTACTGGTATATTAGTGATTAAATTTAAACTTTGTATACAATTAAATGTTACAGTAATGTTTAAATAAGAATTCTATTGCAATGCTTGAACAGTGTCAACTAATTTTCAGGCTGTTGATCATATTAGATAGAAACATGTTCAACAAAGATTGGTTGATTTGAAATATCATTAATTTCTGTAGTTTCGCAAGTTAAGTCATAGTTATTTAATGCTTATTGCATGTTTATGTGGTATTTATATTTCATATTTAAATGTTATTCAAAAGCATGGGTATATACAAAATGAGTTTAATTAATTTAATACAAAAAAAGCTTAAGTTAAATTACCATTATAATAACATTCAAACATTAATTATATTTAAATAAAAATGGCATTGTTATGCTATAATGAGGTGTAACTATTTTCCAGGTTAAAGGTAACATCACTTATGACAAAAATAGATGCCCAGCAGAGATTGGTTACTTTTCATTAGTAATTGCTACTTTAAAAAGTTGTAGAAATTTTGGAAGATAGTGCAAGTTAAATAAACATTATTCAATCTTGATAATATTTATGCAGTATAACTACAATATTTCCATGTATTTTTTAGATAAATTTTGATAGTGATGTAACCCGGCAATTTATTAAATAAAAGTGGCATAAATAATTTAGGACAATAATCTAAAATTGACTTTATTTTTAATTTAAAGATGAGTTCGAATACGATTTTTGGTCTGCGTTGCCAGTTTTTATTTGATTGTTTATCTAATTACAAAATTAATTAAAATATCAATATTTACATATAAAATTTTTTGAAAATCTACATTATGTATATTACATCATTATAGCCTTTATGTCTCAACAAACCAATAAAATATTACCAACTTAGTGTTAAGACAATTTTACAATTAGATGCCAAATTTAGTAACTTTTATAGCAAATATTAAAAAGTAATAAAACAGCTGGTTATTTGATTGTTTTTCAACTTTTTCTCCTTAAACAAACAAATAAATCATTCACTCTTAAACAGTCCTTTCCTAATATGTCTACTTAACAGTGATTTTTTCAATTCTATTATTTAGTTATTTTATTAATTCCTACTTCAAATTTTATAAATAAATAACTCATCTATTATACAAAGCAGAAAAAGTATAGTTGACTCTAGACATATGTGATGGGCAACATCTAAATCATCACAACATATATATAATACGTTGAGTGCTTCAAAATAGATAATTTTCGAGATTAAAATTTCTATCTTTGTACAATAAATATTTTAAAATACTCTCTAAGCCAGCATAAAATATTAATTACAACTGCTCTTTTTTGGTAATTATTGTTTTATGCTGGGTTAGAGAGTATTTCAAAATATTTATTGTGCAGTTGTACGAGTCTTAATCTTGAAAATTGTATATATATATATCATTAAAAAACAGCCAACATTTATACAATCCCAATATCAATAGCAAACAACAATTTCAAACTGTTATCAATGCAATCTTCTTTTAAAAATAAAAATGTCAAGCATTGGTAGTCAAGAGGTCAGTGACAACTGCTTTACAAGCAAGTAGCGGGTTCGCTTCCAGGCTGATGCTATTACACATGAGAAAAAAATAAAGATGTAAATATTAGGATTGTCTAAGTGTTGAGAGGTTTCTAATGTTTACTTACAAACCAATTTAGCCTTGAGCATTATTACATTTCACAGATATGTGTTGCCACAAATGTAAAAAAAATACATTACTCCATTCCTTATGCTTGAATAAATGAAATAATGTCAGCAATTTCTTGTCAAAGCAACTGTACCATTAAGAATATTGCTTTTATTTAAAGTATATTTTAAATTTTCTATGTACTGCCTAATTGTATCACTTTCAAGCCTACAACTAAAGGAGAGCGCAGCTCAGTATTTGCTGATCATCAGCAGGAGCAAAGCCATAGATTTGAGCCATCTAAAGCCGACATCGTATGCACAGAGAGGAACGATGTCAAGAGAAAGATCAAAGAGGCATGTTACATCACCAGTGATGCCACATCAATCAACAGAAAAGACACATGCTTCATGGTCTCGAAAAGGTGGATGTTGTAATTTGCATGCATTTGCATAGAATCAACAGTCTGTAAAAAAGGACTATGATTATGGAGCCGTAAAGGCCCCGAAAGCACTAAGTCCATAAAATAGAAGCTTACTAATAATAATCTTATAGTTTCACCTCAGTTATTAATTTTAGCTTTTCAGTAATAATAATTTATTATTTCTAATGTATACAGTGATGTGTAACCATACAATTGAGGTTTACATTGTTGTTCTAACTATTTTGTTATTTCCATTTGGGTTCTGATGAGACTATGTTGTGCAATATGGTGCGAACATTAGATCTTTCACATATTTGTTATCTGATTGTTAGTCCCCCCCCCTTTTGCCTTGTTGTTAGTTTGGCATATTGTATAATGTCCAAGTGTCCGCAAATGTTTTTGACAATGCCAGGAGTTGGTCTCACTTCTGGATTTTAATCATTGTTTTGAAAAAAAGCTGTTTTATAGTAGGTTGTGAGTGTTCCATGATTAGTTTACATGTAACCCATATGGCATAGTTCAAAAATATTGAGAGATATATTATTGGATAGGTTTTAGTATTGATACTATCTTTCAGAGATTAGATCAGTTGGAAATATATCTTGGTGTTGGAGAGTATGATTTCTTGGATCATTCTGAATCCCATACATTGTAAGAAAAGGTGTTCCAATGTCTCATCGCCATTCACACAAATGCTGTAAGTAGGGTCTATGTTGGGTCCACATTTGTAAAAGAGGAAGTGGTTAGTAGGTAGTCCATTAATGTTGTATTTAATGAGGAAGTCTAGGTATTTGGCCTCTAGACTCCATCTTTTAAAGTTGGATATCAGTTTCTGATTATTTTAATAAAATGTGTTGATTATAGGATGTAAGATTGGATGGAGGATTGTGTATGCTTGCCATAATGATATTTTAGAATTGAATGTGGAGTCATTTATTGGGCAGTGCTGTTTGATAAGACTTGTGTTTCTTGTGATCCATGTTTGTCTGTCTGGTGGGGGTCGGTCAGTGGGTGTTACCTTTTGAAGGAAAGCTTTTTGGAGAATTGTGTTAAAACCATATGATGCTACCAAGTTGTGTATGACATTGTGGGTTTTTTGGTAAATCAATGCCTGAATGGAGTGGAGAGCAAGACCATTTAGCTTTCTTGGTCACTGAGTGCCTTTGAGGCTGATCACAACCGTTTTACCTTTCCAGAAAAGCCTTGAGCACAAGCCTTTTATTTTATTTATGAAGCTTTTGTTGCATTTGATAAATGAAAGAAAGTATGCTATTTTTGGCATCACATTCATGTTAATTAGTGCTACCTTGCCAGGGAGGGAAAGGTAGACTTGTGACAAGGAAGTGATGAATTTGTTTGTTGTTTCCAGGATGTTATCCTGAATCTCTTTGGTCATTGCTGTGGTAGATTTGAATATGGAAAGCCCAAGATATCTCTGTGGCTCGTCAGAGAAAAGGGTGTTGATTTTTCTTTCTGAAACAATTTGCCAGGAGGCAGACTTGCTGGGATTGAATTGCAGCCTGTATTTCTCAGTATAGTGGCTTAATATTGTTTGTAGCAAAGGAATATGTTTTCTTGATGGTAGGATGATTATTACATCATCCATGTAGGCAAATGTGTTGAATTCTCTGCTTAAATTGGGTATAAAAAGACCTGGTAGATTTTTTTCCAAAATCCATCAGGAGAGGATTTATATATGTGATGAACCCTGAGGGAGAGCTTGTGTTGGTTTAAATCTGGAGGTGATGTTACCATCCATAGTGATAAAAAATTTCCCTGTTGTATAGTAAATTGCTTATGATCTGGACAGCAGCTGCAGGAACATCATACTCAGCCAAAATATTTAAGAGTATGTCTATATGTACCAAATCAAAGGCTGTAGCAATGTCCAGTCGAATAGCTATCGGCCCTGACTTCCGGTGGATTCTGACATAATCAATGATGGAGATTATGTTGCCCATTGCATGTGCAGTAGAGGATCACTTCTTGGCATATTGGTTGTTAGATATGTGCTTTAAGACATTTGGTTGGATGAGGTCTTTGATCATGAACTCTACAATTTTAATTAGCAGGGGTGTCATGGAAATAGGTCTGATGTTTGAGAGATCCATAACCTGATTTTTTTTTTATAAATGGAACCAGCGCCACTGGGTAAAGGTTAGGTATCACTCTATTACCAGTTGCTAGGTAATCCACCATTTTCTTCATTATGGAAATTGCAAATTGATTGAGGTGTAGGATTAGGAATCTGGGAATCCCATGTAATCCAGGATGTACATCATCTGGAAGGAAATATATTTTCTGTTGGAGTAGGTTTTCTGTGATCCCATGTGGTGCCTGTGAATCAACTTCAGACCAGGATTGTGTGCCATTGAAGATTGTGGTTTGCATTCTTTGCCGGAAGTGTTCTTTTATTGTGTTCATCAAGGTTTTCCCATCTGCAATGATGGAGGTGGGAGTGGTTTTGTTATTTTCCCCTCCAAGTGCCCATCTCAAGTAGCCTTTTGTCCAGTGGTATTGTTGTGATAAATAGCATTTGGCTCTCCTAATGGATAGGTATTCTGCCAGGGATTTTTGTCTTGATCAGTATAGGTTTTTAAGACTATATATATCTTGTATTTTGATAGGTTGACTTTAGAGCATCTGAAGCTGATTCTCTATTTGTAGAAGATCTCTGAAAAGGCCATTAGGGCCTTTGGCTTTCATAGTGTGGTGTTTTAATATTGTGATGATGTAATTTATATACAACAAGTAATCAGCTGTTGATTATTTTAACAGATATATACATACACATATTTACTAAGACAATAAAGCCAATTACTCAAGGTTTTAATAGATTTATAAAAGTAAGTGATAACAACCAGCCCTTAAGCTATAATCAGTCTCAACCTGTACAACCTTTATTGTTAATGGAGGTTGCCTAGACTTCAATTTGAGACTATTGGTAGTTGGGGGGTTGATTGTTAATACACACATATCACATGATCACTATTTCTTATGCTAGCACATTACTGGTATTAAAACAGGCAAAACTCCCCATACAGTAGTGCCACTCAGTGCCAACAAGAGTAATCAATGGATGCCAGAAGGTTTGTGCATAAAATTTCTATCTAGTGCCTACTCATCCAATATCCCCAAAGCTCCTCACTGACGAAGGCCACAAGCCAGAAACTAGTCTGGGGATATTGGATGAGTAGGCCCTAGATCAGGATTTTATGCACCAGCCTTTTCGCATCCATTGATGTTGGCACTGAGTGGCACTACTGTATGGAGAGTTTTGCCTGTTTTAATACACACATATATTGTAAATATGAATTTAATTTAACTTAATGTAATTAAGAGAAAAAGCAGTATTATCAGGTTTTGAACCAATAACACTCTAAATGGTTAACAAAGAATCAAGAAAAAAAGGCACCTGCCTTTTCTAAGAACTATTTATGTATATAATCTTACCTTTGCCAACATTAATTTATTAAGCAGTTAGAATATGGCATTAATAATTTTTAGATTAATAACCAACTAAACATGGACAGAAATAGGAATTAAAGATTAATTTAATAAATATGAAATTAACATAGCATAATATATATATTAAACAAAACAAGTTATAAATTTTGTAACTTGCTCTTAGCTTACATTTTATGATTGCTAGATGGAGCTTTACCAATATCTCCTTACAAGCTTTGTTTACATAAACACTGAGAGAATTAGAATTCAATATTTCTTTTGTTGTCTCCAACCTTTAGACCATGATTTTGAGCTAGTTGGCCCACGTCAGTAAAGAGTAGGAAGATTAGAAACTAGATCTAAATACCAACTCTACAATCAGCATTTATAAAACATTTTTCTATCAGTTTGAAAGCATAAAAATTTTCAGATATGTAAATATCTTCAAATCCAGTCAAACAAACTAGATAGTATATGGATCTGAATTCAGTTCAGTTTTCTCATATAGTAAAAGCCTATGCGATCTATATCATTGCAAAAAAAACTTCAAGGGTACATTTATTGATATAAAATTGTTTATTATTAATTAAATTGACTTCACTCATTTTAAAAAAAGAAAATGGATATGTAGATAATCAAGCATATAGTTTGGATAATATTATTATTCTTTTGTTTTATGTTTTATTTTTGTTACTGCATTCATGATAGTAAATTATAAACAAAATAAATAAATGTGTAATATTTCAAATATATTTGTTCTTTTTATTTGTATGATATTGTACTAAGGAAATATGTATAAAAGTATTTTTCCAATGCAATATATTGAAAATATGGTGTAAATTGTCTAATTTTTGTTGAAATAAAAAATAGTATTGGTATTGTGAAATGTGGCTTTTGTTGCATGTAATAACTCTAAAATATTTACTTTATTTGTTGTATAATATAAATTTTTATTAGACAAATGCTACTGGAAATTGCTTAAAGGGTGAATATAAAAGATTGCCATATTTACACTGACATCAATGAAAAAATAGTCTTGAGTATATTCATGTATATGATGAAATATCACATGATCTATAAATTGTTGCAAATAACTTAAATTGATTGTTATTTTAACTTACTGATCAAAACTACTTCCACCTACTTTAAAACTCTGAAATAAATGTTCAAATAAATATTTTCATATAAATAATTAAACTGCTCTCTAATTTTATTGCAAATTTTTTTTGCAATAAGAATAGTTTATTTTTTCTTATGGTATAAGATTTTACATAGAAAATTATTTTTATTAACTGTGTAAATTAAATATCAAGTCAATTTAAATTAATTTTCCATAAATATCTTGACTAGTTAAACGTTTTCCTTCTAGCTTAAGTTGTTCAATACAATAATATAAAATCTTAAGATTATCATAAGAATTATTGTATTCTTATTGCAAAATGAATATATTAACTACTAATAGAGATAGCAATTCAATTATTTATTAGAAGAGCATTTTATGAGTCATTTAATCTGTTATATATATATATATATTAGACACTGTAATTATTCATCATTACATATTTTGTTTTTAATTATTTATTAGAAGAGCATTTGATGAGTCATTTAATCTGTTATATATATATATATATATTAGACATTGTAATTATTCATCATTATATATTTTGTTTTTAATCATTTATTTGCAGAGTATTAAAATGGGTAGGAATAGTTCTACTCAGTAATCAAAAATATCAGTCAATTTAAATTGGTTTGCTATAAATATCTTTACTAATCTAACATTAATTATTCTGTCTAAATTGTTCAAGATAATACCCTATATACAATCTAAAATTTAATGAGTCACTTTTCTAATTTATATACCAACTAAATTATTCATATTAATAGTGTTTGAATAATAATGTCATATGTTACACACACAGACACAATTATTTCTCTATTTATCTTTCTTTCTATCTATCTATCTATCTATCTATCTATCTATCTATCTATCTATCTATCGATAGATAGATAGATAGATAGATAGATAGATAGATAGATAGATAGATAGATAGATAGATAGATAGATAGATAGATAGATAGATAGATAGATATTACTTTTGCCTTTTTTTTCCGTATTAATTGTAATAAATTAGTAAATGTTCAAACACATATTGATTTAAATCTCTTTATTTTAGTTTAGCACTTTTGATATTTTGAGTATCATATTCATTGCTTTATGAATCAATTTAGCTAAAATTTGATATTATTTTTATTTGTTTATTATTTGTCAGATTGACATAAAATTAAATTTATTGTTTTTATCCAAATAATACTTGAAATATTGGAAGCACTAAATTAGACTAAAGACATTTATACCAATTTAAGCGTTTTCTGCTTAAAGATTTAAGCATTAAAATTTATAATGTAATTTTAAATACAGAGATGTGTTAAGATATGTTAAAGTGATAAAAATAATAAACCTAATTGATGATGATAACACATCACTTTATAATTTAGTTACCTCCACTTCCCTTTGAATATCCAACCAAAACACATGCAAGAATATACAAGATTGAATTATCAAATTGTAGTGATTTGTTATTATATGTTAAAAAACTTTAAAAATACTTTTAATGTGGCTGATGATGTATTTTAAAAAAGTTCAAGGTTTTCCTTCACATAACTAACCTATATCTAACTCGATAGGCAATCTATATGAATTGATGAAGTTGATGGGTGAACATTGTGAGTCTATGCTTTATATTTACTTTATATATAAAGCAATTTCAAAAATGCTAAGTGACAATATCTGTAAAATCATTTTGGATTACAAAATTTATTTAGTTATATAATAATACACTAGGCTTTGAATTTTTTTAGAAGAATATGTTTGTCCAATCCCATATTTTCGGACTTATACTTCTAGGATATAATTAAAGCAGAACTATACTTACATTTTTGAGCCACATTTGAACCAGATTAAATATTTGTATATTGTAAACTTTTATATCAAATAAAATGTTGAGGTTTCTTGTCTGGAAGTCCCTAGATTAGGACCTATTCCTAGTTCAACAAAGATGGAATGCTCAATTTTTTTTATCTAAAGAACCATAAATATGTTTATAATCTTCTTTTACAACAATAGAATGAAGCACATGTTACCATAATCAAAATAGAAAAAATCAGGTAACATAGCTTAACTTGCTATTCTTATCTATATGAGGTTAGAATTAAAATAATTTAATACTAAGAATGACTTTTTTGGAAAGATGGATGGCACCATCAGAGTTTTTGAAGAACATTGGACTCTTGTTTCTAAAAAAAAATCCCACATTAAACTTCTGGATTTTAGCATGATAAATAGTACTGGAACATTCAAGTATACTTTCTGTAATAACTTCTTTTTCACAAATTTCTTAAGATATCAAAAAAAATTATTTCAAACAAAATGTATAAGTAGCTGTTAAATGGTGCACATTTACCACAAGTTCAAGATATCATTTATTATCTGACTTGCTGTTTGAAATCAAGATCTCACTTCTGGATATTCAAACAACAAACTTTATAAATAATTATGCCAAAAGTGAAAATTGTATGAGGTTTCCAACAATTTCTGGATTTGATCTTCCTAAGCATTATTAGAGGATCAATCATAAATTCGATACAACCTATGATTGTTGCTTTCATCTCTTTCATAAATGAAATTTAATAGTCAATGAAGTTTGTAGATGTATTACAAAAGCAAATAATAAATACATAGTTAATGTCTGTCAAATATATGGCTACAATTAAAGAATTGAAGGGCTTACTAAAGATTACATGCGATTATTTTTCCCGATCGGAATCTCTACAGATTCTTTTATGATATTTTCTTAACAGTTAAACTGTCTTCAAAAACAATAAATTATGTTTATAAATTTATATAAATGTAAACAATAGATTGAAAGCAAATATATCTACTTATGCAGATGTGTGTATAATAATTATTGATGAAAACCACCAATAGCTAACTTCATTAACGACCGCTTAGTACACCATTGTTCTAGAGTGCTCAAACTGCCTTCGAGAAGACACCTAACATAAATATATAACTATATACAATTAACAGTAAAAAAGAAAAATAATTTTTATTTGTAATATTTTCGTTTAGAATATTTCGAAAGTTTGATATTTGTATTTATCAATGCAAACATTCAGTCAGATTAATGTTTTATATATTATATAAACAATATCTCATTTTGCTAAAAGCAATATATATTAAAACTGATAGTATTCTATATCAACTTTTTTTGTTAAAAATAAAAGAAAATGTTTGTTCATTTTTCAGTAAAAAAGTATATCATATACAGGAAAAAGTGCAGAAAAATTTATATAAATATCTATTATCCGCAAAAAATGATTATAAAATAAAGAAGGCATCAAAGATCTATAAAGTTCATCATCATCAATTTAAATCATTAATGATTCATTGCAGATGTAGGTGTTTCCAAGTTAAATCCTGGTTCTTTAATAACTAAGTTAGCAAACTATGACATTCCATCAATCCACCTCACATGTGCTCTCTTTTTTGGTCTTTTACAGTATCTTGGGATCCAATTTAAGACTTTAAGAGTTCATATATTACCATTTCTATTAGAAATATGTCCAGTTCCATTTCCAGTCTTAATTTTTTCAATGATATCAGTAGTATCTGTTTGTTATTTCATCGATGCATTTTGTTTTTGATCCCTTTTTGTTATTCCTAATACACATTCTTTCATAATTTAATGAATCATCTGAAGTATCTAAACTGATCTTCTGATAAGTATTTAATTTTTAGAACTCTGAGTAAAAACTGGTAAAACATATTTATTAAAACCTTACTTTTCAAAAATATAGAAATATTTCTCTTTAATATTATTCATTCTACCAAATCTTCCATCCATATTTCATTATATGATTAATTTTATTTATTAATTTTCCATATGTATTATGAATTTGATCAAAGTATTGATAGGCATTAAATTTTTCTAATTCATGATTATCAAACATTATTTTCTTCTGAGAAAATCCATAGAACATTTCTTTAGTTTCTTTAGTATTTATCTTTAGTCCTATTTTCTAATGTTCATTTAAAAACTCTTGTAATACTTTATGAAGCTCTGAAGTATTATTTGCTAAAATAATCACATCATCTGCAAAATCTAGATTATTAAATATTCTTTATATATTTTTATTCCCTTAGCTTTCCATTTCTATGTGCAAAATACTACTTATAAAACTGCAATATTTGATTTTATAAGAATCTTTAGACATCTCACAAATGTTCTTTATGTAGATAATCAAATGATAAATATTGCACATATATACTTGATTTATAATATATAGACTTTCTTTATGAAACATAATTTTACAAAAAGTGGCTATTATGTTTTTGTTTCTACACACAAATAAGAAAGACAAATCACATAGTAATTTATACTTTTTAACCCACATTCTTTCAAAAATGCAAGTTTCTTAAATATTTCCCACAAAATATGTTTTTTTTTATATCTGCAACCTATGAAAACATTCGTATGTACACACACACACACATATATATATATATATATATAATCAAAATTACCCCAAATCTAAAACTCAACCAAACTAGCCAAAAAAATAAAATCTACAACACAACCAATGGTTTCACCACTACAAGCAGACT
This sequence comes from Epiperipatus broadwayi, assembly GCA_028023455.1. Lineage (NCBI taxonomy): Eukaryota > Metazoa > Onychophora > Udeonychophora > Euonychophora > Peripatidae > Epiperipatus > Epiperipatus broadwayi. The sequence goes on from JAQFVV010012413.1 coordinate 10,767,596, forward strand.
TGCCAAGTGTAAATAACTATAAAACAACCCCATATTTATATTAAACATTACCCACAATTCCATTTACTTCCCATCCACCCTTAATATTAAAAGAAATTTTAAATAAGGTAATTGCTTCAGAATCATACTTTTTAATAATAAAGATTTTTTAATTCTTTTCATTTCATTTCTCTCAACAAAGACAACCTTAGATTCCTCAAAATTAATAGTGTGACCTGTATCTTTTTCATGGACTTATAAAGCAGAACTAAGATATTTATTTCTATCCCTACTTTTATGTACCTTTATTTCATTTAAGCTCAAACTACTCTGACCTATATAAACCTTCTTACAAAACAAGAGATAATATAGACTACACCATGAATAATCTTCCTATCAAAAATTTCCTTTGTATTATTTAATAAATTATTCAATGCAATACCCCTTTTCCAGGGAATTTTTTATTTCCAAACAGATTACTATTTTACATACAATTTTATATGAATACAATGTAAATGGCAAAGAAATAAAATCATATTTTTTATTCTTTACATTATTATAAATATTACTAATAAACTTTTAACAAATTTATCAGAGTGGCTTAGCCAACACTCAAATAATCTTTATAAAATTGACCTTTCTGAAATAAAGATATCCCATCAGAATTATTTAATTTCTTATTCCTATAATAATAATTTCTTAAAGCAACTACTTTATGAGATACATTAGATTTTTGTTAAATTAATTTTTTTAGATCTATTGGTGATTAAAAATATAGAGACTAATTTAGTATGTAGTCATTGTGTTAAAAGTAAAGAATTAAGATCTACAATTAAATGTGATACCTATCAGTATGTATCTCATAAAGTAGCTTCTTTAGAAAATATTGTTATAGGAATAAGAAATTAAATAATTCTAATGGGATATCTTTATTTCAGAAATGTCAATTTTATAGAGATTATTTGAGTGTTGGCTACTCTGATAAATTTATTAAAAGTATTTTATTTAATAATAATATTTGTAATAATGTAAAGGATAAAGAAAAATATGATTTTATTTCTTTGAGATTTAAATTTGCTTCTTATAAAATTGTATGTAAAAATAATAATTTGTTTGGAAATAAGAAAATTGCTTGCAAAAATATATTGCATTGATTAATTTATTAAATAATACAAAGGACATTTTTGATAGGAAGACTATTCCTGGTGTAGTCTATATTATCTCTTGATTTTGTAAGAAGGTTTATATAGGTCAGAGTAGTTTGAGTTTACATGAAAGAATAAAGATACATAAGAGTAGAGTTAGAAATAAATATCTTAGTTCTGCTTTGTAGGTCCATGAAAAAAATACATGTCACACTTTTAATTTTGAGGAAGATAAGATTTTTTTTTTGAGAGAAATGAAATAAAAAGAAAAATTTAAAGATCTTTATTATTAAAAATGTATGATTCTGAAGCAATTAATTTATTTAAAAGTTATATTAATATTAACTGCTTTGTTCTCCAGACACCATATTGAATTTTTTAAAAAACTGGCCTGAGACACAGTTTTCATAATAACTTCATTTTTAATTATGCTAGAGAAAAAAATACACTAATAGAAACTAGAAAAATTAAGAAAAATAATAAGTCTAAGACAAAAAGTGATAACCATTTAAAAAATAAGGGGAAAAAAAAATTCAACATCCAAAATAATTATTACTTTATTGTTTGTTCATAATTTCTAATTCATTATTAACTAAGTTTAAATTATATCTTCAGTGATAATTTCTTTGTATTCCTCACAAAATTATCTTTCAAACTATATATAAGATGTCCTATCTAAGATAATTCATAGCTTCAGAATATCCACAAGTATTCGCATAAGAATTCTTTATTTTTATCTTGTATCCCAAAAGTTAGCAAATGTCAAAGGTGTCTTTAAGAAAAAGATTCATCCTAATAAAATTTACAAAACAAATCATTTCCAGAAGATAGATATGCATTTGTCATCATAGAAATTGGCTTTTTGTCTATCTAAAACTAGAAATTGTAGGCTACTGTCTGTATCACTAATAAAATGAATTTCATCTCCTCAATGTGCACAGCAGTGCTGTTTATATTCTTTATGCACACCAGTGATTCTATCTTGTTATATTTATTGTATCACATAGATATAATTTATTTGCATATAATCCATTTGTTAGCTATAGACTTTAAAATAATGTGATGAAACATATTGCAAAACCAGTGACTCTACAGCAGGCAAGATTCAGAATTTGATTATTTGCCTGCATATGCAATTTTTCTGTACATTTGATTGTTAGTTTTGTAAATCATTACTTGTAAACCCAAACACACCATATAAACATAATAATAATAAATTATTTAACTTTTTGAGAATCATTATTTTTATAAAGTAAGTTTATTTTTATAAAATAAATGGATTAGAACTTAGAAAATTACCAGAGATATGAATTCTATATGAGCGTAAATATATAATTTATGTAGACACATACCAACAACAAACTAAAATTAATAAAAATTAAATCACTTTTTCACATAATTAAAAAAAATTAAAATATTATTCAAAAAATTAAAATTTTATACTACGAGCCTGATATTCTGCTTACGTTTAAACTCCATTGAAGGCCTTGTTGTTAATCAGAGTACCTTTATTCTGATAAAAGTGTATTTGAAGGCCTGTACATATTTTTTGTCCTTATTGCTTTGTGAAAATTACAAAACTGATCCAAAAAAATGTGCTGCTCAATAAAAAAATTAATAAAAAATCCAAATTTTATCGGATTTTTTTGTGGTAGACATCATTAGAAAGCTATGTCAGAGATCTATCAAATATCTATATTTTATTGATGTCATGCTTATAGCAGTGAAACCATTGGTTGTGTTGTAGATTTTATTTTTTTGGCTAGTTTGGTTGAATTTTGGATATGGGGTAATTTTGATTATTTATTGACTAGTTTAATTTTATGCTTTTAATGTATATATATAGGTATTTATATAGTATCTCAATAAACTTTCTTTATTTGATTTCAAGGCAAATGTTTTATATGCCATTTTTAGAGTTTATGGAATAATTTTTCTATATTCATTTCAGTTTATTACATTTTTATGCATATTTTAGCTCTTTCCATATTATCTTCTAATTTATTGGCAATTTTTGTCTTCATTTTAAGATTTTTCACATTCTCTACACTATTTTCCAGTTTTTTTGATCTTTTCTTTTTATCAATATCACTTACAAATGCTATATAAATTTGCTTTAATATTAACCTTTGCAAAAATGTATAATCTTCAGCCATCATTAAATCAGCTTGAAAGTCTCCTTTAGTTTTTTGCATTCATTTAGGTTTCAAATGGAGCAACTATATCAATTTTTTATTCATCCACAATATCAATGTCAATATAAGATTTTCATGAATCTTTTATGTCAACATTAAATAATTATCTGATGTCTATCTACATCAACATTAACTTCTTTTAAAATAATTTGATCTATTTTGACTTATTAAGTACTATTCCTCAATAGCTATATCCATTTCTTTTCATCCATAACTTCTTCATTTGTAAAATACAATAATATCATTAATAGATGTAACTATTAATAAAGTGTATTAGAAAACCTTAGATAATGAGCTTTGGAATTTATCTGATTTGCTAACTGTCACATTTACGATAAATTCTCTATTTATATCTAATGCCAAATCAATTTTAGATTTGTTTATCATCTTTTTAATTTTCTATTGTATTATGTTTTTTATTTTAATTATTTTCAAAATTTTCACATTTAGCTTTATCCCTCTAAAACTTATTTCATTCTTTTGTTTTACCATTATTTAATAAAATTGGTTAATGGTCATATCATCATATAAACTTTCTGTTTTCAGTGATATTTGCTCCATTTTAAAATGATTATAATTATTCTAGGTATTAAAAACTTTAAACTTATTAATTATATATATATCTCAATAAATAACCGTATTATATTCCAAAGTAAACGTAACTCAATACATAACCGTATTATATGTATATTATTAATCAATGTATGTATTCCAATTATAATAAAATATATATAATTATTCAAAACAATACAATAATTAATACAGTAAAACAATATTTAAAAAAAACCCCAAATATATACCACAATTTAATAGAAGTACTTTCAACTATCTATGTAGTCGTTATCAACTAGATTCAAATTGTATTAGAAAAAAACCGTAATATTCCAAAGTTCCAAAGTAAATGTAACTCAATAAATAACCATATTATATTCCAAAGTAAACATAACTCAATACATAACCATATTATATGTAAATTATTTTAGACATTGATTAATAATTTACATATAATACAGTTATGTATTGAGTTACGTTTACTTTGGAATATAATACGGTTATTTATTGAGTTACATTTACTTTGGAATATTACTGTTTTTTCCTAATACAATTTGAATCTAGTTGATAACGACTAAATAGATAGTTGAAAGTACTTCTATTAAATTGTGGTATATATTTGTTTTTTTTTAAATATTGTTTTACTGTATTAATTATTGTATTGTTTTGAATAATTATATATATATATATATATTGGAAGCAAGCACCTCATGCATTGTTTTTGAATCCTATATTGACTGCTGGCTTCTTTTTGTATAACCTTTTTACCTATGAGTAGCTATGTTTTCAGCATCTTTGTTCTTTACTGTCAAATAAATTTAATTTATTTTCATGGAAGTCTATATAATAGTCCTTTTCACTTTCTAGTAGAATCATGGAGCCATTTTATATGTAATGAATAATGGGTGTATTAGCATATATGAATTTCCCCTTGGGACACTATATTATATGTAACTTAATAAATTTGGTATATGTAAATAAAGAGCCATTTACTCATAATGGAAATCATACAAATATAATATTTTAGCCAATGGGAGTCAAATTGTGATAGTCATGGTGATAATTATCAAAATTACAAATAATATTGATTTTAATAATCAGTGTATAAACAAAGAAATGAATGAATTAGCTATAAAGCTAGATCAGTGCAAATAAATATCAAATCTATATAAGATATATTCTTGTATTGCATTATATATTTATGACATAATTATTCAGATAATACTTTAAAGCATGGCACCAACATTTCTCTTGGAATTTTATAACAAATATTCACCATAAACTTATGGAAATATTATGCTACCGAACTCTTAATTATGTATTGTTCCCTTCTGCAGATATGTTACTGGACCTAGCTGAGTAAAAGAAAATCAGATACCATAAAAATTCAATTTATTTATGTACATTATTAAAAAATATATAATATAAAGTTTAAGCATAATCAAATATGGTTTTATTTTTTGATCTTTTATTCTCACAAATTTTTTAATACACATTTATTTAGAAAGCAAAAAACATGTTAATAGTTATTCTTGATTCTCTGAAATCACATTGAGTTTCTAGTTACCATTGTATATATGGTTGGAAGCAACCTAAACAGTCAAAATTCCTGAAAGTACCAATACTGTTTTGCATAACAATGATATTCAATGATAATTACTGCAATATTTTCTATTTTTTTATTTTTATAATTGGGAACATTAGGAGGATTATAAAAATCAGGTTGTTCAAATATATGAGCCAACATATTTCTAAACCACTTTCTGGGTTATTTTTAGGAGTGATTGTTTATTAACATAATTATGGCATCAACACTTCAGCCAGACCTCATCTGTGATCATTTGATTTTACCAAAATTCCAGTGCTAGACATTAATAGCAAGCACTCACACACATATATTTACAAAATGTCATATATTTATATATGTATGTGCATATTTTAAAAGCGTTTTTTCAGGTGAAAAACATGAATATGGTTTTCATATTGGTCCATGTGTATGGCTGCTTGTCATTAATTTCCAGCAGTGATGTTTTAGGAGTATCAAATGACTACAGGGAGATCTAGACAACATGTCAATTCTATAACTGTATTAATTAACAATTCCTCCTATAAATAAACCAGAAAACATTTTACAAATATGTGAGCTTATGAAATTGAGTTGTCTGATCTTAAGAATTCTTCTAATGTTTTAAATTTTAAATATAAAAATAAATAGACAAAACAGTAAAGGTATTTTCAAGAGTTTTGCTAAATATGTTGTTTCCAATCATATATAAATGGTAGCCAAAAACTCAATGTGGTTTCAGAATTCAAGAATAACTAATGTTTTAATGTAAATCCAAGATAATTCTTGGGACCAAAAGTATTATGTTTCTTGATTTGGTCAAAGCATTTGATTTAAATTATTTGAACATAATTATGACACTCTTTAAATTTGTTTTTTGACTAAAATTTATTCCTAATTACATAGTTTCTACATGATGGAATAAGTGTTTTAATGCAGGCATACAATTCAAATGTTTAAAATAGAAACTGATATTAAACAAAAATATGTAATTTTCCAATATTGTTTCAATTTATATAACAGTGGTCTTTGGAATTGTTTATGGGTTGATTAATAAATCGGGAATCAAAACTGTAATACAGTATTGCTACTGAAATTCTTAATTTAAATTGTTTAAAAGCAAAATAATCTTCAACTTCTTAGATTATAGATTTATAGTCAAAAGACAGTCTGTATAATGCATGTAATGTCTTGAAAATAATATATAAATACTTTGGTTTAGTAGTTTTGCTACTATTTAAAAACAATTCAAGTTTTTTATTATCAATCAATGATGAAAGAAAAATCTCAGTAACTTTTAGCTTTGATGTTTATTAACTTGATAATGTAAGGTAATTTAAACATATCAATAGTTTTTAAAGTAGAAAGATGAACTGAAATGGTGAGATGCAGCAAGGAATCCAAAATGTGGCTGCTAATTTTAATAAGTTAAAAGATATAATATTCATCAAAGGGTAATAATTACTGCAATTAATTTATATTTATAGAGATTTTACATAATTTAATGTATGGCAATGAGACTTGAACCTCTTTTCAATCAAGTAAACTTTTCAGAAACACAATAATGTCTTGTCTAATTGAAATTGTGTTTTGTCCTCTGCCACATTTTTCCAAATAAAATAATCAATATTGCACTTCTTTGGAATGTTGTTGCAATATTTTTTATTATAACATAAATAAAGCCTGTCTCTTCCATGAAGCCTATGCTCATATATACTATAAACACTCTTTTAATAATTCTTGAATTTCATTTAGTAAAAAACTGTGACTAAAACAGTATTATTATTTTTCTCTTATGAAATGGTTTCTTCTTCTTAGATATAGTTGATTGCATTTTTGATGTAGTTCACCAGAAGCCTAGCTTTTGCTGATAGACTAGATGTGCTGCTCTATTAATACTAAGAAATAAGTATATGGGCATGATTATTTAAATTAGATTTTTACATATTTCATTTGATCAAAAGTAAAACACTGTTGACAATAGACCATTTCTCCTTAACTTTTCTTTATTCCTGTCATCTTATTAACTAGATTAACATTCTGTGGATGGAAGGCATCACAAACATTGCTAAATAAAATTATAAATACAAATGAAAGAGTAAAAAGGATCGTAACTCTTGAATTGTTCATTCATTTTAGGTGATGAATTTAATGAAGATGTGACTCTATATAATTAACTATATAGTATCACTTTCAGCAAGTTAAATAACAATGTAAAACGAATGAACAATACAGAAGCTACCAAAAGAATATTTCACAGTGTATATGAGCATAGTTTTCATGGAAGAATAAGTCCCATTTATGTTATAATAAAGGATATCAAAACAACATTTCACAGAAGTGCATTGATTATGTTATTTGCAAAAATGTGACTGAGAACAAAATACAATGAATTACGATTAGATAAGATGTCAAACTACTTCAGAAAGAAATATTTGCTGTAAAACACGTCAAAAAATAGTATTAATAATATAACAATGAACCAATATAATATTATAAGGATATATTTTTGGTTCATATATTGTTTTTTTTTTTATAGTTTCCGCAAAACTTATCTTCACTATAATATTATTATTACTATTCTTTAATCTTTTTGATTTTTTATCCTCTTCTTCTTGGAGTTGGAATGGCCGTAATGACTGCTACTGATGATGATTAGTAGGAACATTGTTGTGTATTATTTTAACAGGTGAAATAATTATTTATTATTTTTAAATATCAGATTTAAAAAAGAATAGCGATGCATATTCATTTATATAATTCGTTTTGATGACGTCAACTCAAAACTCAAATTTTTAATAGAAAACTTGCATCAAGACTACACAGTAAGAATGTCTTCCATTCACACATGTATAGATTTGCCACTGCTTTATACAAAAATAAATTAATTTGTGATTTTTGTGATATTATATTTTCTACTTAACTTTTAAGCAATGATATAAATATAAAAAGAGAGTGATAGAACTGTATTTTTAAAGCTACATACTAATTACATCAATATTTTCTCTTTTGAAAGCTTCAAACATATTAGTTTTCATTTTTAGTGTGAATAGGTTTTAATGTAATCTCAAATAACATTATATTTTAAGTAACTCATTTCTAATCTTTAAGACTTTGACTAAAAAGACATTCTTACTATTTATTCTTGATGTCAATTTGCTGTTAAGTTTGAGTTTTAAGTTTACGATCATCAAAACCACTTAGTACAAATGCAGATGCGCCACCAATTTCTTTTAAGTCTGATATCTAAAGATATTAGATAATTATTTTATCTATTGAAATACTGAACAGCAATTATGCCATTAAAGTAATATCACTTGGAAACTGCTTTATAGCTTAGCTAAATCACTAACTCTTAAAACTTTTACAAGTATCTTTCAATCAACACGCAAAAAAGTTTGCAGCAAGATAAGTATATATAACTCTTTAGAACAGTATGTGTATATAGATATAGATTAATCAAAAGACCTCGTGATAAAATAGTAGAATACCCACCTATCAGACATACAACCTAGATTTAAGTCTGGAGTATAAAAAACTTATAGCAAAGCAAGTATGTAAATCAAATTTTTACAACAGAGTATATGTCTATGTATGTATTAAATGCATCATTGTTCAAAGTATTATGTCTTTTTTCCATGCATACAGCCTAGTATCAAATACATACTTTCAAAACTTGAAGCTTTTCTTTTTTTTTATATTTTTTTTTGTAAGTAACCAACTAAGATAAATATCTAATACTATTCAGTAAATTACATGTATGTATAGTAACTTTTAATTAGCTGGTAAAACAAAGATAAAAACTAGCCAAATCCTCACTATTCAAACATTGGCAAGTTTAGTGGGTACAGTTATCTTTGTAATTCCTCTATAAAAAGATATTGCTCTACAGTGGTGATTTAAAGCATGTTCTGTAGATCTAGTTACTATATATACCAAAATGGAATAAACGTGAGTAGACTATACTGAAATGGTAATAAGAGTGAAATTAAAAAAGAACATACTGGCAAATGATTCAGCTGTTAAAATTTCTTATAGCAGTTTTAAGAAAAAGATTTAATGAATAAAAACATAAAATAAAAAGATGTCATTAGTAATAGATATGCCACTATATTCTTTTTAAATATAACCCATTAATTTCAATATCTATAAAACAAATCAATTAATTGCACACTCTTTTTCTTTTTAAATTTTGTTTTATTTTTTTTTAATTCATATTTGATTTACGTTTTCTTTGTATGTTTCAACCATATTATATTATCATGAATTAATAATTATTTATTGGATTAAACCATTAATATTGACAATTAATTCAGATCATATATATAATACAGTCGGGCTAATACAACTGGGTGTTGATATTTTCCCCAACAACAAATAATGTGGTATTGTCATAAATCTTTATTTTCAAATTTCAGAAATATTGCAAGAAATATTACATTAAAGATTTATATAATAATAACTAAAATAGAAAAGAAATAATGTTCTGTTCAATAAGTTTTCAAAAGAATTAAAGATCATTAGAAATGAATTAGGAATTAATTGTAATAAAATATTTTCTTATTGTTTATTTTTTTTTTCTTGTGTCATAGCATCGGCCGGGATGCGAACCCGCAAACCGGGCAACTGCTTGTAAGGCAGTCGCGCTGACCTCTCGACCACCAAAGCAAGACTTCTTATTGTTTATTGACCAGCTGTTTTGATAGAAGTAATCGAATTAAAATGTGATTTACATATCTTGAACTTTGAAAGTTATTTCTCTACTCTGCACCAAACCACACAAACCAGTTAAATTATTAATATAAATAAGAAATGAATTGATAAAAGTGTTAAATAGTATTTACCTTAGATGAAATGCCTTTGGGAGAAGTGACTTAATTAAAAATATTTTTTATAAATGTTTTTTTTTATCAATGTTTACTAATAGACCTGAAAGTTGTATTCTGAATAATATATTAATACACAGTTTTCAATCTACATGAAAATGTTAAATAATAAATGTTAATTTTTTAAAAAAAAAATATTGAAAGAAAACTATGTCACTGAGATAGAATCATTAAAAGAATTAAGCATCTGATAAACATATTAAAAGAAAATTTATAATTGTCTCTTGAAATCTTAATTAAACTAGATCCCATAAATTTTAAAGGAGTTTAAAAACTGATCATGTAAAATCATTAGAGGTAAAAAAAATAAACTTATGACATAGTATTGGAAAAAGACTTATGAATCAGAAACAGTGGAATAAATTGCAATGATTAACTGTTTTACAAAAGTAAGCTGTGATAGCACTATCCTATTTGACATTTTAGGTAGTGCAATGGTGCTACCATTGTCACTTTCTATTTTGTTTTAATGCATTGTATATGTTAAATTATGGTTTGTGACAGGCTGGAGTAAATTTTTTTAAAAAACTTCCATTTTTAGTATATGAATTTTCAAAAAAATCTAAGAGATCTTAGCAGTATACAGACCTTTACAAATCTTGGTCAGTGATTGACAGCACATTTATTGTTCTGACAAAGCTATAAAGGAGGTGGCAATATGTGATTGGCTGATGCTTTAGATTAATTTCCCCTGCAGCTAAATGTTACATATATTATGATTTTCAGTAATTATTAATGAATATGATGCATTATTTTTGTAAAAGACTTATTATCAAACTAAAAAGTATGTTACCAGGGTGGGTGGGTGTCTTTGAAAACATTTTATTTTTAAAAAGATAGCTCTTCGAAAGTATACCATCATACATTACAAAAACAGGAAATTACTATGGAAAAGCCATTAGAGGCTAAAAAGAAATCATTTTTAGAAAAACTTCAAGTGAAATATTTTAATAACAATTAATATTTTAACTTTTAAAATTTTTTTGTTTCTTTGATGGTAACTAATTTTAAATATATCATTTTTTAATAACATAAAATTCTAATATCTAATATTTTAGTGTTTTAACATTTTTGACTAGATACCATAAAGCCAATAATGATGTTTGCCTTTATTATCAGTTAGACCTTTAATTAGATACTTATTTTCACAATTTTAAAATATTAATTTTTTATGTTTTAGAAGGCTTAAATATTTATAATATAGCCTATAAATAATTTTTTAATATATGTAAAAAAAAATAATTGCACAAAAAAAATCAAATGTGTTATACTAAAAAAAATAATTGCTAGAGTTTATACAAAAATTTCAGGATCAGGGTTGATTCTGAAAGAATTAAATAACAATGTGTATATGTTGAATTATATTTTTCATGGATTTTTATTTTGCTACAAAATAAAAATTGAGATATTATAATCATGTAAACAGAGATAACTTTACTTTTTAATGTTGCCAGGAAACTATTTATTACTATTAATTGACAATCCTCCTGAGGCTAAGAAAGTTTTCTTCATTAACCTATAGAAATACTTTTTCTTGGTTTATGGAACTAAAACAATTGTCCTCTTTCACTTCAAACTGAAGTTTTTATAATGATTTAAATGCAGAAAGCTATTTTTATAGTTATGAGTGTAGAAGAATGTATGAATGTAAAAGAATAGTATTTTCTTTGACATCCTGTAAATAATAACTAATTTTCTTCAGAGAAGGATATATGTTGAATCAAAAGCTAAAATAGTCTCTGTTTACATGAATATAATATCTTAATTTCCATTTTTTATAAAACTAAAAATCCATAAAAACATAATTCAACATATACAACTCTCTAGGAAAGATTCTTATTTGTATGATGTCAAAGAAAATGCTCTTCTTATACATTCTCATATCTCTCAAAATAGCTTTCTGGGATTAAATTCTTATAAAAACTTGGATTTGAAGTGAAAGAGGACTTTCTGTTACTTTTATAAACCCCAGCAAAAATATTGTAGGATACTGGAGAAAACTTAATTAGCTCATGGAAGGATTGTCATTTAGTATGAATTGATAATTTTTTGGCAATACCAAAAGCTAGTTACTTCTGTTTACATATGATGTATATATAAAATGTCATTAACACCAAGCATTACATTATTTCAGAGAAACTACTTTGTGAAACAAACACAAAGAAATAAAATTTTAACTTTTTAAATAATTGTAATAATTTAAAAAACATCAGATAATTCAAAAACATCTGAAGTAATTTACTTAAGATATTTAAAATAACTATTAACAAAAGAAGAATCTGTTTAAAAATATTTTAATTACATGTTGTACAAAACACAAACTTACAATTAGTTAAACATATTTTTTTATTCCTAATTATCTAGAAATATAAAGTAGTGAAGATACCACTCATCGGAGGATTAATATAAGAAAGAACCAAAATCATGTTTGATCTCTGAGACATCATCAATTTCCATATATGCAAAATAATAATGCAAAGTAATTAATTAATGGACCTATGAAGCAATGATATAAAATAACTGGGATTCAACAAATAATTGATAAAATGGGATCATATTTTATTATAAAACATGACTTGTTTACAACAATTAAATTTATTCCAATATCAGCCTTTCAAGTTAATTGAGCATGTGCCTTTTGAGTGTTAAATAAATGAATACTCTCTTCTTCAATCCAAGATATAGTATTTATGCAGGAATAAAAAGAATCCCTCTTATTCCTACGACTCAAATTCTTTTATATGAGAAAATCTGAAGAACTTTTAAAGAGAGCGTGAGTAAATTCTCACTTTAAATTACTATTTACGATGTTTTTTGGCTGAATGACATCGGTGTAATTGCTTAGAGTTTACTAAATGTCATTCTTACTGAAACTTAATTATGAGTAAATAAGCAAATATTTTATCTAGCACCGTGTTTGCAATTATATTTATTGCAATTCTTTTTATTCCTGCATAAATACTATATCTTGGATTGAAGAAGAGAGTATTCATTTATTTAACACTCAAAAGGAGCGTGCTCAATTAGCTTGAAAGGCTGATATTGAAATGAAATATAATTGCAAGCACAGTGCTAGATAAAATATTTGCTTATTTACTAACAATTAAATTTAAAAAATATTCAAAATTTGAACTTAATTATTTCCTGCAAGGGATGGAAATAAAATGTATATATTGATTTTAATCAAACGGATCATAAAAGAAAATCAGATAATATTACTTATTCAGCCTTTGTAAAAACAATTACATTTAATAAGCAATTGATGCAGAAGTAGAAAAGATAAGGCAGGACTGAAAAAGAATTTCTTTTGACAAAATCTTAAAAATAAACATAAATCAATGAGTATGCTATCCATAGTCATAATGGCAATTAACCCCTATATATTTATATTTTATAAATTCAAAATCCATCACACATTTTATGATTTTTAAATATATATTCATGTGTGGAAAAGTATGTCCATAATTGTTTGTGCAATTATATGTGCAGATATTTGAAAGTAATAGTAAAATAGATCAAGATATGTAACATTTAAATAAGATTGTAAACTCATGTATGCTGAACATTATTGACTAACTAATTACAGAACAAACTTTTTTTATATGTCAAAGCATTGACTGGGTAGCGAACCCAGGCCTGCTGCTAACCGCTAGGCCACAAACACTTGACTATTAAACAATAGTCTGAATTTCACAGAAATATCACAACCAAAAGTATGATAAGTAATAAATCCAAGTACAAAAAGCTTATTCTAATTTGTTAAAATGCATCATTTTTAAATAATCCCAGTGCTAACACTAAAATGAAATAAAATTCCAAATATTAAATCTCCCCACATGGTTAATAAATCCAGTACCACCCTCTGTGAAATTAGAGTCCATATTTTAAATTAGCCACTTCAAAATGATATCATTTTGAGACTGGCTACTTTGAAAGATGGACTCTAATATATTTATATATTACCTCACAGAGAGCCCTGCTGGATTTATTGGTGATTTAATATTTGGATAATTCTTAAAATATCAAGGAAATACAGAACATATTTGTTTGTAGAAAGGCATATATAGGTAAATCTCGGTGTACATTGGAGAAAAGATCAAAGTATCATTGGTTGTTATATAAACAAATACAAAAATCAAGACAAAAGAATGTTAGAAATGATGATGTATCACCTTCAGTATTTTTTGATTATAATGTTACATGTAATTATGTTTTTGATTTTGATTTTAATAAAGTTATGATTTTGTGTATTGAAAGAAATAATAATAAATGTAAAATTAAAAAAGCTATGTTAATAAAAAATAGAAAGCAACATTTGATAAATAGCCAGGCTTCTAATATAAAAATTATTGAATTGTGGGAAAATTGATGTATGATGTAATTCTTTTTGTATATATTTTTAATGGTTTTTTGTAATACAATTTGAATCTAGTTGATAATGACTACATAGATAGTCGAAAGTACTTCTATTAAATTATAGTATATATTTGTTTTTAAAATATTTTTTACTGTATTAATTATTGTATTGAATAATTATATATATTTTATTATAATTGGAATACAGATATTGATTAATAATTTACATATATATATATATTTTAATATTTTCACGGTTGTATGATGTAGATAAATTAATAGTTTTTGGGCTGAACCATGGATTATTTTCCATTACATGCTGATATTTGTTTGAGATCTAACAATTTTTCTTTCAAAAGTTAACTTTGATAATGGCAGATGCTAGTGCATCAAAATATCAGCATGTAATGGAAAATAATCCATGGTTCAACCCAAAAACTATTAATATATATATACTACATGCAATCATCAGATTTTTAATGATATGGATAGCTGAAGAGTTGTTGTTAGTGGAGAAGATTGAAGCCTGTCCATTAAAGTTTGAAGATTTGCTATCTTAATATAAGCTGAGCACTGATTATATATGTGTGTGGGAGATGATGATCTGTGCCAATTGATGAGTGTTGATTCAGCACAAAATAAGTATATTAGAGATCATTTATCTTTTTCACTTGTATGTAGTTGTGTGTGTAAGTTGTTTAAGATGGGGTGGATTATGAAAGGGAGCTTGAAAGTCTGGGTTCAAATACTCTCTAATTAAATCTAGCTCAAATGTGTATATAATGTACTTGTACTTAAATATTATATATATGTTGATATGCTTTACAAAATCAATAATTATTTTTGTTCTGTGTTTTTGGTTTTCAATTCAGTTTAATGCATTAAGCTAAACAATAAACCAACAACATATAATTACACAAGGCATATAAACATATATATGCAAAGATTTATTATATGTTAAAATGAAGATTTCCATGGTCCTATGATGATTTATAAATCATGTTTTTGAGAACAATCATGTTTAATAAAATAAAATTAAAACAATAAACTAACAACTGGATTTGCATGCCTGTTTCAATCTGTCAAATGACATCTCCATGTAAAATTATGAGGCTCCATAACATATTTTTTATAAAGTGCATTTCATATTTTTGTCATTTTTTTATAATGGCTAAAAAGTTTGACAATGTGAAATTTTGTTTTCATTTACAAAAAATGGCAAGGAAAGAATACAAGATTATAAGTGAACTGATTTCATAAAATCACAAGTTTATAAGTAGTTTAATTTACCACACCCCTAAAAAGTATGGCAAATGAAGTCCAAAGTCAAAACAATGCTGTTTATTTTTACAAAAACAATATTTTTTTTTCAAATTTAGTTCATAGTGGTCAGGCATTTTATCTGAAAGTTCTGAATCATTTACATCAGTGGTCTTCAACCCTTGGTTTGCAGACTGGTGCTGGTCCACAGAAGTTTTTTACCGGTCCATGGTAGACTGGCAGGAAAGTTTGTAATAACAAAATAATCAGTTTAAACTTTTAATTAATATAAACAATTATTATTTATTTTTTCATCTCATTTTTACCCAATTAAAAAAAAAAGAAACAGAATGAAAACAAAATCTAATCAATCATACATAATTAATTTGTTTTTCTAGTTATCACAGATGTTTATGGGAGGAGGAGATAGAATTAAATTTTTTATTACTTTTCTAAAAAAATTCAAAATTAAAAAAAAAAAGTTTTTTATTATACAAACTCCATATATATATATATAAAACTTCCATTTTGTATATTTAAAATTGTTGTTTTGATCAGTTATAAAAATTATGCTCATCTAAGGCTAAGCAATTTACATCTTTAAGAAAATTGATCTATAGACTTCTGCCAGTCCACGAAACCTTATCCTTATTTTTGCTGGGTTGTGAAACCTTATCCTTATTTTTACCGGTCCACAGGTGATAATGTAAACATCTCATTTTGTGGGAAAGAAAAACATGCAAGCTGCCCTCCCACAAATTATCATCTCTCAAAAATTTGAGTGTGAAACACTTTTTAATTAAAATAAGCATGACCCAGTTTTTTTAATCTTTCGGAAAATTTTTTAATTTATTTGTTTTAACTTAGAACTTGTGGAGGGGGGGAGGGAGCTATGACAGAGGTATTAAAATGCACTACTTCACAAGTATTTCAGGACTATTTTGAAAAGTGACAAACTGGTTTAGACCAGTACATTGCATTAAATAGACTATACTTTTTAAAGCAATTTAATTTGCAACAGCTAAAATAAATATACAATTTTTTATTACACAATTTTGGTTATTTTGTGTCACCTTGTATTACGATGACTTTGACTTAAAGATAAATCATAAATAAATTAAATATATTATTACATATGTTTTTGATTTTAATCTTAATTTTCTTACATACATTTCTGTTGTGAAATATTTGGAATTTCTTTAAATAAAAGTATGATAAATAAAAAATATTTTCAATTTCTCAAAAGTTTAAGTAAATTTAATTGATTTCTTGTGAGTTCAAGAATATCCTATAATTTACTTCTCTGACATTAGTTTAAGATATATGTAAATGGAAGAAACATTAAGATTTTATATAATGTAAATCAAAAATAACTAACACATCATGTGAGCTAAAAAAAGTTTATTTCTTTTAAAATTTTAACAGAACCATAGACATCAATTGGGATTTTCTAAACATTAATGTAGTCTTGATAATTAAACACTAATAAAACTAAACATTTACAAAGGAATCCATTTTCAAACAAATAGACAAAGAGCTTTCATATAAATAGAAGTTACAAAATTAATAAAGAGCAGGAAAAAAAATCAACATTGGCTTATGTGAGTCCATGTTCAATCCTAAACTTTTAAAATAAATTTAGAAATAAATAGCCTGGGATTATTAAATAAGCTTAACACTAGCTTTAGTGTACCAGTCCTAAATTTTTAATTATTAATTAATAAATGGGTCCCTAGACAATTCTTAGCTTAAAGGATTAAAAAAACTCTCACTAAGGAAAAGTTATTTAATCTACTCATTTCTTTTGATTTACAATATATTATATATGTGAGTAAGCCTGAAAAGCTTTTTTCATCTTGCAACAAGCTATTTAATACCATTTACTTTTTTTAACCTATAGCTAAAAAGGTGTTTGTGAGATAAATCCTATTGTTAAATTAGAGGGTTTCACAGGAGAATTGAAGGTATTAAGCTTTGAGGATTTTCTTACTTTCTTCAATAACGTTAGCTATGTCTTTAATATTACCGACATTGCAATTATCTAATGACATTTTAGTATTAAAAAAATATCTGCTACTTAAAGCTCAAGACTGAATATTTTTTTACAACAAATATCATCTACAATCAAATTAAATAATTAATACTTTATACTAATTGTAGTCCTAAAAATTAAAATTATATATAATATCTAGTACGAAATTTTAAATCATTAATGTATTATTCTAAAGGCAACACTTAAATAACACTTTGTGAAAAGAATGAATATAAGTCAACGTTAGAAAAACATAGGCTAACATTAAGACATCACATGATCACCATTTCCTTTTTGTATCCATTGTTTACTAAAGCTTGCATTTGGTGGCACTAGGCTAACATTGACAGTATTTGAAAAAAATATGTTTGCCTATATTTAAGTGAGGATAAAATTATTTAATTTACTTTTATAAATCACTATTAGTTGCAAACAAAAGCCAAGTTTTCCTCATTACCAGAGATCATTTAGAATAAAGTATATACAGTTATTTCTTTTTTTCTTAATGCTAATATCTAGACCATTTTTAAAAATTAATATGTCAACTTGTATTATACTGCTATATCCCTCAAGTATCAGTCTGTATGATTAAATGCAGTTGTAGTGTGAAGGATTCTAGAACTCAACATTTATGGACTCACAGCAGTCACTTGCAGTGTTCAAGGTCTTCAGCAACAAACCATTCTATTCTTTACATAGTTGGTCATGTATTTCATAATTTTTATCAAATTAAGAAATAAACTCTCTACTGTGTCTTAATTTCATATCTAAATAATCATTTTCATTCATAATCTTAAAATTGTCATCCCCCCCGATGTATATATTTTTATTTGAAAAGTGAAAGGTTGAGTCATAATTAAATCATATTTTTGTTTTCAAATCAGTGTGTAAATATCAATCTCTACTTTGGCATAAGATTACCTTTTACTGAGCAGGATTAAATGATTAACTGTAGGGCATGTTGATAATGCTTTAGTTATGTTTTAAAAATTCTATTGAAATCTCTGTCTAAAAAATATAACAAGTACAAACATTGGATTAGTATCATGGTTAATTCATTATTTAAATAACATTCAAAACTTCTATTAACAACAATGCAGTTAACTCTTCATTTTAAGTAGTAGAATAAGTTGATCAGATCTTCAATCCAGTTCCATCTAATATAAGCTTAAAAAATTTTGTAATTTTCAATTACATTGGTATTCAAAGTTATAAGGAAATATAGTCATGTCTCTAGCAACTACTTTTATCTGAACTTTATCTGGCAAGTTTAATATCTGATATTTAAAAAAAAATGACATAGGCTTGGACAATTTTATAGACATGAATCCAGCTGAGAAACTATATATTTTAGTATCTTCATCTTTTTATTATTAACTTTAGACTTCCAGATAAAGATGCTGATAATACTAATAAAATATTTAACTCACCAGATTATGCAATATGAATATACGAGAAGCTCTCCACTTTAGTGCCATCTATTGTGAAATTAAATAGTCAGTAATTAATTATCAGGCACATTTAATTTACTGAAGTAGCAACTTTTCTTATGCAACTGTAAATTCCAATTTTCATGCACTTGAATGCTCTAATAAGAAAAGCTTAAATAAATTTATTTTAAATCATGCTTAGCACTTCTGAGGCCTACTTATGACTTCATATTCATAGCACAGAGTTAAGCAGTGGTGGTGGTGGTATGTGTATATACATATGTAATAAGATTATTCAAATATATTCACATTAATAGAGGGAAGCAGGATATTCCTTCCTATTAATGGAGTTGGTATAATCCCATTTGATCAAGTGAACAGATATCAAGCACAAGATTAAAGAAGTATGGTATATAACCAACAATCCCAACTCCATTAATAAGGAAGAATCTTGCTTCCCTTTATCTAAAAATAGACCATATAGTTTGAATATATTTCAATAAACTTATAAGCATATATATATATCTACTCTCCTTTAATTCACAGTCCTACAGATATTGAGGTCATAAAAACACTCAAAAGCATTAAGCTCGATTGAAAACGCATTTATATAAGCTTTTATTACCAAAGCATCCCAGTGTTTGAAAATTGGTATTTTCCAACATGTTTAAATAACTATTCTCAGTATGATTTCTGAGTTTTCTATGTTAATGAAGCACAGAATTTCAAGCTGGATTTGAATAGAGCTCTACATCTCACAGTCAACTATAACTCCATTTTGCAAATAATATATAAACCTGTAATATAGTCTTTACTTGTGTGAAAGCATCTGAAGAAATACTGAACTGCAAACATGGCCATGGAGAATCAGGTATATGAAATCTTTAGCTTGCCTGAAAATTAAAGGTTGTTTGGGACATGCATATACAATGAGACAGGATTATGTAAGTATGTGTGATGGAGGATGGTTGTGATATGGTCCACTATTGTTGTGCTGAGATGAGGGATGCACTAATAAATACCACAAAATATCCTATAAAATTTTTAATTCTCTTCATTTGGTAAGAAATTAAACTTAACCTTTGATATTTGCATTTAATAAATTTCAAATCTGTATATCTATAATGTTCTTTATTTGAGAGTTTAATAATATTATTTTTTTACCCTTCATCTCTTTCTCAATTGCGTGCCACAAACTCATATTTTCTACAAATTGTTTTATTTAACTATAAGTAAGATTCAAAATTGACCTACTTTTGATATATTAAATGTCTATGCAATGTGAAGGATAAAAGAAAAAATTCCCAGAATCCTTTATGATTTTAAACTAATGACAGTAATTCAATTTAGTGAGAATAATAAAACAATAAATGCATTATGATTGCAGCACAAAAATAAGGTTTTTTTTAAAAAAAAAACCACACGTAATTAATTAAGTTAAAGCAAAATAATATCTTTTTAATCTAACATTTACTAAGTATCAGTTTATTTCCAAGCTTTAAATTTATCAGCTCCTACAGATATTCATTTTCTCACAATATATATATTATTCTATGTAACATTCCTGTAATACAAACATTTGACTCTGAAGCTTTTTTTGGATATCTGAGGCCAACAGACATTATATAATATATATGGTTAATATATTTATATATAGACATATCCATCATCATTATTTTCTCAAGTATCTATGAGTTTTAGCTTCTCTTCTTTATTACTTCATTTTTCCATCGCATATGTTATCTCTTTTTACTTTTTGACAATCTCTTAGAATCCAGTTTAATTTCAACTACACCATTTTTTCTAGCAGGATACCGGGAGCAGGTATATTTCAATCTTTTTATTTTTTTAATAATATTAATATCTATTTATATCTCGCCCATATATTCAATTTCCATCTTTCCTCGCTACACCTCATATATATATTTCCATACTTTATTGAGTGATCTGAAGTCTTTGTATTGCTCTTCAGTTATGTGTCCAGATCTCTGATCCATGAGTAAGAGCTGGTAAAACAGATTTATTAAATACTTTTTGAACACAAAGATATATTTTCTTTTAATATCAAGTTTCTTCTACCAAAAGCACTTCATCCAAATTTAATTATATGATTGCTTTTATAAATTATGTTTTCTTCCATATTAATAATTTGACCAAGATAGTTGTAATTGTTAACCGTCTATTTCATCATTAACAATCTTTATTTTATTCTTTTGCATAAATCCATTGAACATAATTTTAGTTTGTTTAAGATTTATTTTTATCTCATTTTCTTACTTTCATTTGGTAACTCTTGCAAAAATTTTTGAAGCACTACTGGCAAAAACATCCATATCATTCTGCAAATCTAAATGACTTAAATAATCTCCATTTACTTTTACTTCCTTATCTTTCTAATTTAATCTGTAAAATACTTACTTTAAAACTTCTTTAAAAAGTTGAAGAGATATGAAGTCACTCAATCATATACCTTTCTCAATATTAATTTTAGTATCACTATATAATATAATCATTGTTGTTGCATCTTTATAACTATTCTTCAAAATATAACAGTATCTGTGGTCTACATCTTGATGATCAATGCTTTAATCACTATAGAAATGCTTATAGAATCCAATTTCTTTTCATAATCAGCAAATGGGAAAGCATACTGATAACTCATATTCATTGGTCTTTTCTTTGCTTTTCTCAGTATATTAAAAGTAGAGCAATGTACTTGTGAAAAAGAAATTACAATAAGATATTCAAAAAGATGTATAGCACATTTTCATTAGTAAAGTATTTCTTTTACTCTTTTAAATATGTTCTTTTTGTAAAAAAAAAAAAAAAATGATGACGAAATAATGGGAAAAGTTACAATTTTTGTGTGATCAGATGAAAATATATAAATCAGATAATGTCAGTGCTGGTGATATGTCAGAAGGATTATTTGCTTTAAGGAATCTTGAAATATTAAAGAATGCAAATGAGAAGTTTTTCTCTCTTTTTACTATGATCTGGACTAATGTTTGAGAAAAATTGATAGAATTTTTTATTTATTTACTTTTTGTGCTGATATCTATTTGAAACATATGTTTACAATTTATTTCATTTTTTTAATTAATGGAAATGTTCTTTCAGGAATTGTAATTTATTCAATTTAGTTCACATGTAATTGGATTCCCTTTCTATTCTTAATTATCTTCATCTTATATTTGATATTGTTTTTGTTTTTCTTTATCAACTTTTACTTCTTTTTTTTTTTTGATATCATTCCTCATCTCTTCATTAAATTTAGTTATAATTTGTTAAATTAATCATAGTATAAAAGGGTAGGTTGGATTTTGTTATCATTTTTTATAAGATATATAATATACTGATTTCAATTATCTTAGATGTATGATTTTCAATTATAATTTAATTGTTACTATTTTTTCTTTTGTGAACCAATGTAATATCTGGTAAAATGAAAATACATACAGAAAAGTAGTTTTTTTAAAATAATATTTAGCTTTGTTACTACCTAGCATACTTTCATTATATTTTTACTACATTATATTCATGGCATAAAGCTAAATATTATTTAAAAACTACCTTTTCTGTACCTATTTTCATTTTACAAGATTTTCAATTACACAAATTTTCTTCCAAGTGATAAGTTTAGATTATGTTGAATATAGATAAAAACTCCCAATATTAAAGAAGTGGTTGTTTATGTGCCTCATCTATCATAATAAAATGTTACTTCTTGCTTAGTATCAAAAATTTACGCTTGTCACATAATTAGTTTTAAGAATGTGCTATTTAAAAAAGTAAGATTAATATGTATAATGAACTCAATCCTCAATATTAGTAGATAAAGGTTTATTATTAAGACTATTGCGATCACAAAACCTGATTTTTTTTATATTTAGTTAGTATAACAATGGAGCAACTTATATATAATGCTTTAAGTTCTAATGTCTGAATTTTTAGTTTTATAATTATTGATGAAATTCTTCATTTAACAGGATTTAGTGTCTAAATAATAAAACTTAACGTAATTTTTATGCAATTTAAACTAGCGAACAATAAATTTTGATTAAAGAGAAATTTTAAAAGTGTTTTTAATGAAGCATTTTGGTGGTAAATCAAACGAATAATCTTTCACAGTATCTGATCTTTAGGTTTCTTTTTTCAATGACAGTTTTTAACTTCCCTAATAAATAAATTAATTAATGAACATTGATAATATTACCTAAGGAGTAAATCCAATATTTTTGACGACATTAATAACAACAGTCATTTCCTCCTTTTGCCCACTATCTAAAATGAAACATTATTGTTTGGGTGGAATAAATTGTCTAATTTTCCGTACCAAAATTTTGAAATTAAGGAATTAAGATAATATTATTTCTTAATATCAAATGGTGATATTTTATATTTTCTGCTGATATTTTAATTAACACTATTCTTTTAAATAGCTTTTTAATTCTGTTTTTGAATGAATTGTTTTAGTTTAAATGTTATTTTACATCTGATGTATGATTTTCATTTCAATATAAATCACAATGCTTTACTTTATTCATATTACTATTGCTGAGTATTTTTATATAATAATGGATGCATTCATCTGTCATATCCATGACCTAGTATTTGTTTCTTGGTAGAACTTGAAAATTTCTTTGTTAGTGAGATGTTTAAAAAAACCTCATTTCCCCCTCAATTTATAATTACCATAGTTAGACATCTAAAGCACTGGTAACAAATAGCTAGAAGGTACTAAATTATTTTGGTTGGTTGAACAAGCATTGTGATGGTGACAGTTATAATAATAAACATATTTGAAAAATTGTGCTGAACCAGTACTCAGGGAATTTATTTGTATGTGCCAATCAATTATAAACTGCTTTATCTAGCAGTCCAAAATGTCTTGTACAACACATTTGGCCAATTGTGTTAAACCAGTATTCAGGTAATATATTATTATTTGCCAATAAATTATAAAATTCTTTATCTAGCAGACCAAAATGCCTTGTGTAATATTTTTTTGTACAAGACAACATTGGTGCAATAGGTACCTATATTTTTAAATGTGTGCTTTTATCAATTTTTATTACATCACATCTCCACATTTCTCTCATATTAAAATGAAAATTTGATAGGATAGAGATATAAATAACATATCCTGTTTTATACACATTTAATTTATAGTATATATCAACATTTCAGTTGAGTCACAGAGACCACCAAATGAATAATGATTATTATAAAAAAGTAATAGAGGTACTACATGTATTGCTATAACATGATTGGATGTTCAACCTAGAAAAACAGATACAGAAAATTTTAAAACTAGGATGACAAAAAAACTATTCAGATTAATATATTTTTCCAAATAGAATATATTTTACAAATATCAACATGTTTGTTGACATAATTTGGCTCTTACGGATCCCAATGGCTTCTCTGATATTACATTGGTGGAGAGTGGCATATCTATTTAGGATTCTGTTAAAGGAATCAATATTATGATATATATTCCATAGTATAAAGTAAGTGTGATGCTGAAGATGAATACTGCTTAATTGTATTAGTATATTGTTCTTTACCAGTACTGATATGATAAGTACTGATATGATAATTTCTTATACCAATATAAGAAGCTCCACAAATGCTATATGAATTGTCATAAACTCCATGGGACTTGAGAGAGATTGAATCCTTATACTTGAGTAGAACATTATTCATTTTATGATAAAATATATGCTGATTTTATATTATAGCATTTTATAAAATATCTAATGTCAGTATTCTTTTAAGTAAGGAATACAAATTCTAATACTTATTTCTTCTTTCTTAGTTTATTATTTGAATTGTTTTGAGCTTGACGAGTTGATATATAGATCTATTATTATAACAATTAGCTAATAAGACATTACTTACATGATTCACTTTTGCCAGATATGATTTAGGTGAAAGGTTAATAGCTCTGGTAAAAAAGCTTTGACTACAAAAAAGTTATGTGCTGGATAATGGTGAGAGGAAAATTGTAAGCATCTGTCTGTGTCTGTATTATATATGAAAACTGAAAAAGATCGATTATTCTATTTCTTGATGATGAGTACATCTATTCTATGTTTATGTGTCATAATCTTGATTTCTCTAACACTATGATTCTATATGGATATGACACTACCTACCAAGATCATCATATGATCACCAATTCCTGTTTATTTAATCTGTTACCAGTAGCAAATTCATTATGCAGTAGGATCATCTTGTGTGCACTTTAGTAATCAACAGATGCAAGAAGATTTGTGTGCATAAAATTCCATTGTAGTGCATACTCATCCAATACCTCCTGACTAATTTCTAGATTGTGGCTTTCATCAGTGAGGAGCTTTGGATTTGAGATTACTGCTCCTAAATATTAGAATCTGATGTAATCCTCCATAATAATAAATGCAATTTTAATTTTGGAATAGACTGTTCATGTTTAGAAAATGGGATTCATTCCCACAATCATTTTATTAATTTTTTAATAGTATTATGACAATTAGTCAGTAAAAAAAATAATTGTTTTCATTACATATTTTACATTATTATTTTTTTATATTTAGAAAGTTCAAATACAATTTTTAGAATGTTTTTTTTATTTGTAAACTTATATTTTAAAAGAAAAAAGATCAGTTTATTGTTTTCCTGAAGGTTTGTGATGATAGTGTTCTAGTTGTATTTTTATATTGGATAATTTCCATCATCTAATACGTATATTGAATGTGCTTAGAAAAAATTAACTTTATTTCCAATATTCCAAATACATTCAATTGTTAGTAATATCACATCAAACAGGTTAGTATATGCACAATGTTTTGAGAGGTATTATTCTCCCCTGTTCTTCAGATGTCTCTGGACTGACTAGTGCCAGCACTAGCATGGGATTTGAACCTGGAACCTTAGATTCATCAGTATTGAATTTTAATGTAATGCTCTAACCAACTGCCAAAGGCAACATTCAAAATTTTTCATATACTTATCTATGAAGTTCCTCCTGATTTCTCCACTTTTTCTTAAGAACAACATTGATTAATGGTTTCCATACATTATGTATAATTACACTAGGTTGGCTTATGAGATTTTTTTACCATTGGCCCATGAACAGCTTCTTTAAATTTTTTTTCTTTGTAACATTTCTTTTCTATCTGATATTTTTGTAATTTCCCAACTGAACATGTGTTCTTTGGTGCATACATGGTCTGCTATCTTAGACACATCTGTTTTCTCTCTTCTAATCATCAGTTTGGGATCTTTCAAATGCTTTTCAAAGGGATAACTAGTCTCACTAATACATGTGCGTCCACATTCACATTGTATTTCATAGATGCAGTTTTTTTTCTTTTTAGCATTTCAAGTTTAGGCTTTATAGATGTTACAATTCTTCATAGTGTGGTATGGCTCTGGAAAGTTGTTCTGATGTTATACTGATTGCAGATTTTTCTTAATTTCTCTGCTATTTTTGGAATGTATGGCTACCATTACCATACCAATAACTGCCTTTTCTCTTGGTGGTTCTTTTTGTTGTCTATTTAAAGTTTTCTTAATAAGAGCTGATGAATAACCATTTTTCATAAGAGTTTGTTCTATATACATCTTTCCTTTTTTCAAATCACTGGTATCTAAAAAAACATCTTTTGCACTATTCCACAGTGATAGTATAACTCTATGTTTTGTGTTTCTGGTTTTATTGGATATATCAGCTAGGTATTTTCATGTATGTGTATGTTTTCAGTAAACTGTAATTTTGATTTTGCCATGAAGTCTTGTCACAAGAACATCTAAGAATGCCAATATTTCTTCTTCTGATTCTCTTGTGAATTTAATTGAAGAGGATATGTTTTTGATGTGTTTTCAGAATGTTTGTAGCAGTGTTTCACCATGTGTCCATACAACAAATATATCATCCACATAGTGAGACCAAACTTTAAGTGGATTTAAAGTAGTTTTTATGGATAAGGTTTCAAATTCTTCCATGTAAATATTGCTAATCAGGGGAGACAATGGTGAGCCCATAGCCATTCCCTGATTTTGTTGAAAGAATTCTGTTATATTGAAAGTAGGTTGTTTTTATGCACAATGTTAATAGTTTCATTATACTATAAATAGGAAGAACTGTTCTGGTTTGTAAACTATTATCACCATTTAATATTTTCCTTACAATAGACAATGCTTCTTCACATGGTATATTCGTAAATAAACTTTCCACATCAAAGCTTACCAGTAACTCAGTCCTTTCAATTTTCATGTTCTTGATTAATTCTACAAATTATCTAGAATCCCTGACAAAGGACTGGGTTTTGTATGCCAAATGATTTAGAACTTTGAGAAGATATCTTGCCAAATTTTGGCAATGTGAATCTGTAGAACTAACAACAAATCTTAATAGATTTTAGGTATATCATAAAGATGAGGAATTTTGTGGAAATATGATGTTATTTTACTTTTTTTCTGAATCAGTGAAGTACTTGCAATGCTTTCTCAGTAATGCTTATAACTTTGTTTTTGTATTTGGTGTGAGATTTTTTGCCACTTTTCTATATTGGCCAGCTGTGATGAGTTTTTATATTTTGTAGTCATAATCAGTTGTATCCATTACAACTGTTGCTTTTGTCAGCAGGGAGAGTAGTTACAGATTTATCTGTTTTGAGAGATTTAATTGCTTTTCTTTTACCACAGGATATGTTTGACTTCAATTTTTGTTGCTTGTCACGTGTTCTTTTTATTCTCCAGTGTAATTCTGCTGCTTCTTCTAAAGGCAATTTTTGAGTGAATTCCTCAGTGGCTGCCATTATATCTAATAAAAAGATATTAGATTGTGTTATAGCAAAGTTTAATATGTTAGCTGTTTAAAACTGAGATTCTTAACAGATGAAGTTAGTACATTGCTTGATACATTATGATTTTTGATATGCCCATGTAGGTTAGCAAGTTTCGTCTTTTGGTATTCTTTTCCTTTTCCATTTAATGTAGAATGTGATTTTTTTACTGCTTGAAAAACTCTCATATAATGTTCATCAGTAAGTTTATTTTTAGAAGACATTCAACATTATTAATGGAGTGCATTGTTTGATACTTAGAAAGCATTTGAACATTTATTTGTTCTCTTAACAGAGCTTCACTTGCTTTCTGAGTAATTTTCTCAGCTCTCTGAAAGTGAATTAGAACTTTAGTTGCAAACCTTTAGGAATTATCCCTTCCAATTTACATTTACATAAGAAAGTTAAATGATTTTCTACTTTGGCCAGCTTTAGACATAACTTTTTATAATGTCTAAAGTTTGATATAGTATCAGGTCCATACTAAATACTTAAGTGTTTTCCCAAAGGTTTGTGGTGATGGTATTCTAGTTGTATTTTTATATTGGACTATTTACATCATGTAATGTAAAGCATTGAATGTCTTTAGAAAAAATTAACTTTATTTACATTTTCAAAATACATTCAACCATTATTTAGACTTAATTTTTTCTAATGACTTTCATACTTTATATTAGATAATCAAAATAGTCCAATATATAAATATAACAAAACACCATCATTACAAATCTTTAGGAAAACACTCTAGAGATAATCCTTTGGAAGATCATCAGGTTACATTTTGATAGGAGAGGCTGCAACTGGTCCATTTAACCCCACTAATTAATGATTATATCAGTATGGTGAAATTTTTTCATGCTATTCTAATGTAAAATTACTTCAGCTTCTAAGATGATTAATGGGATCTCTATGATGATTACCATAACATTCTTATATTATTGCAAGTACTAGTGAAACCATGGAATGGATATTGGCTTTCAAATAAGTATTTTTGTGTGTAAAAATAGCCTATATGAATTTAGTAGGCAACCAGAAAATGCTGTATTATAAATTGTCTTTAATGTTAATACTTTTTAAATTATCAAATTTATAATGTAAATGACTAAACATCAAGATCCTTTTTATATACTAAATGCATATTTTTTATACATTCACAAACAAATATTTCAGATTCATTTTCTAAGCTATTTATTTCATTAGACAATTTTATATACAACCTTATAATTTTATTCATCTTACAAAAGTTTTTTTTTTTTAGGTTTTAAATTAATTTTTTTAAATCAAGACAAGTTTTTAAAACATTACATATGATTATTTTACAAATTATATTTATATAAAAAATCATTATAAATTTGGAATGAACTCACTTTCTTTCGCAAATATTAAAATTCTTTCAAATATTGGAGGGTATACTAAATCTAAATTCTTTTACTAATGTTTATCTTTAAATTTTATAAATAAATCATAATTTATCTGTAAAATTTAAATATAATTTGTAAAATAATCAGATGATTTATTACTTTAAATTAACTTTTGTATCATATATTTGAGAATAACAAATCATTCCTGTATTCAATCGTTTTATCACTTTCTTCGCCCCTATGTAAGCAAATTAATCACTTCTTCTTGAACAGTCCCTCTTTAAAATTGCTACTTAACACTGGATTACATAAATTTACTACTTGCTTGCTTTATATCTTTTATTTAAGGCATTGTACATTTTAATAAATATTCATTTATTAACTAATTGCTTCAAATTAATAATTAACTCCATTCATGTATCATAGAAAGTATCAGACCCACACATGATCCTGACTAAAATGGGGAAACATCTTAAATTGTTAACTTTATAAATCATTTGATCTAATTTAATTCTTGATCTGCTTTTTTCTCATCCATTTATTGGTTTGATTTAGTCTATAAATTAGAAAACTGTATACAGAGACATGATATATATATTTTTTGACTTAGTAGATGTTATATACATCCATGTAACTACTGATTTTTTTAAACTTGTTTTCATTTATAAAATTATTGATATGATTATATTATTTTTAGTTTAAATTTTACAAAATTTACAGGAATTTATTTTTCTCTATTTGTAATTTGAAAAAAGTGTGCTTTCTGATTTTTGGTTATGTGTGGGAAGCATTACATAATTCTTGATTGATATTTGGTGTTCTGCATCTTTCTAACAACTGAAAACTCTTCTCTAAGGATGACTGGATATAGTAGAATAATATCAAAATGCAGATTCATTAAAAGTCATCTATAGCTAATAACCCTTATATAAGTCAGAATTTCATCTACTGGCAAAACAGATGTTAAACTTTCTTTGCCATTAACATGCTGTGCTTTGCAGATTAATTTAGAATAAAAAATTCCATCTAATGCTAACCAACAGTGCACAACTTTTTGACATAAAGACATTTAAAATATTCCATAATTATGTGATCACTCACCAAATAATGATTAAACATCTTAAAAGTGAATATCAATACATCATAAAGTAATATGCTATAATAGTTTTAAATATGTCCATACATATCTATTTTTTTCAATATTCTTTATATTCTCTTTTATTAACTATTTACATATAACAGCTTTAAAATCTGGACATTATATGGCCATTTAACTTTTTTTTTCTAATGAAGAATGCATTTTCATCATGCCTTTTTGGAATAACATACTTGCTCTAAAAGTCATGAAATTTTCTGACACCTCCATGTTAGTGGCATGCATTCTGATTTAGTTTTTTCTTCAAATATAATCTGTTTCTTTTAAAAAATACTTTTTTTTTCATATGAAATGTTGGCATTAAGATTTCTTTCCTCAGTTACTCTTACTAGTTAGTTCCTGGGTGCATTATGATCTAATCTGAATTTTTTTATCATTTTCTTTTATATGTTTTACTTATTTTTCAGTTAAATAGATTCAGGATGGAGTATAAGAATTTTTTTCCAACCACATAAGGAACAGTCCTTACATCATTACAGAAGTTTTAGCAATGACAGTTCTTGTTTGGAAGATTCAGGTTGTTTTCCATCATTTTCAAAATCATTACTCATTTTTTTATTCCAGACTAAATTTTCTTCATCTTTTTTGTTCCTCCTTTTTTTGCTTTGTGTCTGATCATTTAGTGATATACCATATGTTTGTACTCACTTTGGGCTTGATTAAGCTCTGGATTGTCATACTATGCAGTCATTTCTAGGTTATCTGTGCTCTCTTGTTTCATTTTTAATATGATCTTAAAATAGGGGTACATATGACAGAAATATAATTGATATTAGCTTCATTTCTAAATGTATTGTATGGTTTATCTTAAAGAAAGTTTTATTTTTTCTTATACTCATCTCAATTTTCAGCATTATATCTACTGGATTTAAGAGATGCAACCATCTATTTTTATGTTTTTTTATTGGATTTCAAATTTATTTGTTCAATATAAATGGCAAATTATGTTGAATTATTCTAATTAGTTATAGTTCAAGCAATCAGTACTTGGAAAACTGGCATTTAAACCAAGGGCACAGCTTTTGGAACTCCTCATCTGAAATCTCTCTTAGATAACATGATGTCAGATTTCTTCATGAAGATCTTCTGTGATTAGCAAATGCCAATGATTGCTTTTTAATTGGTGAATTTTATCGCACTTTTAATGACAATTGAAAGTTGTTAAATGACTTCTACTTACTCTTTATCTCAATTGGTTTAGCTGCAAGCAGCTTATCAGTATGCCATGTTGCCTCAGCATTACATACTTGCACTATCTCTATGGTGTGCTATGCTCTTCTACATACCTTTTTTAATACTGTTTCATTTATATTCTCCTTTCATTATTCCTATTTTCTATTTTCAGCTCACTCTTTAAGCTAAATTTTGTTTGATGATTTTCAGTGTCTATTGCATCTATTGAGTAAGCACCTCTTTTTAATCTCCCTTACAGTCTCTTGTGTTATTTGACAAAATTATTGCTATATATCTTCTGATGTCAAATTCTGAGCTCATTCACACTCTCTTCTTACCACTTTTTTTAAAGTCAATCAATTCTTTATATAAGACACTGAACAGTTTTCTGATTTTCTACTTTGCTTTGGGTGATTTATTTTAGATGAGTTTTTCTATATATTTTTAACACTTATGTTGTCTGCTGAACCTGTTCCTGCATTAGTAACAATTTGTCTCATAATTCTATTCACTATCATCATTATTTTATATCATTATCATCATTATTTTCAACCATTATCGATCTACTGCAACAACATGATAGTCTCCCTAAGTTCAGTCTATATTTTTTCTATCTCTAAAATATCTTCTCTCTATTACCTCATCATACTTTCTTATTTCATCTGCCCATCTCATTTATGGTCTGCTTGAATATAGGATGTAAATACATTAATTTAAATGAGCCACTTTTTGATAGAAGGAGGGAGGATTCTTTTTTTTTTTTGATTGTGTGTATATTGTTGACAATATGCCAGACCTCTTTAATTTTACACTTTGCATCATTTATTTCAAAGCAGACAATGCTGGAAAATGTCGGTTTGAAGATATGACCATGTTTAGACTCATATTCAAGGAAAATTAATTTGACTTCGGTATTAGTCTTAGCTCGATTGGATTGCTTTCTGTTCTGTGCAATTCTTGTAGATAGATTGACATGTCATTTGGCAGATTGTGTTGTTTCAAACAACTTTGTATACAGCTTAGGAATTCTGCTCTGGGGCATTTTGTCTTTTGTATTGTTAATAAGGCTATTATGGACAGGACAAATGCAAAAGTCAATTCTGTATGTTTCAGTATAGATTCTCTTTATACAATGAATAGCTCTGGATATGTATGAAAGTGATATCTAAATTTTATGCAAATCCCCATTCTTGTTTTTTCTTTAATAAAGATCACAAGCTTCTTTGACAATTATTGCTATGAATATGACTACCAGTTAGTCAAAAGCATGTTTTACCATACTGTTAAAGTACAAATCAAGCTTTTCTTTATATAGAATTTTTAAGTATTTATTTTGAATTGTTATTTATTGCTATATAATTCTTGATGTAACTTTTCTACACAATTCATGATGTCACTTAGTTAGTTTCATCTTTTTTCTTATTGCAGAAATATGTTTTCTACCAATATCAAGATGTTGTTTTACACTCTTGAGACTTTTTATTTGCTTCTATAGCTTTTCTTGCTAATTCACAATTACAATTGGCTTTTTTTTTCACACTATTTTACAAAATTTGAGATATTCAATATTTTTTATTGCAACATTTTTTATATATTGTATTGTCTTAATAGAAATGTTACCGGTAAATTGCTGCTTTTTTGTACTAGTTATCTTTGTTCGAGTTTTTAAAAGTGAACACGTATCTTCCGTCTCATTAATTGATGATCACTTTCCATATTGAATTTATTAGAACATTACTATCTTGAAATATATATTTTCTATTAGTCAAAATATAACCCAGTTTTGCTATAGGTTCATTTTCATGGTTCCATGTGCATTTCAATTTAACATTTTTCTCAAAAAAGTCATAACAAAGCTTTTCTTTTCTGCAAATTCCACATATTTTTGCCCTGTCTCATTTCTATCACCATAACCAAATTAACATGCAGAACTTTCATCTTTCAATTGTTTACCAATTCTGGCATTGTTTGATCAAAAGCTTTTTATACATACATCCAAAAATACTCTACATCAACATCAGAATGAAAGCTTTTTAGGGAATAAACCTAAATTATCTGCATATGATATCTTCTATTAAGCAGAATATCTAATTTTTCCACTTTGTCTGATATGCAACCAATCACAACAATATAGTTTTTCCACTTTTTATTGATAAATGATTCCTACCTAACTTATACTTCCAATGTTTGTGTCTTTGTAGTGTAGTATATTTCTACTTTTTAAATCAATTGTCTCTTCATCTTTTCTTCTAACTTCACAAAATACATTAATGTTCTGTATAATATGAAACATTTTTTTTCCAATTCTTTCTTTATGTGAAAGTGATCTGCAATTGTAAGTATCTATATAAAATGTAGTCATCAAATGGCAGCCTGGGTCTGCAACCTGGAGATTCTTAGCTTCCTTGGCCTTTGGCCACCAACCAATGTCTAGGCTAGTGAATATAGTTTCCTGGGACTAAGGGCCACACTTTATTTTTGTCTGTCATGATTATAAATATCTTTTCAAAAAAATTTCATCCACATATACATTCATTCTGTCTTCAAGAAAATTCAAATAGTATTTCCAGTTAACAGCTATCAGGTAACTGAGAAGAAAAATCTTAGTGTTCTTGATTTTAATCTCAGAGGTATAAAGCCAATAAACTCATCAAGTTAACTAGTACATGCTGGTGAGCAGACATTTATGTTCATATATTATATGACTAATCACACAGTAATTATTTATATATTATGTGAATAATCACACAGTAATAACAGTTGTAAATGATAAGAACATATGGAGTGGATATAAAAAATTTGACTATTTAGTTGCTTTAAGGATTTAACTAAAAAGTTAACAGCAAATTCATTTCAGCACATCATCATATCTTAAATTGCCCTTAGTTTTTTTTCTGTACAATTCTGATTTTCTTCTATGGCATTTTTACTTTTACTTCACTTCTATACAATCTTTCTTGAATCATTTTTGCACCATTCTTTGCTTTCTTGTCACTACACAATCTTCTGAAGACTCTTTGGAAAATGTGATGAAAGTGATCTAGGCTTTATATTTGTCAAATAATCATCTTGAATTTTTGAGGCATTTTTATTGTTGTCTCAGTTTTTCCTCTCACTATAAATTCAATTATGATGATTTTTATATCTGCACTAGTTGCTCAAATCCATAAATGCAAGTCATTTTATCCTCTAAATTTCTCTGCAAATTTTTCCCACCCACTT
Organism: Epiperipatus broadwayi; assembly: GCA_028023455.1. Classification (NCBI taxonomy): domain Eukaryota; kingdom Metazoa; phylum Onychophora; class Udeonychophora; order Euonychophora; family Peripatidae; genus Epiperipatus; species Epiperipatus broadwayi. The sequence continues at coordinate 10,802,741 of JAQFVV010012413.1, forward strand.
TCTATTTTTATAGATGTCTTATTGCAGTTTTTATTACTATATAAAATAAAGAAACTTTTTTAGACAACTGTGAATTATAACTATATGTGCTGATATTGCTCTCATAAAAAAAGCTCTAATTGCATGAAATTTATTATCGAAGCTAAGGGCTTTCAGGGCCTTACTATATTAAGATACATATCATAATTTATTGACTTTAATTTCTTTTATTCATTTATTATTCCTCATTCTATAGGGTCAATATTTATTTTTGCTTGATTTTCTTTATTCATTAATATCTGATGCTATATTTAGAAAACCTTTTTTCTTTCAGAAAATATCACACAATTCACAGTTAAATATCATTTGTATATGGTGTTATCAAACCATAATATTAGATTGGAAAATATCAAACGTCATTTGTCATTGTCCATAATTAAGTTGTCAAATGAAATGGAACTGGGATTTGATGCTATCATCATCTTCGATGACAAATGTAACTGAACAGAATGGCTTGATATTATCATGTCTCATGTTAGTAGAATAAATAGAGACTAACGCAATAAAATAATAGTTACATTTATAATATGAGAATGCATATTGATGATCCAAATGTGACAACACATAAAAAAATACAAATAATATATATATACTTGTTATATGTGTGTATGCATATACACATTCATTTCAAAATCTAATGTACGCAATTAATAATTTAATCCAAACAATATACTTCTACATTTCTTTTTTGTTTTGGTCATTTGTTGATTTTTTGAATAAAAGAACCTTCACTTAGTAGGTTCCAATAAATATGAACCTATAATTTGATATTCTTATTTTAGGACGTAAAAGCCTTGTTTTTGTTTTTAGGCAAGTATCGAAATATATTAAATAATACAGTCTCCAAATCACTATTGGTGGTAATTTCCGTAGCTCGAGCTCTTTTAACTCAATTTATCTCTTTTTTGAAATGAATTCTGATATTTAGAGCAACATTATAAAATAATGAAGACTTACAGCAATAAAATACCATATTTTAAATTCTGAAACTCATTACCAGTTTAAAAACAATTTGATTTAAAGTTGCAAATCAGCTTTTGAGTGAATAACAAATTCCATAAATCTTATTTTTCAGTGGTGCACAAAAAATGTGATTAAATTTAATTATTTTTGAATAATATATGCATATATTTTTTAAACTTACTTGATACATCAAATTAATTAAATTTAAAAATACAGCCTAGAAAAATAATACATAATGTCAATTAAATGGACAAAATAACTCATTTATAAAGCTTAAGTATAATAAACAATAGTTAGTTAACTAGTGTGTATGTATATGCCTGTGTGTTTGTATAAAATATTTTTGAATTTAACAAAAAGGAATTTAAAAAACACAACCTAGAAAAGTAATACAGATTCTCAGTTAAATGGGTGAAATCCCTAATTTATAGTAACGTTTAACTAATAAACGATAATTAATTCTGTAATATATATATATTTATTAATATGTTATTGTATAATATTTTATTTACAAAGAAAGTAGTATATATATTCATATGAGCGTGCGTGTTTGTATAAAACGTTTTAGAATTTAATATTGTAAGTGATTAGATAACACTAATAATTAAGGCAGCTATTACCTATTATCATCTCTGTAATGTGGATGACTCAATAGGTGTTATTGTTTGTAGAGATACAAGTGACGAAAAAAACCCCATCAAATTATTTACTTTTAGCAAACTCTCTTTTTGATTGACAACTAGGATATAAGGCAGGTGATCTGCAATCTGTTTTCTATTACCAGTGTCTTTAGAATCACCAACTGTTAGGAAAGTACCTATATTAGCTAGTTGATAGCAGGTGGGATTCAATTAAAATGTCATTTTTACGATAATAAGCAACTGCATGCAGAGAAAATATCAAAAACTTTATCGCTCTCTCTCTATATATATACACACACACACATATAAAAGCTGATTTATCTGTTCAGAAATATATTTAGGTATATAGATAGCATTTTTTAATAATTAAGAGTATTTGCCGTATTACAGTGACAATTCAAAATAATATCTTAAAAAAAATTGAAGTTACTATTACTTTATTTTTATCTGGTATATGTTATTTTTAAAATATATTTAGAACAAAAACAATAAAACTAAATACTGTATATGGACATGCATAAATATTAAGTATTCAAATGTATTTTGATTAGTGCATTAATCAAACATTTTCTTTATAAAATAATTAAAAACCTGGATAAGAAAATATTTTTCTACATCCGTGAAAAAAAACATTTAATAATTTTTAAGTTATACCTTTAATTTTTTTTTTTTTCAAGTGTCATAGCATCGGCCGGGACGCGAACCCGCAACCTGGGCAACTGCTTGTAAGGCAGTCGCGCTGACCTCTCGATCACCAAAGCAAGACAAGCTTTAATTTTTTTATCATATAATAATGCTTTTTTTGCAAGTATTTTTAAATATATACATTTTTAATTATTTATATATTAATAGAAGCCTGCAGCATGATTGTATATCTCATTATCATCATCATTAACAGCCAAAAATAATGAAGTTTGATTATTCTAATATTAGACAAATAAAGATTGTGAAAAATAAGAAACAAAAAGTTAAAGATGATTTATTAGGACTATATAAACGAATTTATTATGAACAGGTATTAATGCTCATTCTTTGATTTATTGTATGAAATACACTTTAAAATTTTCCACTTGACAACATTTATTTTAATTAGGCATTTGATCATAAATTTATTCATTTACCCTATAAATGGAATTTAACAGCTACTCATGTTTGTAATATGATCAAAGACAAATCATGATTGACATATTTAATAAACTGTCAAATCTATGGATATTGTGGAGGAATGGAAGATCATGATAAAATTACAAATAAATCTATCTTCTAATTACAATTTTTATAAGTTCCTTTGTGATATTTTATTTATAGTTAATCAGTCTAAAAATCTACATGCTAAATAAATAAATTAGTTATTTAAATATTATAATTATTATTTGTACTGAATTTACTACAATCTAATATTATCAAGTAATTTCATCAATGCGTTGGCATTTACAATAAATATTTAATTCTAATGTACCCTAAGCATAAATGTGTTATTATTGAGCAGAGTTCTATTATAAAAGTTTATTGTAGTCAGTAACTTGATACTAAAGCTGCATATAGTCAAGCGTTGGTGGTCGAGAGGTCAGCCCAGCCGCCTTACAAACAGTTGTCCCGGGTTAGCGGGTTCGCTTCCTGGTCGATACTATGACACATGAAAAAAAAAGCTGCATAAATAAAATTAATTAAAATTATTTGTCGTGTGTGTGTGGGTGTGAATAAGAGTCGTGTAAACTGCATTTAAATATAATAAATTCCATTCACTTAGTTTTAGATTAGTCTATCATTTTAGTCTATATTGCTAAGTATTATATATATATATAATAAACAGCAGGTAATAATTAAACATATGTTTACTTGAGGTACATAAATAATTAATCTGTTTCTTTTGCCAATTTATTTAATCATAGATTAAAATATTTATATCCATTTGTATTAAAAGAAAAATATTATTTTTGTTTAATTTTAAATCAAAAGCTTTTAATTTTTAGCAGAATATTTTCTTTTACATTAACTTTGTTTTTTCTTTACAGTAAACATTTTAATTTATTAAAAACATCTACAAAACTATTCAATAATTGTTGAAGTGATAAGAAAACAACACATATCCAGAAAAACAAATAGATTCTGTTAGTAATATTAGAAATTTTGGTAAAGATTTAGATAACCAAATTAAATGTCATTATCAGTAAAAATAAATTTTCCTCAATAATTTTAATGACAAAAATTCCTAGAATATTTTAATTAAAAAATAATCTGGAAACTGTTTACATTTAATATAAAAGTTTAGTAAAATGTGTTTAGAGATCTTCAAATCAGTCATCAAGAAAATGCTATAGAAAAAAACAGAAAATGGAAGAGTAAAAATTGATCCATTTTAACAGGTTATTTTTCCAGGAGACTGTGGGCCAACATTCCAGCATAAAATCCATCAATGTTATTGTTACTAAAAAACCAATCATTTACTTGTCATGTTAAAAAGTGCCTTCCTTAGGAATGTAGAAAAAAATATGTCATCTGGCCATTATAACTTTACCATGAACCCCAAAAGAATAGGCATAAATGTTCAAGAAATAATCTGCTATAATGTAAGTCTTCCAGATTATACAATAAATTAATAAAGAACAAAGTATTCTATAAACCGAGTAGTTTTGCTAGACATCAACCAAAAAGTGTTTCAAAGTGTCCTAATGATTGAAAAAATGTTCGGTCAATAAAATTCAAAACTCTGACTGAGAAAAATACATACCAAAGGAATTCCAATATTAAAGATAATCTCTTGAGAAAATACAAAACCTACTTATAAACTTAACTATCTTAAAATTCCAGACTTCTGCATGTAAATGATCAAGCATTTTGGACTTCCATTATACACTTTTACCATGGGATAAATATTGTAGCTCATTTATATATTTATTTATACTAATTTAGTCATAATTTTTTATAGGTATGTATACTTCTCTAATTTTATTTTATGTTATGTTGGCAATTTTTCTGTTTAGTGATAGAATCTGTCTTCCATTATTACCTATATTTTATTAACATAAGATGTCATGTTTCTATCTTGCTCATTGATGCTACTTTAGGTTACTACCCCAAATGAGAGGATTAATTATGTTTGATTGTACCTGGCTGACTCAAGCCTGGATATAGTGATATCATATGGTGAAAGTAAATAGACTTGCTAAACATTTTGATTTTGTAATTTCTTAAATAAGTATAAAATATTGACCAATGATTTACTAAATAAGATTTTATAAAATTTATTTAAAACATCAAACTATGATAGGAACGTTTTCAAGATAATTATTTATGATTATCATATAATAAATTACTCTATCAACTTCTGGTGGTCAAGAGGTCAGCGCGACTGCCTTGCACTTGCAGGCAGTTGCCCGGTTTGCGGGTTCGCATCCCGGCCGATGCTATGACACTTTAAAAAAAAACTTCTTCTAATGATGATTATTAGAAATATAATACATTAAAAATATCTAAATAAAATTAATAAATGAGTTCAAAATTATTATTTTTTATTAAACAAATCAAATTTATATAATATTTTCTAAAATACAATTTAAAACTTCAAATCCTTTAATAATGTCCACTTCTCCTTCCAAATTGTTTTATGCTTTAACTATGTTTATATATTTATTCATATTTTTCTGAATATATATATTCTCATAACATTTTTTAAAATTATAGTTCTTAATATATTTTATTTCTTATATAATCTTTTCACAATGCATTCGATGACCTAAATCTAAATTTTTTTATTGTTCTATCAGGATTTTTACTGCTTTCATTTCAGCTTTCCTGACTTATCCTAGATAAATCATAATGCAAGGATAACAGTTTGTTTTATTAAGTATCTTTATTTTTGCTAACATTAGTTTTAACATTATGTATTAATTTCCTTAAAGATTTACTATTTTTCTAATCTGCTTTTATATTATCTGGAAACTTTTCTTATATTTTTATTTACATCTACTGAATATGGTATTGAAAGTAATATTAACTTACCCTGCCTTTCTGTATTTTTGTCTGTATGTGCATATTTTCAATTTTTGACAGTGTAAAAAAATCCATTCCCACTTAGAACCTGAACTCTTATCCTTATATTTCCGAAGAAAACTTCTTAAGAACTGAGCTAACAAAAATGCTACATTTGTAGATTAAAGTTTTGTTAATGTTGATTTAATTCATATTTAATTAATTAAAATAAAATATATATATACCTGATGGAAACATTATATTTATAGAATAAAATTTTGTTAATTTTGATTTATTTACTTAGTTAAATTAATTAAAAAACCAATAAATATTTTTATATAGTAGATGATCACATGATATTTAAATGTAGAATTTATTTGCTAGAGGGTGTATTTTTTATTTTCATGTTTTACTATTAAATTATAATTTTTGTAATTTTAACCATTTTTAAAAATAATTTGTAAATATGGGTAAAAACTTTCTTGCATCCATTGATTATTAAAGATATACTTGGTGGTACTACTTTTGGTACTCTTAAAAAAGTTCTTTTAAACTTATCAATTTCCAATTGTTTTATAACAAATCTTGATTCTTAAGATCTCTGATATTTTCTAAGAATAGCAAACTAGTCATGAAGTGAATTGTTATTTTTTTGCTTTTTAGTCGACTATTTAAATTTTATTTTTACATATTATTTATCTATTTATGTACATATTTTTAGTAATTGTTTTATCACATGTATATTTATTATTTAAAATTATTTAATTCATTTTATAGCCTATTTCCACATAAGTATTCTTAACTTCTAATTTTGTGTATATCTGTTTCTATGAAGTTCTATACTTAATTTATAACTTACCAAGCAGAAAATGTCTCATGTTTTCCTTTACTCAAATCACTAATAATAAGCTCAGTATCAAAACTCATTTATAGTTCTTTCTTTTTTAGTAAATCCTTACATTTATTTGCATCCATTTTATTCATTTCTGAGTTATATAACAATCCTGTAGTCCAAATAAGTAATTTTAGTGTTTAATAACTTTGAAATGTAATAAAAATGAGATGCTTGCTGTGAATATAAAATATAATAAAGAAATTTGGATTTGCCTTCTTAGATGTTACCAGAGTCTCATTAAAAAAATCAAGACCATCCATATCCTCTATACTTACCAGCTTTGAAAATAATTTTAAAAGATTTAATGAGACTACTAGTGTATTTTGAATCTTTCACATTCATTTATAATGCTGGTTAATGGTTAATTAAATCTTATGAAACACAAATTCCACATTATATATATATATATATAATATTAACAAGTCAATTTTCATATTTTTTTTCATTTATTAACATAAGCAATTATTACCACAGAGGCAAAACTCTGTACTGTAAGTGCCACTCAGTGCAAGCCAGATTGATCAATGGATGCAAGGAGGTTTGTGCTTCATTTCTAGCTTGTAGCCTTTTTCCTTGAAGAGCCTTGAATCTGAAAGCACTGCACATAGATCATAGGATCTAATGCAATCCTCCAGTACCTATCTTTTAATTTTTTAATTAACTATAAATCTTTGAGTCCAAAATGAAAATACAATAATGCTTTCAATTCAAGTTCATTTGCTTGTATAGTCATATAGATCAGAAAATTAGTCTGTGGATATTGGGTGAGTAGACACTAGATAGGGATTGTATGCATAAATCTTCTTGCATTCATTGATTATTGCACTGAGAAGTGCTTCAGTATAGAGAGTTTTGCATCTGTGTAAACAGCTTGTATAAGCATAAAGAATGATGATCATGTGTTTAGTGTTTTAATAAGCAATTATTGTTTAAGCCAGTTATTAATTGAGAACTTCTATATGGATTAGTGCAAGGATGGAATGCCAGATTCTGAAGCTTAAAAATCAATTTCTGATGCTCAAATCATGCTTTTTCATACATGATTAATGCAGATATAGAATGTTGCTCTCTGAAACATAGGAGTCTCAGATCACAGCTTCAACCCTGATACTTTCATTGCTTGAACACTTTACGATGTAAGAGTAATAAACTATTCAATTATTTTAGGGATTAAGAATATATCATTAGTGTTACCTCTTAATATTCCTTATTTAGCATGGTTCATGTAAAAGGTTATAAATCATAATACCTTGTGTCTTTTTTACTTCTAATACATAATTAACACTCTTTAAAATTTCAAAAAAAGATTTCCCATAATGCACTCTAATTTTTATTTTACATGAAAATTCCCTTTTAAATACATTGTAAACAAAAATTTTAAAAAATCATGTAAGAACATGTATTTTGCAAATTTCTATTTCTATTCTTTTTATATCAGCTATATGTATGTTTGCAAACAAAGTTTTTATAGTATTACTGGTAATAAATATATATTTTATATTTACACAGAACAATATCTTAGAATCAACAGATGTGATGAAACCCCACACTCATATATTATTATGCTAGAATAAATTTTATAATGCTAATCCTATTTACTGCATAATTACCCTCATTTTTTTTTATTTTAAACTTACTTAACTTCTTATTTAAATGAGAATGGAAATAAATAAACAAAGCAGTCTATTTTGAAAAGCAGAATATATTTTTGCTAATCATAAATTCCCTTAGATATATATCATTAGTATATATTTTATATAGATGTTTATAAACTATTTTTTCTGCATTTTAATATATTTTCAAGTTTATACTAGCTATTACACTCTCACATACTTTAAATTTAAAATTGAAACATAATAAAAATAAATTTTTGAAAATGTGTAATATGATATAAATATTAATATAAAAACCTTTTAACAATGAAAATTGATCAAAAATATAATTAAAAAAAAACAGTATTTGCAAATTAAATTTAGTTTAAAGGAATTATAAATATATAATAGGAGGGCATGTAGATGGTGGTGTCGCTGTACAGATTTTTATTTTGACTAATTTATAGTAGTCACAGATAACAACCAGACTAAATAACAAATGTTTATGCAGATATTCTACTCAGTATTCGGATGAGAAATAAGCAACAAAAATTATTAACAACAACAGTAATTTTAATTAACAAATAAAATGAAAATAATATAAAAAAAATGTATTATCTACAACTAAGATTATATTTAGAGCATGTGTGACAAAAATGATAAACATTATTTTTAGCAGAGCAAAACATATGTGCTCTGGCAGAATAATTCCAAATTACAATCTATACTTCTCTGCAATACATATAATTAATTCTACAAAAATTGTATCACTATTGCAAAGAGTCTTGAATGAAAATCCCTGAGGATAGGATGAAAATAAGACATTTCTGACACCAAATTGTCATTTTACTTTTACACATCACATGCATCAACATAATCTGCCTTGCCATCCAACACCATCTGTACCTTTAGAATATATCATTAGTAAACACTGTTTCATCACAATACTAATACAAAACATTATTTGTTAGCAGCCACCTCCTCGATGACCACCTTACTGCCAATTCTGGAGTTTGAAGTTCCTCTATCTACTACCAAGAATGCAAAGATTTTGTGCAAATAGTATGAAGATCTAACATTTCATTTACTGGCATGATAAGTCTTACATGGTTTATGTCTACCATAGCCTTATTTTAGTTAGTCATAAAGAAAGTGTTTCTCTCATGAGTTCTCTGAATGGATTTCAAATCATCATCATCAACCATTATCAATCCATTGCAGGATGAAGATCTCTCCAAGTTCAATCCATCTTCTCTTCTCCACATCACCCCTGCACCCTTTTTTATTTCATCCATTCATCTCATGTATGGTCTCTTTCTGGGTCTTTTACAATCTCTTGGAATCCAGTTTAAATTTCAATTGTCTATTTATTATCATTTCTTCTAGCAATATGTCCAGCCCAACTCCAGTCTTTTAATTTTGTCAATGAGGGGATGGTCAATACTAATGGCTAAGTTGGAAGTTTGACTATAATTAAATATTGTTTTGTATTGTATTTAGGGCATAGAAAAGTGTTTAGTATTTTGTACAAATATACAATTGTGAAGTATGGAAGGAAACAGAATGTAAGCTCATTGATGGATGAGTAAAATGGGACATAAGTTTAAGAAGGCAGACCATGTAAATGTTTTTACAAAAAAAAAATATATTTTAATTTTTTATTATTTTCAAGAATGTATGACAAATTCTTTCAACATCATAATTTTTAAGATTAAAAGAATGATTCTTAATCATTTAAATATTTATTAATTAAAAAGATTATTGAGATATATCTGCATGCTAAAAGTTAGGCACCAAAACCATAAATATATTTCATTGTTATCATTAGCATTTAAGTTCATAAAGAGTACAAAAAAAATCATTAAATACAGAAGTTAAAGGGCAGTGTCATATACTTATATAGAATACGCTTTTATTCATGACTGCAAACATATATATCAAGTAGTAATTGTTTGAATTCTTTTTTTTTTTTTTTCATGTGTCAAATGCGTTGACCGGGAAGCGAACCCGGGGCAGCTGCTTGGAAGGCAGCTCTGCTAACCACTATGCCACCAACGTTTGACTAATTGTTTGACTTCCTGAAATACTTTTCAACTTCTACAGCAGTTTTATTTCTAAAAGATTTTAAAACTTTGCTTAATTATTGGTATTTGTTTTCTATAACTAGGAAATCAATCATTATTGAATCTCTTTAGAATGTTTTTGAAATAAACTTTATAATATAAATAAAATGCTTTTTTAAGAATACCATATTTTTTTGCCATAAAATGTTTTTGAAAAATTTATTAATTCTTTATTTACTTTTCTTGGGTAATATAATAAAGATGTCTCCTGAAATTACGATTTAATATCGAGTTATCTAGCAAAGTGAAAAACATAACCGGCATATCTTAGCATGAGTATTTTCTTAATATTATCTGAACAATATATAAATAAAATGTTTACCAGAACCTTTATATAGCTGAAATTGGAATTTCATAACTTATTTCTATACTATTAAATTAGCAGAACAGACCTATATATAACTGATTTTTTTAAAATAGTTATATCATTTTTTAAAAACTAAAACACTTCTCCAATTATTATTAGCTATCCCGCAAAAGCTTTTAGTTTTATTAACATTTAATGAGATTTGAAAATGGTTTATGGAATTTCTGATTCAATGATTTCTTCTGTTTAATTAATGAAACAAGCACTGTTCTTAAGCATAAATAAATTACTGACAGAAATTTTAGTAAACCAGTGAAATAGATACAAGAGTTACACACGACTATGCATAGAAGCATAAACAGTAAATTTAAATTTAAATTTGGGCAATCAAAACCATGTTTAATAAACCATTATTCATGATGAATATTTTCAGGACTTCTTAATGATTGATATACTAAAATGACAGACTAAAACATAATATATCTGGGAAAAAAAACTATTGTTTCTTATAAAAACATAATTGCAATGCAAATGTGGAAAAATAAATAATCTGGTAAAATGGTATAAGTGAAAAAAAATGGGTTGAATTTTCAATGAATTGTTAATAAATTTAAGAACGTGGATAGAAGTAAAAGAAGTCTTAGAATTATAATGTTTTTAACAATAACTGTGTACTATGATTTTTTTTTAATTCAATCCCAAAGAGAGAAAAAATATCCAAATAGAGACACTACTTAATTAGATTATATAATGAAGCAGATGGATCTGTAGGCCAGATCCACACTTCATGTTTTTCTAGATTACTAGACAAGGATCAAGCGTATTACGATGTTTGTAAACCTTTCCGCCTGCCATTTTATCTACATTTAAATTTTAGGCCAGTAAATACATTATTAAAGTATAAATTTTCTATTAAAATGTTTTACTATAAATATAGGGGCCCAGATAGATTTATATACACGCAATTACATATATATAGAATTACAGACAGATACTTTTATAAAAATCAATATATAAATTTTTAATATGATATTTTTTTTAAGTATTTTATACTGGAGATTTGCTTTCACGATAAACCTTACTAACATTCCTTAGCGTCAAACAAAAGAAAATCCATTAACAAAATGGTAATGGATTTTCTAATTAAAGTGAAATTAAACTAAAAAGATAATTTGAAATATAAATTCTGCAAATCTACATTTAATTAAAAATAGATTTGAAACAATTAAATCATTGGGTTTATCGGAAAGTTGATCTCAAGAATACAATATCAATAAACTAACATTGTCACTCAGCCTGGAGCATATGAAAAAGAGAATTTCCCCAAAACAGTTTTTAAAAAAAAGTATAAATGGCAAAAGAAAACAATAGAAGCCAGTCCAGTCCCAGATTTGGTCAGCCATAGCCTGGCAAATCTACGTGAGTAAAATTTTTAATAAATGTCTGAAAGCATGATAGTTGGGTAGACGGGTTTTAACTTGCCCATCTCCCACTATGCCAAAAATGATCTTCCAATACCTCATGCCAGAGAAAATTCATCAAAATGAACTGTTGAACTCTTTATTCAATTCATAGCTAGCTATGCCTGTGTGGAAATTCATTTTTCATCAGGGGATTCCAACTTCCATTTGGACTTATAATAAATTAGGTAATATGACTCCAATTTGTTATTTCTAACCACCTAATTTATTTCTTCTAAAACTCCAGTGACCCAATAATGTAACTCCTGCTAATTGTAATGTCTTCTAAAGTGCAATTTAAAATATTTAATTTAATATTATGTAAAAATATACTTGCTCTTGCTTAAAATCTAATGTCTTTTCTCTCTTTCTATCTGTTTTAAAATTATTCCTCTTCTTAATGCTAAACTTCTTTCTAATTGAGGTTTAGAAAATATTGTTATTAATTACTTAAATGAAATGAATATATGCCAATTTTTGTTCCATCTCGAAAAAAGCTTTACTTAAATAAATATTTTGCTGCTTATTTCCCGACCTACATTTGTTGGTAAATAAAAATGAATAATTTTCTAGCTCTGAAAGATTAATACTTGGAGCCACCTTTATTTTGTCGAGATGAAACCATTTTATATTATTATGTGTCTTTTTTATATTTATCCGTACACGGTTTAGTTGTGGGGAAACGTGAGATTCAAGTATGAGAGTACATTTAGTTAAATTATTTCATTTTTAAAGAGTGAAAAGGAGGGGGTTTATATAATTGTATTCATGTTAAATAATAAGAGAGAAATAGAATGTTATTTGAAATGTTAGTAGGATTTTGTGTTGAAGGGAGAGACATGTCTCTAATAGTTATATTCGTAATAATAATTAGTAGTTATTTTATTCTTGTTTGGTCTGATCTTGATTGATCCGTATGCATTTATGTAATCTTTATAGCTCAGCACAATTATGAATTTAAACGTGTTAATGTAAAATTTAGAGAGGCAAAAATTATTAAGAAAAACAATATTTACAGTTGATATTCCTAATTTTCAGAAACATTCTAATGAATTTAAATTAGAACTTACAAATAGGTTTCAAGTGTTAGGAGATTTTGAACATGATTCAGATTTGAATGAAATTAATATGAAAATAACTGATACACTTTTAAAAACTGCAACAAACATAACTGGTAGAAAAAAGCAGCAATTGACTAATAAAATTTCTATTGAGACTAAAGAATTTATGAAGAAAAGAAGGAATATGAAGATATACAAAAATGATGTATTAAAAAGAATTGAATATCTCGAATTTTGTAAAATGGTACGGAAAAGAGTTGAAAATGATATAAGAAAGTATAACTGTGAAATAGCAAGGAAAGCTGTAGAAGAAAATAAAAGTCTCAAAAATGTTAAACAACATTTTGGTATTGGTAGGAAATTTATATCTGCAATAAGAAAAAAAGATGGAATTATTACTAAAAAGAGAGATGACATCTTGAAATTGGTAGAAGATTTCTATCAAGAATTATATAGTAATAAAGAACAAGTACCTCCTATATCTATTACATCATCCGAATTGCCCAGAATTTTAAATGAAGAAGTGAGACATGCAATTAAGTGTATGAAGAAAGGAAAGGCTCCAGGAAATGATGGAATTATAATTGATATATTAAAAGAAGCAGGTGAAGAAATAGAAACAATTTTAGCAAAGTTATATAGCAAATGTCTAAATGATAAAGATGTACCAGAAAATTGGAAGAATGCAGTAATAATATTAATATTTTAAAAAGGTGATAAAGAAGATATTAGAAATTACAGACCTATCAACCTTTTATCAGTTTTATATAAAATTTTTACCAAGATAATTACAACTCGTCTACAGAGAACTTTGGATTTCCACCACCCAAGAGAACAAGCTGGATTTAAAAGTGGTTTTAGTACAATAGATCATATCCAGGTATTGAGAGAAGTCATAGAAAGGTCAAACGAATATGAGTTGTCATTATGTTTTGGATTTGTAGATTATGAAAAGGCATTCGATTCTATACACATTTCTTCAGTGATTAAAGCATTGGATCATCAAGGTATAGATCCAGGATATTGTCATATTTTAAAGAATATTTATAAAAATGCAACAGCAACAATTAGATTACATAATGATACTGGAAAAATCAACATTGAGAAAGGTGTAAGACAAGGTGACTCCATATCTCCAAAACTCTTTACAGCAGTGCTGCAAGAAGTATTTTGTGGATTAAAATGGGAAACTAAAGGAGTGAAAGTAAATGGAGAGTATTTAAGTCATTTAGATTTCGCAGATGATGTAGTTGTTTTTGCAAATAATGCTTCAGAGCTGCAGGAAATGTTGCAGGAGTTAGCAGATGAAAGTAGAAAAGTAGGACTAAAGATAAATGTTAAAAAGACTAAAGTAATGTTTAATCCATTTGCTCAAAATATAAAAATAAAGATTGATTATGAAGAATTAAAAGAAGTTAACAGTTACAAATACCTTGGTCAGATTATTAATACAGATGGAAACATAATGGAGGAAATTAATCATAGAATTAAACTTGGTTGGAGTGCTTTTAGTAGAAATAACTTGATACTAAAAGGAAATATGCCTCTGTGTTTGAAAAGGATGGTTTTTAACAAATGTGTTTTACCAGTTCTTACTTATGGATCTGAGACTTGGACACTTAATGGAAGAGCAATACAGAGACTTCAGACCACTCAAAGGAGTATGGAGAGATGTATATTGGGAGTAACAAGAAGAGATCGAAAACACAATGTATGGGTAAGACAACAAACAGGTGTTACTGACCTTATTGAAAAAATTAAAAGATTGAAATGGAGTTGGGCTGGACATATTGCTAGAAGAGATGATAATAGATGGACAATTGAAATTTTAAACTGGATTCCAAGAGATTGTAAAAGACCCAGAAAGAGACCACATGTGAGATGGATGGATGAAATAAGAAAATGTGCAGGGGTGTTGTGGAGAAGAGAAGCTAAAGATCGAGAAGATGGATTAAACTTGGAGAGACCTTCATCCTGCAGTGGATTGATAATGGTTGATGATGATGATGACTCGTATTTTGCCTTGCTGGTATTTTGCTTAATTACTTGTCTTTTGTTCTTTGTGAACGCTAGATCAAAGCTAGACCACATGATAATTTTACTGGCCATGATTTTTATCAGGATATGAATGCTAAAATGGAAAGAACTGGGGCAAGTGGAGCTTAGATAGCCTTGGTGATTCTCATTCTTTCACCTGTAATATTTTAGGTTTGCCAATGGTGCAGACTATTTCTTTTTTATTTATTGGCATCATGGGAATGGGGCAGGTGAATTGAGTCTATGCTAGTAATGTAATATTGAATGCTTGAATTTAATAACTTTCCTTTGTCTGAGCACATTATGGTGGATTGACCATGATTTGACTGATTTATATAATTTAAATCTTGAAATATTTAATTGGCAATATCGCGATCCATTTATATTTTAAATGTGTCACTCTCTCTGACACCAATCCCTATAGTTTGAGTTAATCATTTCTCTCTTAAAATAAAATCAATAAAAATAAAATTATGTTTATCATAGCTCTTTAAAAAAATTCATTTTTATATCTCAGACTTGGGCGGGCATTTTCCACAAATCGATAATCGTTTACATTTGTTAGATTGGCATATAAACTATACCGCTCTCTTGCCAGAGGCATACTAAATGACAGAATAGAAACTTTTACTAAATAATTTTATGAAATCAAATCAAAGACATTAGATAAATTATAAAAATGTTTTATTAAATATATGTGAATTTAAGCTGCCTGTGGTTCATCTCTATTTATTCATTCTAAAATTAGTATTTTCTAATTAATTATTGTGCTGTTATCTGATGACTCAAGGTCACATACATACCACTTTATATTTAAATAAATAGATAGTCTAATTAAAGTTAATAATTAGAATTAGACATACAAATTAGTTGAGATCCATGCTCTACCATTGATGTTAGTGGGACGGAGTGTGGAAAAGATTAATTGCTTGCCTCGAAAATGTTGTTAATTAGTTTGCAGATTTAGAGAGTGGGTAAACAGGGCAGAGTCCACAAGATTCTTTATCTTTGATCTCACGCATATGGTTAGATTCGAAGTACTTTTACCCAGGCTGTGAATCGTGTTAACATACAATTTCGACCGGTACAATAAATAATAAATAAGATGCCAACCTTGAGAAACTATTAAAATAGATTCAAGGGGTAATACATTTGTTCTTCAAAAATACACCATTCAGTTTAAACCAGAACTTTCAAGTCGTTTTAAAACATATAAAATTTCTCAGATTTGAATGAAATACTAACAGCTAAAAAAGCAATAATTCACTAATAAGTTTGTGGGTTTTTTTTTTTGGGGGGGGGAATTATATGCAGGAAAAATCTACTTTAGAAAATTAAAACTAAATGATGACATTGATAAAATATTTGGAAAAAAAATAAAGTTGAAGAAATTATAATTATTAATGTACAAGGAAAGTTGTATAAGAGAATTAAAAATCTTAAAAACATAAAATAACTTCTCTGCAATCTATGTAAATTTATTTTAGATTTAACTAGATACAGTCACAATTATATTAGAACAGAAATTATAAAGATTATAAAAATATTCTTTTTTTTGTTTAATATAATAAATTATTAATATAATAATTGATGTTATCTATCTTCAGAATTAATTATAAGTTTTGTTTTAGAATGGCTTGATTATTTCAAAAATAGTTACTACTGAAGTTAGTTAGCTAGATCATATCAAAACATTAATTATAAAAGAAATAGTACTTTTTCTATTTGAATTTTTTTTAAATAGACAAAAAAAGATCTTTTCCTTGGCCTCAGGGTGGCCTTTGAGCATTCCATCATCAGATTTTCAATTGGATAGACAGTTGAAGAGTTGGAGTGTGGAGTAGATTGAAGTCTGTTCGTTTAAAGTATGAGGATTGGCTATTTTAATATATATCTGAGCACTTATATCATATATGTATAGAGATAATAATCTGGACCAACTGATGATTGTTGGTTTAGCATGAAATACGTATATTGGTGATTATTTATCTTTTCCACATATATGTGTTCAAGGGTATTAGTGTTATGAGATAGTGTGGAGAGTGGTGGGCTGTGTGAAAGTCTGTGCTCATATACCCTATATATTACATATATAGATACAGATATATAATAAGCCTGCGTGTTTCAGTTATTAATAATTTATGATTATTTAAAAATTGAAAAGCATAATGAAATATTAGAGGTTTTTACAGGTGAATGTGGTTTACAATTTGTATGTAAAATACTAATGGCATATATAAAGTATGAAAAAAAATCACATATAGTAATGGTTCTATTTAAACAACACACAACTCTAGAAGGTGTGTCAAGTGTTGATAGCTGGGCGGTCAACATAGTCGCCTTGCAAGGGTTCACCTCCCGGTTGATGCTATAACATATGGAAAAAAAAAAAACTCTAGAAGGTGTTTGCATCATTATATTTATTTTAATTAGAAGAATGTTTAAAAAATATAAGAAACACTGGCAAAACTATATAACAAATTTAAGGATAAAGATATACCAAGTCATAAAAGATATACCAAGTATTGATTATTAAGAAAGATTAAAAAAGTAGATTACAAAAATTATAAAATGTAATAGTCTTTTGTCAGTTTTATTCAAAGTATTTATAAATATTTCATAGAGGACTTTGTATTTAATCAACCAAACAACAAAGTGACATTAAAAATAGATAGCAAAGTGAGAAATATTATTTTAAAATCTATTTAACATGAAATTCTTTTCATACACTAATGAAATACTCCAAAAATCCTTGAGCTGAGTCAAGCCATTATGAAAAGGTATAATCAGAAAGACATATTTATATTTAATAACTTTAAATTAAACCTAGCTCAATGTATATGTAAACAAAGGGAGTAAATCACCCACCTCCAGGCTATGACTTGAAAGCACTCTAAATGTCAATCAAATAATTCTATTCTTGATTCTTTGATCAACATTTAGAGTGCTTTCAAGTCATAGCCTGGAGGTGAGTGATTTACTCTCTTTGTTTATATTTTATAAACTAGATAGATATTCATCCTGATCCTGGCACAGTTAGTTAATTAATTCTGCACTATGATTCTGGTGATAATTCAGTGAAAGTTAACTCATTGTTATTAAGTGAGAACATATCTATACAATTCTGGATCAGTTAGTTAATTAGTTTTGCACTATGATTCAGGAAAGATTTGCTGGCAGTTAACTCAGTTTTATTAAGTGAGAATATATCTATATCATTATACCTTTTCATAGTTATTTGACACAGCTCAAATTTTTTTGGAGTATTTAAATCTATTGTAGAAACACTGGAAATATCAACATATAAGTTTCTTTAATAAAAATAAAATTAAAATTCTTAAGATATGGAATTAGAAAATGACCCTAGCTGAGAATGTCGATATAAAATCTAAGGAATATGTGATTAATGTGTTTGCATTTGTTTTTCAAATAGTAGATAATTGATAAATATCAACATATTTGTAAATACAGTCTGAAATCTTAAAAATCTGAAAGGTTCTCTGATGTTTTTTTGTGTTGGTGAGTGTGCATTTGGAAAGAGTCCTCATTTACTAAAAAAATATATTATGACTACCATATATAAAGGAGACCGTTAATGGTAATGAGTGCACTTTATTGTATTATCACGTTCATCTTTGCAAGTATAGATGCAACAATTAACTATAGTCACATATGAGGCTCCATATACTCCTTATGGGATATTATAAATTCTCTACATAACCAGAATGATTGAACACTTATGCCTTAATAGAATGTTACTAATTTTTTGATTAGTTGTGAAGGTGGGTTTTATATTATAATATTTCAGAATACATCCAACATTATCTATAGTTTTTTCATGTAAAAAATACATACTGTAATGACTTTTTTTTTTTTTTTTTGGTTTTTTAAAAATATTATTACCATCCTGAATAAAAGCCTCATGATTACTTTAAGATAATCATTAACTGTCAGTATATACAAATTCCAAAATGCAATAGTAATCTTCATAATAAACTTAAAAAATCATATATCAGTAACAATTTATCAAAAAACATTTGCAGTAGTTTTTTTTTTTTTTTGAAAAAAAAAAAAAAAAAAACAACAACTATGAACTAAAGGAAAGGAAAAAAGAATAAAATAAGTGGGAGATTTATTAAGTCATTAAAGATCGGAAGTTGATCTAGTTAATAATGCAAATAATGACTCAGAGCTTCAAAAAATGTTATCTGTTAATGCATAAACTGAAATAATAAAATGAAAAGTCTTCTTAGGTTTTTCATTCGAAATAAAAAATGAAGAATGATAAGAGTGAATTACAGAAAGTTAGTAAATATATTTTAGCCAAATTATTAAAACAGAGATTGAAGCATAACAATTAATTTAATTGTAAAAAATATACATGGGAATAGTATTATTGTTAGAAAATAACATTATTAGAAATATATGTATATGTTTGTGTGTGTTTGCTTGAAATAAGGTTTTTAACTTAGATACTTATAAACAGAAACATGTAGGCAAATATAATAATATTTAGTGAGATAAACAAGAAAAACTTGAAAGAAAAATACATAAGTGAGAGTTAAAATTAATATCACAGTTAACAATGTCAGTATTAAAATGAAAATAGGATGGGTATATTTCTAGAAGGGATAACTATGGACAAAGAAATAAATATATAAACTGTATTCCTAAAAATTGTAAGGTATTATATAAACATCATATGTAAGAGATGGATGAAGTAAAAATATATGCTAGATTAATATAGAGAAAATATTCTATGGATTGGAGAGAGATTGGATCAAATTTTGAGAATTTTTCTTTTGCTATTGATTGGTAAAAAGTTATTGAGTTTGTTGATTGTTAATAATATAGGGATTGTATAATTGTTGGCTGATTTTAATAATTACTTATAAAGCCATTTATCCTTGAGCATTATTACACATATTATATATTTAAATATTTGAAAACCATGCATTCTTCACAAACCTGGGAGCTTAATTGTAAGTATAGAGAATTTGAACTCAGATTTTCAAGCACTCTTCAACTATCTCATACAACTGATACACATGACCACACACATGTAAAAAAAAATCACCAATATACATATTTCATGCTAAACCAGCACTCATCATCTCCCACACACATATATATATAATCAGTGCTCAGTTTATATTAAGATAACAAATCTTCATACTTTAATGGACAGGCTTCAATCTACCTCCAACTTTTCAGCCATTCATATCATTGAAAATCTGATGATAAAAACCCCAATTCCATGCTGATGCCAATATTATTGCCATGCCCAGGTTGACCTCAAGTCACTCTGTCCCCTCATGTATAGGATCTTATCCATTTAAATACATAGAAGAGGGATGGGCAGGATACAAGCATGATGTGTAAATATTTGAAAACCAGGTACTCTTCACAAATCTGTGAGCTTAATTGTAAGTATAGGAGATTTTAACCCAGATTTTCAAGCACTCTTCAACTATCCACACCATCTCATACAACTGATACACATGACCACACACATGTAGAAAAAATAAATAATCACCAATATAATTCCTCTTTTATGTATTTAAATGGATAAGGTCCTATACATAAGGGATCAGAGTGACTTGAGGTGAACATGGGCATGGCAATAATATTGGCATCAGCATGGGGTTTGGATTTTCATCATCAGATTTTCAATGACAAGGATGGTTGAAAAGTTGGAGATTGAGTAGATTGAAGCCTGTCCATTAAAGTATGAAGATTTGCTATCTTAATATAAACTGAGCACTGATTATATATATATGGGTGGGAGATGATAATTTGGACCAACTGATGAGTGCTGGTTTAGTGTGAAAGATGTACATTGGTGATTATTTATTGTTTTTACATATGTGTGGTCATGTGTATCAGTTGCATGAGATAGTGTGTATAGTTGGAGGGTGCTTGAAAATCTGAGTTCAAATCCCCTATATATATTGCTAGAAAAGATAATAGTTGAACAATTAATGTTTTGAATGGAATCTCAAAATATTGTAGAAGACCTAAAAAGAAGCTAATTGTTTGATGGAAGAATGAAATAAGAACCTTTATAGGTTAATGTTTTGAATGGGATTTCAGCTGATTGTAGAAGCCCTAAACAGAAGCCACTTATTTAATGGGTGAATAAAATAAGAACATTTATTAGTATATTATGAAGAAGAGAATCTATGTATCAAAGAAACTGTAAGAAATTTGAAAAGGCCTTTATTGTGAAATGTGCTGATAATGGTTAAAATGTTTATATATATATATATATATATAGTATGGTGTGACCTTACATGCTTCCAGTATCATTAAAACACCATAGTCTAATTCAAATCCAAGGCCAATATAACAACATTCTCTTCCAACCGCAACACTAATGAGAATGAAAATGAATTAAAATTTATTTTAATAAAAAAAATAATAATAATCACAAGCACTATAATTGAGAAACCATTAATAGTTTTCTCTAAATAAACACCTAATTTAATTTTATGATAAATACATATTTTAATTAAACCATAAAACATATATGCGAACACTAACCTTTGTTAAAAACATATTGTCAATTGTGATATAACTTCTAAGCATTATAACAATATGAAGGAAATATGATCAGATAGATTAGATGCAAGCAAGGAATGAAAAAGTATTTAAAGGAAAGAAATAACAAATAAAATTTTTATTGTTATTAATATATATATATATATATAATTACTAATAATGATTTAAATAGTTAATCTAAGTCATTACCATGAACCCACTAGTTAAAGCCATCAAAAATCATCTTATATCAAACATCATCATTTTAATAATTAGAAAATATAAAAACTAATGACCTTATTCTCAAAAATCAAACAAAAAAATCTCATTGGCTAAACAACCTGCATAAAGTTTAAGCAGAGAAATTGAACTTGCAGTTCGAATAGAAAATTCAGCTGACATTAAAATAAAATATTAATAGAAATAATTCCTTGGGCATTCAATAAAGGAACAAATGGCATATAGATTCAAATCTATAATTTATCTTTTATGCTGTAAAATATCAAATTTACTATTGAGAAGTGAATTGACAAACTCTACATCTCATATCAGACCTTCTAAGGAGAGAAATTATAAGTGAATTAATGGATGATCTAGAACTCTTGAATCTTACCACTTATATAACCTGGAATCGATTAAGGAGGATGATTATAATCTTTTACTGTAACATTTTTCTTATGAACTCTCAAGTTACATTTAGTAAATATAATCTTCAATACTTTCTCTTTCTTTTTCCTTCTTTATTTTTGCTTTTTTATATAACATAAAATAGCATTTCACTCTTATTTTACTTTAAAGCAAAATATATTTATTTATTTTTTACAGTTTCAACTTTCTAGAAGTCTTCATCGGATCGTATTCTCTACTTTTTCTCTCTGAGGAAAACTGCTAGGAACTGTTGAAACTGTAAAGAATAAATAAATATATTTTGCTTTAAAATAAAAGTATAAGAATAGCAAAATGTTGTTATTATAAGTTACATTTAGGATGACATCATAAATTTTAATTATTTATTTATTTTATGTAAATTACTTCAATTATTTCATTCCTTTAATACAGATGGAAGGGAGATATAAGTTATTGATATGCAATAGAAAGATTAAATATTATTAGCCTTATTGTAAATTAAAATAGAGTTTCTAATGAGAACTTTCTTGCTTATAGTTTCAATCATTATCAGAGGAGAGGTAAGATTTTACTTTAATATATATATTAATTGTAAACACTTGTACAATAACACCATTATTTATGTTCCTTGTTTGTTAGTACTAATCATTTAGTTAATTGTTTTCAGTGTACTTGACTAACTATTTTTAGTAAAAATGATCTTTCCTCTCTTTTTTGTAATCAAACACTATAGTAGAGAGATGGGTAAATAATAACAAATTATAATTTTAATAAAATAAATTAGCAAGCAAAAGTGACTTAAATAATCATAAGTTAGAAAATAACTTTCATTTGTGTTAATGTGAACATAAAATGGTTATTCTTTGAAGGGAATAAGAGGTTGGACCAATAATTAAACTTAACAATAATCAAAGAATATCCACTGATGTTAAATTAAATCATTTATATTTTGTTATAATACTCTCATACACTTACATATATTTTCACATACTCACTTATTAAGTGACATTGATATATCCTGAATTAGATGACTATGCAAATTCTTTCTGAGTTTGAAATTTGGAAATAATGAAAATTAAAGATAAGAATGAGGTGAATATATAAATAGAGTTTGATACACATTTGAGTATTAATACCCCATTTCCCAGAAATGAGATTGAAGTATGTATGGGTGTACACATGCAGAGATCGTAGATAGACTCTCTTACCCACTATAATAACCTAGCTAATATATTATCAAACCATGTAAAAAACCATTCTGTTACAATATATATATATATATTGTACTGGGTTCGCTCCACAAAAGATCTTACTTACACTGCAAAGGTTTTTGGCTGGTTTCAAACTTCTTTATAACACATTTATAATCTTATGTAATTATAAATGTTATGTGAACGAACCGGCACATTCGAGCAAAGTGGGAAATATTATTGATAGCTTTAACTATCAACAATACCCATGATCATTTTATGGCCCATCTTGGCTGCTACATTCAAACCCCTACTATCCAAACACTTTATTTGTTTCAGAGAAAACCCCAGGCACCAGCTAGTCTAAGACTAATGTATTTGGACAGTAGGCTCATAATCCAGCCCTCAAAACAATTCCCTTAACTAGCTCAGCCTATTTTTTTAATCATTAACAACTTATACAAAAGTAGTGGTGAAAGAATTGATAAAAGAATTGATAAAAGAGTTGATAAAAAGAATTAGTAAAAAGAATTGATAAAAAGAATTGACCAACAAATAAAGTTTTCGTTTAAAGACAATTTATTTTAACTAACATTAATTATACTAAATTTAAACATCTTTATAATTTTTTTTAACTCACATAATATTGGTATTTTTATCATGCACATATTTAATTCATACACTCACATATATAATAATAAATCATTAAATAGTATTTGAAACTTAAACACACATATCCAAAACACACAAATTAATAGTTCATATTTATGTGCTATAGAGTTCATATAATTTGGCTTTTGAAGGATTCACACGAATGCGATGGCTACTTAGGAAAGAATATAAGAAAAAATGTTATTTACCTAGGATTTTGAACTTGCTGTTTGCTGCTTCTAATGAGAAATGAGATATCTCTAACTGGTTAGATTCAAAGTTTCTTGAGGAGATTTCAATGCTTATTCATTGGTATTATTCCTGGAGACAGTTAAACACTGATGGAGGATTTCCAAGCTGTTATGCAGATATTATTTCTCAGGCAGATTTTGCTGTTTTACTGGACTTCAGGCTGGAGAAAGACATATGTTTTCCAAAGGTTTTAACACTGCATTTCTGACTGATACTTAATAAACTGCACGATCTAGATTATACTCTCTGAAATGACTCAATTGTTATCTCTGATGCAATTAACTAGACTGAATGTCCAATAAAAATTTGGTTAATTATATATGCGAAATGTTTTTGTTTTGATATCCTCCAGCAATTTGTGTTGTCGAAATTCCTTTAGTAGCTAATCCTTTGATAACGTGTTTTTGAGGATTGTTTAATTAGTAGCCATGCAAACGTGTTGTTTTTATACTTTTAATTAGTAGCCCATCACTGAAATCTTTACTGATAATCTTCTGTATTCATTTATTTCATCTTAACATTTATTTTTAATTTTAATACACATATACTTATTACATTTCAGTCGCACGCACATATATAAATTTTATTCTAAAATCAACACTAGTTTTAAGATGACTTTTTTTTCTTTAACTTAAATAAAAAGAGATTGATATTTTAAACTTGAAAATCAACTTTTAACTGATAATAATAAACTCTTTACTTCTTTTTATAAAACTTTTAGTTTAACTTTTCTAACCAGGACCCCCTTCCCTCTTTTAATTAATTAATTGTAACTTTTATTTCAAAAACCACTTAGACTTTTAATTTTACATTTACGAAAACAAACTACATTTCGTTTAATAAAAAAACTTGAGATTTTTATAACTTATTTATTGATTTGTTGATTCCTTACTTTAATAATTATTTAGATAAAATTATTTTATGTTTGCCAACACAGTCTTGGCACAATATATAATAACAAAACTTAAATATATTCCAAATAACAGTAAACAACTTATAATATAATATAAATAAAAACTCATAAAGAAATATTTTCAATTATATTCATAATCATTATCAACTCAACTTTCAAAATGGAATCATCTATTACCAACTGGACATATGTCGATTTAAAATCCTAACATTTGCAGACTGTCTATTTATTATCATATTTTTATACTTACTAATAAAAACTGCCTCTTTAATTTTTCTTTTTTCATTATCTCTTTTTTGACCTGTTTTTTTTTTTTTTTTTATGATTATGATAGGAATTGTAATTTTAAATTTGATTTTGATATAAAAAAGATAAAAATTTTAGGTCAAGAAAGAGATCATAAAAAAAGAAAAATTAAAGAGGCAGTTCTTATTAGAAGGTATAAAAATATGATAATAAATAGATAGTCAGCAAATGGTAGGATTAATGAATTGTGGGATATTTAAATCGACATGTGTTTCTGGTGGTAATAGATGATTCCATTTTGAAAGTTGAGTTGATAATGATTATGAATATAATCAAAAATATTTCTCTATGAGTTTTTATTTATATTATAAGTTGTTTTCCATTATTTGGAATATATTTAAGTTTCGTTATTGTATTATTAATATTAGCGGACATTTTATTTTGTTATATATATATATTGTAGCATTAAAACTTGAATTTAAACTTGGTGATGGTATTTACATTAAAATTTTGTTAGGTTATTTCTTTTATTTTAATTTTAAGATTGTCTAAATTAATTTAAAAGTAATTAAAATAGTTTACCTTGTTATTAAATAGTTTTAAATAATGCATTGTAATATAAAAAGGCTGCATATATTTTAACAAATGAAGATGTATAAAAAATGTATTATTTTATGTTATCCATGGCAAAATTGTAAGATTAGTTTTTTTTTTTTTATTCTTAGGATAGTATAATAAAGTTAATAATGTATATGCATATTGTGTTACGCATATATTAATAAAAGTATATAAAGGGTTTTATATGATAGTAATAATAAAAAAAAAATATTGGTAATGTATTTTGTTAACATTTTATTTACTGCATACATTTCAAAATTAATATTAAAACATAAACAAATAGAATATTAAATTATTGTTAAAATATGTGTGTGCGTATATGATTTTAAATAATAAAAAAAAAAACATTAAACTTTGTATATCATTTTAAAATATTTAAGTTATTTAAAATGATTATTTATTGATTATGATATATAAATGGATGAAATATATATGGGTTTGAACTCAGCTTTCACAGGACCCTTAAACATTTATGTTATCTCATACCGCTGATATACCTGATCACACACATGTTGAAAATATAAATAAATAGATGAATAAAAGGAATATTTACTTTATTTAAAAAATATTTTTATATGTTTTAGAAGTTGGTGATAATTTTCAATTTCAAAAAATAATTCACTTAGAATAAGATACATTTTGCCCATTTAGCTGTAAATAATTACCATTACCTTTAAGTTGATCTAATATTTAATTTTTATTTCTATTAACATTTTTTTTTCACTCATTGCCTTATTATTTTTTATTAGAAAACTACAACTGCTTTAGTAGTCAAAAATTTATTACTTTTTTTATAAGTTATTTCGGTTTGCTCTTATTATCAGTAATTTAATAAAATTATTTTTGGAAAAACCAATAAAAATAGACTCCTATTCACTGACTAATATTGAATGTTTATATAAATTGAAAATCTACCATTTCCCTAAATATATTCTAAAAAATGTGCTAGTTTTAACAAATATCAAATTAATGCATTAATCCCCACACTATAAACAAAGTACTTTATTTCAAAAATGAAGCTAATCTAATCTCTTTTTTTCCAATTTATTATTTATTATATCGATGTGTCTAATTTAATTCCAGACAGCAAATTTGTTCATTCACTTGCATTTTGTAATTTCTATTTTTTTCAAATCTTTTAAATAAAAAAAAATGTCATCAATTTTAAAATAAGTTTATTCATTTTAACTATGTTTATAAAATATGATATACAGTTGAATTTATCCATGTTTAATGTTTAATTTAGATTCAGATGATAATCTCTAGCTTAATAAGAGACTGGAATATGCAAGCAGTGGTCATAAAGTTGTGAGTGGAGAAAGTTTAACTTTTGTAAATCAAAATTTGATATTGATAAATACTTAAAAAAAGAGATGAAAACATGTCTGGGTCAACTGAAGAGTGCTGTTTAAAATGAAAGACATGAAGGTGATTTGCCTTTTTTTATGTATTTATTTAAAAGTTTTGATAATGTATGAAAAAGTGGAAGTTTTAAATATATGCAAAAATACATATAACATATTAAAAATGAGAGCTGAATTTGAATTATTTCACGTGTTTAGAATTAATCAAATAACAGATATTGTAATCTTTAGCTAAGTTTAAAGTTTACATATAGATATAAATCATTTGGTAATTTCTAGCCTAATAAACGATTAATAATAATCCTTAATATATTTTTCTAAAAGACGTAGTGTTAAAATTGTGAATGCAGAAAGTTTGACATTTGTAAATCAAAGACTAACATATACTTTTATAAATGTGTATTTTCAACCGTAATTTAACTGTATCTGCGTACTATTTAGGAAGGGATGGGGTCTTATGGAGATTTTAATGGAAAATGTTGTTTACTATTAAAATATATATATATTTTTATTTAATTAAAATATTTTCACCAATTTTCTTTATAATACAAATTGAGAAAAATAAAAGAGAGTGGTTAAAATTCTATTTCTTGTACCACTTACAAGTGTGAACCAAAGTAATGCTGACACCTGAGGGATTTTCTATTGATTAAAAATAATCTATAGTGTGAATAGTTTGATTTTATTCATTGATTATTTTTAACTTTCTCTTTTACTGTTTCAATATGTTTTCTCTTTTCATTTTTTTTTACCAAATGCTGAATTTACTAAAACTAACTAAATAAATTGTAAAAAGAAAAGAAACAAAAAAAGATAGTTCTAAATGAAAATAAAGGATATTATTGAGTTTACTGTTATATGTGATGATTCATCTTAGTTATTATTGACTTATTTTTGCAAAAATAGTGAAAATTTAGGTTGTTCTTTTCAAAAGAAGTCATTTATAAGTATTACTTATTATATACATCAAAATATATTAAGCAATAAAGATATTTGTAAAATTACAGAATTTTTTATAAAATGTTTTTCCCACGTATATATTTTTTCTTATTAAACAAATAGACATTCTCAAGTGAAAACTATTATCAAAAACATATAAATAGTTACATAAGTGACGGACTAAGGCTAAAGCGGGCCCTAGGCAACATTGTAATTCCGGGCCTATTTTTCAGTCATGATACATACTTTGCGATTGGTATTTTGGTTTTAAAGCATTACTATGTAGTTCTATTTAATTATCAGATTCCAAGAAAAATAACGAAAAAAATAATATACATGTACAAAAATTAAATAAACATAATTTATCAAAACAAACAAACATAAACATAATTTATTAAAACAAACAATAATACTTAAACAAATATACCCAGATTGATTAGTTATATTGCCTTTTTTCTCACTTTTAATTCTGCAAACTCGTCAATTAGTTTGTCATAATTAATAGAATTATTTAATATCTCTTTTTTTATATAAAGCAATGATAAACTATTTAATTTTTGTTGGCCTAATGTGGATCTTAAAAATTTTTTTATTCTGGCCATTACTGAGAATGATCTTTCACCGCTTGCATTGCTTATTGGAAGAGTTAAATAAATTCTCAGAATTATGTTTAAATTAGGAAATGTTGCAATAATATTATTTTCCTGAATAAATGACCACATGGATACAGGCGAAAAAATATTTTCTTTACTTATAAAAGTTTTAAATTGTAATACTTCATTTTTCAGTTCTGCTAGGTTTAAATCTTGTTCATAACATTTTAATTCCTCTATTGAAGAATCACCAACATCACTATCATAAAAAATTGCTTTGAATTTATTGTTAATAGTTCTATATCCCTCAGATCTTTTTTTAATGTTGCTAATTAAAGAATCACATACAACAAAAAATATTAACTTTAAAATGTTCTTTGCCACTGAATCTTATTTCATGTTTTGGAATTTCATCATGAAATAGTTTTCGTATTTTCTTCCGTTTTTTTATCATTAGTGTATGCAATATCTTTAACTTTTTCTGCTTCTTTTTCTAAATTATCAAAATCATCTCTAATAGTTTGTATGAAATCTATCAATGAATCATATATTAAAATTGCTGTATTTAGGGATTCGTCTTTTTGTTGAAGAGTCTTGTTTGAAGCATCTATTCTCTCTAAAATCTTTCCCCATATAATAAGTAACAGTACATACTCAAATGTATCAAGTTTTTTATGTAAATTGGCAGCTTCGGACCTTTTTAATGTTTTTTCATCTTTGTTTGAGGAAAAATGACGTAAACAATGTTTAATTTCTTCAAAATTTTCCTTTAAGGATTTCACAGCATCAGAATGAGCAGACCACCTGGTGTCACAAATAGGTTTAATACTCAATTGTTTGCTCTTACAAAATTTTTGTAATGCATTCCACCTATGTGTAGAACTTGAAAAAAATACGTACAATTCCTGAACAATATTGAAAAAAGTGGTCATTTCCATGCAACTTTTGGCAGCAGCGTTTCCAATTAAATTTGATGAATGATTTGTGCAAAATGGGCAGAAAAAATATGTTGCTTTATTCTGGATTGGAGTCCCTTATATTTACCCGACATATTAAATGCATTATCATAACTCTGTCCTCGATAGTTAGTGATGTCTAAATCTATATTATTTAAAAATTCTAAAATAACTTTCTCCAAGTTTTCACCAGTATGAGAAAATATAGGTAGAAATCCCAAAAATCTTTCTTTTATACCACTTGGAAGAACATAGCGAATACTGATGGTCAGCTGATCTACGTGAGATATATCAGGTGTTGAATCAATAATTAGAGAGTAAAATTTGGCTTCCTTTATTTCGTTCACTATTGTGAGTTGTAAATCTTTCAATATTATAGAAATAAATTCATCACATATTGTAGACGACAAATAGTTCATAGTACCGGTGCCGCAGTTTGCATATTTTTTCATGTGTTCCCACAAAAATGGATCGAACTCGGATAAATATTCCAAAGCCCCTATATAATTACCATTATTTTCAACAAAAAACACTTCATTTTTACCATGAAACACTAAAGAGTATGAAGAAATAAATTTAATTGTTGCTACCACACATTTAAGTACTTCTCTCCAATATTTTTTTTCATTTATAATTTGTTTTTCCAGTTCAGTGTCAATCCATCCGGTAATTTTAGATCTTGTTATAAAAATTAAAATGGAGTTAATGTGGTCACTGGAATTTTCATGCTCTGACAATTTTTTATGCACATTTTCCCAATCATTTGTCCCTTTTGTCATTAGCATTGTTTGCTTGGAAAATAATTTACAAACATAACAGTACAATAAGTTGTTGGTTTCAGTATAAGCCAACCAATCTCTTTTAACTTTTTCCCCACTATTAATTATTCTGAAGAAGGAGGCAATAGTTAATTTTCTTGTGATTTGTTTTGACCCTTCATTGCATCGAATAGAAGATGATTCCAAAGATCCATTTATTGATTTTGGTGGATTTTTTATATAATTCTCTCACATTGTGTCTGTTAAGTATTCTGGCCATAATGCAATATCGTTTACAAAACTCTTAGTTTCTTCATTACTTTGAGATGATTTTAAATTTTTATTTTCTCCTTTTGTTTCATTTTCATAAACAGAATTGCTTGGTTTTTCCTGCTGGTCTTTTTGCAGAATAATTTCAGATACAAATGATGTTTCTGGAGTTTGAGCAGGTAAATTTGTGAAAGTAATGATTGTTGTAATTTTTCTCCATCTACAGTTAAAAATTTATCCAACGATCTTTTCATTTGTTTTGCCAAGTTATCTCGATCTGCTTTTCATTTTCTTTTTTCACTTCCACTTAAATGTTTATACAAACTCATTTTAAAGACCAAATACTAAAAAAAAAAGAAAATAATCTTTAATTAAATTTATTTTTACTCAATATCACAATCACAAAGAAAATCACAATTTGTGGTATTTTATATTATATATTATTTTAATTAAATAATGTAATACTTTTATAAAAACTTACATTTTTATTTTAGGAATTCCAGAAAATATTAACTATGAAATAAAAATCCAAAACAATCTATTTGCAATCAAGTCTAGGTACTTAAGCCTTAATTGCACAATTTTCAATCACAACTCACATAAGATGCAATACGTTCAGGAGACACTGATTTTAAATAGTTACGTTTGACTTTTTAAACACAGGCATAATAAAGGCTCGATAGGCGCGAGGCTCGATCGTATTTACACACATCGACACTCGCGGGCATGGATGCAAAAGCATGGGAACGCTCATCCACACTTTTCGACTTTATCAATCAATGATTCGGCATAATTTGGAAACGTTTCAGCAATAATTATGAATATCACATTTTTCTGTTAAATAAAAATAAAAATTAATTATAAAAATTAAAAGATTAAAAACCTAATTTTCAGGCCCCAGAAATTACGGGCCTTAGGCACATGCATAGGTTGCCTAGGCCTTAGTCCGCCCCTGCATACAATAAATATTAATGATTTAATACAAATTCCATTATGATTTCTTTCAGATTTGTATTAAGCATATATTTTTATTAATAGCTTTCACTTGAAAAGGTTTATTTATCCAATAAAAAAACTTGTGACAAAAAAACTGATAATTTTACTACAATCTTTATAGCTATATGTTTATTCTGTTTTAATCATAACTGTGAGAATAAGATTAGAAAATATATATATAATTACATCTCCATATTCATTTTTTGTAGTGCATCATGCATCTTTTATTTTGCATTTGCACTTGTTTCTTCACACATAATTAAAACAGCACTAAGGTCCTAGCTATGGACATGATCGTTCTCATGATTATGAAAGGCTTAATCTTAGAAACTATTTTATACATTAATAAGTGTTGAATCACTTAGTTCTCCAAAAAACTAATAGCATTCAAATCAGCAAAAAAATAATATTCTCATCAGCCTGGTCCTGAATATGAAGTGAAAGCATCGAAATTGAAAGTATACTCAGTTCAATAAATAGAATTAAACTTTTATATTTAAACTCTGTATGAATATATATATCAATGAAAGATTAATTCTCAATTTTACTGATTTATTAAGTAAATGAAATAATCTCAAAATAAAGTATAAAACAATTCTTTAGAGGAAATAATGAACTGTTCTTTTCTCTAAAAAATTATTATATTATGTTTTGTTTGAGAGTAGAATTGAGAATTAATCTTGAAAAAGATAATAGTCTGAATTTTTGCAGTTCATTGAAAATAAAATTCTCTTCAATGTTTGCAATGATCTTATATATATATATGTGTGTGTGTGTGTGTGTGTGAGTTTCATATTACAGTATAAAAAAAGAACAAAGAAAAGGAAAATATAGTGATCTTTTTTTTATATTTGATTTGATTTATGAATAATGGAGGTGGTGAATTATAAATGTTAATTAAGTAACTATTATACCATAATATTAAAATGACATTCTTAATTATTATTAATATTATTTTTCAAATTATAAATTGATTGTTGTCAATTTCAAAAGAAAAATATGTGAATCATAAAATGGATCACTTAAATAAAAAATATTATTACATTTCAATTTTTATTACTACATTCACTATAACAACTTACTTATTACAAAATTAAATATTTAGTATTTCATATATATATATATATATTATTTATTATTTTAGTGGAATGTATTAAAGATATCTGTTAAAAATATATATTTTATTAGGATGTATAGAAAGTGTTATGAGAATTTGTTGTTTTTTAGTTGAAATGAAAAATAATATTAAAATTGTAAACCAGGATTTTTTTTGTGTCAAATGTTTTCTAAAAGTCTTCATTTTTGTTTGCAGTAAAAACAATTTTTTTATACCAAAGAGTGATCATTGAGTTCAATTGAAGAGTTACCCTAGCAACACTGACATCATCAGCAAAAACAAGTTATAAATGGACAGAACTACATTAACTCAACTCTTCTATCTTTTCTAAAATAGACACATTTAAATTTGTCTTTAGAAATTGATATTTTGCTTCAAAAGTGAGTAATTACTAAAATATAATGGAAGAATAAAACTTAAACAGTCTTCCCATTCAGTTTGGGACAGTTTGTTGATAAAATTCCAAGAAAAAATGGCAGGATATATTATAAAAGAAAAATAAAAAAACCCATAAAAATTCATTTGCATACTAGTAATTTTCAGCATATTATTGATATTTGTCAAAAATTTTTTTTTTGCTAATTTTGGATTTTTTGGGGGTCAAAAAAGATAAAATAAAATTTCTCAAGCTCTCTGGTAGACGATTGGAGTTGTTTGCAGAAAAATACCATTTCTGTCATGACTCGGATGAGAGTTGAAAAAGAATAACAAAATGTCTACCACGTTATTACATTTGTGGGACGTCCCAAACAAAGAAAGTGAGACAGTTGCATTTTTTGCAAGCCCAAAACATCCTGCCATTCATTACAGTTGATTTTGTTCAGTCATATGTGGTTAATAAATTTATTTTCTGGAAAGAATTTGTTTTGTTTGCGATTATTTTTATCTGTAAATCATGTAATTAACACCCAGAATGACAGTGTTAAAAAGGGGCAGCATAGTTTGTTGGACATCTCTTGATTGATTGATTTTTTTAAAAATACTTCTTCTTTTGACATTCCAAGTAGATTTTAAAAATGAAACTGAGCTAATTTTTGTTGTTAAAAAAGAATAAAAATACTGACGTTTTATTTTTGTTATGAAAATATATAAATATATATTTAACAAAGTTGTACAATTCTTAAAAAAATATAAATAAATAAATCCACAGAATGTAACAAAACCGGTTGACATGTTTTATTTGTTATTATTAAAAAATCGAAACCCCATTTTATTTGTTATCAAGTCTGGATCTACCATCTACTCAGACTGTTGGAAGGGTTATAGGACTACTGATCTTAAGGCGGCAGGCTTTACACATGTTACTTTTAACCATTGTTACAATTTCATGGACCCCACAACAGGAGCTCACCCTCAGACCATCGAGAGGTTTTGGGGTCTACTTAAGTGGCAATATAGGAAACACCGTGGCACAGCATGCCAATACCTCGAAAATTATTTAGCTGAGTACATTTGGAGGTGTCTTCACAAAGACAAGGACATTTTCCACACCATTTTGAAAGAAGTGACTGTACACCCTCAGTAACAAGTTGTATGACTTTTTAAAATGTTGAAACATTTGTTACAGTTGATTTAGTTTAGTCATAAATGGGTAATAAATTTATTTTCTGGAAAGAATTTGTGTTTTGTTTGTGATTATTTGGATCTGTAAATCATGTAATTAACACCCAGAATGACAGTGTTAAAAAGGGGCAGAGGAGTTTGTTGGACATCTCTTGATTGATTGTTTTTTTGTGTGTGTAAAAAAAAATCTTCTTTTGACATATCTATTCGTCTCATTTAGAAGCAAAAATATGTTGTTTTTTTTTGTTGATGTTGTTCTAAATCAATAAACAGCACATTAAGTATATTTTAAAAATGAACCCTGTTGTTAAAAAAAAAGTACCGACATTTTATTTGTTGTGAAAACAAAAAATCTTGAACAAACTTGTAAGAACCTTAAAAAAGATAAATAAATAAATCCACTGAATGTAACAAAACCGGTTAACATACATATTTTTTTTTGTTAAAAAAACAATACCGCGATTGACTTTTTTGTTTTTGATGTTTTATTTGTTATTATTAAAAAAAAAAAAAAAAACCCCGCCACCAAAAAAAAACCAACCCGTATTTATAAATCTAAGAGAAAAAAGAAGTCCTGTTTTATTTATTATTATTAAAAAAACAAAAAAATCAAAACCCTGTTTTATTTGTTATAATTAAAAAAAAAACAAAAAAATCAAAACATGCCACCCAAAAAAAAAAAACTGTATTTATAAATGTAAGATAAAATACCAAACAATTCTTTTTGTTTATAAGCAAATATGGACATCTGAGGTGGAGTTTGTTGGACAGGTTTGAATTTTTTTTGCTAAATCAATCAACAGCAAAGCCCTGCATTTTTAACAAATTCAAAAAGAAAGTGTCGATTTTAATTTTAAATAAAAAAAAAAAGAAAGAAAGTCGTATGTAAAGCAAATTGTGTGTATTTGAGATATTCTAAAAAAAAGTTAAAACTGTTCCTTATACTTTGAAATGTATCGAATCCAAAACCAAAAAAAAAGATGTCTGTAAAAAAGAAACAGTAGATTTAGAATGGAAATCCCCCCCAATAAAGGCGTATGTCAAAAACTATGTATTTTTGAGATCCAAAAAAAAGGTCAGTGTCCATTATAGCTTTAAATTTATCAAATAAAAACCAAAAAAAAAATAATTATGTCCAAAACAAACAACAACAATATATTAAAAAAAAAAAAAATTACAGCCGTATGTCAAAATATGATCTATTAGATAAAAAAAAAATAATAATCTAGTGGCCTGATAATGTTATATCACTCTGTTTTTAACTAGAAACAGCGCCACCAAAGGCTGCACAGTTAATAGTTTACAAATACCATTTTGTGATATTTTAAAAGAAAACTAATGTTTTGTTTATCTTTATTTTAAACTATAAAATTTATTTATGAATAAACAATGTGTATATTTAAAAGCTGATTGGTAAATTATCTACACAATAAAAGAGTGAAAAGATTCATTTTTTTAAGTTTAAATACTTATTCTATGATAAAATAATTCTTGACTCAATATCTTCAAATATTCATTTTTAGGATAGATATCTTGAAATTTCTTCAACAGTTTATATAGTTCATTGTTATATACAACATATTTTGTATATATATATATGTGTGTGTGTGTGTTTAATATTCATTATCAAATTCATTATATATTAAAGAGAAATAGTATTTGTATTTTTTAACTGACTACAATTTTAGTCAATTGCAAACCTTGTTTATAAATATATATTATTAATTACTTTTTATAAATTAATAAATTTAAATTTAATTGAAATCTAATAAACCTGTCTAATTATTTTATGTGTGCAACATAATTTATGATAATTAAATCAGAATGTAAAATTAAACCAATATCATTAAATAAAATACAGTCATATATATATATATTATAGAATTATTATTAAGTTTTTTTAGAGATAAACTATATATGGCCATTATATTGAAATATTTGTTTGCTTTATCTGAATTAATATCAGTTGTATAAATAATGTAATTAGTTCATGGTTAATTATTAAGAGATTATCTTGTTCAGTTATAAAGATCTTGATAGATTTTATTCTGTCATTAGTTATAATGATCTGTCATAGTTATCTTTAAACTTCTTTGAGGTGGATCATAAATTTAATTGTTTATTAAATTTTAATACATAGTTTGACTTAAATAAATACCAATAATAATTTTATATGGTTTAATTACTATAAAATCCATATTAATAATTGATTTATAGGAAATTTAAATAGATGGATAGGATTAGTTGATTATGATTTGATAGATATCCAATAGAAACCTACTGTTTATTTGATATAATGATATGATTGTATTTTTATAAATACAAGATTATCTAATAGATTCATGGATAATATGTTTTTGTAGAGTATCTCATTAATAGTACATTGAAGTAAAGTATTGTATAGATAAGTTATTATTTGTAACATTCTATTAAACTAGATATAAAACTGATTAATGATTTATTTTATTTAAACCTTATAGATATTGTAAGTTTATAAAACATTCTTTAAATATTATTATAACCATTTATAAAGTAGTTTATTTAATTAGGGAATATCATTAAAATTTATCATAAATTTATATTGCTATATGTAATATTTGATTGGTAAGTTATATCAGAACTTAGAGGTTTATTGATTTGATTTTGGTTTTAGTCAATTACAAATAAAATGAATATTTTAAGGATATATCATTATTTAAAACAATGATATATGATTTCACTGCTTATTGTACTTTATTTGATGACATCCAGTGATAATCCTGTTTGTTTGTTTTTTGTTTTATATGCTATCTGAATAAATTAGCTTTTAATAAAGTTTGTAGTCAGTATTTTAATTTAGTGTAGTGGACGATCTAAATAATTATTTATTGGAAACACTGTTATTGCATATCCAAGTAATTTTATACAGGTTATAACAGAGTTTCTATTTATTGGTACATGTTTTACTCTGTTATAAATAATATTTAAACCATAAGGGCATTTCTTCATTATCTTCTTTTTTATTTTTGTGTCAGTAATAAATGCTTTTCTAAAACCTGTAGAGCAACGTTTTTTGTTTCATGACAAATGTTGACCAAACCAATAGAAGGATAATGGAGTAGAAAAACAATTATTATCCTGTTACAATGTATATATATATATAAATTTAAGCAAATTTAAATAAAGAGTGAAACTAAGTAATCAAAGATCTTACATTGCAAATAAACAAACATAATTACTTTTAAATATATTTCAAAAAATTTTACAATAGTCATTTTTACTTCCCAAACTCAAATATAAAAAATAGAAACAATGCATAATACTAGTTGAAATCTATATTTGAAACACACTATAGTTATATAGTTTTGGCTATACCCCCCCCCTTTAAATAAAGAATTGCTTGTCTTTTTGTAGTCTATTGAAAAACACTCTTCAGTGTATACTGAAATAATGTTATATATATATTAAAATTTAATCTAATTTAATATATTTATTTGCAAAAAATTATATATGAATGTATCTGGATAATATTATATTTTATTTACATCTGTAGACTGTGAAAATCTTCATCTTAATATATATATATATATAATGTCTGTTAATTAAAATGAAATTGTAATTATAATAAAAATAATAAATTTAAAGGTAATAAACTATTATAAACAGTCTTTAAATCTGCAGAAGTATTTTTGGTTAATTTCTTAAACCTGCCTCAAATGCCATAAAATTAAAAAAACAAAGCTGAAACAAACATCATCAATTCAAATCCCATGAATCCCCTATTAATGTTAGCAGCTTGTCTATTTATTAAATGCATTTTATTCCTACATATAAAAATTGTCTCCTTAATTTTTCTTTTATGATGGTTTCTTTCTTCATGAAGAATTTTTACACTTTCAAAATGAAATTTAAATTTATATTTACAATCACCATTATTCTTACTTTTTACATGCTTATATAACAATTCATGCTCCTTTAATCTCTTTTCAATACTGCACCTTGATTCACCTAAATATGATAATATACTGTAACGGTTTGTACCCAGCGTAACATGTATATAGGTGGTATACGTTTATTACGTATTTCAAATCTAAGTTTCTGCTCTTTTTATTTAAATGAAAATTATGATGCGAACACATATATATATATGTAGTTGGTTCTGCAATGTACTCTAATTAATCACCCAACATATTTATGGATGTCAATTTGACTCCAAATGCCAATATTACTTACGAGTAAGTAAGAATTATGCTGGGAGAGAATGAGTATCTATTTCTAGTGGATAGAGCTTATACTTCTGGCTAGCTCACTCAGGGATAGTGGTCATTGACCATGGGAAAAAGGTGGAGGGAACAGATCACCTGCGCACGGAGTGCATAAACGATTCGTTTTACTTTCTTACTTTTATTCTTAATGCTACCTTTTAATTGTACTATGTAATCTATGCTTTTTTTTTTAGAAATTAACACTAAACACACACAATTATATTTAAAACACTACTTAACTTTTATTAATACAAAAAAATAATAAAACCCAATAGAATCCCATAATTGGATATTGCTTTGTGCCCGAATACTTAAATGACCCGCATGTAAATACACACTCACATAAGTTCATAAATGTAACAAACAAAACATATATATCATAGCATGAAAAATAACTGCAATCAGACATTATCCTGTCTATTTAGGCGACATATAGTTATATAGGGTATTATTTCAACTGTTTCTTTATTTACTTTTAACCCTTTTACACATTATTTTACTGAGATATGTTCTCATTCAAGAGGTTACTGTCATTTACGAAAATATTTGAGTTACCTACTTTATCTCACCTGGATGTAGATTAATGGTAATTTTTCACTGGCTTCATGCTGCGATGTTATGAGTAAATGATTTCTTTCTTTTGTAGGCTTCCATAAGGCAATCAATGGCATCCGGTGAATGCTGTTCTTTCCATAACTTTAGAAAGGGCTTCACTCCTACATGGACAGTGATGATAGTATCTCCACAGGATGGATGACAGAGCCCAGTCCATTCTGCTCTTCTACCCCAGCCTGTTCATGATTTTAAGATATATAATTTTTTTTTCTTTTACTAATTTTCCTTCGATCCTGCTCGTGGCAGTCACAGTTCTAGAATTCTCTTCAAAGTTCTGCTTTCCAACTCCAATTAATTATGCTATTGTTCTCTTCTTTTTAATCAAACCATGTGGTTTGCAAATAGAAAATCTTTTCAATACTTTTTTTTCTTTGTTTTTATATATGTTCAGGAATTTCAATTTTATCTTGAGATCCACACTTGACCGTTCATTGTCTCTTATTTATAACATTTTCTTTTATTAATTAAAACAGCTTTGTCTCGAGATAGCGATCTGCAACTTTTTGGGTTCTTTATTTCCAATTAAACATATCTTTTAGAATTTTTAAAATCTTTCCTTTAGTCATCCATCTTGGAATCAATTCCTTTTTACGAAACTATTACATTTACTCACTCATGCAGCAATATAAACATGCGCATAAACAAAATATAAGAGCACAAACCATATAATCCCCTGTCCCTCTTATGTTTCAATCTATTTTTATTTACTTACTTAAAATATATACACACACGCATACAAAACAACAACGAGAAAAAATAATAATAATTTAACTTAATATTACACTTGATTTGAGTATGTATGTATGTATGCTCAGTGGTATCACTCTATGACTTAGAACAGGGTTTGAAATCAGCCCTGTTATAATACAGCCACAAAAATTTGATATATGATATTACTTTTTTGGTTGACAGGTATGACATCCTTAGAATTATTGACTAATTTATTAACATTGTTTGGAACATAGAATAAAACATTAAACATGTTTTTATATAGATCCTTAAAAAATTTCACTTATGGATTTGAAATAAATGGAATAG
This sequence comes from Epiperipatus broadwayi, assembly GCA_028023455.1. Lineage (NCBI taxonomy): Eukaryota > Metazoa > Onychophora > Udeonychophora > Euonychophora > Peripatidae > Epiperipatus > Epiperipatus broadwayi. Next base: position 10,843,321 of record JAQFVV010012413.1, read on the forward strand.
ATGTCCATTGTTTACAATCAATATTCATTTCCTTTAAACCATTATAACTCTTTTTAAATTGACATAAAGTAGTTTATTTGTTTCATTTTGTAACGAACATCAAGCAATTCCTTGGCAAATATCTTAATATTTTTCAGCTTATCACTTTGGTAATGATAATTTTTCATTATGAAACAAAAAAGATCTAAAAGTAATAGCATTAAAAATTTGGACATTAATGAGAATGATGCTATTGCTTCATTGGATGTAACAGAAATGTATAGTTCTATTCATAGAATGAATTCTATAAAAATAATTGAACATACATTAAAAACTAAAGGCATTTGTAAATAAGTGATAAAGTTATTGTTGATTCTTTAAAAAAAATTTTAATGATAACATTGTTGCATCTTTTGAAGTTCAATTTTATAAAATGTCTAAAGGTTGGCCTATGGGTCTGCCTGTAATTGCACAAGTTTGCAATTTTGTGATGTCTACATATGAGAGTGGTATAAGTATTTCCACAAACAAAAACATTATCAACATACTTTTTGTAAATTTTAATGATATTAAAATTTACAAAAAGTATGTTGATAATGTTTTTGTTTGTGGAAATACTTATACTATAAATTTGCTTGTAGATTAATTAAATAAGTTGAATGGCTTGAATGGACCATTGAAAAGGAACCAGACAAAATATTAAATATTTGGATTTAATTATTACAAAAGATAACAGTATATTAAATTATAAATTAATAATCAAGCCATTGCAAAAAAGGGGATATATAAATTGTAAATCAAAAGTTCCAATTATGCATAAGAGGACATGTTTTACATCTTTTTTGTTTCATAACAAAAAATTATGTCATTACCAAAATAATAAACTGAAAAATATTGAGAGATTTGCCAAGGAATTGCTTGATGTTGGCTATAAAATGGAACAAATAAACAATATTTTATGTCAATTTAAAAAGAGTTATAATGATATAAAGGAATGAAGATTGATATTAAGCAATGGATATCTATTTCATTTATTTCAAATCCAGAAGTGAAATTTTTTTAAGGATATATATATATATATAAGAACATGTTTAATGTTTTATTCTATGTTCCAAACAATGTTAATAAATTAGTCAATAATTCTAAGGATGTCATACCTGTCAAACAGAAAAGTAATATCATATATCAAATTTTTTGTAACTGTATGTTCTCACATATAGGTGAATCAAGGTGCAGTATGGAAAAGAGATTAAAGGAACATGAATTGTTATATAAGCATGTAAAAAGTAAGAATAAGGTGATTTAATGAATGCTTTAGTTTTCTTTGATCATGAAAAGCTGTAAATATAAATTTAAATTTGATTATGAAAGTGTGAAAATTCTTCATGAAGAGAGAAACTATAATAAAAGAAAAATTAAGGAGACAATTTTTATAATTAGGAATAAAATGCATTTAATAAATAGACAAGCTGCTAACATTAAATAGGGGATTCATGGAATTTGAATTGATGATGTTTGCTTTCATTTTGTTTTTTTGAATTTAAAGGCAGTTGAGGCAGGCTTAAGAAATTAACCGAATGTACTTCTGCAGATTTAAAGCCTGTTTATAATAGTTTATTACCATTAAATTTATTATTTTTATTATAATGAATATATTTATATATTGTTAAAAGAAGGTTGGTTGCCTTGACAATGATTTGAAATTGTTGATTGTTATTGATATTGGGATTGTCTAAGAGTTGACTGGTTTCTAATGATAAATATTTATATATATTATAACTTGAAAAGATAAGTGATAAATGGTAGCTTCCTTATCATTTCTATTCATTAATTTTGATTTGTTCACACTTCCTGTCTAATGCTTTCAATTTTACTTCTATATTCTTTATCCTTTTTTTATCTTACTTATTCTTTGCCTAACTATATCCATTGCACTACTTATCTTGTCATCCATAATCCACTAAGTATATATTCCATTCTATCAGTCTTATCTACATATTTTGTCAATTTTTCTTGACTTTCTCTTTAAATTATCTACTCTTAAAAACCATTTTTACCTTTTTTATCACATTTATACCTATTCTACACAACTACACACCTTTTACATCCTTCCTAGTCTTATTTAAGCATTTCAAATGGAAAACCTTAACACATACTGTACACTTTACCAACATATGCCTAATTTCCTTCTGACAAACATACATATATTGTGGGATACAAATGCAAATATTTCCTTATTTTTCAATTCCCTTACTCTATTTTTAAATTTATTATTTTTCTATCATTCTTCAAATCTCTTTACAAAAAAAAAAAAAAAAATTTAAATGGTGACTGTTAAACATGTACTCCTCTAATATTACCCCACAAACATTACCCTCTTTCTCAAATAAATCACTTCTTACTTAAATTGAAAAATTTTGCTAATAGAAAACCTCCTGAAATCCAACTACTCTTACTTATATCTTAGTTTTAAAGTTTCCTTGCAGTAAACACAAAACAAAAAAATATTTTTTCCTTTTATATTTAAAATTTTGTTGTATCAAATCACTTTCCAAACAGTAGCAATATTTTTCTCAATCTTTCCAAATCCAATTAAGTCTATCTCTCTGCACTCCAACACTCTTTTCTCATCCACTCACTAAGCAAATATTTTCCAGCAACAGAAATAGAAATTTTTATTTGCATGTTATTAAAAATCTATCAAACTTTAACTTATCTTGCAGAGCAACTTATCATAAATCAATTTGCACTCAACATTGCTAACTAAACAAATAACAAGAAGATCTGTATCAATTTATATGCACAGTATTTGCTGCAAAACTTAAAAGATTTATTTCATTGCTTATTATCTTCTGGAATCCCATATATATATATATAGAACTATGGCATGAACTTTACTGAGCATCACTTTTATGATTAAAATGTTACAGAAGCATAATGAGAGATCATGCATGATAAATGTATGATAGTAAATAGAAAGAAGGTATGCAAACATAAATTAAGACAGACGTGTATCAATTGATCCCAGTATTCTGAAAACTAATCACCATCATTTTAAACTATTATTGATCCATTTAGGACGAAATTCTATTCAGTATTTAGTGTTTCCTCTCCATATATTTCAGAAAACTTTTGTTTCATTCCCTCATATAGTTTTTTAGATCTTTTACAATTACTTGGCATATAATTAACATTTTAGTTGATCAGCTATTATCAATCCTTCAAGTAATATGTCCAGTCAAACTCCACTATAATTATTTCAGTGATACCTATTTATTTTTGTACCCAGAAATTTCTTGTATGAACCAAAGTTTCTATATATCTTGTCTGTTAAAATTCCAAATATTAAACCTTTCTTTTTAAAAATATAGATATAATATTATCTTTCAATGTTTATAGTTATTAACTTTTAATTTATGATTACCAATTTATAAACACATGATTCCCTGAACTTATACCTTAAGTATTGTCTTTTTCTCAAATAAATCACTTTTACTTAAATTAATATTTTTTTTAATAGCAAACCTTCAAAAAAATCAAACTAATCTTATATATGCCTTAGTGTTAAAGTCTCCTTGCAGTAAACACACACAATATTTTTTTCCTTTTATATTTAAAAGATTGCACATTGAATCAATTTCCAAGTATTAGCAATATTATTTTAAATCTTTCCAAATCCAATTAAATCTATTTCTCTGCACTCCAACTCTCTCTTTTTTTCTCTATGTCATAGCATCGGCCGGAAGGCAAACCTGCAACAACCATCTGCAACCAACTGCTTGCTTGCAAGGCAGCTACACTGACCTCTCAGTGAACAATGCTCATTAAGCAAATATTCTCCAGCTACAGAAACAGAAATTTTTATCTAGATGTTTACTAAAAATATATGTGATGTGATGTGCTGTGGCTTCTTTTTGGAGTTAGGAATCACTCAGCCACTATGTCCAGAAAAATCTGTTAGCCACCTTCCTTTTCCTTTCTCCACCTTAACTTTTTCCCATATTCTTCTCTATCTTGCTCCATCTCATTTCCATAGCATAAACTTTGTCAACTCCATGGCCTTTATATCTAAATCCTCCTTATCTTTCCTCAATCCGAACATAAAAACCAAGTATCCACTTTTTATATAATTACTATGTTTATAATTATTCTCCTGCAACATGAATATATGTACCCTTTCTGGTTGCAGGCATTTACATTCAATTAACAGATGCCTCATATTTTTATGCCTTCCTTACATAACTTGCAGATTAAATCATCCATATTTTCCATTTATGTGTATATTCCCTTGTTGCTAAAAATCTTGTTTGAGCCTTAAACAACTACTTTCCTTGCTATTATCATAAATTAACTCATACCCAATATTATGTTTACTTTTATTTATATTTAAACTCTTTTTACTCACCATACTAATTCTCCAACTCATCAACTCCCTATTTTTTATTAATGCATCTATTCTTCTATCCCATTCCTTGTCACTATAACATTGAACAATTCTTCTATCACAATCATTCCACCTTTTTTATAAGTATACTGACATAAATTTTTTATAAAAATATTCTGCATACTGTACTATCTTTCTCACCCATCTTGTTGCTTGTCCTTTACTCATAACCCAATTAAATACTATTTTAGTTATTCTCTTATTATCCATAAATTGCAATTTATCAAAGATTTTCATTTTGCTTTCAGAAATGCCTTCTGTGAACAAATAAGATCAGAATATTTATTTGTTCACAGAAAGTATTGCTGAAATATCTTAATATCCTGATTGGTGATTTTAATTTTCTATCTATTTCATTTTGCATGATGCATTATAATATTTTCTTAAATATTTAAAAGAAAGTAATTTATTTAATAAGAAAACCAATGTTAGAATGACTTACTTAATTGAAAAAAGATGTTTCAAAAAGTTCACTTCCTCTGATACAGTTATCTAATTTCATACATTTCCCTGGATACTTGTCAATTGGCTGTTTTCTAAATGACATATAAGTGAGCAGGGCAAATTCCTAATGTTCACTCCATTAGTTATTGTCATTGCAGCTGTTATTACTATGTGATTATTCATATAGTATATGAACATGGATGGGCTGCTCACCAACATGCATTAACCTGTATGGTGAGTTTATTGGCTTTTTACCTCTGAGTTTAAGATCAGAAAAAAACATGGTCTTTATTCTCAGTTGCCTGATAAGGCAGAATGAATGTGTAAATGATAAATATTTTTTCAATAAATATATACAATCATGACAGATGAAAATAAATCATGGTCCTTATTATCAGGAGGCTATAAAGTCACCAACCAGGACAGCAGATGGTGGCCAAAAGTGGAGGGTGCTAAGATTCCTCTAATTGTGGACCGAGACTACCATTTGATGATGACTTTTTGTTTAGATAATTACAACTGCAGATCACTTTCAAGTGAAGAAAGATTGCAAGAATTAGAAGAACTGTCTTATATTAAGTAAGTCATTATTGGACTTTGTGAAGTTAGAAGAAAAGGCGAAGAAACAATTGATTTAATAAGGGGACATATACTCTACTATAAAGATACAAATAATGGAAATACAAGTAGAATAGGATTCATTATAAATAAAATATGAAAGACCAACATTGTGGAGATTGATAGTGCATAGGACAAAGTGGAAAGATCAATTATACAACTTAATAGCAGATACCAAATGCAGATAATTAAGGTTTATGCCCTAATAAGTTCTCATAGTGATGAAGTAGTAAAAGATTTTTATATGGATGTACAAAAGGCTTTTGATAAGAGTAAACAATATTTTAAAATTGTTATGGGAGACTTTAATGCTAGAATTGTTAAACAAATGAAAGATGTAAGTATTGCAGGTAATTTTGGTTATGGTAATAGAAATAAAAGAGGACATAGACGTGTGGAGTTTGCAGAAAAAGAAAAACTTTATATTATGAATTCTTTTTTTTGAGAAAAATGTTAAAAGGAAATGGACATGAAAGCATCCAAATGAAGGTAGAGCAGAACTGGGTTATATTTTGACTAACAAAAAATACATATTTTTAGATGGTAATGTTGTTAATAAATTTAACACAGGAAATGATCATTGATTAGTAAGATGTAAGATATGGGTTAATGCAAAATTAGAGAGACAATAGCTATTAAGAAAAACTATTTACTGTTGATATTCCTAATCTTCTGAAACATTCTAATGAATTTAAATTAGAACTTGCAAATCAGTTAAAACTATTAACAAATTTTGAACATAATTCAAATTTGAATGAAATTAATATGAAAATAACTGACACACTTTTAAAAACTGCAACAAAGATAGTTGGTAGAAAAAAAGTAGTACATGACCAATACAATTTCTATTGAGACAGAGACTTTATGAAGAAAAGAAGGAATATGAAGATACATAAAAATGATGTATTAAAAAGGATTGAATACCTCTAATTTTGTAAAATGGTGTGGAAAATTATTGAAAATGATGTAAGAAAGTATAACTGTGAAATAGCAAAGAAAGCTGTAGAAGATAATAAAAGTCTAAGAGTGTAAAACAACATTTTGGTTTGGTAGGAAATTTATATCTGCAATAAGAAAAAAATATGGAATTATTACTAAAAAGAGAGATGACATTATGAATTGGGTAGAAGATTTTTATTAAGAATTATATAGTAATAAAGAACAAGTACCTCCTATATCTATTACATCTTCTGAATTGCCCAGAATTTTAAATAAAGAAGTGAGACATGCAATTAAATTTATGAAGAAAGGGAAGGCTCCATGTAATGATGGAATTATAATTGATATATTAAAAGAAGCAGGTGAAGAAAGAAAAAAAATTAACAAAGTTATACACTAAATGTCTAAATGATAAATATGTACCTGATGATTAGAGAAATTAAGTATTAATATTAATATTTAAAAAAGATGATAAAGAAGATATTAGAAATTACAGACCTATCAGCCTTTTATCAGTTTTATACAAAATGTTTACCAAGATAATTAAAACTCATCTACAGAGAATATTGGATTTCTATCAACCAAGAGAACAAGCTTGATTTAAAAGTGGTTTTAGTATAGTAGATCATATCCAGATATTGAGAGAAGTTATAGAAAAGGCAAATGAATATGAGTTGCCATTATGCTTTGGATTTATAAATTATGAAAAGACATGTGATTCTATAAACATTCAAACATTCCTTCAGTGATTAAAGCATTGGATCATCAAGGTATATATCCGGGATATTATTAATGATACTAGAAAAATCAACATTGAGAAGGGTGTAAGATAGGGTGATTCCATATCTCCAAATTTTTTTACAGCAGTGTTGCAAAAAGTATTTTGTGATTTAAAATGGAAAGCTAAAGGAGTGAAAGTAAATGGAGTTTATTTAAGTTACTTAGATTTTGCAGATGATGTAGTTGTTTTTGCAAATAATGCTTTAGAGCTGCAGGAAATGTTGCAGGATATATCGGAAGAAAATAGGAAAATAGGACTAAAGATAAATGTTAAAAAGATTAAAGTAATGTTCAATGGATTTTCTCTAAATATGAAAGTAAAGATTGATTATGATGAATTAGAAGTTAACAGTTACAAATACCTTGGCCAGATTATTAATACAGATGAAAATATAATGGATGAAATTTATCATAGAATTAAACTTGGTTGGAGTGCTTTTGGAAGAAATAACTTGATACTAAAATGAAATATGCCTATGTGTTTGAAAAAAAAAGGTTTTTAATAAATGTGTTATACCAGTCCTTACTTGTGGATCTGAGACTTGGACACTTAACAGAAGAACAATGCAGAGATTTCAGAACACTCAAAGAAGTATGGAGAGATGCATGTTGGAAGTAACAAGACTAGATCAAAAATGAAATATATGGGTAAGAGAACAACCAGGTGTTATTGACCTCATTGAAAAAAATAAAATACTGAAGTGGAGCTGGGCTGGACATATTGCTAGAGGAGATGATAATAGATTCACAATTGAAATCTTAAACTGGATTCCAAACGATTGTAAAAGACCCAGAAAGAGACAGCATGCAAGATGGATGGATGAAATAAGAAAGTGTGCAGAGGTGATGTGGAGAAGAGAAGCTAAACATTGGAGAAGATGGATTGAACTTGGAGAGACCTTCAGCCTGCAGTAGATTGATAATAGTTGTTCATGATTATGATGATAAACCATAAGTACCAACATATAAAACATAATATGACATTTTCATACTTAAATAAATTATATCAACAATATATATAATAAAAATCACAAAAAATAATATAATTATATAATATATAAAATTATAATAAGTGAAAATTTGTAGAAAGGAGAAAAATAATAGATAAATATAAGATTATACAAAAGATGAGAAAATTTTGATTTTGCAATTATTAAGATAAAAAGTAAAAGAAGTGCTATAGATAGTATTGCAATAGAACTTTTAAAATAATGTAATGATATAAACAATGAGGATTGCTAATTCCTCAACAAACTTTGTGTTAAATGCTTAGCTAGAGAAAGCATTTAAATATCTCTGTCAGGACCCCCCCCAACCTCTGACCATGGTTTCATACTCTGGCACTCCTCAGAGAGTTACAGGGTAGGTTCAAACACTAGATCTAAAAACACTAACACAAAGCCAGCATTTAACTAAAAGTTATCTATTGAGTAAAAAATCTGAAATTTTCAGACACCTACATGTCTTCAAACCCAGCTATCCAACTCAAATAGCTATATGGGGCTGAGAGATCTTCAGCCATGTCATATATTAGTAGTCTTATCAATATAACATTGCATAAGACTTAAGGCAGAGACTATTAAAATAAATTATTTGATGTAATAAGTGTTATAAAAAAGGTAGAATACCTCTTAATTTTATGACTACAAAAACTACTGCCTTTTCAAAATAAGGTAATGCAAATGATTGCATAAATTATAATCAATAACTTTATTATCTCATGCATCAAAGATTTTAAACATAATAATTAAAAACAGAATTCACAAGAAAGTAGATGAGAATTTAGATAAAGATCAATGTGGTTTTAAACTAGTGAGAGGAACTAAAGAAGCCATAATAACATTAAGAATAAATTTACAAAAAAGATTGGAAATTAATAGAAAGTCTTAGCTTTTATTGGCTTAGAGAAAGCTTATGATTAAATGGATTGTAAATTGTTAATATAAATTGATAAAGAATGTAGACCTTGATTGAAAAGATAGATAGGTAATTTTAAGTTTTATAAATCACAAAATTCAGAAATAGTTATAAATAGTTGCAAAACTAATGCTAATATAAGAATAGGTGTGAGGTGAGACTTGTCCATTATCACCCTACTTATTCAACTTGAGAACATAATAGGGATTGTATATACCAGAAAACTAAAGCAATTCAAATTAATGGTCAGCATATTAATTATATTCATGATTCCAGTGATATAGCAATATTTGCACTCAGAAAAAGAAATGAATAAAATATTTAAAATATTGAATGTGCTTATAGAGTTCTTTAAATTAGAGGTAAGACTAAGGTGATTGTGGGACACAGAAAAAAGATAGAAAGACTAATTGATGTGTAGATAAATAATATATATTCAGAACAAGTTAAGAAATTTTGTTTTCTAGGAAATATGAATTACAATAACACTGATTGTCTTGTAGAGATTAAATGAGAATGATGTTAGCAAAACAAACATGTATTAAAAAAAACTTTACTGCTAAATACAAATATTGATATATGAAATAGAATAAAATTTATTAAAACCTTTATTTGGAATACATTGACTTATGGTCATGGGATATAGACTTGGGTAAAACAAGTAAGAAAAGGATCAAGAGAAGTGCAAATATGGCTTTGAAGTTGGTTGGAAGAGAGGACTAATCAAATATTAACAGAACATGGAATAAAAAGATAACTACTGAATATAATAAAAATGAGAAAGATTAAGTTTTTGAATCATATTTTAAGTCATGATAGGTTTTCACAAAATATTTTGAAAGATAAAATTTTAGAAAGAAGACAAATAGGAAGATCAAAATTATCCTATATTAAAAATGTTATCAATGATATTGAATGCTTTTCAAATTCTGATATGAAGATAGACTAATGTGGCTGCCATGACATTGCATTAACTTAAAAAACTGATGATAATGATAATTTATATTAAAAATATTTCAAATACAAATTGTATTCAGTAATGCATTTTTGATCTCATCAATATGAATGTCACTGAAGTCAAATATCACAAGATATCCCAAACCATTTATTTCATGTGACTTTACTAGATTGTTTTCATATGGATGAATATTGTTTTATATATATATATGAAAAACAAAAAACACAAGTTAAAAACTTGCATACGCTTGTATTTATGACAATAGATGGCGTTATACCAAAAACACCTTCAAGCGTTTGTTTACATAAACATCAGAGCGAGTATTTCACTATCTCTAACTTAATTTCCACCTTCATATCATGATTTTAAGCTATTTGCTATCGTCAGTGAAGGACAGGATTAAGAAACTAGATCTAAAACACAAACTCTGAGCGTTTAAGAAACAGTTTCTATTCAGCTTGCGAGCATGAATCTTTTAGACACGTAATGTCTTCAAACTCAGCATCGCATGCCAGATAGCTACATGGGTCTGATATCAGTTCAGCATCACCACATAGTAGAAGTCTCTGCAATATATATCATTGCAAGAAAGACCTCAAAGGTACATTTATGAAAAACAAAAAACACAAGTTAAAAACTTGCATACGCTTGTATTTATGACAATAGATGGCATTATACCAAAAACACCTTCAAGTGTTTGTTTACATAAATGTCAGAGTGAGTATTTCACTATCTCTAACTTAATTTCCACCTTCATATCATGATTTCAAGCTATTTGCTATAAATACAAGTGTATGCAAGTTTTTAACTTGTGTTTTTTATTTTTCATAAATGTACCTTTGAGGTCTTTCTTGCAATGATATATATTGCAAAGACTTCTACTATGTGGTGATGCTGAACTGATATCAGACCCATGTAGCTATCTGGCATGCGATGCTGAGTTTGAAGACATTACGTGTCTAAAAGATTCACGCTCGCAAGCTGAATAGAAACTGTTTCTTAAACGCTCAGAGTTTGTGTTTTAGATCTAGTTTCTTAATCCTGTCCTTCACTGACGATAGCAAATAGCTTGAAATCATGATATGAAGGTGGAAATTAAGTTAGAGATAGTGAAATACTCGCTCTGATGTTTATGTAAACACACACTTGAAGGTGTTTTTGGTATAATGCCATCTATTGTCATAAATACAAGCGTATGCAAGTTTTTAACTTGTGTTTTTTGTTTTTCATAAATGTAACTTTGAGGTCTTTCTTGCAATGATATATATTGCAGAGACTTCTACTATGTGGTGATGCTGAACTGATATAAGACCCATGTAGCTATCTGGCATGCGATACTGAGTTTGAAGACATTACGTGTCTAAAAGATTCACGCTCGCAAGCTGAATAGAAACTGTTTCTTAAATGCTCAGAGTTTGTGTTTTAGATCTAGTTTCTTAATCCTGTCCTTCACTGATGATAGCACATAGCTTGAAATCATGATATGAAGGTGGAAATTAAGTTAGAGATAGTGAAATACTCGCTCTGTCATTTATGTAAACAAATGCTTGAAGGTATTTTTGGTATAACGCCATCTATTGTCATATATATATATATAATTGAAATAATAAATTTAACAGTTTACAAACTATTATAAACAACCTTAAATCTGCAGAAGTACTTTTGGTTAATTTCTTAAACCTGCCTCAACTGCCATTAAATTAAAAAAAAAATTAATAAATTAGTCAATAATTCTAAGGAAGTCATACCTGTCAAGCAGAAAAGTAATGCCATATATCAACTTTTTTGTGATTGTATGCTATCATATATAGGTGAATCTAGGTGCAGTACTGAGAAGAGATTGGGGGAGCATGAATTGTTATATAAGCATGTAAAAAGTAAAAATAATGGTGATTTAATGTCTCCTTCAGTTTTCTTTGATGATCAAAAAACATGTAAATATAAATTTAAATTTGATTTTGAAAATGTGAAAATTCTTCATGAAGTGAGAAACCACAATAAAAAAAAAATTAAAGAGGCAATTTTTATAAATAGGAATAAAATGCATTTAATAAATAGACAAGCTGCTAACATTAAATATGGAGATTCGTGGGATTTGAATTGATGATGTTTGCTTCCGCTTTGTTTTGTTTTTTTAATTTAATGGCAGTTGAGGCAGGTTTAACAAATTAACTGAACATACTTCTGCAGATTTAAAGATTGTTTATGATAGTTTGTAAACCATTAAATTTATTATTTCAATTATAATTACAATTTTGTTTTAATTAACGGACATTTTATTTATATTATATGTATAATATTTTCGGTAATTTCATTCTTTCATTAAAATTTAAATATCAAATCAAAAATGAAAACATGATTGCATTCCAGTTCATGTTTAAGCAATCCACAGTGCTTAAATTTTTGTTTGATTTAGTCTTATTAAAATATGGTGTTTGTAGACCCATTTGATAACTGAAAATAGTAATTCACTGAAGTGTAAAAATTTACAAAAAAACTTCAACTTATATATAACGAATTACTTTCTTGTTCTTTGTGCACAATTTTAATCCAAGAAACAAAATGATAGAAAACAAAATAAAAAGACCAATGTTTGTCCATAGTCAGTAATATATAGAAGTTAGAGTGGTAAATGCCAGATTTTATAAGTTTTATGATATCTCATGATATTTGATTTCACATACATTAAATTGAAAATAACTACTCTGAATGAATAATAAATACATTATTGAACATAATTTGCATTTCTAGTATTTTCTTAATATAAATTCTATAATTATTGAATATATGCATACTTTAAAACAAAGATTTTTATAAGCAAAAACTGCGAATGTATTTTTGCAATTATCCATGTATATATTTACTTGTTATATATATATATATATTAGCATAATATCAATGTTTTGACAGGAACGCACACAGCTATCTTCCAGATAATAGAGTCATTTGGAGATTTTGAACAAAACAGCAGAAATTACAAAAAAACTATATGCACGATAAAGACAAAATATACGCGCTAATATTTTTATATGAATAATTTGTTTAATACATATATTAATACAAATAGTCACGAATAAAAAAATATTCTATAGATTTTTTTTAATTAAATATAAATTCTGCATAATAATTAGCCCGCTGATAAATTCTATACGCATATGTTGCCATGTATATCTACTGTAGTATACAAAGTACGAATTGGGGTCTGTAAGATTATTACAAAGTAATGGACACCATTAGTTCATACCACAATTGATCCTCATATCATTACCATCTTTTACAGTTTTTCCCAATGCAAAAAAAAAAAAAAAAAATCTCAAATTTATTTTTCTAACAATTAGATGTTTTGCATTTTATAAAACCTGGAATTTAAATAATATGGTCATAGCTTCAAATCTAAAGACGTTGCAACACTAATTATATAGATTTTTGCACAGACAAAACGCTAAATAAATACTATGATTTAATATTCATTCATTTTATCAGCTTTCAGATCTCAAACCAAAAAAAAAAAATATTGTATTGGGGTACACACGCGCGCATGCTTTTACACCCAAACATATATATATATATGCAAAATCTAACAATATTTTTTTTAACTTTTGGAACAATCTAGCCATGTATTATTATATTTATGTATGCGTACAGATTCATTAAAGAGAGAGACGGGTCTACTATTAAAGTCAATTGTTACGAAAAAAAGTTCTGGTAATATATATTTATTATTTTTTACTAATCTGAAGATAATTGGCCTGATGAATAACTTTTACCTTCATTATTTTATGATGGGATTCTGTAAAAACCTTTGTCTTGCAATAATCTAATTAAAATTATTTTATCTTTGTTTTTTAAAAAATATATATAATTTTTATGCATTAAATTGTTAATCATAAATAATATGACTACTAGATAATTATGTATTGATTAGAAGATTGTTTCAACTCAGATAAAGAGAAATGTTAAAAGAAAAAATCTTTTAGAGAAAAACACTAATGATTTTCAAAAAGAGAAAAAACTTTTAAGACAAAAGCTGTTAAAGACTATCTCAAAAACATCTGAAAGTATTTATTGCTTTTTCTAAAAGAAAAATTATAAACTTTTCTACTATAAAACTTTAAATAAAACCAAAGCTGGTATAAGATGCGAAATAAATTAATGTTCAACTTTTGAGATGATAATAAATAATTTAGTGTTTACACTCAAATCTATTATTTAAATTTAATGACAAATATCAAATTAATCTTTATCTTTGAATATCTTGCTTCTATGAAATTAATTATTGTACTATGCACATTATAAAAATATAAAATGTGTTAATTTCACAATAGAAATTGTGTAATGTCTTTACCATTGTCATTATCGTTAAATATATTGTATGCATCGATATGATAATTCTTTTCAAATATTTCTGTTCACAGCTTTAACATTCACACACTCCTACTTATATTGTCTTCATAAATAATCAATCATCTTTTTGTTTCTTACCTTCTGCAGACTTACATCAAATAAACTTTTTTTATAATTCTTCTTAATGCAAGTGTTTTATCAATCCATTTTTTTCCAGTTCATCATCTTACGTATATAATCATTTTTATAATTCTATTATCATTCTAGATAATTAATCACTATTTATATCAAGAACTACTTTTCCACACTGAGAATGAAAGTATTTAATATTTGAACATTATCTAAGGAAATTATAAACCATATTCAGCAGATACTTTTAAAAAATATCAATCTCTTACTTATTGTTTATCAAAACACATCATTCCATTATGTTTTTAAAAATAATATTTATCTAAATAGTTGGTAGGATTTTCAAAATTATCATTCAGACTATGATAGAATTGTCCAAAAAAATATTTGTAATATGAGAAAACTGGTCTTTGAAAGTCTTGGCTATTACAATTCCATGTAGAAAATATCATGTTAAGTGTGCCTAATTGATATTTATTCCATCCTTAGAGATCAGTAGTCTGCAACCTTTTTTTATATTTGTGATTCATTCCTTATATTTCCTAATATGTTGGTATTATTTCTGTACAATTTCAAATAAAATTTTTAAAGCAAATTATTTACTTGCAAAATAAAATATGCTATATATATAAATAATTTGTTTTTTATGTGATTTTTAATCCATTTTTAAAAATTAAATTCTGTCAAAAAAAAAAAACTTATCCAAAATTTTAAAATTTCTTAAAAATTTTGTTCCCCCAATTTTTTTTTATATTAGTCCTTGAGCAGTTGTGATATATGAGTTGCATATCACTATTATAGATAAGAGACATGGAAAGGTCTTTTTTTCAATTTGCTTGGTGTTAATTTTTCTAATGAGTTAATGATTGAAAAAAAATAATATTTTTTTTTTCTCATTATATGCTTCTAGTTTAGATTGTTTGGGTTTTATGCTTATAAACATCATATTTCGGTAAAATAACATTCAATTCAAAAGCAATAATCTTGTAATAATAACTTATCAATGGAATTTACTCTAATAATAGAAATCATTAAGTGTTTGGATAGATACTGTAGTTAGTTGTATTTATATGTTGGACTACTTCCATTATCTAGTAATGAATATTGAATGTCTTTAGAAAAATTTAACTTTATTTAAATTTTCAAAGTACATTTAACTGTTAGTAATAGCACAAAGGTTACTAACAGTTAAATGTACTTTGAAAATGTAAATAAAGTTAAATTTTTTCAAAGACATTCAATACTCAATACTAGATGCTGGAAATAGTCCAATATATAAATACAACTTAAATATTATCATCACAAACCTTCAAGAAAATACTGTAGTTAGTGATCAGACATTTTATGTTTTTTTCTACATTCTCATAAAATCCATTAGACTGTCTAGTAGTAATAGTTTTCTAATTATAGTTATTTCTATACATGCAGGGAACTTTATGGAGATTATTATTTTTATACTTAAATATCAATAAGCAAGCTAATCAAGCATCAATAACAATTTCCAATCCTTTAAATTCAGATGGATTTGGGCTTTTGTTTATAGCTCTATATAACTAACATCAACTTCTAAACTGACATTTTTATAAACATTTTGGGTTTCTCTACTAAATCTAATTTATTTTTATCTTTGGGTCAGTGCTGGGGTTTTTTGTTCTATGATAAAATCAATTGGTGGCATTTTTAGCATTTGAATTTCTAAATCTGTATAATAATTTTATGTTATCTGTATAATACTAATATCTTCAGATTTTTTTTTATTAAATGAATAATTTTATTTCCAATTTTTTACATTGAAATGTGAACCAATATATGTTACAGACATCCACAAATAAAAAGACAAGCCAAAATAATAGCTGCACCATCAAAATGTCTCAAAACACACTGTTGATCAATAGATTGTTATATAAAAAATTGTTATAAAGAGTCTATAAATCATATTGCAATTTTGAAATTACCATTAGCAAGAGTATAAAATTATCTACAACATGGCAAATCATAGACATTCATAGTACAACTCATATCCCCCCACTATATTTTCTCAAGAGATAATATCATTGGATTTTGACTTCTAGATGCTGATAAAAGCAATGAATTAAGTGATGGCTAAAATATTTTAATTGAATTTTTAAATTATCATAGTTTTATAATAACATAAATAATAATGGAAAAAGATGTTTTATATGTTTGTAATAATTTATCTTCTACAAAGAGCAAGAAGTAATAATAATAATAATAATAATAATTATTATTATTATTATTATAATAATAATAATAATAATAATAATAATAATAATAATAATAATTATTATTATTATTATTATTATTATTATTATTATTATTATTATTATTATTATTACTGCTACTGTGATGGTGACAGCTGTTGCTGCTGCTGCTATTGCTATTACTATTACTACTACTACTACTACTACTATATTGCCACTCAGTGCAAGCCAGAGTAGTCAATGCATGCCAGAAAACTTGAGCATAAAATCCCCATCTAGTGCCTATTCATCCAACATGCTGAGACTAGTTTCTGGCTGGTGGCCTTCGTCAGTGAGGAGCCTTGGATCTTAGAGCACTGCACCTAGATCTTAGGATCGAATACCATTCACCAGCAGCCACCTTTTATCTCTACTTAACTACAAAACTATGGATTTTAAATTGAAAACACTATATTTTCAATCAAAGCTCATTAGCTTATATACACATATAGATCTGAACTCAGTTCAGTATCTATACATTTTGGGGTCATTGGTTCTTTAATAACCATAGTCATCACTATCCTATTAGGCAGGATTTGTTTTAAGCTAATAAAGATCACATGATCACCATTTCTTATACATTAAAACAGGAAAAACTCCCCATATATATTGCCACTAGTGCAAGCCAGAGTAATGAGTGGATGACAGAAGGCTTGTGCATAAAATCCCCATCTAATGCCTACTCATCCAACATTCCCAGACTAGTTTCTGGATTGTGGCTTTCATCAGTGATGAGCCTTGGATCTGAGAGCACTGCACCTAGATCTTAGGATCTAATGAGTTCAGACCTATATGACTATATAAGCTAATGAGCTTGGATTGAAAATATAATGTTTTCAATTTAAGACTCATAGTTTTGTAATTAAGTAGAGATAAAAGGTGGCTACTGGAGGGTTGAATTAGGTCCTAAGTTCTAAGTGCAGTGCTCTCAGATCCAAGGCTCATCACTGATGAAAGCCACAAGCCAGAAACTAGTCTGGGGGTGTTGGATGAGTAGGCACTAGATGGGGATTTTATACACAAGCCTTCTGGCATCCATTGATTACTCTGACTTGCACTGAGTGGCAATATGTATAGAGAGTTTTGCCTGTTCTAATAACAGTTACAAGCAAGCATAAGAAATGGTGATTATCATTCACACGTTTCTTAAATTCTCACTATTTAGCAAGATTTTTAACTTACAGAAGCAAATATCTTAAATATGTTAATCCTTATTAAGACAGTTTAGTAATATCAAAACATGATGGAATGCAGCAACAGCAATAATATGAAAATAAGTCAGGTTCAAACTTAATAACTGTTTTATTAAAAATATGTTGCATCAACAACAGTCAAACTGTTATTAAAGTATTTTATTTTGTTCACTAATATTATATGATCAATAATTATGCAGCATAATTTCAAATATCTCATAAATAATAATAATAGTAATTAAGAAAATTTAGATATTTTTCTATTAAATATAATTGTAAGAATGACATTAATAATATTTATATATTATGTGATTTAAATTTTAAAAAAATTAAACTTAATGGTTAAATGAATAAATAACTAAGAAAGAGAAAAAAGTATTTTACTTTATTAAGGCCTTCCACACAACTGAATAAAAAAAAAAATATTCTCAACAGTAACATTTATTTTTTGTGCAAAGAAGTAAATCAAATTTCTTAAATAACCTTGTTAAAATAAATAATATTCCAGTTTACATTAAAACATTTCTATCATATCAGGACACTCTTCACTCCATGCTAGAAGTGCAAATACCATCTTTTCTATTGGATCCTATGTTGATGGATGATAAAAAGCAAGTGAACTTTTAGGGCAATGCAGTAAACCATGTAGACCATGGTAAAAGAATTAAATTTGCCAGTTATTCTACAATATAATATGCTTATCAGTGTACTTCGCAATAGATGTCCTGCTGAATTGATTTAACTCATCACCAATTTCATTTTTATCAAGTTCATTATTAAAATAATACAATATGGTTTATGCAGCTTTATCTTACTATGGTATTCACCTCATATATATATATTAGATTTCTAGCTTTTTAATATTTTTTATAGTACCCTCTATAGAAAAATCTTGCAAAACATAACTCTGCTAACTTGAATACTAATTCGTCCATCATTTTAGCATATCATTAGTTATAATTATAACTCAAAAATACTTTTAATTACCTCTAGTTTATTCTGAAAATGACATAATGACTTAATTAAAAGTTGTTTGTAGGAATAAATTTGACCTCAACTATTACAATCATTTGGTTCATATAATTTATAATCAATTTGATTTGTACAAAACGTCTAAAAATTCTTTCAATAAACTAGCAATAATATAATAACTGGAAAATCTTTGTGTTAAATTGATTTTAATGTTTCTGTTATTTAGTTTCATTTTACTAAAATAAATATCTATTTAGGTTTAATAAAATATATGATTGTTTAGCCATCTATATGTCATTAATGAATTAAAAATTCAGTCATTCCTGGTTTTTTTATTTATTGATTCATTTGTTTGAATAGGTACACTGCATTAACTTTTCTATCCTACTATTCTTCCAATTTAAATCAATCTGAATATATCTTTCTGCTTTGTGAATTTATTTAAAATCCCTATATTACATATGTATATTGAGATGGTTATGTGGTTCATGTCATATAACAACATAGTTGTGTGTGTGCATATATACATAAACTTGAAAAAAATAGAAACAATCATCCCCAAATTTTTTTGTAGATATTTCTATATTACATTGGAATAACAGTTAAGGATTAAATAATTTTAAATTAAAAAATTATTATAAATGACACATTTAAAGATGTCTAATTAATGTTTTATTAATTCTGATTTTGAAATCAAAACAAGCATGTTTTAGGTTACTATAAATATACTGCTAATTATAAAATTTTACTATCTATTTGGATTAGCTTCTATAACATATTTTGATCAAAATTCCTGCAGGAATTTTTTTGAAAGAATTAATGCAAATTCAAAGAGTCATAAACTTTTTTTAATAAAGAAAACTTATTTTACTTACTATATCTTTAATTCCATCCTGACTATTAAAGAGTTGGAAAAAATTAGGGGAGTCTTAAAGATTTTAGAGTAATACAGAGTTACAATGAAGATATAACTGAATGCATGACAGTGCAAGTTTAGCTGCTACTACTTATTCACAATGATAAAGTTTAGATTTGCATGGAAACAAGGGCCAGATTTTCTGTAGTTTATTAGCCAAATTTTAGATTAAATGGAACTGACTATATATATATGGCAACAGTTATTGGATTATACATTTTCCAAAGATGACAGTAAGTCAGTCTACTATTTAGAAGGGACAAGCTTAGATAGAGAGTCCATCAGCTTGCTAAAGAATTAGTTTATATATACAGTTTTATCTATATGCAGAGATGTACAGGTAAAGGTACTGCATCATACATATAGAGAACAGATGGTGAGTTATTTAAAATAATTTCTTTAATGAAAATGATAGTTATAATTTTTTAAATTACAATTTTTTAAGTAACTAACTTTATTCAACAAAAAGTAAGATGCATTTCCAGTATAGTTTATTAAAAAAAGAAAACTCCAAAAATTTTTATAGATTAGAAAATAAAAGAACTTGCTAGAGTATGGTTAAAGATGGTTATTATTAATCAAGAGAAACCTATTAAAAAGAAAAAAACTTTTGCAAAGAACTGTCAAAAGATTGGTGTTATTTTTTAAAGAAAATAAAAAAAAAACTTTTTTTTATCATTAGAAATAATGAATTAATAATTTTATTTGTACTAGCTATATTTTATATACAAATATACACATACATACATGTATTATTAAAAATAAATTGAATGTTTTATATGACAATCCAAACATGCTAATTTAAATTATTATACAGCACATCTGAATGATTATACATATATATAATGTGAATTTTATTTATATTTTCAGTGTGGAATTAATTGTGATAATATATTTTAATAAGTTTATTATTTTGGTAAATTAGATATCATATGATATAAACATGAGTGCGTATGAGCATTTCTATGTTCACACACATATATGTTAAATTAGTCATTAATTATGTTTTATAAAAACTAATTTCACTTATAGGTATATGACAATTCAATATGTTCACAAATCATTATACTACACATCTGTGTGCTTAGGTATAAGTGTGTTTTATGTAAAACTATTGAAACATATTTGTAAATTACAATGTAATAGTGGACGTTTTTGTATCAAGTCAGAAGACTTACTTTATATGTATATCCATATTCTACAGATCTTAATTTCATTTCTTATTGTTATTAATAAATTGATATTTCTTTGTTGAAGTTATTTAGTGAATTTACTCAATTATAGAATAAATTTAACATTATATATTTGTGTTGTATCTCTTGTTCACAGTAAAGGTTAGAATTTTCATTCATTAAGTTGGATTCCTGCATAATTGTTTGTTATATAAAAGGAGTAAATATTTAGTGATTATGGACATCCAAGTGATGATGATCATGGTTTGCACAACCTTTAAAATCCATGCACATTTTATTATAATCATTTATTTAGGAATTAACTTTATAGTTGGTCAGTATATTAATGGTACCAAATGGCCATAGAATTAATGATGTTCAGCATGTAAATTTAGTACACTAGAATTATTATTTTTATTATATACAGATTAGCATTTACTTTTGTGCATCTGAATTATTGTTTAGTTGGAATACTGTCCTAAGTTTGGCAAAAGCTAAATATTTAGCCTGGTCTATAGTAGACCCATTCCAAATCCAGTCACAAGTTTGATTGTTGATTTTTTATTGTTGATCATTCATGATGATAAACAATTACTGCTTTTGTGTAATGCTAGTTATATATTTATAGTTAAGGTCTTTTCTGATCTCTCATCATCCTTATTGATTCATGCTCATTCTCTTCATTATATTCATTAGATATTCAATTTTTTATTTTGACTTGGGATTGATGATGATGATTTTCCATCACCCCAGATTACTCCAAGAGTCTGTATCTTTGCTTCAATGTAATATGTTTATCAGTGTGATTTACAATTGATGTGCAATTGAATTGATTTGACATACTGTCAGTTTCATTTTTTGTCGAGTTCATTATTAAAATAATCTAATATCATTTACTAAGCATTACTTTACACTGGTATTCATCTCATATATTCCAGATTTCAAGATTTTTATAATTTTTAGAGTACCCTGTATAAAATAATCATTGCAAAATATGCCTCTGCTAACTTGAATACCAATCCATCTATTGTTTTAGCATATCATTAGTTATAATTATATTTCAAGAACATTTTTAATTATCTCTAGTTTATTCTGAAAATAACATAATGACTTAGTTAATATGTTGTTTTCAGGAATGAATTTAATTTCAAATATTACATATATTCAAGATGCAACTAGTGAGTTCATATAATTTATAACCAACTTGATTTGTACAAAACTTCTAAAAAATATTTTAATAAACTAGCAATAATAACTGCAAAACCTTTGAGGTACATTGATTTTAATGTTTCTGGTTCTAGTTTCATTTTCTGAAATAAATATATATTTATGTTTAATAAAATATATAATTGTTTGGCCATCGATGTCCCATTAATGAATTAAACTCTCATTCATTTCTTTTCCCTTTTTATTTATTGATTTATTTGTTTGAATGAATAATAAAGTACACTGCATTAACTTCCTAACTTCTTATTATTTTCCAATTTAAATCATTCTGCATATATCTATCTACTTTGTGGCCTTATTTATGATCCCTACAATATATATTGAGTAGGAATAAACATAAACAAAAATTTTTGAAAATATTTTTTATATCACACTGGAATAACAGTTAAGGATTAAATTATTTTGAATTTTAAAAAATATTATAAATTAAACATTTAAAAAAGGTTTACTTAATTTTTATTAATTCTAATTTAGAAATTAAAACAAGGATGTTTTATGTTACAATGAATATACTGGTAATTATAAAATTCCACTGTCTATTTTGATTAGCAATTTTTTTAATAAATGCTTGTATAACATCAATTTTGAAAGGACTAATATAAATTGAAAAAGAGTCATTAACTTTTTTCAATCAAGCTAAATAAAACTTATTTTTAATTAATGTATTTTGTAAAAAGATTAAGGAGTTTTAAAGTTTTGGAGAAATACAGAGTTAATATAAAGATAGATTGAAGGGATGACACTGCACGTTCCACTTCTATTACTAGTTGACAATGGTAAGATTCACATTGAAGTATCAGATTTACTGTAGTTCATTAATCCATATATATTGTGTACTAACTGGTATGCTTGAAGTCTATCAAATTCTAGACTAAAAGGAATTGACTGTATGTATTCTAACAGTTACTGGATTATACCTTTTCTGAAGATGTCAATAAACCAATCTATTGTTTAGAAAAGACCACTTTCTCCAGAGACTCCTTCAGCTTGCTGAAAAATTAATTTATACATATATTGTTTTATCTTTATGCAGAGATGCTCAAATAAAGCTACTGTGTCATATATATATATATATATATATATATATATATATATAAAGAACAGCAGGTGGGTTATTTTGAATAATTTCTTTAGTGAAAATCACAGATGTAATTTTTGAAATTATAAATAATTTTTTTAAGTAAATAACTTTATTCAACAAAAAAGTAAGATGCATTCCCAGTAAACTTTATTAAAAAAGAAAAGTCTAAAAATATTTATAGATTAGGAAATAAATGAACTTGCTAGAGCATGTTTAAAAAAATAAAACTTTTATGAAGGACTCAGAAAATTCATATTATGTTTTTTTAGAATAATTAAAAGCAAAAACTTTTTTTTGTTGCCATTAGAAATAATGAATTAATAACTTTCATTTATGATACCTACATTTTTATATACAAACATACACATGCATTTATGTATTATTAAAAACAAATTGGTTGTTTTTAAAGTCTATGACAATTTGAACATGTTAATTTAAGTTATTATACAGCACATCCGAGTGCTTATATATATACATATGCATTTTGTGTATATTTTCAACATGCAATTAATTGTTAAAATATAATATTTTTAATTTTGACAAATTACAATATCATATAATATAAATGTCAGTGTGTGCCACATTTCCATGTGCACACACATATATTTTAAATCAATCATTAATTATGTAAAATAAAAAATAAATTTTATTTACAGGTTTATAACAATTCAAATATATTCATAAATTATTATACTGCATATTTGTGTGCTTTTATATAAGTGTGTTTTATGTAAAGCTATTGATACATATTTGTAAATTTCAATAGTCATTTTTTTGTATTAATCAAGTCAGACAGCTTAATTTTATATATATATATATAGCTGTATTCTGCTGATGTTAGTGTTATTTTTATTGTTATTAATAAATTGATATTTTATTGTTAAAGTTATTTCAGTGAATTTTCTCAATCATAGAATAGATTTAAAATATTATATGTTTGTATTATATCTCTTTTTTACAGTAACAGTTATAGAGGTTTTGTTCACTTAGCTGGATTTGTGCATAACAATCTGTTTTATAAAAAGGGGTTTATATTTCAGGTTTACAGGCATCCAGTTGATAATAATACAGGTTGGCGCAAACAGAATATCATTTAAAGTATATGCACTATAATTTGTTTTAATTATTTACTTAGAAATTAAGTTTATAATTGGCCAGTGCATATAATGGTACTATGTGGCCAGAGCATTGATAAAGATCAGCATGTTTTGTATACCAGAATTATTGTTATTATTATATATAGATTAGCACTTAAGTTTGTGCATCCAAATTATTGTTTAGTTGTATTGCTGCCCTAAGTTTGGCAATGATTAAATAATTAGCCTGGCCTACAGTAGACCCATTTCAAATCCAGGCACAAATTTGACTGTTGATTTATTTTTATTGTTGTTCATTCATGGTAATAAATGTTTATTACTTTTGCGTGATGCTGGATACTTATTTATTGTTAAGGTCTTTGCTGATCTCTCATCTTTCTCATTGATTCATGCTCATTCCTTTCATTATATTCATTTGATATTCAATTTTATATTTTGACTTGGGGTTGATAATGATGATTTTCCATCATCAAGGTTCTTCCAAGAGTCTGTATTATTGCTTCCATGTAATATGCTTATCAGTGTGGTTCACAATCGATGTACAGATGAATTGATTTGACATACTGTCAATTTCATTTTTACTCTGCTTTATTTTACTATGGTATTCATCTCATACATATTTTAGATTTCAAGCCTTGTATAATTATTTATAATGTCTGCACAAAAAATTTCTTGGAAAACATATCTCTGCTAACTTGGATACTAATCCATCCATCATTTTAGCATATCATTAGTTATAATTAAATTTCAAAAACACTTTTAATCACCTGTAATTTATTCTGAAAATGACATAATGACTTAGTTAAATGTTGTTTTCAGGAATCAATTTGATTTCAAATATTACATATACTCAACCTACAATCAGTGGGTTCAGATAATTTATAATCAATTTGATTTCTACAAAACTTCTACAAATTATTTCAATAAACTTGTAATAATATAATAACTACAAAAGCTGTGAGGTAAGTTGATTTTAACATTTTTTGTTATTTAATTTCATTTTACTGAAATAAGTGTCTATTTAGGTTTAATAAAATATATGATTATTAGGGCATCCATATCCCATTAGTCAATTAAACAACCATTCATTCTTTTGCTTTTTTATTTATTGGTTCATTTGTTTGAATAAGTAAGAAAGAACACTGTATTAACTTTCTAACTATTTACTATTTTTTCAATTTAAATCAATCTGCATATATCTAACTGCTACATGACATTATAGTGTTTAGGACTAGATAGGTCAATAGATGTAAACTCATTAAAAACAGTCAACACATAAACCAGACCAATATCAATCAACAATATCAACCTATTAATGCCTTAATAACAGATTGGGATTGTTGGTCTATTTTAAGGGTTGATTGTTCTCAATGAATTTACTTTTATTTATCTATCTAGCCTTGATTGCCATTATTTAAGTAATTATTGTTGGAGTACAGGTTGAAAGTTATAATTGACTACAGGTTACATTTACTTGTTAATAAAGTTTATTTAAACTTCTTTGTTATCAATAATTTCACTCTTTGGTGTCAAGTTACCATCTGTAGTGTTTATATAATCAAATCAGACCATTTTTAGAGGTGGGCTTTTATGTTTATTGCTAAAAAGGTTGCCTTGACAACAGTTTCAGATTGTTGATTGTTATTGATATTCGTCTCATTTAAATGTTGATTATTTTCAAATGAATTTATATATATATATTGAGAAAGAAAAAGCTCTGAGGAAAGTACTTGTTATTGTACTGGAACACCAGCTTTAAACTGATTTATATTTTTAGTATACAGAAACATCTGCAAATAATACTATGAATTCATATGTATATATATAATCAAATATAAGTATATTGTCTATATTAAACAATATAATTAAAAGGGACTTAAACTCAGAATTTCAAGATCTCTAGAGCTATTTACTCCATCTTGTACAATTTATACACATGATCACATACATGTGAAAAGGTTAAATTATCCCCAATACCTATATTTCATGCTGATACCAGTTGGTCCAGATCACTATCTTCCACACATATATACAACCAGTGCTTAGTCTATATTAAGATAGAAAATCCAAATTTTCAAACTTTAATGAACAAGCTTTGATTTTCTTCACCCTCCAAGCCTTCAACTATCCTTGTCATTGAAAATCTGATGATAGAACATTTAAAGCCCTTGTTGATACCAATATTAATGTCATGCCTATCTTGATTTTAAGTCAGTCTGACTCCTCGTGTGTAGGATCTTAATATGTCCATTCGAATACCCAAAACAGGGTCATTCAGAATACAGGCTAAATATATAATATTCAAATATAAAAATAATGTCTATACTAAACAATGTAATTAGAAGGGACTTGAACTCAGACTTTCAAGCCCCCTACTGTTATTCACTCCAGATTATACTACTGATACCCATGATCACATACATGCGCAAAACATTTATCTTTTTTACATATATGTTGTCATGTGCATCAATTATATAGGAAGGATTAAATAGATGTATGTAGGGAACTTAAAAATCTGAGTTCACATGCCCGCTAATCACATTGTTTAGTACAGACAATATAGTTATATTTGAATATTAAATATTCAGCCTAAATTCTGCCTATCCTTCTTCTGTGTATTTAAATGGACATATGAAGATTCTATATGTAAGTGGTCAGACTGACTTAAAACCAACTTGGATATGACAATAATATTGGCATCACTAAAGGCTTTGGGTGTTCTATCATTTGATTTTTAATCATATGAATGTCTAAAGAGATGGAGGTGAAGAAGATCAAAGCTTGTCCATCACAGTTTGAAAATTTGGATTTACTATTTTAATATAGACTGAGCTCTGATTATATATATATATGGAAGATAGTGACCTGGTTCAACTAATGAGCACAAAATATGTACATTGAAGATCATTTACATTTTCACGTGTATGTGATTAGTATACCAGTTGTATAAAATGAAGTGAATAGCTGTAGGGAGCTTGAAATACTGAGTTCAAGCCCTTCTAATTATATATATAAATATCAGCTCAACCATGTAATTTTTAAATATCATTGTATAATCTAACAAAACTTATGATAAATGTGTAATATAAAATTAACAAACTTACATCATCAGCTATCCATTGATTAGTAAAAGTACATAAAACTCCATCAGATTCTTTTTATTGGAAAATACCCATTCACACGAAGTCTGGAACAGTAACACAACCACCAATCAACAATCACTGAAAATGTAATAAACAGTGATAAATTTAAATATTGTAACTGAATATGAATTATAATCAAATTATGTCTTCATAAAACACTATATTTGTATAGTCATTCCCATATTTAAAAAAAAAATGTATATTAAATTTCATTTTAAGATCTACTACTAATAATATTTAATTAACTTTAGAATCTTCCATATGAACATACAAAATATATACGTATTTTAATATATGTATCATTTATATCTGAAACCCGTGAAAATCTTTGTATCAACATACATATGTGTGTATATAAATAAGTTTTAACAAATGTAATTGTTTAAATATTTAGATATGTGAAAATGTACGTCATATATTAGAAAAATCATTATCAGATGTTACTAAACCGTAATCAATGAAAATAGTAAACTGTAAACGCCTCCTCTTTTGAATGTCGGAAATGTTTACAATTTACTATTTTATTGATTACTGTTCATTAACATCTGATAGTGATTTTTCTAATATAAAATGTAACAGATATTTCAACATATACGTATATAAAATAAAACCATACAAATTACTGTAAGCTTTATCAGAGAATACAATAAAATTAACAAACTTCTCACATCAACAATCTGTTGTTTAGTGAAACTATGAAAACTCAGTCAAAACACTTCATTGCATATAATTAAATTTTATTAAATTATAAATATATAATAACTATTTATCAAATGTATTAATGTACAATATAAAGCAAAACAAATTATAATTAAACTTTTCCAAAATAAATATTTTCAAATTTTTTTCTCTTCAAGTAAAAAAATGCTATCAGTGTAAACTATGTACAGTTTTATATCCACTTCTGGTAATACTTTATAAGACATACCTGGGTATGTGAAATAAAGACAATATATCATTTCAAATTTTGGTCAGTAGAATCTAAATATTTTAATTATTTAATTAAATTCAATCTTAATGCTAAACCAATCTTATTATTTTTAAAATGCAACCAATCCTTTATGCAAGCATATTTGAAATATTTCATGTGCCACAGTAGAAGATGAACTAATAAATCGTATACTAAATCAGTTTTATACTCATAAAACCACTTGAAACAAGGTATATGATGCTCTTTTATCAAACTCCCAATCTCATTATTATATTACTTGATAACATTATTAAGGATTTCTTCCTTGTTATTCATCTTACCACTATTATTATGTTTACACTCTGGTTCATTAACTGCACACTTATGTAAAACCATTATGCAGGAAGATATCCAAACACAGTCATTCATTGGTTTACCTCAGATATGGAATCATATTTGGTGTAAAGTAACTATGTAAATAGATATTTTCTCACATACTAGAACATCTCATTTCCTTTCCTCCATCCAATATTCTTTCCTATTTTATCAATGTATTTATATTGTATTCACTGAATATACATGCTCCAATAATTTTCTGTTGACAAATTGAATTCTTTAGATGATATATCATTGTCAATGTTTAAATAAAATATATAAAAAAAGAGATTTATTTCAAACATGCTTTATTATTAACTTTTCAAGAATTAGGAGTCTTGCACATCTAAGTCATTTCCACATAATACAAAGCATAATAAAGTTATATACTTATAACTTTATCTGTATATAGAATTATTTGTATACATGTATAATATATTGTTTGATTCATGAGATTCCCATATTTGCAAATATATTTTTTATACTAATAATACATCATTTCTTCTCGAATAAGTATGGGTTAGTTCAAATATGCACAATATTAAAATTAATTATATTAATACTTATTTATGGAAATAGATATTATTTTATATATTATTAAAAATAAATCTGATTTTTAAATAAATAGAAAACTAACTTTGTATATACATAAAATATTTAAAAGTAGAAAGGAATGGATTTACTATTATTAAAAAAAAAACTATTGAGCATAGACTTAAAAAAATTGTAAAAATTAACGTTATTCTAATGGCTCCAAAAAAAAAGAATAGTTAACTTGAAACATGTCATGGAAACAACAACAAAAAAACTACAATTCAAAATTATTAGTTCCAATGACAAATTTCTTAATCAATATTATAATATCAACAGAACCCTACCCATTTTCTCAAATTACTCCATTATTATAAACAAAAACAAATATAAGTGCCCATGCATTGCTTTAAACTTTATATCAATCTAAACGTTGAATTTATGCTATTATTACAATTCAGCCAGACTATATATCTATCTAACAATATATCTTTTTCTAATCTCTTAACTGCAATAGAAAGTAACATTAAATGAAATTTATATTTAATAAAATAAAAAAATGAATTTAGTATAGAGAAGATTCAATATACTAGATGTATAAATAATTATATTGAGTAAAATATATGTATATGCTTTACGGAGTAGGTTTTATTTCTCTCTTTCTTTTATTCACCTGAATATGCTGAGCAGCAAACCCATGTTGTAAAGCATTCACATATAAGTGCACAAAAGTCTTGCATATGCAATGAAAGGAAAAATAATATTAGTATGTATAATTCAAAACACACATCAATGTTTGAAACAGAATAAATATAGTATAAAATATTAGTAATTGAGTATGCTATGAACCCAGTACACCAATCAACTATTAAATTTTTAAAAAAATGTTATTCATTGATACAAATTTCTGAGTATTCTCACTTGCATGCTATTAAACTCCACTTCATCATGTTATCTGAATTAGTAATATAGAAAGCTTCCTTAATTAGGAGTGTGGTTTATTGCTAACTATAATAATGTTTTGAATCAGAGATTTATGTATGCAACTGGAAATATTCTAAAACTCCATCCAGTTCATCATGTTATTTGGATTAGTAGTATAGAAAACTTCCTTAATTATGTAGTGTGATTTATTGTTAACTGTAATAATGTTTTGAATCAGAGATTTTAAGTATGAAACTGAAAATATTATTGGACCAGTTTTTGTCTTATATTAGGGCCTTTTTAAAATACTATTTTCTAATACATTCACATGACCCTTATATCTATCAATACTCCCTCTAATGGTCATTTTACATAATCATTTTATATAATCATATAATCTATTTCCATATATATATTACTCCCCCCGTTTTTTGTTTATATATATATACATATTATTTTTATACAATAAATAAAACCACATTAACTACAATTAAATAATTATATACATATATTATACACTGTAAATTATATACTTCTTTACATAAACTCTATTGAATTAATTATATACATATACTTTATACATTAAACTAAATCATATATCATTTTTCATATATTTCTAATAATCATACCTACAAATAAAACTTTATTTATCCATAATTAACCAATTGTTTACATATATCTTATACATTAATTAGAAAAGACAAAAAACAAAAAAAAAATCAAACATATATTAAAATTCTAATTATCCTTTAATGCTCATTTACTATTCAATTTTGCAGGTCCTTTAACTAAATTAACACATTTAGTAATATTCTCCTGAATGTATACTGTGTCATAATATTTCCTTCTATTATTATTATCATCATCATCATCACTATTATTATTGTTGTTATTGTTGTTGCTGTTGCTGTTATTATTATTATTATTATATTTAAAGATTATAATAGAAGAAAATATTATGAGACAGAATACATTTATGAGAATATGAGTAAATATGTTAATTTAGTTAAAGGATCTGCAAAGGTGAATAGTAAATGGGCCTTAAAGATGATTGGAAAATTTAATATATATTTGATTTGGGTTTTTTTTTGTGTGTGTTTGTTTTTATAAGTTAATGTATATGATGTATGTAAATAATTAGTTAATTATGGATAAATAAGTGTTATTTGTAAGTATGATGATTAGAAATGTATGAAAATGATATATAATTTAGTTTAATGTATAAAATATATGTATATACTTAATTTAATAGAGTTTATGTAGAGTAGTATATAATTTATGGTGTATAATATAAGTATATAATTATTATTTGTTATATGTTTAAGTATATAATTATTTAAAAGTATTTAATGTGGTTTTATTTATTGTACAAAAATAATATATATATAAAATGGGGGGGGGGGTATATATGTAAATAGGTTATATGATTATATAAAATGATTATAAATTTATTTAACGCACATTGATTACGTAAGTAATATTTATTAAGGTAATAAACCTTTAAGCATGTACACTTGAAAATGCGAAGGTAGTAAATAAAATGCCTTAGTAAATAAAATTATTATGTAAAAGGAACTTTAGAGGGATTATTGATATATATATAAGGATTGGTGATCGTATTACAAAAGTGTGTTTTGAAAAGGTCTTAATATAGGGCAAAAATAGGTTCAAGAAAAAATAAAATATTTATTTTTATATACTAGTTGTTATTTCAATTGTGTTGGAATCCTTTTGAAAACAATATTATGGACAAATTTATGTTTGGCCATTGTTAAGGGCTGATTCTTTTTTATTTTGATAGCTGATTGCAATGAATATGATGTAATACATAGATATCACTTAATCACTATCAACTACTTCCTCTTATTAAATGGATACAATTGAATTTTATCATGCACTATTTCATGTTCTTTTCCAAGTTTCATGAATTTTTATATTAACTTCTTAACTATTAAACAAATTATTTTTTTCATAGACTATTTTTACTATTATCATTACTATGTGATCCTTTTATTTTATCCAAACCAAGTATAACTGGTTTATTACATTTAATTCATAATGATTAAATCTAGATGTTTGAACATTATGTAATTTTTATACTTTAACTTTGTTATGTAATAATTGATATTCTTTAAATATCTTTTTCAATAAACTTCTAATCTCACAATATATGAAGTCTTACAAATGCAAATAATTTTATATGCATTGAAGCCATTATGTACACAATACTAATAATATGCTACTTCAGTAACATGCTATCCCCAAAAAAATAAATGAAAAATACATTACAATTTAAAAAATTAGTAAATTTTATAATTTAGCAGTAACCATTATCCTGTCTTGGAGTGCTGTATGTAATCACATTAAAAAGCCATTAAAATTTGTAAATTTAATAAATTTTACAATAGAGTAATAGTTAAATATGGCTATAATTTTAGTACATGCCTTGAGTGCTTAATTTATTAAAAGAGAGACCTCTGCAAATCTAAATGCAAAATTTGACTTTATAAAGATAAGAGCGGCCAAACTCTTATCTTCAACCTATTTTTCTAAATATATAGTCAACTATAAAGCATTTTGATTTGAAAGCATGGAGATGGTAGATTTGTAGAGGTCTCTCTTGTAATAAATTAAGCACTCAAAACTCATGTACTAAGGTTATAGCCTTATTTAAGTATTACATGCTGACATTGCACTTAATAAGAATTAATAATACAGTAAAAGTTAATTTCATTACAGAGCACCTACACACAATCATGTATATTTATAATATTTTGTTAACTTCTGTTGAAAGCGTTGCTTTATTATTATCTCTGATTTTTTAATAGTATTTTGCATAATAAAATATTTTTAAACATAATTTTAAAGGTTTTAAAAAATTCAAGAACATTCATAAAGTCAAAATGGATTTAAAAACATCAAAACAAACAGAGAGGGCATACAATTGCTATTAGACTTCTGTAGGTAAAAAGTTTTTGAAGGAAATAAATATTGCTCAGAATCTACTTAACTGCGATGAAAATAAGAATTTTGCTAATTTTATTTTAAAAAATAAAAATGTAGTACAGTAATAACTTATTATTTTTTAATTTTATTTATACTGTAATCTCAATTTATTTATGCATTACATACAGAAAAGGGTTTGTGTTATTAATATATGTGTTTTGAAAAATGCAGTACATATAACATTCAGTAAACAATATGTATTATTTTGTAATCAAAGTTTAGTAACAAAATATGAACTGTTACACATAATGTACCATATATGTAATAGGTATTTGAAGTAAAATATACAAGATATTATGGCTTCATTGTATTATATTATTCTATGCTCTCTGTCAATGTTATATTTAGAATTATTAAATAGTCTATTTATATTAGGCTATACACTATACACAACATTCTAATACTCAGAATGATTTACTACTCTATTACTGAAATCTATTTTTATTACTATTGACATTATTTAACTTTTTCTAAAATTTTCAATTATTTATTTCACGCATCCATATCATATTCTATTGATATGATTTCCTCTGCAAAATGTCTAACATTTTATTTGTATCATTTATACTTTGTATAATTTTATAATTTATTTATTATTTAATGTTTTTCACCTAAAGTTAAAGCTTATAGTGATTTATTTATTTATTACATATATTCTAATAATTTTAATAAGCCAATAAATTACTATAAATACAAACATAAACTACAAATGTCATAATTTTAGATATTGCTTATCATCATCATCATCATCAACCATTATCAATCCACTGCAGGATGAAGGTCTCTCCAAGTTTAATCCATCTTCTCCGATCTTTAGCTTCTCTTCTCCACAACACCCCTGCACATTTTCTTATTTCATCCATCCATCTCATATGTGGTCTCTTTCTGGGTCTTTTACAATCTCTTGGAATCCAGTTTAAAATTTCAATTGTCCATCTATTATCATCTCTTCTAGCAATATGTCCAGCCCAACTCCATTTCAATCTTTTAATTTTTTCAATAAGGTCAGTAACACCTGTTTGTTGTCTTACCCATACATTGCGTTTTCGATCTCTTCTTGTTACTCCCAACATACATTTCTCCATACCCCTTTGAGTGGTCTGAAGTCTCTGTATTGCTCTTCTATTAAGTGTCCAAGTCTCAGATCCATAAGTAAAAACTAGTAAAACACATTTGTTAAAAACCATCCTTTTCAAACACATAGGCATATTTCCTTTTAGTATCAAGTTATTTCAACCAAAACCACTCCAAGCAAGTTTAATTCTATGATTAATTTCCTCCATTATGTTTCCATCTGTATTAATAATCTGACCAAGGTATTTGTAACTGTTAACTTCTTCTAATTCTTCATAATCAATCTTTATTTTCATATTTTGAGCAAATCGATTAAACATTACTTTAGTCTTTTTAACATTTATCTTTAGTCCTACTTTTCTACTTTCATCTGCTAACTCCTGCAACATTTTCTGCAGCTCTGAAGCATTATTTGCAATAACAACTACATCATCTGCGAAATCTAAATGACTTAAATACTCTCCATTTACTTTCACTCCTTTAGTTTCCCATTTTAATCCACAAAATACTTCTTGCAGCACTGCTGTAAAGAGTTTTGGAGATATGGAATCACCTTGTCTAACACCTTTATCAATGTTGATTTTTCTAGTATCATTATGTAATCTAATTGTTGCTGTTGCATTTTTATAAATATTCTTTAAAATATGACAATATCCTGGATCTATACCTTGATGATCCAATGCTTTAATCACTGAAGAAATGTGTATAGAATTGAATGCCTTTTCATAATCTATAAATCCAAAACATAATGACAACTCGTATTTGTTTGTCCTTTCTATGACTTCTCTCAATACCTGGACATGATCTATTGTACTAAAACCACTTTTAAATCCAGCTTGTTCTCTTGGTTGGTGGAAATCCAAAGTTCTCTGTAGACGAGTTGTAATTATCTTGGTAAACTTTTTATATAAAACTGATAAAAGGCTGATAGGTCTGTAATTTCTAATATCTTCTTTATCACCTTTTTTAAATATTAATATTATTACTGCATTCTTCCAATCTTCCGGTACATCTTTATCATTTAGACATTTGGTATATAACTTTGCTAAAATTGTTTCTATTTTTTCACCTGCTTCTTTTAATATATCAATTATAATTCCATCATTTCCTGGAGCCTTTCCTTTCTTCATACACTTAATTGCATGTCTCACTTCTTCATTTAAAATTCTGGGCAATTCGGAAGATGTAATAGATATAGGAGGTACTTGTTCTTTATTACTATATAATTCTTGATAAAAATATTCTACCAATTTCATGATGTCATCTCTCTTTTTAGTAATAATTCTATCTTTTTTTCTTATTGCAGATATAAATTTCCTACCAATACCAAAATGTTGTTTAACATTTTTGAGACATTTAATTTTCTTCTACAGCTTTTCTTGCTATTTCACAGTTATACTTTCTTATATCATTTTCAACTCTTTTCCGTACCATTTTACAAAATTCGAGATATTCAATTCTTTTTAATACATCATTTTTGTATATCTTCATATTCCTTCTTTTCTTCATAAATTCTCTAGTCTCAGTAGAAATTTTATTAGTCAATTGCTGCTTTTTTCTACCAGCTATGTTTGTTGCAGTTTTTAAAAGTGTATAAGTTATTTTCATATTAATTTCATTCAAATCTGAATCATGTTCAAAATCTCCTAACATTTGAAACCTATTTGTAAGTTCTAATTTAAAATATTGCTTATACAGAACAATAAATAATTTTCAATAATTGCACAAATAATCATTTATAAATCTTTTTTAGGTTAGAACTTATGACATTTCTTTTTTACATTAATCATAGACTTTAAATTTTACTGCAAATAATATATATCCATCACTATTTATAAACTAACATAACTATTCTGATTATTTATAACTATTTACATTTCTATTCATGTGGACAAACTTATAATTTCAAATATGTAAGTATGTTAATCGCTATTAATATGGATTTTAGCTAACTAGATCTCTTTACTTAGACAAAATGACCCATATTCCCAATAGTTATTAAGTGTTGCTAAAGTGACATGGATTTAGGCAGCATTTATTTTAAGCAATAATTCATCAAATAATATACAAATAACCAATATTTATTCTTTATTAGGTTGGAAATTATATATTTTTTTTTTAAATAAAGCTTTTGAATATTTTTAAAGTTCAAATAAATCAACTATTCTATGGAAAAGACCTGTTTAGAGCAAAGATATATTGGAGATAATATTAGCATGTTGTCTGCAGTATTTAAAGCCATGAGTTTGACAATGAAAAATGATAAATGTTATTTCAAATGGAAAAAAAACAAAAATTGTTAAAAATAATTGATAAGAATGGTTGCTCAGTTGGTTAGAGCATTACCTTAAAATTCAATAATCAAGAATCTAAAGATGCAGGTTTGAATCCCATGCTAGTACTGGTCAGGACAGCAACACCTGAAGAAGAGGGGAGAAAAATACCTCTTAAAATGTTGTGCATATACCAACCCGTTTGCTGTGATATTACTAACAATTAGTGCATATACTAACCCGTTTGCTGTGATATTACTAACAGTTGTTTGCTGTGATATTACTAACAGTTGGTGCATATACTAACCTATTTGCTATGATATTACTAACTGTTGAATGCAATTGGAATATTTAAATAAAATTAAACTTTTCTAAAGACATTCAACACACATATTGGATGATGGAAATAGTCCAATATAAAAATACAGCTAGAACACCCTCATCACAAACCTTCAGACCAACACAATGTTGATATGTTGTTTTATAATAAATGAGAAATTATTTATGTGTCTGAGTATATGCTTTATACATATATATATATGTGGTGTGTGTGTAATAAATAAATGAAAAGTAATTGTGTTTAATCTAAATATTAAAAAAATATGACTCATATATAATGTGAAAATATTCTTCCTTATTATCTGATAGTTATTGTATGAGATTTTGAAGTAAAAAAAGGTTATTCTTTTCCTAGTAAAAAAATAATGTTAAAAAACGACCTGATAGACATTTTTGTATGAGTTTGAAAAATGTTAGTGGTCTGTAAAATTACATAAAACATTAAACTTTTTACATGTACTACATTATACTATTTTTATAACTATATAATGAGTAATCAAATGGTTTTATTGCTAGAGAGCTTGTAAGAAGTTTGAACACCAGCGCTACTCCTGGAATAATCTGAGAATCTTATTTACCAGCGTCTAACACTCAGCGCTGCACAAACCATGCAGGGAACAACATAATAATTAATTTAAACAATTATATATATTAAGACTGAGAATGTTTTAATATCATTATGGATACTGTTGATCCTAACTTTGAAATTCTGAAAACGTAAGAATTTAAAAAAAATATTGCAAAGCTGTTATCTCTTGAGAATAATTTATTAAGATAATGTATATTACAATAAAAAAACAAAACAAATGTAGATACAAGATTTTAAATACATTTATTTAATTAATAAAAGATTCTTAATACAATGCAGATAGTACAGAGGAAGAATAAATATCTATAAGTATATATATAAAGAAATTTATGATGATAATATTAAGGAGCATAAATAGGATAGTATAACGAAGTATGAAAAATTTGAACAAACCAGTTTAAATATATTGTTAAAATAATTTAAAAGTCAGCTTTCTAAAAAATCTTTAAATGAAAATACAAAAAAAAAAACCACCCAAATTACTGCATCAATGGTAATCAATTTTGTCAAGTTTAACTGACAAAATATCTTGACATTGATATAACATATTTAATTTGACAAAATACATAGACATATCAAAGGATGGAGTTATTTTCAAGCTCATTTAAATAACTCTTTAGGAATCTAGCTTTTAAATTATCTCAGTGACAAATTCAGACTTGATCATTCCATTAATAGGATTAGATTTTTAGTGCAATATATTTGACAAGCCATAAAAATTAACTATGTGATTATTCATTTCATAGAATTAGTTAAAGAGCTATCAGAGTGTAAAATATGTATATGAAAATAAACATATTCAAACAATTCATCTTTTTTTAAAAAAAAAAATTCCAAGTGAAAATAAAACTAAAAGCCTTTTAGTTTCAATGTTGAAAGATTTTGTGGTCTGTAAAGTAATATAATAGTTTAAATTGATTTACAAGTACAATATTATATTATTTATATAACTACACAGTGATTAAGTTAAGGAGTTATATATATATTAAGAATAAGAGTGTTTTAAAATTTTTATGGAAATATAAAATTTAATTTGGCTTAACTGACAATTGAAATTCTCAAGACAAAACAATTCAACAAGAATATTGCCAAGATGTTATCTCTTGGGAATAATTTTTTAAAAAATACATATATCATAAAAATGTTGGTATAAGATTTTAAATAAATTTATAAAGGAAACAAAAGATTTTCAATATAATGTAGAGAATATAGAAGATATGCTTATTAAATATATACATATAAGACAAAATACATATATACCATAAAGAATTTTATGATGATGATAATACGAACATAGAAATTAATTTTTTTATTAAAGTATTATTAAATAGAGAATAATATGCAAAGGAATGAATGTCTGTGTATACAAATGCATTTTTATAAACATAGCACTTCAATGGTAAAATAAATCCTAAAAATAAATATTTTTTTTACTAAACTAAATAAATTTAAATAAAAGTCTAACACATTTTTATGATTTCTTTTTATAAATGTACTTTATAAATTCTCTCCATGTATTTTATAGATACTAAACAATTTTATTAATTAAATCTGTTGTTATAGACTAGGGTTGCAAAACCACTGGCCTATGATAATGTCGAATCCAGACTGCTGCACAAATACATAATTAGACAAAATCTATACTTGACAAATTATTAGAAGACTAGAAGACTGCTGACTTTGGATAGTTAACAGCAATAGATACAATGACTTTCTTAACATCTGTGTGTAATGTTTACTGACAATACAGGCAGCAAAATTAATATTTTGATGGGTTGCAGTGTCACACATGTTCATGAATGATATAGAAATAGTGGGAATAAAGCAATGTTGATTTTGCACCACAACAATACTGGCAAGTAGCAAACACTATTTACTTATTTATTGAATTATTATTAGCATGCAGCAGTTTGATGTGGAGTTAATTAAATGGCACTATGCACACACCAAATAATATTATTTCCCAAGTATTATTTTAAAAAAGCTCCTTTAGGTTTCATTGACTAATATTGTAAAAAATAAGATTGTTGCATGATATTTTCTGAGCAAGTTTATGCCTTTTCTAATTATTAGAATTTTTAATTTAATATAATTTATGGCCCATAAAATGAGCTAATTAAAAAAACGAAAAATTGATGCTGAATCCCATTTTTTGAATGGTAATTGAACATTCAGATATTGAATTGCAAATATAGACAATAAAGTTGTTTTTTCATTTGTAATGAGACTTTCCATTTTTAAAGAATATAATTTAAAAAGACAACAAGTTTAAGCTATTTTTATCTGAACAAATGAAATTGAAGAAGAAAAAGTAAAATGTGGCTTGTGTAAACAACAAAAAAAGATTGAAAAACACATTTCTCTTTTTTGCTTTCTTATTTTCTTTTCCTTAAGAACTTTTACATTATCTATTCTTTTGTTTATCAATTTTATTTGTGAGATACTTTAAATTATCAAATTTCAATATTAAAATTTGAAAATGTTTAACTATGGAATATTAATGTTTTTATATAGAAATTTGGATAATATTAATTTCATTAAATTTAAGGAATATACAAACAAGAATTGAAGAACTAAAACATCAATAGTCATTGTAGATTTAAAATTAATAATGAGAAAATTAATAAGAATAAAAGTTTGTGTAATAGAAAACA
Source organism: Epiperipatus broadwayi (assembly GCA_028023455.1). Lineage (NCBI taxonomy): Eukaryota > Metazoa > Onychophora > Udeonychophora > Euonychophora > Peripatidae > Epiperipatus > Epiperipatus broadwayi. The sequence goes on from JAQFVV010012413.1 coordinate 10,883,610, forward strand.
GAGAACGTTTTTTGGAATGGTTTTTGAAAGATATATATATATAGAAGTTAGGAAATCTAATAGACACGAAAGTATCTTGAAAGCACATATATCTACAGAATTACTGGAGTACATGAATCATAATTTATTGACTCGTAATAGAAAATGAAAGAATAGGCTTTACAAGAAATATGATAATAAATGGAGATGATTGTGTTCCAAAGACATGAAATGAGATGAAAAAATAGTTAATTTTTTTTGCATTAAATATAAAGAAGAAATTGTCAATAATTTTGTAAATAATATTAATTTTACAATTGAGTCAATCACAGATTTTTATTAAGGGACTAAATATATACCATTTGTGGATAGAGACAACAGTTGTTAGTGTGGAAGTTGCAAGTATTAAGAATAGTTTGAAAGCTGAATTACAATCAAAAAGTATTAATGTTATTAATAAAAAGCATAAGTGGAGTAAAAAAATGGAAGGAATAGTCTATTATAAGACAAATTATGGAAAAGATAAATAATGATCACTTAATAGTAACAAGTGAAGATAAAGAATCAAGGTTTGTTGTTTTAAATGAAATGGACTATGATAGAAAAATAAGATATTGTAAAGCAGGCTCATCAAAAGATAAATAAAGATCCAGGAAATAGAATTAAAACAAAACATAAGATTTTATTAAATTATATGAAAATAAAACAATGATAAGAAATATACATGTTTATATCCTACAGACTTTTAACATTTATGTATATTTGGGAAAGTTAAAACATATAATGATGAAATGCTAGTAAGAGTTATATTAAACTTTAATAATTATATTTTTAAAGATTTAGATGACATAATATATAAAAAGATTTTTATTACAATAGCTCCTTGGCAAATGTTATAGTAGTAATTTAGAAGAACATATGGGTAAATTAAATAATGCATAGATAAATAGAAATAGAATGATTGTATCGTTTGATATTGAATAAATGCATCAGAGTATATCAAGGGAAGATAGTATAAAAATAGTTATTGTTAAAATAAAAAGAGGTAATATAATTTCAGAAAAATGGTTATATGTTATCAGAGAAGCAACATTATTGATAAATGGTATTTATATTTTAAATATAATGAAGAATTTTGGAAAATAACAAAGGGGTGGCTTTATGGGTTGCTCTATTAATGGGATTTTATCAGTGATTATGATTGATTATATAGAGGAAAATATAATTGATAAATACATAAAAATAAGGAATTCTAGAATATCATAGATATGTTGATGATATAATTGTAGAAGTATTGTTAATGCATTTAAAGAATTGAATAATAAAAAATACACTATTCAATTTACAATGAAAAAAGAGAAGGATTAAAGTATTTAGACATTTTTTTAAAAAAGGAATTAATGATGAAATACTTATTAAATATTATATTAAGGATAAAGAAAAAAAGATATAATTGATCCAAATTCATATTAGCCAAGGTTAGAGAACATAATAGCTATGAAAGTGTTTCAATTAAAAAAATGATAGATTAACATTGAATATAAAAATAAGCATTTGAACAGAAATTGGAAATTGAGAATGATTATGTTAGTATGGATATTAAAAAAAATGTTAAAAAGATTTTTAGAAATAATAAGAATAATGAAAAATATAGTGTAAGGCATGGGTATACAAATACAAAGTGGGTTTCAGTTCCATATTCAAAGCATTTATATAAGATATTGATAAAGAAAATTTATCTGATGATATTAAGATAGGATGGAAAAAGTAAATCTTTATGGAAATGGATTTGTAACTAAAAAAGGATGGGTAATATTAAAATAGGGTAGGATTGGTTCATAAAATTAGTTGTGACCTTTGCAATATGATATATATAGGTCAGACAGGAAAGATTGTCATGGAAAAAGGTAAAAAACATGATAGGGCAATTAATGGAAAGGATATAAGATCAGGGTCATATATATATATTTTGGATACTGGACATAAAATGAAGTGGGAAATGAATATTCAGGTAATAAAGTCACTAGAGGTTTCTTTATGCCATTTTTGTTAATAATTAAAGTGCCAAAAATATTTATACATTGAATAAAATAATAAATCTGTTTTCCAAGTAAATTTATAAAATGCAAATAAATTATCTTTAATTACATCTAAATTGTAGTTTGAGTTAATGTTAGTTAAAATTTTCTACCTTAATATGATATTGGAAAAAAATCTATTCCATCATTGTGCCTAAGTGTTTTTATATATGATTAACTTCCCTGAATCAGAAAAAATACTATGAAGTTCCATTAGTCAAAGCCATAGACTATCAATTACTCTAGAAATTAATGAATTTATGTCAACAAATAATTATATTAAAATTAAACGTTAAAAATTTATATCCCTGCATGTAATAAAAAAAATATTTATCTTCAAGTAGTAGTTATATAAAAAATAATATTTTGTTGTTATATATCCTTGTGTACAATCAAAATATGCATACACAGACAAAATCAGTACATGGTTTAGAATACTAAGTTATTTTTATCAATTTTATTTTAAAAGATAAAATATTCCATGCTTATATTCAAAAAGAACAAAAAAATATATAAGATGGAAAATATAATAAAATTGATTCCAAAAATAAACTAACCAAAACAAACTCTATAAAGCTAGATAATCAAACATTGATATCTATTTATCTTGGGGTCATATAATACTAACAATATCTGTGATTTTCTTATATACAAAAGTATTATTTTTGATATCTCTAAAGATTTATATAAGGCTATGAGAATTGGACTAAAAAAATAAGTATAAGATGCAAAGAATTATATACTATGCACAACATTTGCTATATGTTGAAATATTAGTTAATTACATACAAGTGGAACATCTTTGTGACCCATAAGAATTTATACATTACTCTAAGAAATATTGTCAAAGTTTATATAATACTCAAAAAATTTGTCTTAACTGAAAGCTTATTTTTCACCAGAAGTTAAGAGATTCTTGACATTCTGTGACAAATTTATGTAAGTATGTGGGTGTGAGAGTAGATTTTTTAAAATAATAATATTTAAAAAGAATTTCTGATTACGGTTTTGGCAAAGCAAAAACATAATAATTATAATTCTTATATTAAACTTAAAGCAAAACATTGGAATTAATTTAATAAATTTTCAATATATAAATAAAAAAAATAACTATAGCTATCTTATAGTATGATTGCTGTATTAAAGTATTTTTTATAAATATGATAAATAATTTATTAAATAAGCTATATTTTTGTGTAAACAACATAAATCTTGATAAATTGTCAATTCACATTAGGGTGTTAATGTTATTTGATATTGTTGAGATTTTCAATTTTAAAAACACTAACTATTAATGATACTGAAGATGGCAACCATGTTGTATGCTAGCTACAGTTGTTAATTTTTGATTAGTTTATTGCTATTTGTAGATCTAATTCCAGTTTTTCTTTATTATATATTATTTTGTCTGGTTACTATATTAAAATAAGTAGTTTGTGAAATAATACAATTATATAAACAATGAAGATTGCCAATTCCTCAAAAAACTTTGTGATAAATGGGTAGCTAGAGAAAGCATTTAAAATATCTCTGTCAGGACCCCCCAAAACCTCTGACCATGGTTTCATGCTCTGGACCTCCTCGGAGAGGTGCTAGGATAGGTTCAGACATTAGGTCTAAAACACTAACCCAAAGCCAGCATTTAACTAAAAGTTATCTAAATGCTGGATTTGGGTTAGTGTTTTAGACCTAGTGTCTAAACCTATCCTAGCATCTCTCTGTGGAGTGCCAGAGCATGAAACCATGGTCAGAGGTTGGGGGGCCCTGACAGAGATATTTTAAATGCTTTCTCTAGCTACGCATTTATCACAAAGCTTGTTGAGGAATTGGCAATCCCCATTGTTTATAACTTACAAGCTTAAGAGTATAGGGTCATGTGATCTATGACTCTTATTTTGAATACAATTATATAACTATAAAAAATCATATCATTTCTATATTATATTAAGTGTATTTTTGCTAACTTTCTCATTTAAATTAAAATGTAAAAACAATTTTTATATTGGTAAACAAGTCATGTTATGTGAGAGTTAGAATTTAATGAAAGTTAAAATGCTGCAATAACAATAGGAGTGTACATTCTGAATTTGATGTTAGACTAGATCATACTTGGCTAGATAAAACTATACTATCTATTTCTAGGATGTCAGCCATCAGCCTAGGATTAATGTACCTGTATTAAAGAAAGTAACACAAAAACTCCATTTGCACCAAAATCATGATTCATCAGTTACTTATACTAGGATATTATTGAATTTTTATAAATCAAATAATTAAATCAAATTAATATTGACTCTTAAAATTATATGCTCCTGAAATCAAACAAATGTATATTTGGACATATACTAATTTATTTACTTAAACATACTATCACAATATATCTAGCTATAGTAGAATTTTATTTGAACCTACCATTATAATATTTATATAGAAGAATAACAAATTTCTAATAATGAAATCAAATTTTAATATTTTCTTTTATGTATTGGTGGAGTACATGAATGCTATTAATGTGTAAATACATACAGATCAAATCAGTAATCTGTATTAGAATATCAAACTTATTTTAGTTATGTTTACATTAACATTTCCTAGAGTATATGTTAAAATATTTCATATGTTTACTCAAAATAGAATTATTTTTTAAAAATCTGTTTTTAAATTCCTGTAAAAATAAAAGAAAGCAAAAAGTATTGATAACTACAAATGTTAATAAAACAGGCAAAACTCTCCATTCAGTATTGCCACTGAGTGCAAGCCAGAGTATTCAATGGATGTCAGAAAGCTTGTGCATAAACTCCTCATCCAGTGACTAATCATCCAATATCCCCAGACTAGTTTCTGGCCTTCATCAGTGAGGAGCCTTGGATCTAGGTGCAGTGCTCATAGATCCAAGGCTGCTCTCAGATCCAAGGCTCCTCACTGATGAAGGCCAGAAACTAATCTGGGGATATTGGATGAGTAGACACTAGATGGGGATTTTATGCACAAGCAGGATCTAGGTGCAGTGCTCTCAGATCCATGGCTCCTCACTAACAAAGGCCAACTAGTCTGGAGATATTGGATGAGTAGGCACTAGATGGGGATTTTATGCACAAGTCTTCTGGCATCCATTGATTACTCTGGCTTGCACTGAGTGACAATACTGAATGGAGAATTTTGCCTGTTTTAATAACAGTTATAAGCAATCATAAGAAATGGTGATCATGTGGTGTTTCTTGGCTTAACTATGAATGTTATATAAACTTGATTTCGCTTATAAAATTCAACCAGAATAATTAATGTAATCACAAATATAAATTGCTACCATGGGTATTTATCTAAAAATCATTACATTTTATGTATTAAATTTATTTTGAGTAATTATTAATTTCTACACCATACAGTGAAGTTATTAAATACTTTTTGAATGAGTTTCTGTTTATTATTAATTTATACATTATGTTTTAATAAATGATTGTTTGGTTCTAATCAGGTTTAACTGTGGACATATGCATAAAAGATGTTAGGAGATTAATTGCCATTATGGATTGTTTATATTAATCACAGATGACTGAATATTCTTATAAGTTTCACATAGGATATATGGATAAATAAAATAATAGATCAGTTGGCATGATGCACCATTTAGATTAAACAAAGTGGAGTATATATTCTTTTGAGAAGTTGAATAATGGATATCACTTTAAAAATATTGTTCAATTATTAATGATAATGGTATTTTCATATAAATCAAGCACATATCATATAAATATATAAACATCATTATTTTCAACTATTATCAGTCCACTGCCAGATGAAGGTCTCTATAAGTTTAATCCAACTTCTCTGATGTATCCCTTCTCCAAATCATTTCCACACCCTTCTTATTTCATCAATCCATGTCACATGAGTTCTCTTTCTGGCTCTTTTACAATCTCTTGGAATCCAGTTTAAGATTCCAATTGTCCACCTATTATCATTTCTTCTAGCAATATGTTCAGTCCATCTCCACTTCAGTGGGTTAATTTTTCAATGATGTCAGTAACATCTGTTGGTGCTTTTATTCATGTATTTATTTTCAATCTCTTCTTTTTACTCCTAACATGTATCTTTCCATAGTTTTTTGAGTGATCAGAATTCTCTGTATTGCTTTTTTGTTACCTGTCCAAATCTCAGATCCAAAAATAATTGGTAACACACATATATTTAAAACCTTTATTTTCAAATACTTATGTATATTTTGATATTAAGTTATTTCTTTTAAAAGTGCTCCAACTAAGGTAATCCTATGATTAATTTCATCCATTAAGTTTCCATTTGTAATAATAAACTGAGCAAGGTACTTATACTTGTTAACTTCTTCTAACTCATCTTAATCAATCTTTATTTTCATCTTTTGAGAAAATCCATTGGACATTGTTTTAGTCTTTTTAACATTTATCTTTAGTTCTTCTTTCCTACTTTCATCTGATACCTCATGCAACATTTCATGAAGCTCTGGAGCATTATTTGCAAAAACAACTGCATCATCTGCTAAATTTAAATGACTTAAATATTCTCTATTTGTTTTTATTTCTTTAACTTCCAATTTTAATTCACAAAATACTCCTTTCAGCACTGCTGTTAAATGTTTTGGATATATATATTTCATATTTGCATATATTTGTTTATCTGCATAATGAACTGTTTTCTTTCTTCCTTGTAACCTAAAGTTGAATACAGTTTTTGGTGAAGTTCAGCATAATCTTAGGTCCTTTAAATTACTTGTTGGTGCTGTTTTGTTTATATTGTAATATGACTATGCATTCATTTTTATTAAATTTAGGCCATTTAAATATTTCATTTATTAGATGTTGTTTTCTCATGGTTGGCAATGAGACATGCCTCCTTGACTTTTTTTTTCCTGGCATCATGCTCCACACAAACACTAGATAAATAATAAACAAAGTAGAAAACAATGTCCAATTATCTAACAAATGGAGTACTAATTTAATTAAAAATTCATGCATGATTACAATATAGTATAAATTAAGCAGTGGCAATAATTCATTTAAGAGAGCTATATTTATGGTGACATTCACTGAAAGTGCATTCAGATTTAGGTTATAAAAAATAATAAAATACTTCCTTATGCAGACAAACACTCATATGTAAATTTGAATTACAAATACAAATGAAGATAAAAAAATCATTAATATATATTGTACCATCCAGGGTATTCTGACCACATCTGAGTTCATATATATGGGTATTTTAAAAAAAGTGTTTAATCTGAAGCTTAATTCATTATTTGATATGAGGATTATTAATGGCTAGAATTGCCAAATGGTATCTTACTTATCTTCAGTATATGATGCATTCTTTTAATAAAACTCTCAAATGTTTCTTAGAAGAGACAGCAATTTGTGATGTGATCTCCTCTGTATCCTTAGGAAACTAGTGAGATATTAAATTAATCATAAATGGTAAGTTTCTCATAATTTTAAAAATGAGAAATACACACATGTTTACTTTTGATACAATTAGTGATATAGGTGTATTCTGTAAACTTTGAATTCTAATAGATAAATGGCAAAAGTCATGTTAAAATTGAAATAATGAGTTAGACATTTTATTTTATTATGTCTTTGAGAATAAGCTCATGATTCATTTTAATTTTTTTAAAAAAAAAAAATAGTTATAAAGTAAACAGAATTAAGAATTAATATAATCATTTTAAGTATATATTGCTTATAACACTTCTTTCATATAAACTTTAATGCAACAAATTTTCTTAAAACCTTTATTTTCTTTACAGTTTCAACTGTCCAGCAGTCTTCATCAGAGCTACAAGATTTTAATAATATAAATACATAACCATCATTTTACATATATATAAAATACATATATATATATATATATATCATAATATACACATATATAAAATACATATATATATATATATCATAATATACACATATATTCCCTTCATCCATATACATATAAATCTACATCACCGCTAGACATATATATAATCCATACCTACATCTATACATACATATGCATATCCAATATATACACATACCTCTTTTAAACATACATATATATATATACACAGATATACATATACCCCTAGACATATATATTATCCTCATATACCTTTATAAATACACATCTATATGTATACTCTACTTACATATAATTTACATATATATAAACAATACAAAACGTCCAATACACCTTTTTTTTTAAAAAATTTACCTTTTGAAACTATTTTATTTTTACTTTTTTTAATTTTTTAAAAATCCTTTTAAATATTATTCTTTATTAATATTATATTATAATTTTCCTTTCATCATCTCTTGTTATCTACCTTTTAAATATTATCTAATATATAACATCTTTTACTTTACTATCTGTAATTTTAATTTTTAAACTTTTATCTCTATATCACTAATTAATATTTTTCTTTAATACTATTTACCTCTAATCTTCTTCTCTGGTTTAATTAAAATGACAATTATTTCAAATTTTCTATCTTATTTATTCATTTAAAACAGCTCCCTCTGTTATTGTATTTATAAAACTTATAATTCTATTTTAAACTTCCAACTTTTTCCAATTATATTTATTAACCATATTCAGATATTATAAATACAACTACCTAACCATCATTTCACATATAAATATACATATGAATATCAAATATCCATACATCCCCTACATATAGATATATACATCTTCACATCACCTCTAGACATATATAAATAAAAACTATATAAACCAAAACATAAAAAATTAAAAATTCCCTACCTACATCTATATATACACATGCATGGATATCCAAAGATATACTTATATCCTTTAAAACTTACTCATATATCCACCCATGCACATAACACATTTACTTACATATACCAATACCTCATATACATTTATAAATACCCACCCACATATATACTCAACTACCTTATAAATTATATATATATATAAATATACAAACACATCCAATACAACATTTTTATATATTACCTTTAAAAACTATTTTATTTTTACTGTTAGTTTTTTATTTTACCACCTATCTTGTTTAAATATTATCTAATACATAATACCTTTTTTACTTCCATATCTATAATACAGATCTATCCAATACACCATTATTATATTACCTTTTAAACTATTTTATTTGTACTTTTAGTTGTTTTTTTTTAAAAAATTAAAAAAAATTCTTTTAAGCATTACCCTTTTATTATTTATTATTAATATTATATATATTAACATAATTCTTAAATCTTCCTTTCATCATTTCTTCCTATCTATCTTGTTTAATTATTATCTAATACATAATATATTTTGTACTTTAATATCTCTACTTTTTTCCTCTTTAATATTATCTTTATTTTCTGCTGTTTTAAAGTCACTATTTTTTTATTCCTTTACCAATTCCCTCTGTTATCAATTTTATAAAACTTATAACTCTAATTTTTAACCTATATTTATTAACAATATTTACTAGTCTTTGTCTATATTCACATATTATAACTTTTAACCTACTTTTTTATTACTATTATTACCATTATTATTAATTAAGAACAACAATAATGCTAAAACACCAATATCATTTTCAAAACATATTTTAATTTCATATTCAATATTTCTTTACCCATATACATATATATTTACACCTAATACATATGCATATATACACTTATTTTTTATTAGTAATAACCCTATAAATCCAATACTAAACCTACCAACACAAGGTTCTTAGTCATCCATCCCTATTTAAATTAGGCTTTATTTTCTTAATTAATATTGCTTCTTTATTTTTCTAACTCTTTTATTAGTATATCCTATCATTTTAATACTCTCTTTGTCAAATACATGCCCTGTTTCCATAGTATGCAAATAAATTGTGAATTTTTGTTATATCTATGTTGATTTAACCTCATAAAAATAGATTTTTTTGTCTCACCTAAATATTTAGTCCTTATCATAGTCTTCCTACAATATCTACATTGTATTTCATATACCCCATTTATACATTTTCCTATACCTTTAATATATTTATTATCTAATATATTCATTAAATTTTTCGTTTTTTGATTTACTACCTTATACTTATTTACATTATTATATCTTTTATTAATTTTTTTAATAATTTTATTAACACTCTTAATTATATTATTACTATATATCTTAACCCCTATATACTCCTTCTTTATACTGTTTTTCCTATATTTATCACCCTCTTCTTTCTTATTACCTTTCTTATATTTTTCTTCTGTTAATTTTATATATTCTTCACTATTACATTCGCTGGATATTCATTTTTTTTTTAATTCCTTTACTATTAATTCTACTTCTTTTTTTATATTCCTTTTCACTCAAACAATAATTAATAGCCCTACATATTCTTTATCTTATACTATTTATTTTATATTTATTATCTGTATTAGAATTCCAATTTATTATATTACTATTCCCATTCACTTTTTTATACACTGATGTTTTTATTCTACATCTATTTTTAACATATGTTTTTGTTAACAATATGTCCAAATATGATAACTTATTATATTTCTCTCTTTCCACTGTAAATTTAATATTCCTAACTAATTTATTAATTTTATCTAAATACTTATATATTTGTCTCTCACTTCTATTAAAAATTAATAGATAATCATCTACATATTTTTTAACATTATTGGTCAAATTTCCTCATCTATCATATTTTTCTCTATTTCCTCTCTCTCTCTCTCTATATATATATACCACTTGATATCCCACTCAATGCCCCTCCTACCAATAACCCTTTTTCTGCTTAAAATATTCTCCATTAAATTCAAACATTATTTCCTTACAACACAACTCCAGAATCTGTTTTAATTTAATTATTGGTATTTCTATTACTTTTTCTTCATCTTCCATATATTTATTAATTGCTAAATCTATTACTTTATCTACATCCAAATTTGTGGACATCAACACTATATCTATCTTAATCATTGTCAATCTATATTTATCATACTTATTACCTTTTCTTTAATTTCCTTAATTAACTACTTATTGTTTTTTATAAAAGCACTGTTTTTCTTATCAATGTATTTTTTTTAAATATTATGTGCTAACCATTTAGATACCTTATCAAAATAGGCACCCTTTTCATTTATCATTGGTCTTAATGGCACTTCTTCTTTATATATTTTTGGTGCTACATATATTCTCACTAATTCACAGTCTTTATTTTCTATTTCTTCCAAGGTTCTTCTATCTATTAATTTATTAATAAATAACTCTTAAATTAATTCATACACTTTTTTACTTTTTATTCCAGTATCATCCTTCTTTATTTTTGCAAAAAATTCTTCTGATAACATGTTTTCCATTTTTTCTATATATTCTTCTCTCTTAATTAATACCATTTTACTACCCTTATCTGATTTTATGAATATTATATTATCCTCATACTTCTTTTTAATATTTTATGAATATTATATTATCCTCATACTTCTTTTTAATATCTTTTACTTCTTTAACTGCTATTCTACTCTTTCCTCTATTTTTATTCTTTTCATTACCTTTATCTTCTAATCTCTTCATTTTATATACATCATATTATTAATTTCTTCTTTTAATCTTTCTATCCATTCTTTATCCTTAACACTTATAATATTATTAATGTCTTTATTTTCATAATAATAAATATTGTAATTACTTTCTATATATTTCTGTGCCAATTTTTCTATTAAGACTTGCACTTCTAATATATCTTTATTATTACACTTCCCATATGGCACATATTTTATTCCTTTTTTAAGTATCTCCATCTCTTCTTCTTTTAATTCTATACCACTTACATTACATATTTCAATATTACTCTTTACATATTCTTCTTTATTTCCTTCTGTCTCTTTCTTCAAATTATCCATTTTTCTTTTATGTCTCAACCTTGTATTTTCATTTACCATGTCTTTCTTTCTTGCACATAATTTTTTTAATAAATCTTCTTCATTCCTACTTATCCTTCTAATCAATATTCCTTCTATTCTTTCAATACTATTATATATCTTTTTTTCATTTTGTATTCCTTTCTTATATATTCTTTTAAAATATTCTTTTCTACATTATTTATGTTTTCTTTATTCTTAATTCCTTTTCTTAATTTTCTCATCTTAATAAAATTTGGTATTAGATTATATCTTTCACAGTCTTTCATAAATATAATATTGTTATTCACATTATTTAATTTTAATATTAATTTCCATCTGTCATTTAATATTCTTGATATTTCATAACCTTCCAATTCTTTAATGTAGTCCATGAAAATTTTTATATTAGCTATATTTTCAATACCATATATTATACAATACATATATCCAAAAACTTGTCTTTTTTCTTCCTAATCCTTTGTGTGATTCTCTTCTTATCAGAAGTATATTCACTTATTCTTCTCTTTCACTTTCTTTGAATATCTTCATATAATCATATATATTGCTTATAACACTTCTTTCATATACACTTTAATGCAACAAATTTTCTTAAAACCTTCTTTATTTTCCTTACAGTTTCGACTGTCCAGCAGCATAAAAGAAATCAAAACATCTTGAATTTTACAAACAGTATTTATTAAATAAAACTGCAAATCCATACATTTTAATAAATAAACAATATATTGTATTTTTGATGTACATGTATGATTGAAGTTATTTTTTTAAAAATGAGACTATTTTTTATCTCAATAACCACTCAACAAAGTCTATGAAAATATAGAGCTTGAGTATGTTGGCTGGAAACCATAAAACAACTTCAGTCAAAAAAAGTTTATTTTTAGTTTGTATTCATATATAGATTTCTTTTATCATTGCCCAAAATAAAATCTTTACAATTAACTAATATTTTACTATAAATGAAAACACAATGTATTTACTCATGAAATTGTTAATGAAGAAATTTCATAGCATGGATTATTAAAAAACAAAGATGGCATCTGCTTTTAAAGATCATAAACCATTAATGAAGGTTTAACAACAATTGAAATATGGCTTTCATCATGCTCCAAGGATTTTTTTAGTTTCACTAAAGATCTGTAAGGGTCCATTTAAATTTGAAGCAAGTACATACCCATATACCTTGAATACAGTGCCAATATTTATAAATAAAATTAATAAAGCTATTAAGGATAACAAAACATAATATCAATGTACCACTGAAGAATTATTGAATAGAATTGTAAAATGTTGATTTGTATATATATTCCTTATATCTACTGCATATCTGTTGAAAGCATTCTTTTTATATGCATTGGAGAAAACTTCCATTAATTTTGCATCATGCTTTGGATAATAGATATTATAAGAATTATTAGTCATAGTACTTAAATAAATATAGTAATGGTTACAATGAAAGAAGTCTATAACAGTGATATTAAAAGAATCCTACAGAAATTGACCTGTGATGATGTTCAATATTCCAGTTGCTCATACATAAGTAAGTTTTGAATCAAAAATAAATGATGCAATGATATTTTAGAAATGAGATAATGTGCTTAGACGTACTCATAATAAAATTATAATGGATAACCCAAAGTCATATATATATATTCAAGTAATTACTCCATCTATTTAATTTTATTATGGATAACCCAAAGTCATATATATATATTCAAGTAATTACTCCATCTATGTCAGTCAATATAAAGAACAATTACTTTAAAGCAAGCAACTAATTAGAGGAAAACACTAGTTGTTTAAGATTATGAATAATCATTGAGCATATTTTATTAGGATAACTTATTTAAGTTTGATTTTCTTAATAACAAACCATAATTAGTTAAACTTTCTTTACCAATTAAATTTGAATATATTTAATTCAAACATATATATTTTTTTGTATTATGCAATGTGTATATTGACTTGCATCACCACATAAAACAGGCAAAACTCTCCATATAGTAGTGCTACTCAGTGCAAGCCAGAGTAATCAATGGATGCTAGAAGGTTAGTTCCGCAAACTAGAAACTAGTCTGGGGATATTGGATGAGTAGACACTAGATAGGGATGTTATGCACAAGACTTCTGGCATCCATTGATTACTTTGGCTTGCGCTGAGTGGCATTATTGTATGGAGAGTTTTTTAACAGCTTGAGCAAGCATAAGAAATGGTGATCATATAATATTTAGTAGTTTAATGATCACCACATTTGATTTTTTATGATATATGTTACTTTTACTTGTTCATTATTTATGCAATAAAAATAAACTGCATAGTTATATTCATGGGTTGCACATATTTTATTTTGTAACAATAATAATTATACGCTATAACCATAGAAGACAGAGATAGGTAAATTTTAACTGGAAATAATTTAGTATGAATTTATAACTATTTCATTCAATTAACATTACTTAGTATTTATCTTTTGAAACCTGATATCAAATGAAAAGTTAGTATTCTTCATTATTTGATCCTATATTAAACCGTATTGATATTAGTGAGACATTAAATATAGTGCATTTTACAAAATATTATGTCTGACTTGATATAAAACAGTCTTTATCTGAGGGTATTAAATCTATTAATTCTCTTAAATCCATTTGATTTGTCATGGAATTCCTTTTTTCAACTCCATTTACTTACATTCATAAGATAAATATATGTCTTAATTTGAGTATATGACCATGATCATCTAGACATTCCATTCATAACATTACAATTTTTTGCCAAATTACATGGCTTGAATATGAAGCACTAACATCGGAGATAAGTGCAATTCATACAGAGATACTTAAAAAAAATTTTTTTTGGATAATAAATTTATTTTGATATTCATAAGATATCATTGGCCATTTCAACATCATAATTGATAATCCCAATATAGTGACAATAAAATATTCATATTTTAAAATATTCATATTTCAAGAATGCTTGGAAGAATATTTTTTTAGAAGTCTTCATTTATGAAATGATACAAAGATAGATGTCAACAATAAACCATTATTTGTCAATAATAAATTATTTTCCTGTGTTGTTCATGATAGTTCATAGATACATTTTATTTGTATCTCTGTTTTTTTTAAATATTACTATGGAAGTTACTAATATAGAAATAGGACCTGAGACTGATGTTTCAGATCTATTGAGAACAATAATCATCAAATTTGAAGTTTTGCATAAGAATTTTATAGAGCAGAGGCAAGAGGTTAATAGGAATTTTGAGGGACTAAACAAAAAATTGGAGGAACAGAAATTAGAATCAAAATATGAGATTAATTTTAGATTCAATGTATCTGATGCAATGTTTGATGAATATAGGAAGGATCTAGATGCTAAATTAAAAGAAACTGAAGAAAAATGTAATGTGTGATTTGGAGAGTTTAAGAAAGAGATAGAAATAATAGAAAATACATTAGACTTAACTCTAAAGAAATTTAAATGGTATTTTAAAATTAAGATAAGGTAGATATCAATAAATAAAGTAACAAGTACCATAAATTAGTAAAAGGATTGAACCAGTCTGAAAGTGGGATAAGAATTACACAGAAAAAAATTAAAGGAGCTTGAAATACAAATAAAAAAGCAAGGATATCCATTATGGGTTAGAACATAGGGAACCAAACATAGTGAATCAATCATGCAAATGATATTTTATGATAAGATTTTAATACCTTAAAGATCAGCCTTTTCAAGCTATTGTGCATGCACTTTTTACGAGTGTTAATAATAAATGAATACTTTCACTCCCAACACAAGATATAGTATTTAGGAAAGAATAAAATGAATCCACTTATTCTTTCCAACCCAAATGCTTATATATGGGCAAATCTTAAGATTTTAAATAGAGGATGCAAAATGGTAAAAATTCAGTTCCACAATAGCTGATAAGAGAGGTATTATCATATCAGGAATTCTGAGTTCTGCCGATCCTAAATAGGAAAATCATTCTAAACAAAAGGGAAGTGAGAAAAAATTTATTAAAATAAAAATGAAGAGAATGTTTAACCTACTACTTTGTAGTAAGAATGATGATACTGATAGTAATACAGGTTCAAAAGATAAGAAATATATTTTTCTGAATAGTCCCTACACTAAAAGAATATATCTTACCAATTTTAGGGTTCCACTGACCATTAATCACTGGAATAACTATTGTTATCATTGTATAATGAAGATACATATTGTAAATAGTTATAACCTAAACTATAGTGAGTAGAAGGATCCTTTTAATGAATACCAAGGTGAATCTTCTGTTAGAAAATTCTTTAAACACTTCTTGTGTAATTTTAAAATTAAATAGCACAAAACTGGGCATGAGTGTGAAAGACTAGTCCACAATAATGTCTCTAAAATATTAAATTTATTAAAAGGTTAAATAAATTATACAAGGAAGGTTTTAACTGCTTACCTTGAAAGTAGGTGTGCAACAGAAATTATGGAAGATGGAAGTAACCATCAGAACAAAGCATACAATAAATTAATTAGAAAATTAAAATCCTCAAATTTCAGTGTTGAGACAAATGATATAAAAAAGTTTGTAACCTCTCAGACAACTCATGGTATTAAAACAGGCAAAACTCACTACATGTACTGCAGTCAGTGCAAGACAGAGTAATGTGATAAACAGTGAGGATTGCCAATTCCTCTACAAGCTTTATGATAAATGCTTAGCCAGAGCCAGCACTTAAAATATCTCTGTCAGGAACCCCTCCCCAAACCCCTGACCATGGTTTCGTGCTTTGGCACTCCTCAGAGAGGTGTCAGGGTAGGTTCAGACACTAGATCTAAAAATACCAACCCAAAGCTAAGCACTTAGCTAAAAGTTATCTATTGAGTGGAAAATCTGAAATTTTCAGACATGTACATGTCTTCAAACCCAGCTATCCAACCCAAATAGCTATATGGGGCTGATAGATCTTCAGCCATGCCATATAGTAGTAGTCATAGCAATATAAAATTGCATAAGACTTTTTGGCAGAGACTATAAATAGTCAAAATAAAAGTCATAGATCAATTCATAGATCACATGACCCTATCTCTTAAGCTTGTAAGTTATAAACAGTGAGGATTGCCAATTCCTCTACAAGCTTTATGATAAATGCTTAGCCAGAGCCAGCACTTAAAATATCTCTGTCAGGAACCCCTCCCCAAACCCCTGACCATGGTTTCGTGCTTTGGCACTCCTCAGAGAGGTGTCAGGGTAGGTTCAGACACTAGATCTAAAAATACCAACCCAAAGCTAAGCACTTAGCTAAAAGTTATCTATTGAGTGGAAAATTGATCTATGACTTTTATTTTGACTATTTATAGTCTCTGCCAAAAAGTCTTATGCAATTTTATATTGCTATGACTACTACTATATGGCATGGCTGAAGATCTATCAGCCCCATATAGCTATTTGGGTTGGATAGCTGGGTTTGAAGACATGTACATGTCTGAAAATTTCAGATTTTCCACTCAATAGATAACTTTTAGCTAAGTGCTTAGCTTTGGGTTGGTATTTTTAGATCTAGTGTCTGAACCTACCCTGACACCTCTCTGAGGAGTGCCAAAGCACGAAACCATGGTCAGGGGTTTGGGGAGGGGTTCCTGACAGAGATATTTTAAGTGCTGGCTCTGGCTAAGCATTTATCATAAAGCTTGTAGAGGAATTGGCAATCCTCACTGTTTATAACTTACAAGCTTAAGAGATAGGGTCATGTGATCTATGAATTGATCTATGACTTTTATTTTGACTATTTAGAGTAATGTGATGTTTATTGACAACTCATGGTACCAAAAGGATTAAGTGCCATGAATGTTTGTTTGTAATGGAGAATAAGAATAACACAATATATCAATATTCATTCTGGATTCTATAAATGTTACTATAGTTAAAGTGACTATGAGTCAAATACAAGATCACATTCTAAACACCACTCATACTGATTACCTTAAATACAAAATAAGAATTAAAAAATCTTTAGAAAATGTAGTTCTAAAAATTGAAAAGTATGAGAAAAATATGATAGAACCCCAAAGTGGAATAAGAACATTTCAAGGTGGTAAATCAATTTGTTTAAAAGAATCTCTAAACAGTCAGTCAGTTGAGGCAAATGTATTTTGAGAAGATAAAATGTCAAGGATAAATTGTCCAATGGATTCTAAGAACTTGTCAGAAAATATAGTGTTAGAAATAGGGGTAGTCTTTATGATGATGCAAAATAAAATGGAAATGTTATAAGAAAATATGGAAGCAGAATTTGAAGATAACCCAAATAAAGGTCAGGAAAACTTAGTCAAATTAAAGGAATTATTGAAGAATAATTGTCAAGAGATAGAATATATAATGGGAATGTCCTGGAAAAAACAATCAGAAAATTTAATTGCAAATGTAAATCACTTGAATCTGATCATGAACAAACAAAGGAAAACTTAAAGATAGAAATCTTGAGGGTATAATAAAAAAGCCAAAATGTTATTTAAAAATATTGATAAAAATAAAGATTTATATTTAGTGTATATTGTAAATTACAGTAGTGCATATAGAATTATTAAGCTTGGCATGATGGTACAATTATTGGTATGGAATGATAATAAGAAACTAAACACAGCAGAAATAGCTTATGCTGCTATTAACAAGGCTGATAAAAACAGTATATGAGTTACATTAGAGATCTACCCTGCAAAGAATTACATAATGTTGAAATAGCAATATTCTGCACCATTGTCCATAATACTGAAAACATATTACTTTAAGGAGAACTTTTTTTTTCCATATGTCAAAGCATCAGCCAGGAAGCGAACCCACGACAACTATCTGCAAACAACTGCTTGCTTGCAAGGCAGCTGCGCTGACCTCTCAGCTACCAACGCTTGACAAGGAGAACGTTTTTTCAGCTATTGTGTTATATATGACCTTTTACAGTATAAATAGTTTCTTACTTGACTTTAAACATAAAACGCACATAGACAAGGTTCAGAATGCATATAGTTGCTTTAGTTTTAATAATATTATTATATATAAATTTTAAAATGTTGTAATGGAAGGATATGTACTATCAGTGGTATTTCCTTCACATCCGATCTTATATATATATATGGGCATAAAAAATTATCTGAATTTTAATTCATTATTTGATATGAGGACTATTAATGAGTGGATTTTCTGAATGATATCTTACTTAACTTCAATATATGATGCATTCTTTTGCTAAAACTCTATGTGGTATTTTGTTTATTTTTTAATCTAATACGAACGTTTTTTGAAAGAAACAGCAGTTTATGATTTGCTCTCCTCTGTAGTCTTAAAACACTAGTGAGATATTAAATTCATAAAAAATGGAAAGTTACTCATAAATTTAAAAAATGTGCTCCTATTTGTTTTAGATGCAATTAGTGACATAGATGTAGTTTATAAATTTTAATTTCTAATAAAAAAAAACAGCAAAAATATTGAAATTGAAGTAATGATTTATTTTATTTTATTTTATTATGTCCTTGAGAATAAGCTCGTGATTCTTTTCTTTTTTAAAGTAATAAATAAAGCAAACAAGAAATAAATTAAGGTACTGTATATTCTTTTAAGTATTGATAAAAAAAGAAATCAAAATATCTCGAATTTTGAAAATAGTATTTATTAAATAACACTACTTATCCATACATCTTAATAAATAATTGGTATGTTATATTTTCTCAGGTATGAATTTATATGTATATACATGTATAATTGAAGTTATTTAAAAAAGAGACTATTTATTATAATAATAACTATTCAACAATGTCTATGAAAATATAAACCTCAAATGTGTTGACTGGAAACCATAATAAAACTTCAGGTCAAAAAAAAAATAAGAATTTTTTTTTTCTTTTATTTTGTATTCATATATATACTTCTTCTACCATTTCCAGAAGGAAATCTATACGATTAACCAGTATTGTACTGTAAAAAAAACTCATTGTCTTCAACCGTCTCTTACGAAGCTCCTCATCGACATCTGACGTCACTCTAACTCTGCCAGTTCTTATGCTAAAAAATTTGTTTGATAGGTTTTGAATAGGTTTTTAAAAGTTCTGTAAGATGGTGCCCTCTTCCGATTTATTTTACAAGTAAAAAATAAAAAAAAAACGCATTTAAACCTAAACAAAGAAAGAACATCATTTGTAATTGGTTGTTAGTGAGCTCTCAGCCGAAAAAGACATTCTGATTGGCTGGAAAGAACAAAGAAACCGCCTGATCAAAGAAAATAAAGAAAAATGCTGAGATTTTTATTTCGAATGCAATTTTAAGTATTAAAAAAATATAATTTCAGAAATTAAACTAGTTTTTTAAAAAAAAAACTAAAAAAACAAAATTATTTTCGAAAAATATTGAAGATTTTAGTAAAAATATTAAAGAAATATTTAAAAGAAATATTTACTTTTCTATAACGTAAAAGTCGACTTTTTTGTTTATATTATAGCTTTTATGTTGCCGAAATTGAATATTTTAGAATAAATAAATAGCAATTTATTTTTGAAAGAACTTTCGTTCTCTTCATAACCTGAAAAATTAGTAATATACTTTTTATAAACGTATCTGAGTTGAATTTAATATTATAGGCGAATATGTTTTAACAATAGGCTTTGTCTTCAGTTTGTGAGTTGGCCAATTAAAAGATTTGATTTTTACCTCATACAACCAATAATATAATTAGTGGTTAAAAGGTTAAAGAATTACATAACATGGATTATTAAAAAATAAAGTTGGCATCTGCTTTTAAAATCCACAAACCATTAATGATGGTATATCAACAACTGAAATATGGCTTCCATTGTGCTTGAAGAATTTGTTCTTAGTTTCATTAAAGATCTGTAAATGTCCATCTAAATTTAAAGGAAGTATATATGGATATATCTTTGATATAGTGTCAATATTTATAAATCAAATTAATAATGCAATTAAGGATACAAAAACATAATATCGATGCACTACTGAAGGAATTATTAAATGTAATAGTAAAATGCTGATTTGTATATTTATTCATTATATCTACTGCATATCTATTAGAAGCAATCTTTTTATATATGTTGGAAAAGACATCCATTAATTTTACATCTGCTTTGGATTATAGATAATATAAAAATTATTAGTCATAGTATCCAAATAAATATAGTAATGGTTAAAATTAAAGAAAAATATAACAGTGATATTAAATGAATGCTGCAGAAATTGATGTGTGATAATGTTCAATATTTCAAATGTTCATACATCAGTAGAATTTGAATCAGGAATATGTGATGTAATGATCTTTTAAAAATGAGATGATGTGGCTAGATGTACTCATGATGAAATCATACTAAATAACCCAAAGGCAAAAGTGTAAAATACAATTTTGCTCTAATATTATTGCTCCATAATTATAGTGTATTGAAATAATTGCATATGGATTTGTGGCCAGTTTAAGTATTTTGAACTTTGATATTGAATGTCTTATTAATGTTTCAGAATGTTTAGTTTTATTTGAAGGTTTTCTCTTGAATATATATATATGCAAGTAACCACACATGCATGTCTGTTGTTATAAAGAATAATTGCTTTAAAGAAAGCAACTAATTGGAGAAAATAACTATAGTTGATTGGGATTATGAATAATCATTGAGTAGATTTTATTAAGATAACTTATTTAAGTTTTATATTCTTAATAACGAGCTATAATTAGCTAAACTTTTTTTACCAATTAAATTTTAACAAATTTAAGTCAAACATATATATAGTCAAAATAAAAGTCATAGATCAATTCATAGATCACATGACCCTATCTCTTAAGCTTGTAAGTTATAAACAGTGAGGATTGCCAATTCCTCTACAAGCTTTATGATAAATGCTTAGCCAGAGCCAGCACTTAAAATATCTCTGTCAGGAACCCTTCCCCAAACCCCTGACCATGGTTTCGTGCTTTGGCACTCCTCAGAGAGGTGTCAGGGTAGGTTCAGACAACCTACCCTGACACCTCTCTGAGGAGTGCCAAAGCATGAAACCATGATCAGGGGTTTGGGGAGGGGTTCCTGACAGAGATATTTTAAGTGCTGGCTCTGGCTAAGCATATATCATAAAGCTTGTAGAGGAATTGGCAATCCTCACTGTTTAAAACATATATATTCCTCTAATTGTGCAATGCATATATTGACTTGCATCATACATGATTTAAATACACACATGATCATGACATGTTTGATTTTCTATGACCTATGTTAATTTTATTTGTTTATTTATGCAATGCAAATGAACTGCCATAATTCTAATCATGGGTTATATTTATTTTAATTAATAACAATAATAATTATATGCTATAGCCACAGAAGGCAGAGGGATAGGTGAAGTTTAGCTGGCAAATAATTTAGTATAATTTTATATCTATTCCATTCATTTAACATACTTGGTATCTAATAAAGGGTTAGTATTCTTCATTATTTAATTCTATATTGTAATGGTATGAGTGAGAGTTTAAAGTCAACTGTCACATATCAAACTTTTTTTAACATTTCAATATAGTGAATTTTATGAAATATTTAGTCTGACTTGATGTAATAAGGTCTCTACCCAAAGGTATTAAATCTATTAATTCTCTTACATCCATTTGATTGGTCATGGGACTCCTTTTTTCAATCAATTTAATTACATTCATACAATGATAGTATGTCTTAATTAATTTGACTATATGGCCATGATCATCTAAATATACCATTCATACCATTACAATATATATATATTGTGCCCTTTTCTATAGGTCAATGATACTTATAAATGGTCAATTACTAAAAAAATTTAAAATTAATATTATATAGTATTTAAAATTATAGATTATATTAAGCAGTAAAAGATTAATATGATATATTTAATAATAAATATTGTGATGGTGAGAATTGTATCTAATTCTATATTTTTCTAAATTGTTTTTCAAAATTTTATATAATTATTTTATATAATATAAGTAGCAAATTTATTAAGACAGATAAAATTAGACTAAACACCGGAAATGACTACGTGACTGTCTGGAATATTCTATGTATAAGCACTGGTTTAAATTAATACTAATAATTAAAATATTTAAATAGTATATTATAGAAGTGGATGGAATTGTCACACATCATAATAAAAATAAGTAGTATACACCTTTATTAATTATTGTTTCAAAATTGTTTTAAAGGTAGTTAAATTGTAATAGATAATAATTGATTTAAAAATAATAATGAGTTAACATTTAAGTCTATTACGTCATGATTTTAAAACTTTAGAAATTGTTTATAAATCCAAGTAGGGATTGACCAATAAAAAATAGATCTTGGCTGACAACCAAAATCGCGCCAACTAATTGTATAAAGGGGGGGAGAACAAAAATGTGTTGACTCCAGAGCAGAGTTAAAATTTTAAGCTCTCTAAATTTTTTTTTCTTCAATTTATTAGTCAATTTTATTATAATTTTAATAATATCTTTGAAAGAAACCAACTGACAATTTAAAAATCATCCGAAGAGAATCTTAGAATAATATGTTTTAAAAAACGTTTTTCATAGTAATGTTTCACTAACTTTACAGTAACCTGCCAGTGGATTCTATCGAAATATAATCAGAGTTTTCAATAGAAAATGGATAGATTCTTAAAACTAAGTTGTAAATTCTATAATGTTCCAGATATGTTAATATTATTCGTTGATATAGTTATATAGCGTATCACTATGAAAGCTGTTTTCGTGCGTATAAAATCAATGAAAGGACATTGTGCGCAAAGTTAATGAAGATAATGGAAAATAAAAATAAGTATTATTCGTATAAGAATAAATGGACAAAAGGAATTTTAATATTGAAATAGTTTGAATTGCTTTCTTTAAGATGACTTGAGAAAATACTCTAGAAAATAGTTAAAGATCGAAAGTAGTGTATATAAAATAATAATGAATGAAAGTGAAGTTTACCAAGGAAAACACTTGCCTAAAGAAAAAAAAAAAATTTTACAGAAGAGAAATATAAAATATTGGATCCATGGAAAATGCAATTGGTACTGTAATTATTAAATAATTGTAGTTTAACTAGAAATAAAGATGCATCAACGCGCCGAGGTAATATTCGCCAGAACATTAAAAAGCTTCGTGGGATAACTAAATAAAATGTTTTCTAATAATTTTGGATTAAACACTAAAACTAAAGATCATCTAAACAGTTTATTAAATGAACTAATTTATTTAAAACTTTAATAAGCATAAAGGAGAACATTCGGACAAAAAAAGAAATAATAAATATTAGGGGACTAACCAAGATATACCGTCAAAAAATATGTGATTATGGTTTGAATTATTTTCTTTACTAATCTAAGTTAAACATTAAGTTTTAGATAGCGATAGGGAAAACAAAATACATTAATTCGTGATATAACATTATATGAAATAATATGTTTTGATTTTGAATTTTAAAATAAAATTGTATGTATGTGGGAATTTGTATATTTGCGATGCTCGGAGAGAAAGAAACCTACTACGAACTCTGATAGGAAGATAAAGATTGTTTTTTGGTAACATTTATAATTATTAATGATATATAATGTATGTTTTATTTATTTAGATCAGCTGAGAATCGAATGAATGTAGCGCAGAAGTTTTATTGTTATTATTGTTGTAAAATGCATTTTGAAAACAACACTCTAAAACACTTTGAGATGTGATTAGATTTTTAAAAATATGCATACGATAATCATTTTATGTGTTATTAATATAGTTCAATATAACCGATGGTTATGTGATATTTTCTGTTAATTTTCCGATTGGGATATTTAAATGTTATTTTAACAAAACGTAGATGTTGAACCTACAGTGTAATAAAGCAAGACAAATTGTTCTTATGGAATAAGGAAATGTTTTTATATTAGCGAATTTTGTTTATTGTTTAAAAAAGTAGTTAGTATTTTATCGATGTTGGATACAGTAAAAATCTCGAGAGATAGTTTGGGTAGTGACTTGGTAGTACGTGGTGATTCGGAAACCAAGAGGATGTATTAAAAACTAGGATGCTACAGGGAGTGAAATAATAGGTAGTTTTAGATGTTAATCAGCGTAGTTAACAAAGCCCTACGACTGGTACACATGTTGTCTTGGACAGTCGTATTTTATATATTTCTTGTGAGTCGTACTAGATGTTTGGTAAAGCTGAGTAAATAGCTGCCACATCACGCTTATCACCAAGGTTATTAGACAATGAATGTCGGACCTATTCACACTGTTCCATACATTTTTTGAAGTATATTGCGGATAAGTTATCTATCTATTTTCCCGATATCCTATACATCTTTTGCTATCTTTATCTGTATTTCTTGCAACTACATCATTATATGATAAGTCTATTAAAAGGGAAACAATAGATATTTTAGAATGTATGTCATGCTATTATTTGGAATAAGAATAGTTAAGTATTAATGAAGAGTAGATTATGATTATTGAAAGAAAGATGCAGATATCCTAAGAAGGGAAGGAGTTAGAGAATTATTTTAATTCCTTTTAAGAAATGAACTATAATTTTATAAAAGTATATCCGAATAGAAATATAAAAAAATATTAAATATAATTTCACGTTTTCTTATTGTTAATTATATTTTAAAAAATATAAGTATTGCATATTTAAAAAATACAATAACATTCAATAATTATAGTATATGTGAAATGTAACAGGTGATAATTAAACCCGTGTTATAGTATTATACATGAGTATGGCTTATGGAATAAATGTATTATAGTTTACGAGCATTGGAGAACAAACGTTAAAAGTAATAATAATATTTGAATAATATGCGGAGTGACTTATATAAAGTTACAAGAAAATGTAATTTTCTTTTAAAAACCATATTGATTGTAAAATTATGATGTTATAAATGATGTTTATCCACATAGATAATTTATAATACGGTAACTTTAATATTAAAAGGTAAAGAATGGTGTTACCCATAAAATAGTTAAAATAAGTGATATGATAAACCTAATGAGAAATAAATAAATAACTTTTAAAAGGCATAATAAGTTTAATTAACGATAAAAGAAATATAAATGTGTATAATTCAGCTATTGTAGTGTAAAGAAAAATGAGGATATCCCTTGTAAATAGATGTAGATGGATTTGTTTGTTTTATTTATTTTTATTGATGTTAATAAAATTTTAAAATTTGTTTATTAAAACTTGTGTCTGAGTTTTGTTTTCTCTACATCATTGCATGAATTCACAGGGTATGTTCACAACCATTAAACTAAGTATATGATTGTTTGCACAAAAGATAAATAGAGAAGTATGTTTAATCTTAAATATTTATTGATGTTCTTATAATTAAATAATTATAAAATTGCATTGCGTTACTGGTCATCAATCCATTATCATAATATTTTGCTAAATTATATGCTATTAGTTGCCACTTGCTTTATTTATCAGATTATCTAAACACTGCCACTTATTAATTTATTTTATTACTTAAAGATAAAAAAAGGGGATATTAGATTATTAACTAATTTATTACGGTTATAAATTTGCGATGAAAGAAAAGCTGTACTAGTTGGATTAAGCAATGAAGATTGTGATTATTATTGTTTTATTATTAATCTAATTGCAGAGTAGTAGATTATGACATAAAATCCCTTATCATATTTTGCTACCATATGTTTATTAACATATGAATAAATTTAAAAACCTGAGATTATTTCATTTGAGCTAGATGATTACTATTATTATTATTAAAGATAAAAGATTAATACTTTAATTGTTAAATGAGTCTTAGTGATTAGAAGTTGCGGAAGTCATAAGAATACTATGTAGTTATTATGTGTAATAATAGTATAAGGTGGGATAGTGTTCATATGCCATTGAGGTGGTATCCTGTGGGATATTGTCTCAATGTAATCTACCTTGTCACCCGTATTTCCACTTCTAGTCTCATGAATTCCTGAATATTTATTTGAGTTAGTTTAAAACAGAACCTAAGTTAATTTTAAGAAACTTGAGCTAGTAAAGCATTTAATTGAATATTTCATTAATTATTAGAGCTAGAACCCGGTTAGGTGATTTTCATTATATTATATTTATTTTGGGGGAAGTGGAGATGCGGGAACGGGGCGGTTAGATTATGGCCCTCAATGTGATTGGCCTGATGTGTAGTGGAGCTACACACGATGACAAGGGCAGAATATATATGCTATTCACTTATGTAAATCTATAAATAACTCATTCTCCTTTTTGCTCTTATTATGACTATTTGGAGTAGTTTGAAGTCTGTCCATTAAAGTAGGAGGTTTGACTATCTTAATATATATCTGAGCACTTATAGCATATATGCGTGGAGATGGTAATCTGGACCAACTGATGATTACTGGTTTAGCATGAAATATGTATATTGGTGATTATTTATTTTTTTCAACATATATGTGTTCAAGTGTATCAGTATTATGAGATAGTGTGGAAAGTGGTGGGTCATGTGAAAGTCTGTGCTCATATACCCTATATATTACATATAAAGACCCAGGTATATAATAAGCCTGTGTGTTTCAATTATTACATCGTAGAGATGTCTGCCAATCCCTTGTATATGTATTAAATGGATTATGTGCTGTACATGAGGGGTCAGATTGACCTTAGGTCAACATGGGTGTGACAAGAATCTTGGCCTCAGGGTGGCCTTTGAGCATTCCATCATCAGATTTTTAATTGGATGGACAGTTGAAGAGTTGGAATGTGTAGTTTGAAGCCTGTCCATTAAAATAGGAGGTTCAGCTATCTTAATATATATCTGAGCACTTATAGCATATATGCATGGTGATGGTAATCTGGACCAACTGATGATTACTGGTTTATCATGAAATACTTATATTGGTGATTATTTATCTTTTCAACATATATGTGTTCAAGTGTATCAGTATTATGAGATAGTGTGGAAAGTGGTGGGTCATGTGAAAGTCTGTGCTCATATACCCTATATATTAAATAAGTATTGTTTTTGTACTTTGAATGCCATCAGTTTTCATATAATTAATACATTTGCTTATAATATTCAGTTATGTATCATGGGTGCAAAAAAATATGAATATGCATGTATATCTGATTTCTACAAAATTTGCTACACCCTTTTAGATATAAATAATTATATGACTAATTTTTCGGAATATTATTTTAATTTAGGATATTATTTTACTTTTAAATCAAACATTTGGGCTCTGTTTTTATAGACTTTTTCTCAAAACCAGCAAAACCGTTATGTGATTTGAGTCTATATAATGATTTTTCAATGGAAAATATTTACTCCCACTGTACCATTTAGATTTAGTGTGAGTTGGGATATTCAGTAGATGATAAGTTACAGAGCTTAATAAATCCTAGTTAATGCTGATCTATCCAAATTATCAGACTTGTTTCTAGCTAATGGCTTTTATCAGTGTGAAGAACTTCTAGATCCAATGCACTGATAAAATCCATAAGCCAGAAACTTGTCTGGGTTATAGATAGATCAGTACTGAATGAGGATTTATTAAGCAATACCATATAGCATCTATTAATTACTTAAGTTATGTTAAATGAAGTAAATGATATAAGAAAAAGTGACTGTCCATCACTCTTCATCAGAGCATTTCTAATGAAGACTGCTGGACCGTCGAAACTGTAAGGAAAATAAAGAAGTTTTTTTAAGAAAATTTGTTTGCATTAAAATGTATATGAAAGAAATATTATAAGCAATATATATATATGAAGATATGCAAAGAAAGTGAAAGATAAGAATAAAAGAATATACTTCTGAATGTAAATTTTAATTTAGCTTTATTAAAATTTGGAAATTTATTTATATATTAAAATGTGTTGTTTAATGTTCATTAAATCTTTAAAATAAATTGATAAAGCAACCAATTCTGCAGTAATGATGGTCTCTATGATAAAAAACACTCAGAAAAAAATGTGCTTTTAATTACAGAGGTATAATATTTAAATCATGAAGAAAATGTAATTACAGTACATAAATTCATGTATAGTAATGTATCTACATTAATTTTGGTTAACATATTATTACATTTACGCTAAGAATTAATAAAAAAATGCTCAGAAAAACATCAGTACAAAAGCTTTGAACTACAGGGTTATAGTATTTAAATTACAAAGAAAATGTGATTACATTACATAAATCCATGTTTGAAATGTGATATATTGTAAAGGGGGGGGGAGCTGCTTTAGTACAGTATTTAACATTTAGTTTTCATTAGCGTATAATTGAAGATGAAACATTTGCCTTGTACGGTGGCTATATTTCTCATGTTTAATATATAATATTAAAATCTTTTGTTTAATTTATATTAAATGTTAAAAATTTTTTGTTAAAGTAACCAATTAAAAAAAAACACTGGGGTTTTTTACATAGTGTGGGTGCAGTGTGGTTTTATATAAAAATTGAGTAATAATACAAAAGTTATATTATGTTTGTGAACTCATACACAAAAAACATGGTGCATTTGCTGTGAAATATTTATCATGTTTGAGCTAGAATTCAAAAGAAGACATGCATTATATATGAATGAACTGAATAATTGAGTGATGTAATCAAAATGGTACACTGATAATCATTCATTATTGAGAATGAATTAGAAAAACATTTAATGCAAAAACATGCATTAAAAAAATGAAACCTGAAGTAGATCCCTGATGAAAAGTTTATAAACATAATGAAAAAGAATAACCATGGTAAAAGGTAAAAAGTCCAGATTACAGATTGGGAAGATATGAAATAAAATATATAATGGGTAACAGGTGTCACTGGGATTATTGCTTGAAAATATTTGACTTATGTTAAGACTATTCAATATTATGCTACATTGCATGCTTTGTCACCAGTTTATAGAATGTCTCCAGAAATGTAAAAAAAAAAACAACTTCATGAATGAATGACAGCAATAAATTTAGATAATCCTTTACAGAAATTAATATTCTTTCAATCAATATTTGTTTTGTTAACCCTTTATTAGAAAGCTCTGAAATTACTTGGAATGATGGTGATTATTGAATTTGCATTTTAATGTTCTGAATATAAAAAAAAGTCCTATCAAAAGATTTTTGTACATTTTTTATATCCTATAGGTAAAACACAATTAATAAGACAACTTATTTTTCTGGATATTATATATTTAAAATTTCCTTCCACTTCTTCTTACTTGCATTGCTGAATTATATATAATATAATACACCATACACACCTTCAATGACACTTTACAATATAGTTTAACATATGATCTATTTTATTTCCTTACAGTTTCAACTGTCCAGTAGTCATCATCAGAACTCAGTTATAGAAGAAATAGTACTGAGATTTAAAGCTCTGATGATGACTGCTGGACAGTTGGAACTATAAGTAAATAAAATAGATCATATGTTAAACAGCTTTGTAAAGTGTCATTGAAGGTGTATATGGTGTATGATATTATATATTACTATTTTTTATATATGGATACAATATTCTATAATGCATAAAAGAAATTTAAAGGTATAACATTATATAACACTTAGCCATTCTATGACAAAGTAACATTAAATTGAAAAATAATTTTATAAAATAAGTTATTTATGTATATTGCACTATGGTTTTTTATCTGTAACAATTATTAGGGATCACTTCACTACATATGCACTATATAGATTTAAACACTTAATGAATACTCTCCTTTCCAACCACAAGATAAATTAAAAGATAGAATGAATTTACTTTATCTTTTTAACCTAAATGTATATGTATAGGCAATGCTTAAGCATTTTGAAATAAGAGTGTGAAGATATTAATTAATCACTTTTAATTCACTTTACTATGTATTATTATTGAGACCTGCAAAATTTTTACAATTTATAGAATGTCATTATTAGATGTAATATTAAACATATATGAGTTATTTATTAATATAGCACTATGTTTTTTTAATCTGTAAATTATTAGAGATCACTCTACTCCACATGCACTTTATAGATTTAAACAATTAATGCTCTCCTTTCCAATCACATTATAAAGTCTTTTGAAAAGATAAAATGAATCCACTTTTTATTTTTTTAACCCAAACATATATGTATAGGCAAATCTTAAATATTTGGAAAATATATTTTTCTTACATATAGTCTTTAGTTTAAGTAAACTTTGTGTCAAAATAAAACTACTTTTTGATAATATGATTATTAAAATAATTTTAAATATAACTAAAAGAATGAAAAAATAGTCTAAAATATAAATTTATTTAACACAATTTTGAAATTTGTTTTATACAATAACTACAATAACAATGTTTCAGCATTAAAATTTTAGGCTAAAATAAATGATATATTTTCTATATTTTAGTTTTTCTTCTTATTAGGAAATGGCAGGAGTTAGTATTATAGTTTAGAAGTCAGTCAAATTACAAAATTCAAATTGCATAAAATGGTGGCAATTGTTCACATTTTATTTATCAAATATAAACAATTTCTAAAAATGATTTTACTGTTTCAAGTTTGGTTTTAATTATTTATAAGATTTTATTATCTAATAAATATAATTATATGATATTTTTAGGATTTAAACATACATTGAGAAAAAGAAGAAGAAAAAAGTTATATTATTCTAATCATTATAAAAATAAAGGTTTTTTTTCATGAATAAATTTAAAGATTTTATTTTTTCATTCATTTGGTCATGTTTAAAATTAATTTTAATAATTTTATAAAAAATAGTTTCTGTTATGACAAAAAAATGTATTCAAACCAAAATCTATACTTATAAAAAATAATTTTTGTAGAATTAGCTCAATTTAATTATGTTACTTGGACTCATATCGTGTTCTACCATAACACTTGTAAGGATCTTTCTTTTTATTTATTTAAGAATAATATCTTCAAAAATAATACAAAAAATAAAAATCTTAGAAAAAATGTTTGGGTAAAAATACTTTATAGGTTTTTTGTATTGAATAATGCAGTATCAGTTATAAATTTAAAAAAAGACATCCTATGGCATATGATATAATGAGATCTTAAGCCATTCACTTTTAAAAAATAATACTATAAAACAGATTATAGATAATGTTTGAATCAATCAATGGCAAGAGAAGCAGTCATAAAGTAATAGCGCTTATGATGGTTCCAAATTGATCAATGGAAAAAACTCTTATTTTGAGTAATTAAATAAAATTGTTCAAATGTCACTTTACTCCTAAGAAACTGATCAAATAATTTATATTTTTTTATTTAAATTAGAAATATTTAAATGTAGTTCTTGAAAGATTAGAATATTAGTAAATCACTATTTGTTATTTTGATTAAAGAAAATCATTCTTATCTGCACATAAATGACATGGAATATAAGCTATTCAACTTGATATCTAAGGAAATATTTAGTCTCATTTTAACATAAAAATTGGCAAGTTGTTACATATAGAAAGTAAATGTTCATACATCTATTAGCTCAGAAATATTTTCTTTTATGTTTATGCTGTGTACATAAGGT
Organism: Epiperipatus broadwayi; assembly: GCA_028023455.1. Classification (NCBI taxonomy): domain Eukaryota; kingdom Metazoa; phylum Onychophora; class Udeonychophora; order Euonychophora; family Peripatidae; genus Epiperipatus; species Epiperipatus broadwayi. The sequence continues at coordinate 10,916,106 of JAQFVV010012413.1, forward strand.
ATAGATAATTATATATTTTATATATAAATTTATCTTTTGAAATATGATCAATGTGATACATTTTAAACCTATATATTTAATTATTATATACAGTAATTCGTTTTACGAAAGTCTACAATAAAATGAAAATTTATAGTCTCTACTATCAGTTTTACTGTTTAATCATAAGTTACATTAAATCTATGATTAAATATTATAAGAAATTTGTTAATAAATCTATACTAAAGAGTTTATAATCTAAGTTCAAACAGTTTGTAATATTTAACTTCTGCGTGGACTCTTGGGCATATGGGGGGAAAAAATATTTCATCAAAATTTGATTATCTTTTAAGACAATACATTATTTTATATATAAAATTTGCGGGTGCTCTTTCCATATTGTTTTTAAAAAATATCGCGTTTCTTGTCAAAAAGTTTTAATATTGATCATGAATGAGAGAGAGAGAAAACACGTAGCAGAATAATATATTCGGTCCACCCCGTCCGAGGGCCTCTTGTTTTTTCGTTATGTACTTCACACACATAAAACATATTTTTATCTTGAATACAATAGATATGATATTTCTATAATGTATTGTTTAAACACATATATTTAGTGTCATTGTAAAATAAGAATTTAATTATTAAATAAACTTGATATACTTATTTCATGAATCCTATATTTTTGTGAAATAAACGCTCAAAATCTATTTCTTTAGTCTTACAAAAATTTGGGCAGTCAAAAAAGTGTAATTCAATGCCGATCTTCATTTGATATTACTATTCTAATTAATGTAATATTATTTTTCAGCTTTATTAATAAGATATGGTAAATTGCTTGAATTAATATTTTAATAGAGGGATAGACTCTGGAGTTCACAATATATGAATTAAGATTAATTCTGTCAATTCCAGCATAGAAACTTCTTAAGAATTCCAAGCAGCAAACCTTTGATTATTTTTATTTTAAGACTGTTGCAAGAGATCAGAGAAATATTCTCATAAATTCTAGTAAAATAATAGATATCCATTCAACATGGCATTAAAATGCATTTCGAATAAAAATCCATAATTATATAAAATATAAAAGATTATGGAAATCTCAAAAAATACCACAAGATTCAATAAGCCTTTATCATAAAGCTGTTTTATAATCATCAACCCAAAAATTAGAAACATTTAATGATATTCAAAATAAAAGTCATAGATCAATTCATAGATCACATGACCCTATCTCTTAAGCTTGTAAGTTATAAATAGTGAGGATTGCCAATTCCTCTACAAGCTTTATGATAAATGCTTAGCCAGAGCCAGCACTTAAAATATCTCTGTCAGAAACCCCTCCCCAAACCCCTGACCATGGTTTCGTGCTTTGGCACTCCTCAGAGAGGTGTCAGGGTAGGTTCAGACACTAGATCTAAAAATACCAACCCAAAGCTAAGCACTTAGCTAAAAGTTATCTATTGAGAGGAAAATCTGAAATTTTCAGACATTGCTATGACTACTACTATATGGCATGGCTGAAGATCTATCAGCCCCATATAGCTATTTGAGTTGGATAGCTGGGTTTGAAGACATGTATATGTCTGAAAATTTCAGATTTTCCTCTCAATAGATAACTTTTAGCTAAGTGCTTAGCTTTGGGTTGGTATTTTTAGATCTAGTGTCTGAACCTACCCTGACACCTCTCTGAGGAGTGCCAAAGCACGAAACCATGGTCAGGGGTTTGGGGAGGGGTTTCTGACAGAGATATTTTAAGTGCTGGCTCTGGCTAAGCATTTATCATAAAGCTTGTAGAGGAATTGGCAATCCTCACTATTTATTTAATGATATCCTTTGATTTTGTCAATAGTAAAGATATTTTTTGGGATACCAGAGATAACAATGCAATTTCAAAGAATAATAAAGATCATATAAGTAGAAAGAGTTCAAAGTGTTTTATATTGAATGAGAGCCATAATAAAAAAATACATAAATCATGGTTATCAAGATTATTTAATTTTAGAAAACCATCTTTTCATAGTCAATACCTTTCTTTTTTATTGTGGTAGAGAAAGAACCATTCTTTTTTTATTGAAATCTAAATTATTTGTTAAAAATTAATAAAGAAATAATAATAATTTTTAAATGATCATTCATTTTTTGAAATTGTTTATATAGGCTTTGAAACTAAAAAAACTGATAAATGTTTTACTAATTAAATACACAGCTAATATTAAATTTGATTCTAAATACCATAGCTTTCAATTAAAATACAAATTTCTATATTAGAAGCTTCATCATCTATTATTTACTTCCTGTCAAATCAATATAATAAGTAGAATTAAAGCTTATATAAGTCAATATTTTTAATGTCTAATAATATTGATTAGAAAATTTCTTTAAATAAAATATTTATTCTTCAATTAATTATTAAATATAAAATGAGACCAGTGAATTACTTTTTATGAAAAAAAAAAAAATCAAATAAGCAATAATTGTCATTTTATAAGTCAAAGGGATTCAGATATTTATAAATATTATATATAAAATTATTACAATTTCAGCCATTTAAAACAATGATAGCTTTAAAAGTAATGGCTATATTCAGTGTTTTAAATTATTTTTGATTCAAAATTTGAATGAAACTCAAAGATTTAATTGAACATAAAAGTAAATAAATTAAATATTTTTTCTTAATAAGTAGATGATACTTATATTTAGATTTTATTGAATTTTAAAAACTTTTTCAATTAAATAGTCAATTAAAACTTCATTGATGATAAAAAGTGGAAATAGCTTTTTATCAAAACTGTTTTTACAATATTCTGGGTTTTTTTTTTTGTAAGTTCAATTTTAATATTTTAATGAGAGTTTTTATTATTTAAAATTATATTTATCAAAAAGTCTATAAATATTATATTTGGAAAAATTATTATTTAGTCAATCAAAAACCTTTTTATATTTTTCAGGCCGAAATGAAGCATTTTGTTTTTGACTAGTTATTTCTTTTATTTTTATTTATTTATTTATTTTTTGAAAAGTTAAAATATGTTATATTTTTTGAATTAATTTTATTTATTGAATTCATGTGTTTAATGAAAAATTTAAAAATTCGAGAGTGAATGTAGAAAATAGGCATTTTTTATAAATATAATACAAGTGTTTTTAATGAAAAATGTAAAAATTGGGGAATAAAAATAGAAAATAAGGTATTTTTCATAGATATAATACAAGTAAGAAAACATAAAAAAATTAAAAAAAAAAAACAATACATGGTAAAATGTGTTTACTTTATACATAATTTAAAGTGTTAAATTTAGTCTTATCTAACATGTTTATTTTGTAAATATTACCAAAATCACACTTTTCTTTATGTTTGCCATAATATCCTATAAATATAATTTGTCCAAACTTCAAACACTTTTTAACAAAACTCTTTATTTGTACATACACAGACACCTACATTTCGACTGACCTGCAGTCTTCTTCAGAGCAAGTCTAAATAGACTTGCTCTGAAGAAGACTGCATGTCAGTCAAAACGTAAATAGACTTGTTCTGAAGAAGACTGCAGGTCAGTCGAAACGTAGGTGTCTGTGTATGTACAAATAAAGAGTTTTGCTAAAAAGTGTTTGAAGTTTGGACAAATTATATTTATTTTGTATTAAATTTTTGCACTAGTCATTTTAAAACTTAATACCTATCAACTACATTTAACACAAAAAAATGGCAAATTAGAAATTTAAATTTTAATGATAAATAATTAGTAAGGTTTTAAAATATTATTTGCATTCATAAAACATTATTTTAAACATGAAACAATGCAGGAAAATATTTTAATAATAGTTTATATTTGCATTCAGCCAATAGATCAGCTTAAATGTATGACACAATAAAAATAATATTTTTATAGTTGTAAACTACATTAATACATATGTGTACAAACATATTACCTATACATATAGAAATGTGAGAAATTGTTTTAAATGATTATATATACCCAGGTACTGATAGCGTAAACAAAAATATTCAAATCAATGTCATTAAATATAAATGATTAATATGTTTACAAAATGTGATAAGCATTATAAATAGTTAATATCAAGTCTGGTCAGAATATTCCTATATTACCAGATCTGACTCTAATGAGGCCAAAATAGTCCACTTTATGATGAAAGATTTAAAATTTCAGAATCTGTTAATATATCAGATAACTTTATTGTATAAATATTTATGCTGCTGATTCTACTCTTATTTACCCATAATTCTTTATAATATCTTAACCATAGCTCTGAATAGCATATAAGATTTTTGTGAGTTTTATTAATTTTAGGATTACTGATAAGTTTATTTAAACTAGAAAGTGTCTTAAATTGTATAATAAATTCTGATACATTTTTTAAAATCTTTATTGCTATGAAACAAATATATGGTATTAATATCTATTATTTGATGTTTATTTGTTCTGTAAGCTATCTTTTAGCTACATTATGATTAAAGATTTAATTACTTTATAGTGGTTATTTTATTACATCTAATTCTAACTAAATATGCTGTGTAACTTTTAGTATTCCTTTTTTAAAAAAAACTTTGGAACTGAAATTGTGGGTATATGACCCACTTTTGATTTCAATTATTTAATAATCATTTTGTAATCCAAGTTGCATTTTATTTTTTATAAATAAGCAAGTCTAAAATTTTAGAAGAAAAACATTTATAAATAATACATGACAATGTGCTTGTCTGTGGATCCTAAGAAGGCATGACAAAAATGTATACCAAAGTATGTGTGACATCAGCCTATAATTGACTATTGGTCCATGAAGATAATGTTGAAAGCTTAAAGTATTTAGACTTGCTTATTACTAGAAAAAGGTGGATTACAAAATTACAATTAGTCCAATTGTAATTAGAAAGGCTATACACCTACCGCAATCTCAGATTCCAGAAGATTATAAACTAGATGGTTTTAAAATCTTTTAAAGTCAGATTATACTTATGTAAATTTGAAGCTAATAATAAATAAAATACTTAAACTTATTTATGGAAGGATTAGTTAAAATTAAATATAGTAAAACCACTCTCTACAAAGCAATTAAACTTTAAATATAAAAAATTGAGGAATAAAGAACAGCAAGACATGGACCTCATTGTCTTATAATTCTTGTATCATAACAATAATTTAAAACATTGTAAGTGGATTTTAAAATATGTCTTAGAACACTATTTATATAATTAAAATTATTAATAATACCAAGTATAAAATTGATAGAACATAATTATTATAGACTATCTATACAGTTTAATGTAATAAACCAGAATATTCTGTCATATATAATACAGAATTTTGGAAAATATTATGTCAAGAATTAGGCATCATATATATTTATGCAAAAAGAAAAAAGTGAATGCTTCACATGTGTCTTTTTTTAAAATTGTGAAACAAGAAAGACATATATTCAATACAGAAAGTGTTAAATTAGTATGTGTAGTATAAAATGATGAAACAAAAAAAAATGCATGTCATATTGTGAATAATAATCTCATTAACAAAAAATCACATAGCATAAAATATTCATTAAATTTATATAACATTTAAATATTAATGATAGATCCCTAATTAAAATATACAATTAATAGCCATGAGTATCATGAAACATAGCAACAATGTATTACTATAGTAATAATACCTACAATTAAATTATTGATTTCACTATATCATTGTATATACATAATTTTATTATATATGTAAATTAATAAATTATCTGATTAAGTATACTATATGCAATTATTTTAACATCAGAATAATGGTACAAATAGATAATATATAACATTATATAGAAGTACTTTTGATTGTTTAAGTTCTAATCATTATTAACTGAATTTGTCTTGACAAGAAATATATCACATGATTTTCATTAATAGTATTTATTTATACAGTCTTTAAATTGATTAATAAGAACTGTCTTCACAGTTTTTAAATATTATATTCTTTTTTTTAAACTATTATTGTGTGATATGAATTGAAGTTAAATTTGAGTTGCAAAATATTTCATGATTAGTGGACAGTAGGACAACTTTTATATATATATTTATGGTTATAGAATTTCTGGTGATCATTTAATTTTTTTTCTAAAAAATATTTTAAATTAGTTATTGTATTCATATATAATTTGACAAATATTAATTATATTATTTTTTTAGGTATACCATTTTGGGAAATATTAATTACTTAGTTTATATTTGGGGGATCATAAAATGAAATGTTATATGTATTATTTATTTTTTAACAAATTCAAATTGATTATTATTTATTGTCATGAATTTTCAGTTTTTATTAATGTTATTATTTTTAATGTGAACAGAATTTGCCTTCTATCGTAATCTTTATTCGTGAATTTTTGAGAAAATAGCTCAATATTTTGTATTTTGTTACTTTTATAATTATATAAACTTTATCTTATAATGTGAAAAATATTTTAAATTACTCATTTTTTGTATCACAATATTTGACATTTACAATATAGGCTGTCTAAATTGTTTAATTTATATGAAAGTAGTTTAATAATATTTTCAGCCCTATAAACAAATACATCATCAACATATTTAAAATATCAAACACCACATGCTCATCATTTCTTATGCTTACTCATAACTGTTATTAAACAGGAAAAACTCTCCATACAGTAGTGCCACTCAGAGCAAGCCAGAGTAATCAATGGATGCCAGAAGGTTTGTGCACAAAATCCCTATCTAGTGTCTACTTATCCAAAGGCTTCTGCATAAAATCCTTATCTAGTGCCTACTCATCCAATATCCCCAAACTAGTTTCTGGCTTGTGGCTTTCATCAGTGAGGAGCCTTGGATCTGAGAGCACTGCACCTAGATCTTAGGATCTAGTGCAACTCTCCAGTAGCCACCTTTTATCTCTACTTAACTACAAAACAATGAGAATAAAATTGAAAACACAATAATATTTTTGGCTTATATAGTCATATGGGTCTGGACTCATTTTAGTACACATACATTTTGGTCTCTTTGGTTCTTTAATAACCATAGCCACCACTATCCTATTAGGCAGGATTGGTATTAAACCATCAAACATCACATGATCACCACTTCTTATGCTTGCTCATAACTGTTATTAAAACAGGCAAAACTCGCCATATAGTATGGGCTTGCACTGAGTGGCACTACTGTATGGAGAGTTTTGGCTGTTTTAATAACATATTTAAAATAATTTTAATATTTTTAAAATTATCAGTACGTAAATGGACTGTTCATATCAAAATAAAATAAAGTTAAATTATCTTTTAATCATTTTGTAGTATTTGTCATTAATGATTGCAATATTATAATCACTTGTATAAATCTTTACAAATGCATAATAAATTTATTGTATACTTATTTATAGATATTTCATGTAAGACATTTACAATGATTTTTATAGATTCAAAGTAGCGTATAGAGAAATACAATCTAAAGCCACAATGTCATTATTATCATATTCAGTGTTATTAATGTTGGCAGTAAATTTGAAAGATAAAGCAATCATATATTTAACAACGTCCTAAACATTTCCTGAATAGCTATATATGTGACCATTTTATACATATATTATTAACTTTCAAAATTTTATCATTATTTTGAGGTTTCTATCTTTGCAGAGTTTTATATTAGCAAAAGTATATGGATATGTAGAGGCAGAAGAATATATAAATGTATTATTTATTATCAGTACGCAATCAAATTTTCATTTTGTTTAAAATATTATTAATAAATTTTGTACGACAGTTCTTAATATTATAATTATCAATGCAATAAAAACTTAGTTAATTAATGAGGTTTTGTTTTAGTTTCATTGTCACATTTATCTTTTTTAATAAATGTAAACCTATTATTATAAAGCGCTGAAAACTTTGAAATGATTCAAACGGAAGTCAATCTCCGATAATGCGTAATATTTCTTAAATATTATAAATACGTGCACTCTCCCGCGCCGGTAAGAGTTTAAAAAATTTAAGTGAGTGCGCGTAAATTTATAATATTTAAGAAATAGCGCGCTTTATCGGAAATTGACTTTTGTTTGAATACTTTTTTAATAAATAAATTCTTAAACACTTTTTTTAATGTATAGTTTGATCAAACTTAAGATGGTATTTAAATTTTGCTATTGTAATTTTTCATGAATAATCACATTTTGAGCTTAGATTGAAAATATTTGTGTGTTTTCAATTTTATTCTCATAGTTTTGTAGTTATGTAGAGATAAAAGGTGGCTGCTGGAGGATTGTATTAGATCCTAAGATCTAGATGCAGTGTTCTCAGATCCAAGTCTCCTCACTGACGAAGGCCATAAGCCAGAAATTAGTTTGGGGATATTGGATGAGTAGGCACTAGATAGGGATTTTATGCACAAGCCTTCTGACATCCATTAATTAATCTGTCTTGCTTTGAGTGGTACTACTGTATGGAGAGAGTTTGCCTATTTTAACAACAGTTATGAGTAAGCATGGGAGATAGTGATCATGTGATGTTTAATAATCACATTTATTATATTTAAATTTAGAAATAGTTTTTAACAATGTTTGTAAATTGTTTGAAATCAAAAAATATTTTAAACAAAAACAATTTCGTATTATAATCATTCCAATAACTATCTACATACTTTGAGTAATATTGTAATACATATTTTTATGTAAATTTAATTTTTGAACTTATTGGTAAAATTAAAAACATTGAATAGTAATGACATTATTAGTTTACTATATGCTACCCAACTGTACGGTTTTATAATCCATAATGCTTTATATGAAACATCTTTAAATAAGTGTTTAGTAAAATATACTGTGCAATCTAAATTTAATTAAATTATTATAAAATGATCACAAGATGCCTGTATATACATAGATTTTCCTACGCTTGCAAAAATATGCAACTTTATATTATCTAAATATAAAAAGTCTATTTTAAGTACTAATAACTTTAAAAACATTAAAATGTATTCTACATATATTGATAATATTTTTATTTGTGGCACCAAAAGTATTATGAAAGTACTTTTATATAAATTAAGCAGTTTAAACAATCTAAATTGAATTACTAACACAGAACAAAATATAATTATCAAATATTTTTAGATTTACAAATATCTAAAGATAATAATTATTTAAACTATAAATTATTCATCTAATTTATTCAAATAAGTGGATATAATCACTTTAAAACAAATGTATTAATGATATAGGCAAAGGTTAGTGTTAAATCACTTATGTCAAGATGAAAAAGTTATGCCATTATAAAAGTATGCAAACTATTGAATTGTTTCTCAAGATCTCATAAAAATATGATATTATAGAAGAAAAATTCTATATGCATTAAATAAGTTTAATAAAGAACCTTATAACATCAATAAAAAATAAAAAGGATATCCAAGCCATTTCTAAATAATAAATTTAAATGTATTAAAAAAATATTCTGTGATGTATGTATAATCATTAAAAACCGGTCAACACTTAGACAACCCCAATATCAATAACAATCAAGAATTTCAAACGGTTGTCAAGGCAACCTCCTTTTAACAATATATTGCGTCATTAAGACAAGTACCATTTTCTCACATCATAGAAATATACTATGAAAATTATATATATGATTCTTAATTATTAAATGCCTAGTTGATGTCTTCCTTAATCTTAATATTACTATATGATGACAATATATATTTTTAATTAGTTGTAAATATAAATGTAGAAGATAATAATTATTTAGTATGATTTGATCACCTTAAAGGCTACTTATTTAGTATTTTTGTTTTCAAATTAAAACCCAATTTTAAAGAAAATAAATTTCACTGCAACAGAAATTAATATGACATTTCACTTTCAAGATTAAAGTCATAAACCAAATCTATTTCATGAAATCATTTTTATACACACATATTTCAATACACTAACAAATAAATAATACATTATCCTTATATGTGCATGAATTTGTTTTATATATATGTATTTGTAAATGATATTAAAATAAATTTAATTGTAACAGTAATTGCTTAGTAAACTTTTATAAGGCAATGTCTCTAGAGAATCATATATATATGACAGCGGTAAACCTTTTATATCACTAGGAAATAAGGAAGACAACAAGGAAGTCATTAAAAGAGAAAGATTTTTTTTTTTTTTAAAAAAAAAAAAAAAGCATATTCTTTCTATATATAGATATTGCCTATTTTCAAAAGAAATATTTTTTTTGTAATAATAAAGATTTTTCTTGCTACAGAGAACAAAGGAGAGACATACTTATTTAAGAACTTATATGTTGAAGAGAAATCTAACATGCATAACTAAAGAGAAAGTTAACACCTGCTTTAAAGAGCAAGTCTACATTAACATTAAAGCCCAATGACAACAGAAATGTAATTATGTTACCATGTAAAATATTTATTTGTTTTTAATGGAAATTACAAATATATACATTTAAATCTGAATAATATATCCATACCATTCATTGGAGATATAATATGAGAGGACAGTGGATAATGGTGATAATATCATCAAGAAAAACAAAATAATAATAATAATCATCATCATCAACCATTATCAATCTACTGCAGGATGAAGGTCTCTCCAAGTTTAATCCATCTTCTCCGATCTTTAGCTTCTCTTTTCCACAACACCCCTGCACATTTTCTTATTCCATCCATCCATCTCACATGTGGTCTCTTTCTGGGTCTTTTACAATCTCTTGGAATCCAGTTTAAAATTTCAATTGTCCATCTATTATCATCTCTTCTAGCAATATGTCCAGCCCAACTCCATTTCAATCTTTTAATTTTTTCAATAAGGTCAGTAACACCTGTTTGTTGTCTTACCCATACATTGCGTTTTTGATCTCTTCTTGTTACTCCCAACATACATCTCTCCATACTCCTTTGAGTGGTCTGAAGTTTCTGTATTGCTCTTCTATTAAGTGTCCAAGTCTCAGATCCATAAGTAAGAACTGGTAAAACACATTTGTTAAAAACCATCTTTTTCAAACACATAGGCATATTTCCTTTTAGTATCAAGTTATTTCTACCAAAAGCACTCCAACCAAGTTTAATTCTATGATTAATTTCCTCCATTATGTTTCCATCTGTATTAATAATCTGACCAAGGTATTTGTAACTGTTAACTTCTTCTAATTCTTCATAATCAATCTTTATTTTCATATTTTGAGCAAATCGATTAAACATTACTTTAGTCTTTTTAACATTTATCTTGAGTCCTACTTTTCTACTTTCATCTGCTAACTCCTGCAACATTTTCTGCAGCTCTGAAGCATTATTTGCAAAAACAACTACATCATCTGCGAAATCTAAATGACTTAAATACTCTCCATTTACTTGCACTCCTTTAGTTTCCCATTTTAATCCACAAAATACTTCTTGCAGCACTGCTGTAAAGAGTTTTGGAGATATGGAGTCACCTTGTCTTACACCTTTCTCAATGTTGATTTTTCCAGTATCATTATGTAATCTAATTGTTGCTGTTGCATTTTTATAAATATTCTTTAAAATATGACAATATCCTGGATCTATACCTTGATGATCCAATGCTTTAATCACTGAAGAAATGTGTATAGAATCGAATGCCTTTTCATAATCTACAAATCCAAAACATAATGACAACTCATATTCTTTTGTCCTTTCTATGACTTCTCTCAATACCTGGATATGATCTATTGTACTAAAACCACTTTTAAATCCAGCTTGTTCTCTTGGTTGCTGGAAATCCAAAGTTCTCTGTAGACGAGTTGTAATTATCTTGGTAAAAATTTTATATAAAACTGATAAAAGGCTGATAGGTCTGTAATTTCTAATATCTTCTTTATCACCTTTTTTAAATATTAATATTATTACTGCATTCTTCCAATCTTCCGGTACATCTTTATCATTTAGACATTTGGTATATAACTTTGCTAAAATTGTTTCTATTTCTTCACCTGCTTCTTTTAATATATCAATTATAATTCCATCATTTCCTGGAGCCTTTCCTTTCTTCATTCACTTAATTGCATGTCTCACTTCTTCATTTAAAATTCTGGGCAATTCGGAAGATGTAATAGATATAGGAGGTACTTGTTCTTTATTACTATATAATTCTTGATAAAAATCTTCTTCAAATTTCATGATATCATCTCTCTTTTTAGTAATAATTCCATGTTTTTTTCTTATTGCAGATATAAATTTCCTACCAATACCAAAATGTTGTTTAACATTTTTGAGACTTTTATTTTCTTCTACAGCTTTCCTTGCTATTTCACAGTTATACTTTCTTATATCATTTTCAACTCTTTTCCATACCATTTTACAAAATTCAAGATATTCAATTCTTTTTAATACATTATTTTTGTATATCTTCATATTCCTTCTTTTCTTCATAAATTCTCTAGTCTCAGTAGAAATTTTATTAGTCAATTGCTGCTTTTTTCTACCAGCTATGTTTGTTGCAGTTTTTAAAAGTGTATCAGTTATTTTCATATTAATTTCATTCAAATCTGTATCATGTTCAAAATCTCCTAACACTTGAAACCTATTTGTAAGTTCTAATTTAAATTCATTAGAATGTTTCTGAAGATTAGGAATATCAACTGTAAATATTGTTTTTCTTAATAATTTTTGTCTCTCTAGTTTTACATTAACACGTAACTTACACCTTACTAATCGATGATCACTTCCTGTGTTAAATAATACTAGTGATTAAAATTGAATGTTTTTTGTATCATAGAAGTTTAAATTTTGATTTTTCCTACCTTTACTATTGCCCCTAAAGGATATATATATATATATATATTAGAATAGCTTCCTTACTCATATTATACAAAACTCTAATGTTTACACATGTTCAAATACATGAGGATTATATCACATTATGATGAACCACATTATTATTACCATTCTAAAAATAACATACGATGACAAAATTGAATGAATATTTTTTAAGAAATGTTTAATAACTCCTGATATTAAATACAAGTTGCTGAGAGACCTAGGTGATACAATACTATTAAATAGGATTAAGACAATAAATATTGGTGAACAAAATCATATGAGTGATTTATTACAAAGGAATTTTAAGCAGTGTCGGGATCATTAACCTCCCATGGATGTGTGGTAGTCCAGCAGACTTTGGATTTTAAAACACATGCGAATTATGGATATTGTGTGTTTCATCACTTTATCAACTTTTCAATTCCTTTTCAAGTTCATTAGTTGTCTGTTTTAAAAGGGATATTTAATATATATATATATATGTTTAGTTATGAGTAAATATTTTAAATATATATAATCAAAGGAAAATCAGAACAATTATTCAAATTTGCAATTAATCAATAACTTAATATTTTCTCTAACTTAATTAGATTTTACATCATTATAATTTCAAACCCAAATAAGCTCCAAAATTTTATAATTTTGTATACTTAATGAATGAACATAAATATTATTTATTAAGGGCAAGCAGTTCTAAGTAAAAAGAAAGGTGGAACAACCATTTTCTTATAAAATCTCTGTCTTGTGTTGCAACTTAAGAGCTCTGAGAAGTTTTCAGCCTTTTACTTTAATTAATGAATGATTGTAAATATAGATTTTCCTTTATCAACTTATATCTATCGTTTAACATCACAATGAACTTTAACCACTATATAATTATCATTTATTAAATTTTTTTCACTAGTGTTTTATCAATGTATTTTATGAGTTATTATTACTTGATGTAAATAAATTTTTACTATTAAAAATTAAGAGTTATAAATTTTACTTATTTAGGTAATTAAAAAGATAAATAAATAAGTATTCACTGACCTATAATTCAAATGGTATTATTCTAGATACATTTAGCTGATTAAAGTCAGGTTACTATTTTTTAAAATCTTATCATATCCATCAGAAATAGCATGCCTGTTATTTTATGTCACTTTATAACTGCAATGGTATAGTTTTAGTGACTTAAGGAGGCAGATGATTAAAGTCTTTTTAACCCTATATTGATTAGGATTCAACTGTTATTCAATAGAGACTCTGATTTTTGGGCATCATGCTTATAGCTGCCCCATTTATACCATTACAATATCCTTCCAAATGTAAATATATGGATTAATAATCCCCAAAATGGTATATCTAACAAAACCAAAAAAAAAATAATTTTAGTTATCAAATTATATGTGAATTAAATAATAAGTGAATTACAACATTCTTCAAAAAAAAAAAAGGATTAAGTAAATTCCAGCATTACTATAATCATATAAAATATATAACAAAGCAATCCAATATAACTTCAGTTTTTTTCCTGATAATATGTCTTATAATTTTAAATTTAATTTCAATTCAGATAAGAGTATAATAAAAATAAATACAGCATACAAAGAGAAAAAATTAAAGAGATAATTCTTATAAATCAATTTAAAGCCTCTGTAATAAAAAAGCGAGATTTTAGTATTGAAATACATAGTTCCTAATAAACAAAGTGGCATCAGTTTATTGTTTCCATAAGTTCAGTTGCTAATAATTATAAATTACTTCTGAAACAAAATTATATTATTTATTTATATTCTTATTGTACTTATTAATATAATAAACTATATAATATTTATATACTATAGATAATATGTAGGAATATATTCCACCAAAGTATATGGACAATGGTCAAATCTTCTGGAAATAAATCTTAACATTATTTATTACATAGAGCTTGTGTATGCATAAAGAAAGGAGATCATGTAATATTTGTTATTTGATGAGCAAAATCTTTTGATATATCTTTGTCACAGCAAGATGACAATCAACATTAGCATATCTACATGCATATAAACATAAATCAAAATTAGTCACTGATTACCATAGATATCTGTATAAAATCCCAGTTCTTGTTGAAATAAATAATATTTACTCTTATATTTATGCAGTAAAAATTAATTATGTGTCTAACTTCATTTATTTTACATTTTTATGATTATTTTCTTAACAATAATTTTAGTAATCAGCAGGTTTAAAAGAATGGTAAGATTTTTTTTTCCTAGTGTACAAATGACTGAGATATATATGCTATTCCATTTAGCTGTGTTATATAGATGAGCATGCTGAGTGATTTTAGATTTTATATTTGCATGTATCTCTTCATAATATCTGGCATTGCAAAATTGACAATCAAGTCATATACCAATTGAGCTTTACTATTGTTAATAATATCGATTATGCACAAAGACTTTGATATTGGTTTTAGATGTTCCTTATAGCTAAATAGACTTATTAACAATTTTAAAAATAGAATTAAAAAGGATGATAAAGCTCATTTGGTATATACTCTTGATTGTCAATTTTTCAATGCCATACATTATGGAGAAAGACATATAAATTTAAAAATTGAGAATCACTCAGCATGTTCATCTATATAACAGAGCAAGATATGCTAAGTTTGTAGACCATACATAAAATTTTGGTCATTCCTTTAATTAAATCTCTGATGCTAAAATTTCTTGTTTAGAAAATAATCATAAAAAATGTAAAATAAAAGAAGCTTTGCATGTAATTAATTCTAAAAAGTCCATAAATATAAGAGATAATCTTTTCTCTTAACAAAAACTGCTTATTTAAACTAAAGACATATCCAATTTCTAAGTTAATTCACAGATATATACATGTAAATATGTTAATATCTATGGTAATCAGTAATTTGATTTATGTTTATATGTATTTAGATATGCTAATGTATATGCTAATGTTCATTTTAATCTTGCATATATAAAAAACACTATCTTAAGTTTGATTCAGCAAAATAACAAATATTGTTAAGATTTATTAGTGTACTAATTGACATTTGTCTATATACTCTGATAATATATATATGGAAATCTTGAATGAAGTTATCTATTTAAATCACGTTAATTAAAAGCATTTAACCTAGAACAACTGATCCAGGTTGAGAAACAAAGTAAACTGACAGACTGATGTATCCAAAAGAGGATCCTCTTTTACATACCATTCTAGATGTAATATAGAGATCAAAGTACTGCAGTTTACATATAGAGGTGTAAGATATCAAAGTATAACAAAGTTTTCAATTTTCTTACTACATAATAAACCCCTCTACTGGTAAGTTATTTATTGTAATACAATATTTTTAATGGATGGCCTGGGGTGCTTTCTAATTAAGTTGATTTAAATGGATAACTTCACACATTCAGGATTTTCATCTAAATATCTATATAATTTGCAATGGAGAGATAGTCTGATGGAAAACTCTTTTTTTCTTGATGTTCTAGTCACCAGAACACCAAATAGTTTATCTTTTTCGATTTACAGAAAGAATACACACACAGACATATATTTACATTTACATTCTCATCATCACCCAACTCAGATAGTTTCTGTAGCCAAAACTCTTTTAAATAGAGCAATTAACCTTTCAGATAAGTCACATCTGAAAGAAGAAATAAATCATATTAATAGTGTTTTATTAGCAAATAGTTATAATTATAAATTTATTAAACAAGCCTTATTTCAAGTAATGGACAAAATAGGAAACAAAAATTATGATAAATCAGCTATTAGAATTTGTGTTCCATATGTAAAAGGAACTACAGACAATATTGGATGTATATTAAAATGCTATAATATAAATACAGCATTTTCTACTCATCAAAAGATCAGCAATATAATAACCAAGCCTAAGGATTCAATCCCTCTTGAATCTCATGGTGTTTATCAAATCTCATGAAAATTGTAAAGCTTCTTACATAGGTATGAGTAATTGTCACCCCAGTGTTAGGAGAGATGAACGTGCTAATGCAGTTAAACAACACTCATTATCATTAGCACTCTCACTCCATACTATAGATTCAGGTCATAAAATTGATTTTTCCAGTATCAGGATCATATCCAGATGTGATAATCTCTACCAGTGCAAAATCAGAGAAGCCATTAAAATACTTAAAAGGCCAGATTGTATCAATAAATGAGATGATATATGCAAACTACCTTCTATTTGGAAAGATTCTTTTAAAAAACATTCTTAATTTAACATTTTTGCTTGGTGGAACTTAATGTTTTTTTCAAATCAGTGATTGTAGCACTTTTACAATCATCTTTCTACCTTTTATCACCTAGTATATGACTTGTGTGATAAAGTCAAAACATCGGTATATAAATATTTAAATTTTTAACACGGATGAACCCACAAAATATGTCATATATATATATGTGTGTGTGCATATTGCTGCCTAAAAATTAAATAGAAAATATTCAAATCTCCCAACACAAACATGATATTTCAGTAAAGCTCTCTGAGTTTCACTGTTTAAGGTTTAGACTTTAAATTTATTCACAGAAGGTATTGCTAAAACATCGTAATGTTTGAGAATTGTAATGAACTATTATGGTCAAAAGTATTAAATATTTGGATTTAATTACTACAAGAGATAATAGTATGTTAAGTTATAAATCAATAATCAAACCATTGCAAAAAGGAAGACATATAAACCGTAAATTAAAAGTACCAATTATGCATAAGATGGCAGGTTTTAGATATTTTTAGTTTCATAATGAAAAATTATGTTGTTTATAGAGTGATAAATTCAAAAATATTGAGATATTTGTCAAGGAGTTGCTTAAAGTTGGTTATAAGATGGAATAGATTAACAATACTTTATGTCAATTTAAAAGGAGTTATAATGGTTTAAAGGAGTTGAAGTTCTATAGTAAAAAATGGATATCTATTCCCTATATTGTAAATGCTCAAGTGAATTTTTTTTTTAAGAATATATATATAAGTATGTATTTAATGTTTCATTTTTTGTTACAAATAATGTTAATAAATTAGTGAATAATTCTAAAAATGCCATTATATCGGGTATCAATTTTTTTGTGGCTGTACAGTCTCTTATATAAGTGAATTGAGATGCAGTGTTGAAAAAAGATTAAAGGAGAATGAATTGTTATATAAGTGTGTAAAAAGTAAAAATAATAATGATTTAATGACTGCTTCAATTTTATTGGATCATGAAAGGACACCTAAATATAAATTTAAGTTTGATATTGAAAGTGTTAAGATTCTTTATGAAGAGAGAAACTGTAATAAAAAAAATATTAAGGAGGTGATTTTAATACATAGAAATAAAATGAATATAATTAATAGGCAAGCAGCTAATGTTAAAATTTGGGATTTGTTGAATTTGAGTTGATGACATTTGTTTTCTTTTTTTTTTTAATTTAATGGTAGTTGAGGCAGGTTAAGTAATTAACAGATATTACTTCTGCAGATTGAAAGTCAGTATATAATAGTTAATTACTATTATATTTATTATATTTATTGTTATTACAATAATTTTTTAATTAACAGACTTTGTTTGTGTATATACATGTAATAAAATAGAAAAGACAATTTACTCTCATAAATTGTGATTTATATTATGCTAAGTTTTTCACCATACCTGATCAAGTATTATTGTTTAAGCATAATGCATTATTGTCCAATCAACTATAACTGTTTTAGACTGCATATATATGGATATGTGTGTTAATAGTGACATAACATCTCTCTTCCACAACCTATTTTTAGTAATACGTAATTATTTAAGAGAACAGATTTGGTTTGATAACGGACGTACATATATATATATAATCCAAATATACATGTTGTTAAAGTGGAATCTTAATATAAAATTAATTTATTCATATAATTTTTAACAGTGAGTCAAATTAATGGTCATGCTCACCAACAATTTTGACCTTTCAATAATATAATTATACAAAAAAAAATTAAATTAAAGACCTCAATATTACCATTCAAATTACTAATTATTTACATTTACAATGACATATATTAAAATCAGATTGTTTAATAATTGCTGAAATAAAGCTATTGTTTGGAATAGATGTTTGACTCATTTTTTTAATATGATGCCAAGGATTATAATTAAATATTACTGGCAATTTGATTGGTTGGATACTTAAACATTAAATCAAATAAGTTAATTTATGTTTTAATTCCAATTTAGCAGTATGCACATTGCCCTATGATATCTCATCATAATATTAAATTTTAAGTTTATATGAAAAGAACTTTACACCTTAAGCTTGAAATATGTTACCAGGTATCTCATTATGAACTGATGAGTGATTTCAGATAATGAACAAATTCATTGGAAAAGCTGTTTGTTGATTATTTCAAAGTAATGTAGAAGATTAAATATATATATTAGTGATTTGATTGGCTAACTTGTTTGAGATATATATATATAATAGAGTACTTCCAGTGCTTATTCAAGAGCAGCCATCTGTTCTTTTGTTATTCTATTCTTGTTAATTATTATATTATGCTGGTTTAGATAATATTTTTAAATATTCTTAAGTATAGACTTATGCTGGGTTAGAGAGTAGTTAAAATATTTATTGTAGCTGTATGAGTCTTCATCGCAAATATTTTATATGTTAAAGCAATAGTTATTCTATTACATATTTTGAATCATTGTTGATAATATTTAAATTGAGAAAACTCTCAGGCTTGACAACTATTGAAATAAATCAATTTGAAACCTATTTAAATACAATGCACTATTAATTTAAATATTTATTCTTTTTAATCCAAGTCTTTGAAACAAACCTCTATATTAATAAATGAGTCACAAGAGTAGATGGTTATTCTTACCTTGTTATTATTATCTTATTCTGGGTTAGAGAGTATTTTAAAATATTTATTGTACAGTGCTATGAGCCTTAATTTTGAATATTATATCTATATATACAATAAGATTAATCACTATATATATTTTTCTACAGACAGTTTATAATTTTAGATTGTTTTTAATTGTATAATGACTTCTAAATATCTTTTGTAAAAAAATAAGTGTTTATTGTAATATTCCAATAATTTAAATAGTGAATAGTTTCTTTATATAACAAGAACAATGAATAATAATGGTTTAAATGAAATTGCAAGAGCAGTTATCTTCATCCTATTCTAGAGTGGTATGCTGCAACATTATGTAAATAATGGAATGATATAGTGCTATAAAATTCAATCTACTGACAAATAAGTTTCTGGCATTTGCCTTAAGCAATAAAGACTTGCTATCAAAGTTCAAACTAATATACTTAGACAATTAGCATCTGCCTTTTTTGTTTTATATATTTAAAAATCTGACAATTATAAAAAATATAGGTTATGAACCCAGGACTATTTACTTTAACATCAAGTCACTTCTTTTTATACTTCTATAAGGGAATTGAAGCCTTCTTTTATTCTAGTTTAAAAAATTTAACACTAACAGCAGTTTTATATTGCTAGGCAACAGAATTGACCTGGATATGCAAAACAAAAATTTTTGTATTTGAGGTTATTAATATGAATAATATAAAAAATGAACTGTGTCTGCAATTTGTACAAGTGCATTAGTTTCAGCTTTGAATTTTACTCTTCATTGATAAAGGCATGGACATGGGGATTTTATAGCACCATACCATCTGGTGCCCATTGATTATGTGGCTTATACTTGATAATTGTTGAGTAAAAATAAATCTCTTTAGAAGCATATTATTAATCATACCAGAGATTCATATAATGTTGTTGATATAAATTGAAAGTATGACGTGCCATTTACTGTTATTAGCTGAAGATTTCTTTGAAGCTTAAAGGAATATCTTAACCATGACAGTTTTTATTCAACACCTGATCATTTTAATTAAAAACAAATGAAAGTTAAAATGAGATCTATTTAGTTGCCTTAACTGTTTAAAAGAAAAAGCTTTTCTTTAATTCTATTAGAAAGTTTTTTTTTATCCAACAATTTATTAATTTAAAATTGCTAACTTTACTTTCTTCTAAAAATCCCGTTTCACTTTGTAATTGACAAAATTCTTAATAAGAATGTAAAATTGAATACTGCTTCTTAGTTAAAAGATTTTAACTTCAATATACATATGGAGTAATTATTACATATACACACATTTATATTAATAATTATTAATAAGTTTCAGAATGAAAGTCTCTTGAAATTTATGCCAATATGTTTTAATTATGTTTGTTTTTGTTGCATCTTCTTAAAAAATTTCCTAATCTTATTTATCAAATAATTTAATATATCCAGCACACAGTCCTTCTTTTCAAAATAGTTCATATATATCTAATATAGAAATAAAACAAACTAACTCCTTCTTTTTAAAACTTGATTTTTTATGACTATAATCATGAAAAAGAAATCCAATGTTTCGACTATATGCCCAGATTCCAGGTTCCGTTACTTATGAGGAGCAAATTCGATGATACTAGAGTATTTAATTTACCACCAGCCGACATCGCTCATCGGAGAAGCAAAGAGACTCGGGGAAAAATCAAGACAAATGTGTATATACATTTTAAAACAGACAAACACTTACGCTTAACTTTAGTGGGATCTTACATCATTCCACAAATCATGACATTTAAAATTTAACTAAATCAATTAACTAAAGAATGAGCAATGATCAGGTTTAGTTTCAAAATTATATTTAATAACGAAAAAATAGAAATAAAAATATACATTTGAATTATATTAAATGGTGATTAGTCTCGTGTTACAAATAAATTATATTGTGCTTACTCGCACTCGAGCTTAAATATTTACAAATAAATTATGAAGAATTTTGATGGGGCGTAATGACATTTCAATTAATCTAGCACATTTAGAAAGTGTACAATTTATAATGATTCACCCAAATTACAAATGAAAACACAACCTTGACTGATCCCAGGATGGGTTACATAATTGTCAATTAACTAACCGACCAAGCTATCATAAGTTTAATAGATAATAAAAAATATTTTTTTAATAAAGATTTATTTACTTTATTTGCATGTCGAATGTATGTGGAGTTATTTCTCTAAATTATATATATATAGTCATTAAGCGATACATTAAGAGTTATTTAATTTATGAGATACATTTAGTTAGATCATAACATTAGATATTTAAAGGCCTGAGCTTTTTGAAAAGAAGGGTCTAATATAAAATGTTGCGGTGTTAGCATAATGGCTGAATATTTGCGGATCCAAATTTTTGAGGTGCTTTATCATATAAAAGAAAGCAGTCTAGCCGACTTGCCACCCCACATTTTGTGGAATCGGTTGACAAAAGGTCCTTGTACGAAGATGCACTGGGCCAAACTTTGTCAGAATTATCCCATGCATTGCTCTCATTGCGCAAGTATATATATATATGTGTGGTCCAGGGACATTCATCGCTCTGTTTATGACCTGAAATGAAGATGAGAGAGCTCGGGCATTCTGACGCACATCTCTAGATAAAGCTTAAAACATAAAAAGTGGCCTATGCTAACAATGCTTTGGGACAGACTAATAACTAGTCAAATGTCTATAATTAAGCTTACTACCTATAATAATAACATCAAAGATAATGGTATGATCGTATTTATTAAACGAAGTTTAAAGATATTAGAAAAGTATTTTTAATATCAATGAAAGTTTTAAATCCCCTCCCCCCTTTCATTACACTTATTTAATAAAATTCCACTTACGTATAATATAGTATACAATTAAGTCTAAGGTGTGCTTTAAAAAAATTATTTATATGTTTGGATGGGCGAGAAGAAAGTCATAAAAATAATATAAATAGATATATATTTAACATATTTGTTTGTATTAATATTGCACTCTTATGGAGATTATTAACATTGTATAAATCGTAAACTAATCAAAGGTGAAACTTTATTTGTCCCTCTGTTGTTTACACAAAAAGTACAATAATTAGTAAAACATTTTTTAAAATAATATTCTCCCAGCCTAGCAAGCGTTATAGTTTTAAAAGTAAAAACAAGCTAATTAATTGTCACTCCTATCTAATGCGAGGAGGTAAGGTAAAAATAACTATACTGGCAAGGGTGGGAGTTCATTGAAATATCATTTAGCATTTAAAATGTATATATATATATATTAGACAAAATATTAATAAAATAATTGCCACATTAAATTAAAAGAGAAAGAAATTATGAAGCTAATCAAAATGGTTATAGAATAAAATAGACTATAAAAGTTACAAATAATTAATAATAAATTTTTATATTTTAAGAATTAATCAGGAGAATGTTCTGAGTTCATAAAGGCGGCACTTTACAGCGCTACCTTTGGAAAGCAGGTAGCAGATCACCCAGTTGGTTCTCATGGTATAGCAGCAGGTTTGTGGAGGTTCATCTTTAGTGGCAGGCTGGCTGGAGTTGAGTTGGCCTAGTCATGGAAAGAAGGTGTTTCTTGAAAATTTGAGCGACGTAGATTCATTTGGCGCATGCCTTACGAATCTACACACTCTCCTGATGATTGAACTTTGGGCCCTATTTATATGACTCCGGTTTATCTAAGGAATGCTATTAAGTTATAGTACCTGCAGCTATAAAATAATATTGCAAAACAGCTTTTAGTAAGGAATTTCTCCTTTGTTAATCAGGTAGTGTAAAACAATGCAAACGGATTAGTATTTTTGAAACAATTGTTCTAAATCTATTTTTGGCTAGAAATAGATTTTACTAAATGATAAGTTTTGTTAATGAAATTTATGTAATTTTCTAATAGAGATTATAATTTAATCACACTAATTGATTTTGGTTTACCAAGCCGATTGCATTATTCCACCCGCCATTACATACATATGAATTTTTAGTATATAAAATTTTAAATATACATTTTCATATAACATATACAAACATAAATATTAGTTTCTACATAATCCCCCATCACTTTTAATATATACATGTAATTTATGCACATATATGACCTATTAAAATTATATGAAATATTATTATTGATTTATTTAATTTAAGATTATTAAATCTCTTGTTAACGTTTATTTTGAATACAAAATTTAAAAAAATTGAAACAAATAGGTGAATATATATATGTAGGACTGGGATTTGAATCCAGTTTGTTGGTGAGGGATAGAATAGGGCTGTGAAACATAATCTGAACCTCAGATTCCATTTCATTTTCCTGAACTTAATAAAAAAATGTTTAAAAAAAAAGCCTTACTGCCTGCCCAAATGACAATGAAACAACCATGTTTGAATAAGTACTAAGTGGATAAGATTGTTCATTATGACTTACTTTATCATAATAAATTCTCCTATAAACAAAATTTCTGATCACTATGTGTTTTCCAAAATGTGCATGCACCTTTAAGCAAAAATAAATAAATGAAAAGTTTCAATTCTTTGTATGTGTGTGCATATATATATATATATTCGAATGAGTATGCACCATTCCCCCCACTTTATCACTCTATTCTACCCTGCTATCTTTCCTCTGCTTTCTCTTTTGGGTTATGGTTGTTTCTTTGCACCTGAAACAGACATAATTCATTAGTAACATTCTTATATATCAACAACAAGATTCTGTTGGTTGACTATCATATTTGCTTTTAAATTCTGATAATTGCTATAACATCTAATGTATTCATTCCACCATCCATTAGCAAAATTTATAATGGTATTACTACCGGTGCCAGCCAATGGAGTGTGATCATGATTACATATAGATACAAATTTGAACCTATGCACATGATTTTTAATTAAGATCCACTATTACATTATTTTTTTTACACGTATACACATATATATTTAAGCTGTGCTTTAAAATTTTAGTTACATAATGTACACCAAAAAAATCTGTGTTGCTCATATAAGCAGTACATAAATATAAAATTTTTTTTTACATGTTTATGACATTTTCAAAACGGCAAATTCACTACTTTTATATAAAATAAACACATTTCTCTATCTTCACATACGTATAGTATATGTTCATATACATCTAACATATATCAAGCAACACTGTACATTTTTTTTTAAAAAAAAATATTGATACAAAATCATTAATTTTGAACAAAGAATTTTATATGTATATACTCAATAATCTCTTCAGGGGTGGAAATAAGTTACAGGCCCCATGATTTGGGCGTACAAACCTGTGAAAAAAATCTTATACATATACATTATTTAGTGTTATTGAGAAAAGAAAAAAAACACTATATATTAAATACTATGCAGGGTGTGAGAATAAATAACAAGTCCCCACATTGGGCACCAAACCTGGGGAAAAAACATTGAATTTCTTTTTCATGAGTATAGTCATAAAAAATCAAGTTTTAAAAAGGAGTTAGTTTGTTTTATTTCTATATTAATCTTATTTATCTATATTGTATGCACTTATGTTTTAAAGTTCTTAGAATATCATAAAATCTAGTTTAGAACTAATATTTTTATGGAAACACATTAGTGTTCCTTAGATAAAAGCCATAATTTTTCAACACTTTGAAGACTTTATATCAAATAAAGTATTCATTTTATGTATCTATATAAGAAAAACAGACAGATATACCTTTAATACTACCATTACTCCTATCTTCATCAATGTTTCTACCTCTAAACTGGACACTTTAGACAAGAAATTTTACAATCATAACTCTTTTAAATTCTTTTACTGCTTTCTTAATGGATTTGCATATTTGACTCACTCAAATCTTTATATAAATAAAAACATTCTATATGTAGGTTGTTAAAAATAAAAAGTGTTCTGTCTCAACAACACACATTGCAACACTTAGTACAAAGAAGAAAACATGCAAGATAGGGTTGTGGTGATTGAACCCTTTATGAATCTAAATGATGGAGTACCAAAAATAAAAGTAAAAATGTGAATAAAAAAGCACAAAGCAAAGATATAAATGCATTTAGTCTCTGGTTAAAATGCAATAAGTAAATCAATGATTCCATAGGAATAAACATTTTAAATGCTTAAATGTTTTTACATAAATAAAAAAGTTTGATAAAACCATTTTATTTTAAACATTATTTATGCTAATATATTGATAAAAAAATAAAAGGGAATTAAATGTTTCATAATTCTTCACATATATTTTCTTACTTTTCTATAAATGTTTCATCTTATTAAAATTATAATCAATGAAAAAAGCAAGTGTTTAGTAAATACTGGTGAAATATAGTTATTTGCATCAAGGAAGACTTTTATGTCCTTTAAAGGAAATATTTAAAATGCATTATCAAATTTATTCCAAATCCTTAATCCATTGACATTTTAAAACATGCACTGTTCCATGGAATTATGATTCTTTTCCATTAAAACATCTCTAAAACTATCTTCATAGTTCTCAACCTAAGCAAATGTATTGTACATAAAATCATCAGAAATATTACATATAAACTAACATTCTAAGCCATTTTATTTGTTTTTATAATAGTTTTTCCATTTCATTTTATTTCTGAAAAATTTTCTTTAAATCCAAACTATTATTCTCTTCTATAGATATTTTGTCACAAGACAAGTATTTTGTTATAATATTAATAATTCTCATTTGTCCTAGTTTAGAGAACTACTGATTTTTAATTCTTCTTAATGAATTGGTTTTAAATATTTTCATATTTTTTTATTTTCTTCATACATTCTCCTGTCTCAGTTGAAAATTTAATGTTGAATTGTTATTTTTACACTAGCTATGTTCATGGCTGTTCTTAGCAAAGATGTCATTATCTTCCTATTGACCTCTATTAAGTTTTAATATTATTCAATGGCTATCTATGTTTTAAAAAGATTAGAAAGTTCTAATTTATATTCAATGGAGTATTTATAAAGATCAGAAATATCTGCTAAGTGTTAATGTTTAACTTTTTAAATAGTGTTTATCTTTCTAATTTTGCATTAATACATGAATTGCATCTTACTAAACAATAATAATTTTCTTGGTTAATTCATTTAAGAACATTACAATCCTGAAATACATATTTCTAGCATTCAAAATATTTTTCTATCCCTTCAGTTCAATATTTTAATGTCAATTTCAATTTAGCACTTTTCTCAATAAAAGAGTTCATTATATATATATATATAGTAATAATAACAAGTCAGATGTCACATGACTTATATATAGCTTGCACTTACAAATATGTAAAATTAATGTCCCAACTCCTCACTGAAGAGACCCATAGGTCGAAACCGGTCTGGGGATGGGGACAATCCAAGATAAAAATGATTTGAATGCCTTCTCTTGTAGTAGCATTTATCATAAATAAAAAAAAAAGCTTGTTTAGAGCTATTAGCACGCTCTTAATTATATATATATATTCTCTTTGTGCACACTCCATAAATTTTCAAGAGTTGTTTCATAAGATCAAAAGCAATTTTTAACATCTATATTAAAATATTCTATTTTTTCATCACAATGAGAAATTTCAGAACATGAATTGCATTTAGTATATTTCCTTGTCACATAAATATTCTTTCCTCTCTATGATATATCATCAATCTCAGTATTGTCAGTTTTCCAATTTCATTTTAATAAATACAACCACTTCCACTATTTGATACTTAATATGTTCACTTTTCAAATCAATTTTCTCTTCATTTTCCCCCTACCTTCCCAAAATCCAACAAAATTCTATTTAATATTAAACAGTTCCATTAATTCATATAATCATTCTTCCTGTGAAAATGATCTGTATTTGTAGCTAACTAAATAAAATATCACCATCAAGCAGCAGTCTGGGTCCACAATCAAGTGCTTTTAGCAACTTCTGCTTAAAACTTACAACTTAGTTTTATTTATTGTGATTTCAAATATATAAAAGAATCATTTACTCATACAACTTGCTTTTAAGAAAATTCAATTAATGATTCAATTATGAACTATTAGATAATATTCTGATAGACCATGGTGCTTCTTCATTTTAAATTCAGAGGTAAAAACCCAGTTAACTTTACATATTGGTTTACATATGCTAGTGAGTAGAACATCTATGTTTATTTACCATGTAAATAATTATATTTTAATAACTGCTGTTATGTCATGAATATATGAAGTGGAGAATAGGAATTTTCCATGCTCAGTTGCTTTAAGACCTCAAAAGAAAATTAAAAAACCTTTTTTCACTTAAAGCAAATTTCTTTCTGTAACTATCTTCACCTTAAAGTAAATAAAAGATTATACAATAATTCAAATTGCAGTGTTAATTACAAATATATACAAAATAATATATATATTGCATATATTAAACACTCAATGTTCTTTTTTTTTTTCTATTTTTTTGAGACATTAGTAGGTTATGATTTATTTTGTTATAGTTGACAATTCTTAATAATGCACATATTTTAATTCCAAAATGTTTCACACATTCAGAGCTATGCAATTATTTTTCTTTTTCTTAATAACTAGGAAAAGATTTTTTGAACATGTTTTTATCAAAAGAGAGAGAGAAAAAATGTTGAATTTTTTCCCTTCCTTTCTTGATAGATGAACTTTAAACTAAGTACTCACAAATGTTGCAAAATTAAAGATTACATCCAATGATGTAATTACATTATTGTATATTTTCCTTTCAAATCTAACTTCAATGAGTCAGTAATAGTTATTGTTAATAAATAATATAATAATCATTGTTCCATTCAATTTGTAATTTTACTTGCTTTAAACAAATAATTATGTAATTTTTAATGACTTTTGTTCTTAATAGCATCCTTTGTAATTCAAGTATTAATTTAAAAAATGCAAAAATCCAATACTTAGTGCCATTTTCACTCCAATACCTAAACTTATTTCAATTTCATCTGATAGGCAGTCCTTTTTTTACAGATCATGTCATTGAGCATGCTGATCTATTACACCAGTATAACATCAAATCTTCCATTGGCATATCATCCAGAGATTTAAATAAGATGATATCCATCCAACCATCTATGGACAATCCTGCCAATTACTAAAATTTTAAAAACTCCATGCTCCTCAATTATGGTTGAAATTTCTTTTTAATTCATTACAACATCCAATTCATCCAAAATGTTTCTTAATGGCTGATTCAAGATAAATCTTAAATCTACGAGTATTTTGGACAATAATTATCCAGAAAAATAAGATCCCTTTTGCAAACCTGCCCATAACTTATTAACTCTATGCCTATTTATGGTTGATAACTGTACAAAAAGTTAAGCAATTACTAATATATATATATAAAGTACTTTCAGCCCAATAAAGCATCTGCAATTATGTGACTTGCATGCTGTTCCATAATATTTGACAATAAAAATAGAATATAGTTAATAAAAATGACAAGGATGGTTCAGCTCATACCTATACCATCTCTAGTTTTATCCAAAAACATCATGACCAAAATTTGGAAATCAACAATCTACTTTGGTTGTGCTTTTTCATAGCTTAAACATTTATTTTCATTAACACTCCCCAACAGATTTTACTATTGAAAATAAATATCTGGACTCTTCTTCAGTTTAGTCATTATGATTATGCAATACTAGAATATGTCCCTTCTCAAATTTGGATCAAACTTAATTGGAGATAAAAAAAACTTATTGTACAGTGTAAATATGTTAGGATTTATATATAGTTTGTTATCGATAAAAATTTAATAAAACAAATGTAATAATTTGAAATTAAAATGTATATTTTTGTAACAAATTGTTTACATTTGGTAACATTTTAAATTGTGAATTATATTTTAAGGCTATCTCTTCATGTGATTATATTTAACTTTTCTTCAATATTATCAAAATAAATTAATGATGGTTTTAAAACATAGTTCAAGTAGATCAAATTTTAAAAAAGGCTTTTTTTACCAAATGCCATCAAAAATATTAAATAAATATTCTCTTATAATTATAATTTTCACTGACAGAGGCAAGCTCAATTATTCTTTGCATGCAGTGGTATGTAATTGAGGTAGAAAGGTCATGGTCTTTTAGTAAAATTTAAAAAAAAATTAATTCCTTATATACCATAAAACTTTTTTGGAAGAATATAGTTCATAGTAGATAATAAAACTATTAATTATATTAATTAAATAAAACATGGTTATTTAAATTTTGCCTTCTATGTTATGAAATTTTGAAAAATTTTCTCTCTGCAAAAACAATTGAGATATATTTTAAGAATATTAGTATTTTTTATTAGTCATTCATTAGATAAAAGATTATCCAATAATGAATGATATTTATGTAGTGTAATTTTCAGTACTCCAAATTTATTTGCATCAATGTTGTGAGAGCAGTACGTTTAACACATCAAATAAACTGCAAAAATTTGTTATCTATATATTTATTGAACAATGATAAAAATATGCATAAGAGATTATGATCTAGACCAACTGATGAGTGCTGGTTCAGCATGAAATATGCATCATGCGATCATATATCTTTCTCACATGTTTTTTGGTCATATATTTATGATTATATCTATCCACAAGGTGTTAACAGTGAATAGAAACCAGTCCCTTCCTTGCATCGCAGTGGTGTAGTGAAAATTACAATACATAACTATTATTCAATATTTTTTAAAAATTTTGAGACACATATTATCGACTTTTCACTTCAAGGAAGAAATTTGATCTAGTTATTATAAGCTATTACACTTAAGATATTTTGTACAGGGCTTATATTTTCAAGTTTAACTACTAAACTATTACCAATGAATATAAAACAAATTGTAAATGTTCTCTTACTAAAAATTTTTCTTTACTTGATTAATTAACTCTAGTCTTCTCTCAGCTTCTAATCATTTATTACCTGTGAATATTTATTTCACATTTGTTTTTAAAAAAAATAGATGTACCTGCAATTATTATAAAATGTAGATATTAAGTGACAAATTGTTTTAAAGAAAGTTCAGAATGAGTGCATATATTTGTAACACATATATAAAAATATAGACACACATGTAATGTTTATATATGTTCTAAATAAAAATTTCATATAGTTAAACTACTATAAGAATTATATTCTTTAATCATTTTAATAGTATATATAAGCACTTTAACACGCTGAAGAAGAAGCTGTCAGTAGTAACAAAAACAATTAAATTAAATTAATCTAGGCCTAGTACTTTTGAGATTTTCCTTCATATTCATGGCCAAAATAGGTTATAAATCATTGCTGTAATATTACTAAATAATAATGTATGCAAATGAGTATGCAAATTAATTAATTTGTCCATTTTCTTGAAATAGCAAAACGTGTAGCATCTATTGATCGTGTTGTTGTCATTGATAATAAAATACGCCTCCTTGATCTTTTACAATCGTTGGCTTCAGAACACACTATTTTGGGGTTGCAGGGTTCAAACACATGACCAGCCTGCTTCTCATGTTTGAAAAATATGGTGAAGTTATCAAATCAATTATTTCTAATACTATGCATAATCTATTATATAACATCCTTTAAAGCCATCTGCACTTCTGTTAAAATGTTTTAAAACTTTTGAAGATAATTATTTAATTGTATTTTTAATTTTGAATAAAAATAAAACTTTAGAAATTGGAATATATTTTCTCAATATACATTTAACCCTCACATCTAAGTTTACAGGCATTACTTTCAGGTGAATATTTTTTTTAATTATGTATAACAAAATATTAAAAGTCATGAATATAGAATAACTCCTAAAGTTTTTTAAAATGTTGACAAAAAGTGTAAAGCTAAGATATATTATATATTTTAAAATAATATTACTATTTTAAATAAAAGAATATTGCTACAGGAACCAACAGAGGCTTTCTTAAATCATCTGTGTTACAAGAAACAGTGGGAAGAATTGTAATTACTTCAGTGTTGTATCTTTTAGTGTATATAAGTCAATAAAAATTTATAAGGATTTTTAAGTTAATATCATGCATTTTATGGAGTAGAAAAACCTTCAGAATACCTTCCTTGATCTTTCTAGCATTGTAGCTGAATATGGAGCTGCGGAAAAAAAATAACCTTAATTCTGCCAATCTATTCATCACTATTCAATGCTGAAGAAATATTTGACATTTACTTGCTACAAAAGGAAAACTAGTAATCTAAAATGATTATCCCATAGTAATGTACTTCTGTTGACTAATCTGCAAATCTACCTATTTAAAATGCACAGAAGAAAATTACAATGGAAACTTTCATAGGAAAACTGCCATGGAATGAACCAAAAGAAGCTAAAAATTATATTGCCAGATAGTCATTAAATTTTAATAATTAATGGCACATTCTGACATTGAGTGATAATATATATATATATGTGTGTGTGTGTGTGAGGTCAACTGAACTTTCTATAGCTATCATCAAAGAGATATTGTAAGTTACAAAGATTTTTTTTCTCACATGCAATCACTTTATTAT
This sequence comes from Epiperipatus broadwayi, assembly GCA_028023455.1. Lineage (NCBI taxonomy): Eukaryota > Metazoa > Onychophora > Udeonychophora > Euonychophora > Peripatidae > Epiperipatus > Epiperipatus broadwayi. The sequence goes on from JAQFVV010012413.1 coordinate 10,948,256, forward strand.
TACTATTATTTTTATCATCATCATCATCATCATCATTGTCATCATCTAATTCTATTCTTTAATTAAAGTTATTGTTGTTAATAATTTTGTTGTTCATTATTTCTCATCTGAATCCAAGCTGATTATTTATTCTGTTAATGTAGTAAAATATTTTGTGGATGGGATAATGATCAGGAGTATAACTGAATCTGCATGAAAACCTGTATTTATGTGGGTTTAATTTGATTATTGCTTGGGACTATTATCGACTTGTCAATGAAAAATAAGTTGCATGTAATCACTCTACCATGTTCACGATGGTGCATTAGTTATGTGTAAATTCCCCTACAAAAAAATTAATTTGCAAAAATTGTATTTTTTTTTTCATTTACTGGTAATTTGATTATTACCAATTGTCAAAAGGGCAGGTGCCATTGCATTTTTAGGCTTGGTTCCAGAATTATCTTGATTAAAACAAACAGGGATTAAATGCAGTTGAGTTTTAAAATATATTTTGTTATTATTATTAGAATTCGTAAAAATATAAATTAGTCATTGAAATATAAAATATAAGTACTTGGTTGGATGAGAAATCTAAAAATCAATCAATAAACTCATATATGTCTTAGTAGAAAAATAGAGATTGAAGTAGATTGGTAGAGATAATAGTAATAAGCAAATAAATAAAATAAGGCATTACATTTAAAATTCCTTGTGGTTTTAAAAAGATTACATGATGATAAATGGGGTGAACATTCTAGTTATTAAATAAATAAAAAATATCAGAGTTATATATATATATTTACATTTTTATAGAAAAATGAATAGCTAAATTTATTACAAATTTATATATATGATTATTCAAGCTAAAGCAAAAATGGAACCTCAGGAAAGTAAAACTGAGATTTATGAAAGTGAGTTTAAGAACATGATAATGGTAATATTTACATAATTGAATAAAAAAATTGAAAAACAAAATAAAGAAACTAAGGAGAACATAGAAAGTGTGTTTACATGAATGGAAGAACAAAACACAGAATTGAATAGAAAGTTTTAAAAACAAAGTAAAGAAATTAAAGAGAATATGGAAAGCATGTTTAAATAAAATAAAGAAAATCAAAACATGTTTAAAGAGATAATAGATGATATGCAAAAGCAGAATAAAGAACAGAAAACAAATGAAAAATTTGGTTACAGAAGTAAAAGATGATGGAGGAAATTAGAAAAAATACTAAATCTATAATTGTGCTTTATGTACATGTAATAAAGCTATATAGTGTAGTAATTAATAATCTTAATTAATCATCTGAGCACTTTTGGGAAGTCTAAGTCCCCATAATCATAGTTTGTTCCTAATTGAGAAATGCTTGTAATAAAGCCTTATGTAAATTTATGCAAATTGACTATAGTGTCCATTTTTTGGAAATGCAAAAGCAAGCTTCTTTTCTGTTTATGGATATGGGTTCACTTGATATATAGCAGGCTTCTTTGACCTTGCATTTAGCATCATTTCTTTCAATGCAGATCATCTTGGCAGTTGTTGGTTGGAAGGTGTGGTCAGCAATCCTTTCACGTTCAGTGAATATTGAGCCCTCTTCTGTCTTACTTTTAGTTCTGTTGTATAGGTATCTGTACTGTGCCACTCTAGTGGCAATGTTAGTCTTAGTTTCTCTGTAGTAGATTGTGTGGCAGTTATTATGAAGGCATGTAATTTTATATGCAACCTGGGGGTTCAATAAAGAAAATGTTGTGGTAGATAAAGCAGATAAAGTTAGTGATAAGTGCCTGACTGCTTTTAGTTAAAAAATATTCAGCATATTCATAATCTAAATAACTTTAACACAGAAGCCTTAGAAAGTGATGCTTTCATTATAGTTGACTGTGTATCTGAATGCACACACAATAAAGAGGAAAGTGAAGAAATATATGATTTGGAAAATGAGCTAAATTATTTAAATATTAAAGAAATGGATGACCAAGAAATCACCCAGAGTAAAATTTAGAGAACTAGAAAAGAAAAATCCAGAACTTAGAAAATTAATTAAAGTAGTGAAATGATTCAATAAGAAATTATGTTCAAGAATTTATTATGTGAGGATGAGAGCAAAAAGTAGGGTTAGAAAGCATAAAATAAAATATTCATTTTTTTCTAAAAAATGAATCTGAGTTACAATATGATAAATAAAAGGTTTTACATGTCCTTCTCCAAGAAATTCTTGTTTAATAATTGTACTTTTTTCAGAATAAACTGTATGGTTAAAATATAATCTTGTAATCAACCCATAGCTACACTTACTCCTGTAATGTTCTCCAGCTAAAACTTGTAATTGATTCATAATAAGTGCTACAATGCAAATCTAAGCAAAACAAAATATTTAAATAACAAATTTCCAGATATAACCTATGAATAAATAAATAAAATGTAAGGGGTTTTAATGGCTTCTAAAAATATATTGAATAAACAATCTAAATAACAAAAGTTATTTTTTCTTCCTGGCTAAATAGCTAATTGTCAAACTATATAATAAAATGCATAATGTGTTAAAAAATTAAATTATACAGGAGATAAATATATTTTATTGAACAAAAGTAAGTGAAATTATTTTTTAAGTAGGAAACGTAAACAAGATTTTTTGTGAATTTAAAAGTAATGAAGAAATTAAAGAATGTTTTAACAAAAAGTTAGCAAATGGGATGAAAAATATTAAAAGGATATTTGAACCAAAGATTGTTTTAACAAGAAGATATGGATGGGATGTAAGAATTTTATCAGTTGTGTTATTTAAAATTGACCTATTTTTGCTTGTTTTAATAGAATATTAAAGTTATATAATCAATAAACAATATATAAGTATGAAAATTTAAAATATCAGATAATATATATAACAAATTATAGTTATTAATAGTGATTAACAATCGAGCAGGGCTAAGCTCAAAAGTGAGACATTTTAAAAAATCTTATTGTGGACATACATACCATTTAGTAAGTAACTTTTATATTATTTAATTAAGTATACAATATCAGAGCTGACTCTAGAAGGAGAAGGAGCAGTGCAAAATTGTCTTATTTGCAGATATTTCTTATCTGTACTAGAATTTTTACAAGGTTGTTTAATAAGTGCATTTATCTTGTGCTCTATCTCAAGCAACTGACACACATGAATGTCAATTGTTTGAGATGGATTAGAGGATGAGTCATCATCATTATCAGCCATTATCAATCCACTGCAGGATGAAGGTCTCTCCAAGTTTAATCCATCTTCTCCGATCTTTAGCTTCTCTTCTCCACATCACCCCTGCATACTTTCTTATTTCATCCATGTCCATCTCACATGTGGTCTCTTTCTGGGTCTTTTACAATCTCTTGGAATTCAGTTTAAAATTTCAATTGTCCATCTATTATCATCTCTTCTAGCAATATGTCCATCCCAACTCCATTTCAATCTTTTTAATTTTTTCAGTGATGTCAGGAACACCTGTTTGTTTTCTTACCCATACATTGCATTTTCAATCTCTTCTTGTTACTCCCAACATACATCTCTCCATACTTCTTTGAGTGGTCTGAAGTCTCTGTATTGCTCTTCTATTGAGTGTCCAAGTCTCAGATCCATAAGAAAGAACTGGTAAAACACATTTGTTACAAACCTTCCTTTTCAAACACATAGGCATATTTCCTTTTAGAATCAAGTTATTTCTACCAAAAGCACCCCAACCAAGTTTAATTCTATGATTAATTTCTTCCATTATATTTCCATCTGTATGAATAATCTGACCCAAGTATTTGTAACTGTTAACTTCTTGTAATTCATCATAATCAATCTTTAAGAGGATGAGTATAGACTGAAAAATCCTAAGTTCAAATCCCTCTAGTTATTTATATAGAAAACATTCAGTACACTGAATTAATAGGTTAATTAAATAAATATATTTCTTTTGAGGTAATTAATTACTGTTTCAAAAAAAAAAAACATTTTTTTAAAGATTTAATATGTTTTATTTTAGCATGTGTCTTATTTTTCATATGTATTTTATAGAAATACATAAATAAAACCCATACTGTATTTACTGAACACGTTAAATTACTAAAGCTATATTTTCAAGTTTTTCTTATAAAAGTGCTGGAAAAAAGGTCTTAATTTACAAATTTTATTTCATAGGTTGGGGGGGGGGTAAAATTTGCCTTGCACAAAGGCGCGTGACGGGCCTATTTGATATGCACACAAAATGATATTTATCTTATATAACTGTACACACATATATATAGTATATACAGGCATTACACCATACCTATAACATAGTGTTTGAATTTGGGCTAAAAAGTCAGTTTTTTTGTTTTTATATATTTGCTTAAATATATATTTCAGAGACGATTCAGATATATATATCAAAAAATCTTGATATAATTATGAAAGAAAACTATAAAGCTTTTTCAACAAATTCAGCATCTGCATAATCTAATAATATTTTTCTATTCTTTATAAGTCATCCCTACAAGAGATTATAAAAAGTTTATTTATCATTAAATTTAAAGTATTATTTTTGAAGCAGAAATGTCTAATAAATAAAATTATAATAATTATCTTTGAAGTCTGACTTCTAAGCAAATTCTATACATATTTTGGTATAGTTGTAAACTAACAGACCCTGGAGTTTAAAGTTGTGAGATAGCATAATACTTCCTGTTCTCAGACGTCTTATGATATCCCAAATAATAAACCTTTTAATTATTGCTAGAAATTTTAACCCTGTCACCTACTATGATCTGTTAATAAATGCTTCCCATTTTTAAAAAAAACATTATTCACTTTTCTGCAAGCTAAGATCAATTGGAAAAAAAAATGGCTATTAGTATGTTTTGCTGAAACTCTTCAGAAACTAATCTGTTTACCGTCTAACTTTATTAAAAGTATTATTTTTGAAGCAGAAATGTATAATAAATAAAATTATAATAATTATCTTTGAAGTCTGACTTCTAAGCAAACATACTATTTTGGTATTAACTAACAGACGCTGGAGTCCAAAGTCGTGAGATAGCATAACATTTCCTGTTCTCAGACGTCTTATGATATCCCAAATAATAAACCTCTTAGTTATTGTTAGCAATTTTAAAGATAAATAAACTTCTTAGGTACTGTGGTATTAGAGCTGCGACATGAAGAATTATAATCGTTTGATCATTATATTAATTAGGTTATTAAATCAAAAACATATTTTAAAATCTACATTTTAAAAAAAACTATTTAACAAAAAAAAAAAAAAACCAAATGCATTACTGTGAAGAATAGTTAAAATGCGTGTTTAAATCATATTGGGTGTGTGTTTGCGCGTGCATATTCTGCATAATCTATTTTAATACATTGTACAGGCTTACAACTGCATTTATATATGTAATATATGCGGGATTCGAACTCAGACTTTCACATAACCTACAACTCTCAATGCCATCTTATATTGCTGACTCACCTGATCACACACATGTTGAAAAGATAAATAATCACCAATAATAGTATTTCTTGCTAAACCAGCACTCATTAAAGTATAAAGATTGATTATTTTAATATAAAGCTGAGCACTAATTGTATATATGTGTGGAGATAGTAATCTGAACCAATTGATGAGTGCTGGTTTAGCACGAAATATGTATATTGGTGATTATTTATCTTTTCAACATGTGTGTGATCAGATGAGTCAGCAATATAAGATGGCACAGAGAGTTGTAGGTCGTGTGAAAGTCTGAACCCGCATGTATTACATATATAAATGCAGGTGTAATCTTGTACAATGTATTAAAATAGTTTATGCAGAGAATGTGCACGTGCAAACACCCACTCAATTTGATTTAAACACGCATTTTAACTATTCTTTACATTAATGCTTTTCGTATTTTTTTTTTTGTTAAATTGTTTTTTTTTTAAATGTAGATTTTAAAATATGTTTTTGATTTAATAAACTAATTAATTTAATGATTAAACGATTATAATTCTTCATGTCGCAGCTCTAATACCACAGTACCATTTTTTATGATCTATTGTAGGGGTGACCTATAAAGAGTAGAAAAATATTACTAGATTGTGCAAATGCAAGCTTTACAGTTTTCTTTCATAATTATATCAATTAAAAGCTTAAAAGAAGCAGAAATCTCTGCATGAATGTTTATATTCCTGGAAAACAATTCACAAAAATTTAGAAAGTAGTTCTACTCTTCCCACCCCTTATCCCTAAAAAAAAATCAATTCTTTCATTGAATTTCATTAGGCTTATTTTTTTTATTCAAAATATGTGTCAAACAATTATAAAAAATGTTCAGTAAAAAAATAATCAATTTAAATATTTAACTTATATAATAAACTTTGTATTTTTTTGACCGTAGGTTTCTTTCATTTTCTATTTCTTTATATATATATATATTTGTTAAAAACGTGTGTATAATATTTAACAAAAAAGAATACGGAAACTTCAGACTAGTCAAAACAGTATTGAGAAATATAGGAATAGTAAGATAAAAGAACTGAAAGCAAAAAATAATAATAAATATGTGTATTGGTGATATTACTGAAAGAATAAAGAGATTAAAATGGGACTATCTGGTCATATTGTTAAAAGAGATGATAATAGTTGGACTGTTGAAATCTTAAATTGGATCCAAAAATATTAGATGAATGTATGACTGAGGAAGTATGTTGCTTTGATATGGAGAAAAGAAGCAATGTATAAAAAAAACTGGATAATAACTTGGAAAGATCTTCATCCTGCATTGCATCAATAATGATTAAAAATAGTAATGGCAATATGTATCTTTTAAACCACCAATTATTGTGGAAGATAAAATCCAGATGAAACACCAGTACATTAAAAAAAGAAACCAGAATCACAGTAGGACATGAAAATATTACAACAATAATTTAATATATGCATCTGTCATGCAATTTATTTATTTATTTTTATATTTATTCCAATTGTTTTAATTGATTGACAATCTATTTCAATGTTTATACCATTTTTTAATAATATTTTTGTTAAGCCAGATAGATGTAAGCTTTGAAGTACATTAGTGAACAGTAACAACTACTACTTTGACTTTAAAAATAATTATGAAAAAGAATAACATTATGTGTATACCTGTACTAAGTTATTATTTTTGTTTATATTTATTAATGTATTCAATATGAAAAAAAAACAGATGAAAGAACCCTAAAAATATATTTATCCACTTTTTCCACTTTAACAAACATATAACTGTGTCTATAAATGCACTTATTCTTAGTTAAAGTTAATAGGCCAAATGTCATGACATCAGACATTGTAAACAATTTCATATTATTTGTTATATACATTTAAATATATCAATAAATTAAAGATAAAAAGTAATTGCCCTTGTGACTATGCATATTGCTTGATCCAAGTAGTTGATTGACTGTTATGAGAATGGGCATGGTTAGTTAATCAAGGTAATTGTAATGTAAAAACTATTTTATTGTAGTATTAATTGAAAAATATTATTTATATTTATTAAGAGTTTTTGGTTGGATTTAATACTATTTTGTTTAGATTAAGAGTGTAAATAAATTATTAAATAATTTTTCTCTGATCATTTTTTCATGCTATGGATTCATTGTAGATTGAAAATTCTCTCCATTTTTAATCAAATTTTTACTGCCACATATAGATTTAGCATGTTTTCTAATCAATCCATCTGCTATGAAGTCAATTTCTAAATCTTTTACAATCTCTTTGAATAACAGTTGTTTTTAACTGTTCATCTATTGTCATCTTCGTAAAAAAATAAGTCCAGCTTTGCTTTAATTTAGTTTATTAATTCTTGCTTTTAAGCTTGTGCTAATTATAAATGTACCCTTGAAGGCTTTTGCGATGTTATATTGCTTTAGATATTAATATATGATGAAACTGAACTGAGTTCAGACCCATATAGCTATCTGGTTTGTAAGGCTGGATTTGAAGACATTTATGTATCTGAAAAATTTAAGTTTTCAAACTGATAGTAACATACTAAATAAGTGCTGACAGCTGAGTTGGAGTTTTAGATCTAGTTTCTGAAATCCTAACTCTTCACTGAGGTGAGCCATAAGCTCGAAACCAATTGGTCTGGAGATGAGGATTTTCCTATAGAGATTTTGAATTCTTTCTCTGTTGGCACTTATAATTCAAGCTTGATTTGGAGCTAGTGGTAAGCTCTATCTAGTGAACATTTTAGCATAAGCTTAAAAGCAAGTTGCACAATTTGTGTCTTGTTTTATTAATTATTATAAGTGTACCCTTGAAGGCTTTTGAGATGTTATATTGCTTTGGCTATTAATATATGGTGAAACTGAACTGAGTTCAGACCCATATAGCTATCTGGTTCGTAAGGTTGAATTTGAAGACATTTACATGTCTGAAAAATTCAAGTTTTCAAACTGATAGTAATGTATTAAATAAGTGCTGATGGCTGAGTTGGAGTTTTATATCTAGTTTCTGAAATCCTAACTCTTCACTGAGGTGAGCCATAAGCTCGAAACCAATTGGTCTGGAGATGCAGATTTTCCAATAGAGATTTTGAATTCTTTCTCTGTTGGCACTTATAATTAAAGCTTGATTTGGAGCTAGTGGTAAGCTCCATCTAGTGAACATATATATATATATATGAGAGATAGTGACTTGGATCAACTGATGAGTGCTGGTTCAGCATAAAATGCATCTTGTGACTCATTTGTCTTTTATTGTATCTTTATTTATGTCAATTTAAAAGAATGGGTAGATATATTGAGATTATTTATTTTATTTATAAAGTTTTCATTATTATGGAAATGCTTATAGAATCAAATACCTTTTCATGATTTAAAAATCCAAAGATGATGGTAATTCATATTCACTAGTCCTTTTTATATTCTCTGAGCATTTGTTTATCATCTATTGTATTAAAAACATTTTTATATCCAGCCTGCATCATTTGACAGATTTACATTTAATATTCACTGGAGTCGAGTTAAAGCCATCATTAAGTTTACTTGAAACAAACAGCAAGAGAGTTATGTCAATTACTTGTCATAAAAAATAGGGATTGACTTAATTTCTGATCACCCATCCTATTTTTATTTCAAATTAAATCTAAAAACTCAATTATGGTTGGAGTAAACAATTATTTATTTGTGTGCATATGGTGAATAAAAGCATTTAGTAGAAATTTTTTTATCTCTATTATTTTTAACTTTTTAGTATTGACACCATAAATGTAAAACTATATTATACTTTAAATTGACTTGATATTTATTGTTGATATATATGTATCACAATATTTCTGCTATAAGTTAATATGTATATCCATTATTTATATATCACATTTAGTATATGTACATAATTACATATAATAAAGTAGTAAATAACTTATTTTTCTGTTGAAACTTGTTTGTTTTTTCTTTTTATTTGAAAAATGTTTTTTTTTTTTTTTAAAGTGTAACCAAACTGTATTGTAAACTACATTTTTTATTTTAACTTAAATAAATCAAGAAAATAATGCACATATGTGCATTATTTAAATCATATTGAATTTTTATGAACAATTTTAAATTCCATATCAAATTATTCAAAGCTCCCCCCTTCCCACTTTTTCCATATCTACAAAACTAGAGCATCTATCTCAAATATTATTGTGCCCTATTATTTTGATAGCGATTTTAAAAATATATACAAAATTTTAACAAATTATATTGAATTTAAATCTATTAATGTTTGATTTTAAATGTTACCATAATTTTATATTGAAAGCAAAAAACAACCCTATACTGCCCTCTTATAAGTAATACTAAAACATATTAAATTTCTAAGAACAATTTTTCAATTTGGTTTCAAAATTTTCAATTTTTTTCCACCCTATGTTCCCTATTTAAGAAACTAGGTCATATATTTAAAATATTAGAGTTTTATATTGATTTGCCTAGTATTTCTTACTTATGTAACAAATTTAAACCAGTTCTATTGAATTTATATCTATTAAATCTTGATTTTAAAATTATCTATGTCATCTTTTGATAAGAGTGTTATTCTAAATGTTAAAAAACTAAATAAAATATTTTTTCTCTTTCTTATAAAACACTTTTCAAGAGTCAAAATTAAATTGCCATCAATAGAGTTATTTTAATGATACAATGCCATATAATATAATCTTTTTAGAGTACATAGAATTTATTTATACTTTTCTTAAAGTAAATTAATTTTTTTCACATAGAAGAATGTTAATGCCATTTTACATATATAGTCACAATGATTGCAAAAAGAGTATTATAGAAAGATTGATGGTAAGTCATGCAAAATTCTATTCATCTAGTTAACTGTAAAGTAGCTATTTTTATTTCAGTTAGAACTTCATAAAAATAAGATTATCATTGGTCATTATTATTACAAATAGCATAAGTTAAAAATTATTAGACAAAAGCCTGAGCATTTGATAATTTTTATGGTGATTTCTTTATATTTCAAAACTGGCAAACATAAGAATGTATTGTGCATTATCTCTGTGAGATAGTCTTAATATTAAGTAAACGTTTATAATATATTTCTAGTAAAATCTCAATAACAGATTATGATGTAGTTAATTATATATCACTAATATACTATTCTTCTACAAATAAATTTTTTATAGATTGAAATTGTTGATAGCCAGAACTTTTAGTATCATTTTATCATGTTGATGGTTCAATTTATATATTTAAAAACTTATGGTCTGCTTTTTCCAAAAAAATATTTTAATATCTACTATCCAGGATAATTCATGGTTTAAGGTTGCCAACATTTGCCAGCTGATTTCATAGATAGCTTGTAGTTTGGAGTTTTGCAAAAAAATATTAAATAAATCTTACTGAAAAGATTTGCTTCCCCAAAATTATATAAATGAATAAAGTTACATAAAATTTATTGTTAGTTAAATCCCAAATGACCAATAGAAATTTTTAATAAACCATTCATTATATATCTGCTTACACTTTGTCTCTTCATCCATAGAATAAACACAATGTGTTTTATTTTATATGCATCATAATTCAAAGTTTTGTTTCAATACATGGATACATTATAAAGTGAAGATGTTCATGAGTAAAAATGTGAATTCATATTTTATAATTGTGTATGCATTTATTTATTTGTTTGTTAATATTAGTATTAGCATTTTATTAACATTTTAGGCATCTCTTCAACATCCCTTAATAATTTCAGCTATTTGAAAGATAGTTGATGAAATCCAGTCAAAATGTCATTACAATGCTAGTGTTAACAATGAATAAATGAGCATGGGGAGAAACAAGCATATATATATATTGCTACTCAAGATGGTGGAAAAAGCCATAAACTAACTATAGAAAAAAAATATTTTTTAATTTTATATAGTCATTTTAAATTTTGTATTATTCTAGAGTATTTTGTTTATATATAAACAATTAGAGTTTATTTAATATATATATATATTGTAACCCTGTGCTCTTGCACATTATTTCTTGTACATGCTTTAATGCAGTGATTTGCTATATTTATTAATTTTAAAAAAAAACAATATAATTTACAGCAAGAGATAAGAGTTTTATTGTATGCAGGTCATTTAATCCACCTGAATGTAAAATACATGCCATTATTATGTTTCTTATCTGTATAAATAATTAATGATTCTAATTATTTAAAATGTTTTATTAAGGTAGCTTTTATTATAGTTAGACATGTACTTGCATAAAGTTCAATTGTAGCTAAAGGTTGTTTTAGAAATTGAGGGAATGAATAATATTAAGTAAATTAATCATTTAAATCAAGTCTTCATTTAATAAAGCTATTTGCTAAAATAAGTATTGTTTAAAATAATGCTTGGTAAATTGTATTTAAATAATAGTATGTTGCCTTAAGAAATTAGTTAATAGTTTAATTTCTAACTAGCCAGTTAAGATAGATATTTGAATTACTAAAGTTTATTATGACAGTTAAATTTAGATAAAACTTGTCTATGTAATTAAATAATTGATTTAGTTATTTAAATTGATTTCAATTTATGTAATAAGGTAGCTTTAAATTAAAGAAATATTTAACTTCCTGTCTGCATGTGCAAGTGAATGTTTGTGCTTACATGTGTTTATTGATGACTTGGTTTTAATTACCAAATTTTTAATTTTAAGAGTTAAAATTTTAATATAAATATTTTATTAAACTTGCAAAATAAAGGATTAACTTTCAAATTTTAAAATGGATTTAATAAACAAAAGGGAAAGAAACAAGTATTTTTATTTAAGAAAAAGTATAGTTATTATTTAAATTCTTTTGTTTTTTTATTTAAGTTGGTAATTAATAAGTAATGACCTTTTCTTCACCTCATTTTTAAAAATAATCTAGGTTAATATGACATAATTATTCTTAGTAAATTACTGGAAATTAATTAATCTTTTGGCCACAGATGTCTCTTTTTGGGGGGTGACAATTAAGGTTTGAGTGATTGATAAACTGATATAAAAAGATCAGATCATCATTTTCAAGGGGACCCTTTTCATTTTCTTTTGTGTGCTGTGTTGGCTCTCATATATCATCCACTCTATTAATTGTTGCTCTGGACAAATAGTAATAACTTTTTATAATTTTCTTTTATTTTTAATCAAAGGGTAAAGTATTAATTTTATATATTTTAAAAACTACAGTATTGTGCTACCAAGCTTAAGGTAATTCTGCTTTATTCTATTACCATAATTCAATTTAGAACATTCTTATTTTAAACTACTAACAATAAAAAAATGCCACAGCAAAGTAATTTAGTTTTAAAAAGTAAATTTTTTCATTGCTATTCAATTAGTAACTTTATTATAATCCAGGTGTTTTTAAAATTGATAATATATGAATCTATGCAGAACATTGTTCTGATTTATTTGAATATAATTTATTATTATTTAAAAAAAAGAAAATTTAGACTTAAAAGCTAAGAGTTTAAATTATTAAATTTTGAAAATATGCATGAACTTTTATGCTGACCATTTTATTCTATGAACTATTAAACTACCAAGAATTGGTATTAAATTTATACTAAATGATACAATGCCTACCTCTTGAAAGTAATTATACATTTTTTTTAAAAATAATATATTGTTTCAAATACAGAAGGAACTCCTACTTAATTATATTAACTGTCTCTGAATATGTGCTAAGTTTTAAAAAATATATTTGTGCCAGTAAAATCTGCATTTGACAAACTTCTTTGAATGTTTAAATTCTTATGAATAATATTTAGATGCTATGTTCTATTGAATTTGAATTATAAATATATATTTTAAAAGGATGTGAATAAAGAAAATTGTGTAACATATGCCATCTTCTTAAAATAGTTTGCAATAATAATTACAGTGGATGTTTGATCTTTGTTGTGTGTTATTTGCAGACTATTCGGTTTTGAAAAAATATTTTCAAGAAAATATTGCTAAAATTCACTTAAGAGTAACTAATATCTGAAAATGATGTTATTATATTATTATTCAATTAATTAATTTTTCTTTGTATGTGCTTCTTTAAATAAAAGTTATGAAGATTTAGTTAATTCTACTGGAATCTCAGATCTGTGAAATTTTCTCTAAGCAAATAATGCTATTCTCTGACATCGTTAAATCTATTTTTTTAGCTAGCTGTTTATTTTTGGCCAACTTCTTCAAATATTAAGAAATATAAAATATAGATATGTTATAGTTAAGAACTTTCTTGAGTATCTAATTATTAATACATTTATCTGGAGTTGTTTTACTAACAAAAAAATGCTTATTCTTCATTGGTATGGATGCATTCTTACACAGACAATCTTCCAGAGGAGGACTTCATGCCCTAAACAGACTGCTCATTACAGAAAAGTTCCATAAATGAACTAAAGTGTTTTAAAAAATGCAATTTTTTTATATTTTATTTTATAATTATTTATTATTGCTTTCTTACTTTTATTGTTGTTATGACATTATTTTATGACAAGGTGAATCTTTTTATTGCTATTATTATTATTATTATTATCTTAAATGGGTTCATATTAGAATGTGTTGAAATTTACACTCATTTTCAGGTAAAATGTATATATTTCATTATTTGCTGATTAATTTAAGATTTGACAATATTTTATCTATTAGTGATATTTATCTCCTACATTTATTTTTTCTATAAGGTTTATGGGTGTTTCATTCACTTATTGGTAAAACATTCAAATATAAATTTATCACAGCTTTAGTGTGTTTATAACTATTATGATAATATAATAGCTCATCATTATATACCAATTAATTGCATATTTATCTGTTTCATATTATTTTATTTTGCATTATGTCCAATTTATCTATTTAAATTGTATATATTATGTATTGTGTATATATGTGTATTTTGTTATGTATTGCCAAAATTTTATTGTTCTCCTATTTTAAGTAATTTAATAGTCATTTAACTAACTGCTATTGTTGCTTTCAAAGAATGCTTATTGTTTTGATAATTTTATGTGAATATTAATTTGGTCAGCTTACTAGTGTTAAGTTGTTATCTTGCTATTATTTTAGTATGTGTTTGTCTTAGAATATTAGGCCTATTTTATAATTGTATACAGTGCTTTATGGGATTGAAATGCTCTCCCCATTGTTCACGGGTATTCCATGAGCGGATAGTGCTTTGTATTTTTGTGATAGTTATCACTCACTCATTATTATTAAAGGTACCTAGATACCTGAAGATGGTCATATATATTTTTGTGCCTTTCCACTTTCCTGATGTGCTGCAACAAAGTCCAGGCATCCTCTTTTGCTTTAGATATAGATATTTGAAAACCACCATTCTTATTGATATTTTTCTTGCTCTACAGAGCCTATTTTTCCTATCACTCATGATGAACTTTATATATTTTTTCCACCAATAGGTGAAGTTATCTTTGTATTAGAATTGACGTGGCAGTGATAAGTTAGTTTATGAGGAGTTAGTTCTTCAGGTTGCACTATATACAGTGCTTAGGAGTGGATAACGATGTATGTATTGTGTTGCTGTGTTATTTAGCCAGCCACAAGTAAACCAGCAAAATATTTATACATTTAAATGTTTAATATTTAGCATTTGGTATCTAGATAATACATACACTTTATATTATCTGTATACCCTTCTGGATCACCTCACCAATGGATTTGTAAGTCATTTAATATTTAATTATCATCATCATCATCATCATCATTATTATGATGATGATGATGATGATGTGTATGGTAATTTGGTATGATTTATGCATATAACTTCTGGTAAATGGCCCACATTTTCATTTAATAATTTATTTAGAAATTTTAAAACAGTGCCAGGAAATCTTGGTTAGGTTTTCTAAATCTTATAATTGTTGATATTTTATCAGTCTGCCTATTCAGATCCAGTTAGTGCATAATGCAATATTAATTAAGTTGTCTAAACTCTATGATTACCAGTATTTAAGCTTAATTAGCTTTAATCTTGGCTAATCATATGTTAATCAGCTTTATAAAGCTATATTAAAATTTACATGACAAAAGTATTTATTTTAAATTAAATTATTACTCAGTTTATCATAAGCTATAGTTCTGTTATTTAGTTCAAATTTTAATTGTTCATGAGCTAAATTTAAAAAAAAAATTACAAATTAATTTTATTGTTAAACCAATATCTCCATTTGAAATATTGATGTACAATCAACCAAAATATTTGTATTTAAACCCTAGTAAGTCTGTTAATGAAAGTCTTGATGAGCTTATGTACCAATTTGAATTTAACCCTATTGTAACAGTGCCTATGTTGGCAAATAATTCCAATTTTCAATGTAAATAAAATCTTGTACATATTATTTTTATATTTAATTATTAATAAATGTAATTGTTATTATTTTAAAAATCTTTAATTTTTGTTTTCTATATATCATTTGTCTTGAGTTCACTAAGGTTTATGAGTTCAATTAATGTATTAAGTTTACTATTTACAACATTTGCAAAATTCATAATTCTGATTTCTATTAGAAATCTGGGTAACAGATAACCAAATTTTGCAGTTCCAAAACTTGACCTTTTCAATAAGAATTTTTTACAGAAACTCCTCAATTCCAAAAATTGGAAGTACATACCAGAGAAATTAAGATTGAATATTTTAAGATAAATTAAGATTAATATAAGTCCTTGTTGAAGATTATTCAAGCTACGTCTTAGACTGCATTTATTATTAATTATTTTTTTACAATTTAAGATATAATCATCACACTCAATAATTTATTTTGTGTTGTCCATGGGATAAAAGAAAGACATAAAATGTACTCTTTTCTTTCTATTATTTTCGAGTGATATCCTGAATAAATGGCTCTAATTGTTCTGAATTTTGTATATTTTATTATGCAATGACTTAGCAAGTTAAATATTTTCTTTGTATAATTATTTCTATTGTGACAAAATATTGGAAAGTATTTTCTTATAAGAAAAGTAGATGCCTCCTGTAGTCTCTCAGGATATCAGTCATTTATTTGGCAACCAATTATTAAAGAATTTCTGAAAGATATTTAGAACCCTGAGATTATCATTATTGTTATTATATCCATATTATTCAATAAATTGCATTAGTGCTGTGGCAAAAGATACTTTAATCATTTCATGTACTATTAGAAAAATACACAGCATTTTATTTTTACTCTGCAAGAGTAGAGTATTTGAATTCATGCTTTCTTTGACACTCTTATATTACAAATATTGAATATTTAAGATATTTTAGATGAAGATTGATATAAGATATTTCTGTTGGTGCAAATAACTTATATACTCAGAGAATATATTTTGATGGAGGGAATTATTTAGATTTTAAAAGTATTTTATAAATAAGAGTGAAGTTTTTTCTCTTCTAAATTTCATTTGTAATTATTTATTGTGTAATAAGCATTTTTATTATTGCTTTAAAATTTCCCTTTTGTCTTAATAAACGTCTCTGAAGTATCCTTATTTTATTGTAACCGCCACCGAGTCTACACCATGTTCCTTACATAAGAGTCGCTCTAATTAAGGATTGTATTTATAGTATTATCGACATACCTACCATCAAACAAATTAACACAATAAAATTTTCATCTTTTATAATCATACAATCCTCCCTCCCTTAGGTTACAATATATATCAAATTATATGAACACAGTAAAAAGCAAACAACCTCTAATTATTCTTTGATTCATAAGTTTCAGTAATTTATATAATTTTTTCTTTTCATTTATTTTCTTAGCGACATAACTATACTTCGCATAATATATGCGGAATACCGTTAATTCAAAATTTCTGTTTGCAGAGTTGATTTGAATTTGATAATTTTTCGAGTTTCAATAATAAACTTTTTCTCTTCATTATAAATCTATTTACTATTCTGAAAATTTAAAATAAACATTAGCTTTGCTATCTATAGTTTCAATATGTAAAAATACTTTTTCTGAAAACTATGAATTTATTTCACAGTGCATTGAATACCGATTAAACAAACGTTTATGAGATTGATTTAATATACATCGTAAAAAGGTTTAATTAAATTTTAAACACAAGCAATCACTTTATTAGATAAATAAAAGAGAATTTTAAAACAAATTGTAATTATAAAGTATGTATTTAAATTATTGATTAAATAATATAAATATTAAATTAAAGTTTTTTACAAATAGTATGATTAAAATATTTTCTTATTAATGTGCAACTAATAATATTACCATTTTTAATTAATCATTTAAAAATAACTGAACAGAATATGACATGTTAACTAAGTGTTTAATGACTCAATATATGCCACAAATATCTTTATTTTTCTTATTTAAAAAGCGCCATAAAATATTTATAAAGATTAATTAGACAGGTGTGCAATATCTTCATGATGGACAAACATTTTAGATCCCGATTTATCAGAAAACAAGAGAGGGAAATCATAGTCAGGGTATTTAACATGTGACAAACTAATAATAACTATGACAGATGCATGACATATCAACAGACATTCAAACATACACCGGAAATAGAACATACTTTAAAAATCCTAGTTGCAGATGAAATATAAAGAAGTAAAGATTATGTTGCCAAGGATAACAAATAATATTTGGAATTGATAATTTTTACTTCCTACTAAATTATTAACAGTTTTGTTCCTTCAAGGTTTATCAGCAACAAAACACCATCCAATGACTGTAATCAGAATTACAATAAAAAGTCTAGAGAATAACGAAATAATATACAATTTTTAAAGTTATAACACTTTTTAAATGTAAAAGTTGGATACTGAAAAAAATATAAAATATAATAATTCTTTTATGTTTAGTAAATGTTACAATTTTATGGAAAACTGCAGAAGACAAACAATGAGCAAGTGGATTAATAAAACTTTATCTTGAAAAATAAATAAGCAGAATGAAATAATTTGATCATATTATAAAATGGTTCCAAGAGCAGTTATTTTCATCATACTTGAATATCATCTACTGTGAAGATACCTGATCTTGAAAATATGTGAGAAATCATAATGATTTAAATACATAGTAAAATGTTTAGTACATTGATGATGAAATCATGAAATGAATCACAACATTAAATATTCTGTGAATAAGACTAAAAATCTAATACTGTATCAATTTAGAAAAATATCATTCATAAAATATTTAAAAGTTAACATTAATTTGATAATTTTTAATAAAATAACATTTCATACTAAACTTCTCATTTAATGCCTGACTATGCTCAGTTCTATAAAATATGTGATCATACAAAATATCATAAGAGTTTATTTTATTTTGATGTCTAAATAAAATAAAATGCCATTTTACATAAGCTTAAATAGGCAATGTTAAGCAGATGTATAATTTTTTTTTACCTTGAAATATCCGACCTTTACATTTACAAGTAAGAACCATGATGCAAGGGTGGAAATAATACAGATATGCATCCAGTAATCATATTTAATTTCATTTTACTTGTCAAACTGAAAACCTGAAATGCAAATCAGTCTAAGGTTTTGAATCCAAGTCAATCTGTTTGATAAAAAATGGTGATCATGTGATGTTTATTGGTCAAACTGTTTGAACAATTGAATAGATATAAATCCAATTCAGTAACTATTTAATCACCTTGATCAGTAGAATAAAGTTTAAAGTGGTTCCAGATAGATGGTTTGCATATCTTATAATTTTCCATTTTGAGCCTCATCTAAAAAGACTAGAAATTAGTCTGAAGATAGGGGTTCAAATTTTAAAGTTTATTTTTTATGTATCTGGGTATCACTGATTATTTAAGATTACATTAAATTACACTAGAATGAAAAGCTGTTTTTGTCTTACCATATAGATAAACTGGCCAGGGAAGGGGTGATTTACTGTATTTATTGAGCTTAAATAAGCTGATACTATTACATTTATCTAAAAAAAAAATCATTAACCTGAATGAATCATCCAGCTATCAAAACTTTTAATATTATTCTTAACTAACAATATTACATATATGATAAATAAATTGAATCTTTCTCTTTCTATCTTTCATTTTCTTCCTTGATTTTTAAATTTATGATTTTAAATTTATGAACTTACGTTTTGAAGTAAATTTATTTATTTTCATATGTCATAGCATCGGCCGGGATGCGAAACCACAACCGTCTGCAACCAACTACTTGCTTGCATGGCGGCTGTGATACCTCTCGGCTAACAACGCAAGTTTTTTATTAGCTAAAATAGGTTAATTTTTATTTAAGTCTGAGTATAAAGAATTATGACATATAAATGTTTATTTCTTTTGTATTGCTTATTTCAACTGCCTAATAAAAGTTTTGTTTTTGAAGATAAGCAAATTGTTTTTTGATAGATCATTCATTTTATTGCACATTGATTAAATAACACAAATTTTACTTTTGTTTTATATTACTAACACTCATTTGAAAATATACTAGGCAACTGAACACTATATTTTATTATTTAAATGAAACACACATAGTATGCTATTTATTTTTTATGATTATTTCATGTATTATTACAGTCTTCTTGAGAAATCTCTTTTCTATAGCATAATTTTTTTAAAAAACTGATACATTAATAAAAAAACTATTAAAATTAAGATTTTATTTAAATAATATTTAGATTCAGTGATATAAAGATGACTTTGTTTATCAAATTATTTTTTCAGTTTTCATTCTTACTTTATCAATTAACAAGTTGCCTATGTGATTTAGTGCAGTAAAAGAATGGCAAAGTCTGACACTTTTCATGAATTTCTGAAAAATAAGACATTTAATTATTTATTTCTAATAAATTAGATAACTCTGTTTAATAAACATATAATTTTTCAAAATGTTTAATGTTATTAATTGTCAAATATTATTTTATTTATAGTTTCGAATAGAAATAACAAATTTTAATTTTCTTGAAACAATCTTAACATGTCAAAAACTTTAATCTGCAAAAGATTAATTTCTAAATATAGATTTATCTGGAAACAATTGATTTTATTTCTTACTTCAAATAGTATTGCAATAACTTCCTTCATAATATCATTAGCAAAAAATATTAAAATAATTTACTGCAAGAAAAAAATTCAATATTTAATAGTATTTTTAAGACCTTTTTTTGCAGAGCTTTAAATCGTATTTTTAATTAATCTTCTGATTAAACTACAACACTTTATGTCATCTTCTAACTTCCAATTGCCATGCTTCTCTGTCAGTTCATAAATTTTCTTGGAAAATGCTTTTTCTAATTTTTCTAACATTTCCTCCATTCCAGCTCATTTTTAGGTGAACTCTTTCTCCCTTTTCCATGGATAGCTAATTTAATATTTACTTTCATAATATTTCCTAAGATATTCTTTGTACAATTCCATAGTATAATATTTGTCTTGGTCTAATTTTATTTATTATAAAGTATTCTATTTTTTTTTTATTTTTTGAATTCTTTTATTGCTATCCATTCTTTTCTTAATCATTTATCGATCTTTGACTATAATTCATTTCTGTAACTATTAATTTCCTTTCTGTTATTTTCTTAATTATCAAATCTTTCCCATATGTTATGTTTTATTATTGTATCATATAATCTGATCCTACAATACCCCATTGATCTTTGTTACTTTCACCTCTTGCATTTTTTCTCATAAGACTTTATTGGTTGTTTCTTTTTGAGTGATTTTCATGTCTTGGTACTTATATTTGTCACATATTCTGATTTAATATTTATATATCAATATTATATCATTGTATTTTCCAATACACATATTTGTTTTATTATCTTTGCTTTGAGGCTTATCGCCTTAACCATCTTATTAATTTGCAATATATATCTCATATAATATCATAACCCTGCACCAATACTATTTGATCATTAGCATAGCATAACAACAATATATATAACGTCTTATTACATTATAAAATAATTTCCGTTTTTATTGTATTCTTGTGATAATGATATATTAGTAGCAATTATATATTAAACCATTTCAATTATCTAACATTGATTGTTAAATGTCTTTAGAAAAATCCAAACATTATTTCAAATGTCAAATACAGTATATTCAGCTATTAGTAATACTAACCTAAATGTATCCGAAATGTTTAAATAAAGTTTGAATATTTCTAAAGTCATTTGATAATTAATATTAAAATATGAAAACAATTTCACATATAATTGCTATTATTTTTATATTAATAGGTTTCCTCTAGATGTATTTCAAATAACATAAAACATATGCAACATCCCTGTTTGAGTTTCTTGGTTATCTTTATATTATCTGAAATCATAGTAATATTTTAAACTTTTGTGCTTACATTGTCTTGTAATATTTTTAAGTGCTTTGAATTGCATTTATGGTAGTTAATTTTTGTGTTTACTCGTAATCTCTGGAGAGGAAAGTTATCACCAGCAGAATTTTCAGCCATTATTGATCTACAGAAGATAAAAGTTTCTCCACAATCATTCCAGTTTTTCTGACCTCTAGCCTCACTTTTTCACAACACACCAGAAAATTTTCTTACATTATACATCTTTACACACTTTGCCTTTTTCTCTGTTTTTCCAATCTCTTAAGATCCAATTTAAAAGTTTAAATATTATATTACTATTACATCTACAAATATTTTGGCCAGCATTATCTTTCAATGTAAGCTGCATTATTTGTTTGATTTCTTCTTGTTATTTGTAATATATATTTATTTTTCAATATTTTATTGTGTTCTAAAGACTATACATTGTCTTTCTGTTAAATGTCCAAGTCTTTGATTTATAAGTAAAACCATATCAGAAATCTTTTTCAGACATATAGGTTAACTTTCTTTTAATATGAAATGATTTCTATTAAAAACATTCTATTCAATTTTAATTCTATTATTAAATTGTATCCATTATACTTCCATCCATAAGTAATCTGATCAAGTTATATGAAGTTAACTTACAAATTAACTATTATCAAGCTGTATTTTTTGTTTCTGAGAAAATCCTTTGAATATTATTTTAATGTTTTTAACCTTTATTTTAGTTCTTTCTTACTTTCATTTTTTCCTGAAGCTCTAAAGTATTATTTGTAAAACTAAATTTTGTACAAAAATTGTTTACTCCTTTAGATTCCTATTTAATCTACAAAATACTTTTTTATAAAATTGCTATAAAATATTTTGGAGATATAGAATCACTCTCTCATTCATCCATTTCAAAGTTAATTTTTTTGTATTACCATGTCATCTAATCAGGATGGTTGCATTTTAATAAATTCTCTTCAGAATATGACAATATCTATTGATGATCCAATGCTTTAATTACTATAGAGATTATTTTAGAATCAAATATCTTTTTATAATTTACAAATCCAAAGCATAATGGCAATTCATTTTCATTGGTCCTTTCTATAACTTCCCTCAATACTTGGATATGATTAATTGTGTTTAAATACTTTTAAATCCAGCTTGTTTTTTTTTTTTGGGGGGGGGGTTAAATGTTTTTAGGGATGAATTTTATTTTTTTATGATGATTTTGTACAAAACTTATATATGACAGCATGGACTGTATTTTCTGAAAGCTTTCTTATTAGCTTTATGTATTACCAATATTATTACTACAATTTTTAAACCATATAGACTTAGTATATATAATTTTATGAACAATTTTTCTATTTCTTTACCAACTTCTTTTAAAATATCAATGAACATTTCATGACTTCATGAAATTTTTCACTTTTTCATAAATTTTAATTTTAAATCATTTTATCATTTCAATTTCTGAGCAATCCAAAACATGTAACATCTTTTGTAGATACTTTGTTTTATTGTTATTTATTATTATATAATTCAGAACTCTTCCATTCATTTACGATCGATCTCTCTTTTTAGTAATGGTTCCTTCCAATCTTTTCTTCTTATTGCAGAAATAACTTTTTTTTTAATATACCAAGATTTTATTTCACAATTATGAAATTTTTATTCTCTTCTGTAGCTTTTATTGTCAATTCACAATTATATTTTCTTATATTAATAACTTTTTTTCATATCAGTTTAAAAAAATTTAGATATTCAATTCTTCTAAATAGAACATTTAAAAATGCTTTTGTATTGTTTCTTTTCTTCATATATTATCTTGTCTCAGTAGAAAATTTATTAATAAATTGCTTTTTTATACCAGTTGTCTTTTTTGCAGTTCATAATAGAGTTTAAGTCATCTTCTTATTCATTTCAATCAAGTATGAACGATCTTTAAACTCTTTTAACATTATAAAATAATTTGTAATTTCTAATTAAATTCATTAGAGTTCTTCTGAAGATTAGAAATATCAATTGTTAATACTGACTTTTTTAATATTTACTGCTGCATTAGTATCTATCTATAATCTAATTAACTGATGATCACTTCCAGTGTTGAATCAATTAAGCACATTACAATCTTGTAATATATATTTTCTATTACTTTAAGATACGATCTAATTCTCTGTACCTTAATGTGAATACTTCCATGTCCTTTTACATTTAGCATTTTTTTCTAAAGAAATAATGAATAATATACAGTTTTTCTCTTTCTGAAAGCTTTATAAGTATGTGTTTTTATAATGTTTGGCATCATAACTGAATTTAATGATGACACTTTTATCTTTCAATTTGTTACCAGTTCTACTATAAAAATTTGTAATAAAAATTTTAAAATTATTTGGTATGATCAAACGCATTTTACACATCCGTATAAAAATTATTTACTTTCATATCACAATCAAAATTTGTCAGGGCAAAAATTCTTTGCACTTGAAATCTTACGAATAACTGAATCTTCTATTGTGTCTGACATATGATCAATCTCTTTAATGTTATTCATTCACTTTTAATTTATAATAATCTCACTCTGCTTATAATTCCAATATTTGTGTCTTTGTAGTAAAATTTATGTTTAGATTCTAAAACAATTAATTTTTTTATCTAAATCTAATAATGTAGTATTTGTACTAGATAGTCCTTTTATTTTGTGAAATTTTCCTTCACTTGAAAAAGATTTGAAACTATAAATATCTAAATGAAAAGTGTTATTAAATTGCATCTCAGTTCTAGAATCAAGGAATTCTTACTCTCCTCTGCCTTTGGTTGCCAGAAACTGCCTTGACTGGTAAATTTTCCAGACTCTTGGGATAAGGATCACAAATTTGTCTAACATGAATGTAAATATATTTATGTAAAAAGTTCATTCATATAAACATTTGTTATCTTCAAGAAAATTCATCTAAGAACTATCAGAAAACTGGAAAAAAACTATGGTTTTTTTCATTCTAAACTCTGAGTTAAAAAACTAATAAACTCACTGTACTGACTAGTTTGTGTTAATGAATAGCCCATCCATGTTAGTTTACTATATGAATAATCATATTCTAATAACAGCTGCAACAACATGATCTTATGTAGTGGACAAGAGAAATTTACTCTCCTCACCTCCTTAACTTCAGAAATCAAAGAGTCTCTTTTTAGTTAACAACAACCCCCTTTTTACATTAAATTCTGTCACATTGCATTTTTAATGTCTATAAATGAAAATATATCTTTTGATTTATTATCATCTTATTTTCTCTTATATGATCACATAGCTCAAGTGATTGATTTTCAATCTTTTTTCATTGAAATCAAATATGTTCTGCTGCTTCCAAACTTACACATTCTTATTCAATTCTATTTTTTCAGAATATTTCCATACACCTATTTCATTTAATTAATGATTGCTATTTCTATTTAGTTGTTGCAATGACCTCCTCTGCCTTTTTTATAAAACATTGTAAAGTATGACCTTCTCCATCAGTGGAAAGTTAATCTGTATTAATATAGTTTTGAAACAACCCAGTTATGTGACCAAACTGTTTTAACTTCCATTTTTTCTTAATTCATATGTAATTTCATTATTCCAGGACCTTTTATTTTTTAATGATTTATATAAATTTATTATCATTCCAGAACTTTTTAATTTTATAGAATATTCTATTATTTGTCTTTTGTTCTTCATCCATCTTTTCAAATTCCATTCTATTCTTAGTTAACAAAGTTCAAAATATTATTTCAATATTTTTTTATTGTAATTAGTGATATTATATCTCTATGTTGTCTTAAACTTGTAATTATTCTTCATATTTCTCTTTTTTTTTCAATTCAAATATAATTCAATCCATTTACAATTTTTTCTCTGAAACTTGTTCCATTTATCACTGACCATTTTTTGTAATGGTTCATTGTTACCCCAAGTATTACAAAAGGCATAGAGCACATACTTATTTGTTAATTTGTTTCCACAAAAAGCATTTAAAATCCATTTGTTTTTATATGAAGCAACACAAAAAATTTCTTCAAATTTATGAATCCTAAACAATTTACTAAGCTAGTTTTTTTTTTCATGTGTCAAAGCATCAGCTGGGAAGCAAACCAGGGACAACTGTTTGTAAGATGCTGTGCTGACCACTTGGCCACCAACACTTGACTAGTTTAAGTTCAAAATGACAAAAGCAGCAAATATTTCCATTGATAATAATGTATAAAATTGACCATTTAAATATTTGTCAAAATGTGAAATTCAGATAAATGTGTTTTAATACTTAAACTCTTGTAAAAAATACTGAGATATCACTAATGTAATTTATCACCATATTCATTATAAAATAAGTTTTATGGTTAATGAGATTATTAAGAAATTGCTGTAATTAACAAAAATGTTGAACGAACCATCTACACATATTGTTCAACAAATAAAATTTGAAACAAAATGTATCATGCAATGTAACTGGATGATATGTTACATAAAGGGGCCATTTCTACAGCAGCTACTAGTTGTAAATAGTATTTCAAATAACCATCACACAAAACAATACATGCTGGAATGGAATGTATTCAGAAGGGTTTACAGACCAACTAACCAAATTTTTATTAATTAATTAACATGATCATTCCCCACATATCATTTTAAGCTGATATTTTTGGAAAACCAGAAATCACATACAATTATGGGATTCCTTACAAAATCAAAGATGTTTTGCCTTTATTAGAATCACTGTAATTAAACTTCAACAAGTGATTATCAATTTAATAAAGCAATGAAATATGATTCCTTGATGAAATCAGTGAAGTTTCATCATTATGAGAATCACTAGTCAAACTTCAACTGGTGTCTTTCAATTTACTAAAGCAATAAAAAGGAAAAATTGATGATCAATTTTAGGTACAGTTCCTTGTCATGGATATAATCACAAACAGCTTTACACATTTTAAATGGGTTTTTCAGATTACATTTATTACCAAGTTTAGCCTCAGATCACCCTCCATGATTTGCAGTAGTTTGATCAGGAATGGCCCAGGATCGAAACTGCCACTCAAACTACAAACACCCAGCAATCGATTCTGGTGCTCAAAGATTTGGTGCTCGAACGTTTTATGAACTCTCAAAGCAATTAATTTTAACTTTTCTAATTTCTGATGTGATATAATTGAACTGTATTTTTATTTATCATATAATTTCTATTATTAATTATGATATAACTGGATGATTAATTTTCGTTTTTGTTATTGTTTAATCTGTTATTATGAATATGAGAAATACATCTTCTTGAAAGCGCTTAGCCATTTAATTTAGTTTTCAATTTGTTGTTATAGCTTTACGTTGGAAGTGTGAAAGCACGATTTAATATTATTATTCTGATATATAGAAAATGTTGAAAAAATTAAAAATTCTGTAGTATGCACGTAACTTTTTTTTAAATTTGTTTTTAGCAAATAACATATATATAATACAATATTTTAAATAAATGTTTAGATAGAAATCTTGAATATGTTGAGTTATTCATTTAAATCAATTTAATTAGAAAGCGCTTAACCTAGCAGAATTAAATTTGTCAAGCTGAATTATCTCTAGAAAAATCTAAATCAGACAATAGAATAAGTATATAATTATATGCAAACATCCAACTTCTTGTATCATTTTTTTTTTGATAATTATTAACAAA
Organism: Epiperipatus broadwayi; assembly: GCA_028023455.1. Lineage (NCBI taxonomy): Eukaryota > Metazoa > Onychophora > Udeonychophora > Euonychophora > Peripatidae > Epiperipatus > Epiperipatus broadwayi. Next base: position 10,975,693 of record JAQFVV010012413.1, read on the forward strand.
AAACTTCTTGTATCATTATTTAAAAGATGACCAAAGTACTCCATTTGTTGAAAAGGGAGCAAGATTTTGTCGTTTAATCTTTTATTTAGCCGTGGGGAGAAAAAGAAATATATTGTCCAACTACGTCAAATATGATGTTGTTTAGTCACGATATAAACACAAATGAGTATACATATGTTTTAATAATATATTTATTAGTAATATATAGATACAAACATATATTCGACAAATTCATGAATCAATCATAAGACCAATCGTTGGAAAAAAATGCTTGAAACTATTTGTATGAAACAGAGCAATTGTGTTCTCTTTTTTTAATCTGTAAAGTCACATCTGTTAAAGAATCACATGGATTGAATTGTTATTATCAGTAATAACACAATCTAGTGACCAGCGGGGCAAATTTTTGTTGTTAAAACTTCTTTTCCAGCGGGGAATTTTTTTATTTTATTTTGTCGACTGCACCAAATATGTTGTGTTTAGTCTGGATTATACATATAAACACAAATAAATATACGTACGTTTGTAAAAGAATTATTATTTGAATTTGAAAACCGATTTGAAGCGTCATGCAAAAACGATTTTTTAGTCCACTGTTTTCAATAAAAGCAAAAATAAGAACATCTAGATGGAATTAATCAAAATCCAATGCAACATAATGCTAAATGTTAAAAATCTCTTTCTACAAAAAAAAAATTATAAAAAATGCAATTTCTATCACAGAAAAAAAATTTCTGTTTGAAAAATAATGAAATACCACAAATAATGATGTATGCCATATATTTCTAGGTCTTACTTGCAATTTATAAGAAGAAAATTAAAAAAAGTTGATATGTAAGATATCAACAGGCAAACAAATGAATGTTATAAATAAAAGAATTAAAAGAACAGAGGGTCGCATTTGGTTACATTTAATACATTTAGAGAAGTGTTGTGCTTAATACGAAAAAAAAAAAAAGTATGTAGTCTCATTGACTTTTGGTCTTGAAACATGGACTTAGAATTTTAAAAAAATGAGACAAAAATTGCAAGTTATTCAAAGTAATACGAAAGAAGTGTGTTGGATTAAAAAGCAGGGATAAAATGGCACATTACCTCAGTAATTGAAATTGTGGAAAGACAGAACCACTTTACTTTAGATAAATCCTCTGTAACAAGTTATTTATTTATCTAGCACTGTGTTTTTAATTTGTAACAGTCATTAGGGAATCACCCCTCTACACATGCACTTGTATAGATTTTCAGCCATGTTTTTATTCTGGTCATTTTGTTTTTGGTCCACCTCTATGCTTTTAATCCTGTCCATCACATTTTCTTTGCTGATTATCATCCCCAATTTGTATCTTTTTTTTTTCACCATTTCTAGATATCTGGAAATACATATTTTCTGTTAGTCAAAATATAATCCAATTTACCTTCATTTGGATACTTCCATGTTCATTTCTATTTAAATTTTAATCTCTGTCATTTTTTCAATTTAATTCTTGGATTTTTTAATTTTATTTTTATTTGCTTAATATTTAAATATTTATAAATATCTGTCTTTTCTCAGCTATTATATATATTTTCAAGCTACTATCTGCTGATTAAAGATTTTTTCTATAATCATTTTATTCATAAACCCCAATTCATTTCTTACAGCTGCATATACACAATGTTTTATGTAACTGTAATATTTTTTAGTGTTTCAATTTTTTTATTTGTAATAATTTATCTGATCATGACTATACTTTTCCCCACTTTTTTATATTCTAAACCATTTAAATTATATATTTTTTTCATTTATTACTATGCCCTGTTTAATACGCAGTAAATTTTACTTTATACCTAGAAACATTATTTTCATCTAAAAAAAATATTGTTCAACATCATGTGATGGACCTCCAAATACTCTTAAATTTAGGACTTCAATTTCATGTTTTGACATACAGATTTCATGAACTCTAAAGTCATATATATATATATTAAGAATTATACAGATCAATCTTTACAGTCAGTTATGATATAGTAAAAAACATGAAAGGAGAAATGTTTATTAAATATATCAAGATTTTGAATTATTTTTATTTTCAAAGGATAAACATCTTTTGATTATTTAGGCATATATTTATTTAAATGTGAAAGTATTTGGTAAATGCTAAAATTCATTTTTTTTTTTTAATGAACAAGCATATATATAAACATTTCAATTTTCATTGGTCTTCTTCTTTTACTTCTTCTTATTATCATCATCATCTTTGTAAAGTAATATTTTATTTAAGATTGTTGAAAAATGCAATATTAATAATAAATGAAAAAAGAAGATAAATTAATTATATTAAAACAAATATCATAAACAATGTTAATAATAAAATTAATCAAGGGTATGTGTGGATGTGTTTATAAAAGAAAATTTTAGAAAAATGAGTTTGTAGTTTATATACATTTTAGGTATATGTTTTAAAATATTTTATTTTTGTTTTTAAAATTATCTGTATTATTTTTTCTTTTATATTTGAATGCTATAATGTTCAAAAAGAAGCTGAAAAGAAATTATCTACTCATAAGTGTGTGGATTTAATAATTAATAATAAACGTTGGGCAGAATATTTCTTGAGAAGTTGTAAATTTAAAAATGCTATAGAAATTGCTTACATAATAGAAGAAATGTGAGCAAAGATTGTGAACATTTTTATCATTACCATTATTGCACTGTCTATACATCTTGGTGGAACAGCAAGATTTTAGTTTTATTAATTTTGCATTTATCATTTGAAAAAGGAAAATGTCAATTTAAACTTGCTATGATTTTCAGAATCCATGAGAAGATAAGCCAGCTGCCTGAGGTTATCTTCCAGATTACAGTAATTGAAGTCAATAACACAGGCATGCATACACAATGAAGAGTTTTAGTAGACAACTATTTATCCATACCTGGAAAGAGGAATCAATGCTATCACTTGAAAAGCATTTCCAAAAAAAAAAAAAAACTTTTGATTAATCCTATTAGTCTATCCTGTCATTATTGACAAAATAAATGTTTCAAGACTAACTGAAATTATTATAAATCTACATGTTCTCCAAACGATACTCTATCAGCCATCTTAACATAGTCATCAAAGTAGCAATACTAAAGTTAGAGACTCTTGAAATTATTGTCTTTGTTATTAATTAATAAAATATGAAAAAGGTCAGTTGATTATGATTCAGGTTTAAACTGATATGTTTGCAACATATTTTTTTTATATCTCTTTAGTATTTCTTCATGGAAAGTCTGAATTAAATATTAATTTTCTATATCTGAAAAAGATTGCTATTCAGTTGAAACTGGCTTATTTTAAATAAAAACAGTGTGAGAATCTATTACAGGAAATGTGATTTTAATTGTAAATATTTTCTCTTTTAAGTGCATTAGCTTAATATTTACTAATATTATACTAAACATTAGTAATCTGTGTAATTATTTAAAAATAAAAAAAACACCATAATGGAAAAAGAATTGATAATTATTTATATCTTTTATGTTGTTTTGAGTCTTCTGATTAGAAAGTCATTTCATTACTGATACAAGCTGTTATTGCTAACATTATAAAGTAAATAAATTAACTCACAAAAAGTTAAATGAAGTAGTTAATTATGTTTATGTTACATCAATAAGAATTCTATGTCTTTATTTCATATAATAAAACATTCAAAATAATAGTCATTTTTATATATTATTTAGTTTAAAAAGTTCTACAATCATCACAATATTCACTATTTTAATTTGTTAGTCTTTTGGCTGCAAATATATGATATTAATAAGCAAGCAGCTTCATTATTATATAATAATTAACAGATAGCATACTTTTAATTTACAAAATAATTGTAAATATAAAATTATATGTTAACTTTGTTTAACAGCATATAAAAAGTGTGCTTGATGATAATAAAATATTCTTAATTTATGTGTTTTTTCATTTAAAGTTGCAAAATTATTATCTACAGCTATTGATCAAAACATATACACAGACATACTACAAAATATATGTGTAATAAATAATACTAATTTAGTTAATATTTTTCTCACATATAATCATCTAAGTGTTACTATTTTATAAGTAAAATTTTTAGCCTTTCCTGAAGCTTGATAGCTCTCCTGACTAGCACATTTGCAAACATTAAAACTAGTCTCAATTAGATTGTCCTAGGCAGAAACTAACTCTAATTTTGAGCTAGATAACTTGATTTTGTCAATATCCTATGTTTGCTCTGTCATAAGTTTTCAGCAAGTGTAGCTTCAGTACCAATCATCTGATAACTAATGGTTTAGATTTTAATCTAGAGAGATATTGACTGAACAGATGGTTTTGATATTAGAGTAGAGCATCGCCATAATTTATGAAACAATTATGGTTGCAATAGGAAAATGGTCATTAGTCTGCGATTAGTTAGTTGGTCGTTACAAAGAAAGTTATTCTGTTAACCCTTTTTAGTTATAATTTATTTTGCAGCGTTCAAACTTGTTTTGCTTTAAAAAAACAGTCGAATGTTTAATTTTTTTAAATTTTATAAGTAAATCTATCTATTTATATATAAAAAATAATACTTAAAATAAAAAGACTGTACATTGAATAATCATTAGAGCTCCTATAACAAAAACTCGATCCTTAGATTATAATTTAAATGATTTTAATAAATAACCCTGGTGATGTGTAGTTAAATATCTTGTCAATATATTGAAGAAGATGTGGAATTGATTCAAAAATGTCAACATTTGTTTCATTTTGTTCCATTTTCTAATTTTTAGTTTGTCAATTAAGAATGTTTTTGTTTGGATTTGAATGCTTAATCGAAATCTGGTCTATATTCAATTTTTAAAACATAGATTTTAAAAAGTAGATTTTTGAATTCTACTGAAATATGAGGTGCTCATTTTTGTTGTCTTGTGTGCATTTATTCAATGATTACAAAAAAAATAATTTTCTCAATAAACAAGCAACATTTTCTTACCTTAAATGTTAAAGTGAATTTAGTAAAAATAGTATTTTAAAACGATTACAATATCTAGTACTATAAAATAAACTGGCGTTGGAGATCAAAAAGATAAAAAGCAAAGCACACTTATATAAATAACAATAACCTCTTTATATTTAAATGCATATTTAGTCTTGATATTTACATTCTCTAATTATAGTTTATAGTAAAGAATAACTAACTATTTATATTCTCTCACCAGAAAAACTTTAGATTGTAAAAAAGTGACTTCAGAAGCTTACAACATTTTACTGCTAGAAAAGCCATATGTGAAAGGATTAAATCCAGGTATCTATAGTTAAAAGGTAAAATGGATGTCTAGCTATTACAGATTAGATACCATCATCTTATTTAAAGCCATATAGTACAAGCTTACGTAAATAATAGAAACCAAATAGTATAGTGGGGCAAAATATTATATCCATACTGATAAATTTCTCAGTTTTTACTTGAGATAGTGAAAGCTACAATTTAAAGATAGAACTAATGCATTTTACAGATGTGGCAGTTTGGAGGTAAATATTTGTAGCACTATATCTCCTAGTGGCCATTGATTATTAAAATTTATAATCTATCACTCTATAATAGAGTGAAGACAACTCCTTTTGCAAGTATATGAGAAAGAATATGAGAGACCTAAGTAATCATGATCCTGAATCAAATTGTTTTGATTATCAACATAACAATATGAAAATTAGCTTTTTTATTTGTATTTCTCATATTAAAGTAATCTTTTAAAAACTGTTTCATTTTAAAGAAATAGGATGAATATTATTCCTTTATTTTACTTTAAAAATAATAATTGTAAAGAGTAGACAATTTTTATTTTACAACTTAAAATGACATTTAGTATGACAATTATTTTCACAAAACTCTTGATTGCACAAATAATTTACAGTAAAAGGAGAAAGTGATACAAGTAATAATCCTAAAATCACCATTAATCTATGATCAAATTATGTTTCACTAATTAATGCAATGCTTAAGACTAACAAAATAAATGACTTAGGCAAGACCAACAAAATATTACATGACATTTTGTTGGTTTTATACCAATCCTACCTATGGTATGATGATGAGTGTGGTTTTTGATAAATCAAGAACATCAACTGACATGGGTTCAGATCTGATTCAGATCTATATGACTATAACTGGGGAATGAGCTTGCAGTAAAAACATTAATATGTTTTTGTTTTGAGCTTCTAGTTTTACAGTTAACTAAATAAGGAAAAGGTGACTACTGGAGGATTGAATTAGTTCCTTAGATCTGGATGTAGGGTTCTCCAATCTAAAGCTCCTCACAGATAAAATCCGTAAGCTAGAAACTAACCTGGGGATATTGGATGAGTAGGCAGTAGATTGGGATTTTATGCCCAAACTTTACTGCATCCATTGATTATAAGGCTTTCCACTGGGTGGCACTACTATCTAGAGAGTTTTCTGCTGAATTAGGCAAGTATGAAGATGTTTGTACATTTATTCAAACTAATAACATAAAAATGTTAAAAACTTTAGAGCACTGTGTAGAAATGCTCTAATATTAATTAATTTGTAATATAAATTTGTAAGTTGAGGACTCATTTTATGATTATCATCAATATTAACTTGTTCAAACTAGAGTCTTCTAAGTTAAATTCAGAATACAACTGATCAATGAAAAAGCAATATTTTAAACAAATAATTAAAGCAGTCAAAACTCTCCATACAGTATTGACACTCAGTGCAAACCAGAGTAATCAATGGATGCCAGAAGACTTGTTCCATATCTAGTGCCTACTCATCCAAAATCCCCAGATTAGTTTCTAGCTTGGCTTGCAGTGAGTGGCACTACTAATATAGAAAGTTTTGTTTTAATAACAGTTATGAACAAGTATAGGAAATGGTGATCATGTAATGTTTAGTGGTTTAATACCAATCCTGCTTAATAAGCTAATGGTGGCTATGGTTATTAAAGAACAAAACACACCATAATGTACGGCTGCTGAACTGAGTTTAGACCAATATGACTACATAAGCTAATGAGATTGGATTGAAAATATTATTGTGTTTTCAATTTTAGACTAATAGTTTTGTAGTTAAGTAGAGATAAAAGATTGCTGCTGGAGATTGGCATTAAATCTTAAAATCTAGGTACAGGTCTCTCAGATCCAATGCTCCTCATTGATGAAAGCTACAAGCTAGAAACCAGTCTGGGAATATTGGATGATTAGGCACTAGATAGAGATTTTATGCACAAGTCTTCTGGCATCCATTGATGACTCTGGTTTGCACAGAGTGGAACTACTATATGGAGAGTGTTGCCTGTTTTAATAACAGTTATGAGCAAGCTTAAGAAATGGTGATCATGTGCTGATTAGTGGTTTAAGCAAATAATGTTATAAAAAGACCAATCATAAACTAGACCAGGAAATACAACTTCCCCCAGAGAGGTAAGAGACTTGGCTATAAAATAAAGGTCATTTCAGAGGTAAGACAAATAATTTACTGTTTCACATTCTAATCAATATTTCATTGACTATAATTATTCTGTCAATATTGCATGATCATTATTTGCTAGAACACATTTAGATACTTTAAGACTCATGAGTGGAAAGCTGTTATTAGCAAATAATATCAGATTTTCTACAAAGGGAAGGAAATGCATCTGTTAGCTTTTATTAGCAGTCACTGACAATAATTTTGCATTTTGCCAACTGTAATGAAGAACAAATTCATTTGGTTGTTGCAAATATATTACTAAATTATACTTGCATTAAACATTTTGACATCTCATTTATTTATAAGCCAGAAAGCATTATTTTCCAGCAGCAAATCATATGTTCACAATAAATCAAAAGAAATAAAATAATATCTTCACAACAGTTTGATGCTACAATTTGGTTCAATGGAAGAAATATGTACACAAAATAAATTCTGATTCTCCAGACAAAGTATTTTACAAATCAAATGAAACTCTTGTTTCTATAAAACAGATTCATACTCTTTTTTATTGTATGGAGAAGGCCATATTTAAAAGTTTTTAATATATAGTGGTATATACAAAATTAACAAAGCATATGCCACACTTGAATGAGAAGCTATAAAGATACACAGAAATTATTACACGCTAAGCGCTTTCGAGGTCTTTTGCCTCATATTCATAGCGGTACTGTGAGCTGCAGAACGAAAAAAGGGCCCCTTTTTCGTTCTGCAATTTCTGTGTATCTTTATAGCTTCTCATTCAAGTGTGGCATACGCTTTGTTAATTTTGTATATTAAATTATCGAATGAGAAGTCTTAAAATCTTTAATATATAGTGGTATGTAATATAATGTGGTATGTAATAGCTAAAAATTATAAATTGATATTTCTTATGTTTATTATTCAGAAAATCAAGCCATTTACAATCTGTCTAGCCATCTAATTATCAGTCAATAAAAAGAGTAGTAGCTATTAATACTAAAAGGTAAAGGATCAAAGTTAATCTGATTTTTTAGTTATGCAACAAAGCACTGAAAGTAAACTAAAAAAGTGTGTTGTTTCCGCCAACCGTGGTGCTTCAGATTAACCTTTGAATGCACGCTACTCAAATTAGTATGATAGGTAGGACAAATTCCAGAATATTTTTATACCCTAGAAAATATTATCAACTTGCCCCTCATGGAAAAAAAATCCAATTGTATTTTTGAATACAAATATTTAAAAAGTATATATATATATTACATAAAAATATAAATATGTGAACTTTAAATATCAGTACACTTTTGACAAGTGACTTATTTGACTAATGATATTACTGGTTGTAATAATATGTATAGTTATTTAGATTAGTTAATGAGTGTAATATGAAGTTTAATCTTCACCAATATATAATATTATGTAAATTTTGATCTGCCAGAAACTATTTTTTAATTTGGTATATTTTTATGCTAAAATGTTTAAATTTACCAAACTATTTCAATCTATTTAACCATTGTTGAAGAATGAAGATCTTTCTAAATTTAATCCAGTTTTTCAATATATAATTTCACTTCACTCAATCACTCCAAAAAACTCACTGAAAATTCACACAATCTTTTTCTAGATCTTCTACAATCTTTTGGGGTCCATTTTATGAGTTCAATTGTTCATACATTGTCTTTGCTTTTACTCCATTTTAAATATTTAATTTCTTTAATGATTTCAGTATAACTTATTTTTTCTCTTAACAAATCTACTTTTCATTTAATATCTTTCTTGTTAGTTATATCGTTCAGTCTGAATTCTCTGTATAGTAAATGTCTGAGTTTCAGATTTTTAAGGAAGCACAGGTAAAATACAGAATTAAAAACAAACAACCTTTTTTTCCAAATACAATATAACAAAATGTATCAAGTTTAATTCTATGACAAATTTTAGTTATCACGTTTCACATTATATATTATGAAAACTTAGTATTCATTATTTTAAGTTTAAAAACATTTAAGAAAATTCATATTTGAACAACATAAAGTAAATTATTAACAAAATTTAAAAAAAATATTAAAAAGTTATCACTGAGATTAGATAGTTAAGATTTTATAATGATGATTTATATATTGTATATTGTTGATATTGTGTTTATTTGTATTTTTGAATTGATATAACACTTCCTTCAATTGTATCTAAAACAATTCACTCTATATTCACTAATAATTGTTAAGCATATGCTATGAAATAATCCCCATGAATAAAACCAATGAATTTTTATCATTTTTCAGAATGGGATTCACATCATATAATAAATAAAAAAAACAGATAATTAGCCTGCCATATATTTGACAAATTATATTTTGCCATACTCAAGTAATTTCAAAATTCTTATTATCACTATGTATAGCAAAATATTAAAAATAACCAATGTTCTTAAAATATTTAAAAAAAATCAGTGTATGTGTATGCATACATATATTGTTTAAATGCATAGATATAGTTATATAAAAGTAAATATCAAAGTCTTGATAATAATTTGGAGGGGCCTGCATTCTGTTTCTAGGCTGTACGTTTTCATGATCCTATCATAAAACATTTAAAATGAAGCTATCAATTTTTTTTTGAGAATATTTCTATAATTATACTAATAATAAGATTAACAAATTTAAAAATGATAAATAATAAAATAAAATAAATTATAAACATTTTTATGTATTTCTTAATGTAGAACTAATCCCACATCATCAATTTATTGACCTCTAAGTCTCAATTACAAAAGCTAATATATAAATGTACAACAGATTAAGCCATATTTAAAAAAAAATAAGACTTTCTCTAATAATACGAATTTATTAATCTTTGTTTTGAGCATAGTAACTAGTGACTTAAAAGTTGGCCCAATATTATTATATTGACAAATATTTGATGATTAGGTAGAAGAGCTAGAAAAGTGTTAGGTGCATTAAAGAATTTATTATCTTTGAGTACTTTTTTAAACTATAAAGAAATGATATAAAATAAATGCACACTAAAAATTATAATAAAAATATATTGTGTGTATAAGCTCATCTTTTGATTTGTGGAAGAATGGAACATGATCTACTGAATAATTCACATTAATATCACCAGAAAAATAACTTTTAATTTCGTCACTATCTTTGAATTTTGATCAACAAAAAATATGTATACACCTGAGTAAGTCTGGCAATGCATTACTATGCATAACTTTTCATTTCCATCATACTCAAAGACAGAAATCCTTTCTAATATCAGTATTCTAGATTGGGATATGTAAGTATTTGTAATAACTATAGAAAAATGAACAATGTAAATAATCTTATAGTGCTAACAATAATTATAAAATATAGATAATTAATATATATATATATATATATGGAATTTAACTTTGAAATAATTATAAAATCTTATATAATTTTTTTTTTTTTTTTTTTTTTTGTTAACCAGGTAAAAAATTATAAAAAATCCCATTTTTCCAAAACAGAAAAAATTTTTTAAAAAAAAGGAATAACACCCCTTTCTTTCAGACCTAAACGTTTATGTATGGGCATAATCTATAAATGACAACTCTCCATCAGAAAAACAAAGCAATATTATTTAATCACTATTCTTCCACCAAAATATTCAGATTTTCATTAAAATTTTTATTATTAGTAATAGACTAAACTCTTTTCACATAGTATTAAACTGAAATTTCATATGCAATATTTAATTCTTTTGCTTAGGTATGTGGGTATGCTTTTCAGAGTGTGTTTTGTTTCTTTTTTTTTATTTTATTTATCTGAGTACAATTTCAGTGCTATGCATCATAATCATAACTTTCATGTTTCATAGTGCTGTGGCTTTTTTTATAATTTATATGTGAATCAGTTCATGTAAATATTTTATTTGTGTGATAAATGAATGCTGTTTTCTTTTTTATTTACCATATTTATGTAAGTTGCTATGAACAACTTATTCTTTTTCTATTGTTGCCATCTGTTCATACTAAGCTGACACACTGTAAATCAAAGATTTAATTTTTTTGTGGTCCCAGAATATGGATTTATATTCCAGGTTGTCTTTAGTGCATTTATAAATAAAAACATCAAGTCATATGTCATGTGACTTAATTTAATAAGCTTGTATTATAAATGTGATATAATGAGCATGTTAATAGTTCTAAACAAGCTTTTCCAATAAATGCCATAAGAGACAGCATTTAAAAAGCTCTATCTAGAATTATCCCTATCCCCAAACATGTTTAATATAGATATCTGGAAATTTCAATTTTTCTACTTAATGATTAAGTATTTGATAAATGCTGAGTTTGAGCTGGTATTATAGATCTAAAGTCTGAATATCTTAGTGTCTTACTGATGATATCCAGTAGCTTGAAACCAGGTTGGGGATAGGGATAATTCTAGATAGATTTTTAAATGCTTTCTCTTGCAGCATTTATTAGAAAAGCTTGTTTACAGCTATTAGCACACTCATTAGAACATTTATATAAATATTTGTGCTGCATTATTTTGGTCGTAATGTTGATCATTGCTTAGCTATAGTATATGGATGTACAATGTAAACCATTACACTGGACCTCACATACTATATGCTGTGTCTTTTCTTTTTTGTAATCTATATTTTGAATTACTTATCAGCCTGCTAATGTTTGTTGGCATTTGAAAGTTTATGTTGTAATTTGGCTTGCAGATCATTTTTATAATATTCATTAGTTTTGTGATATAAGGCATGCTAGGTCATGAGTTTGTGTTATCTTGTGGTTTTAGATTTTGTTTTATTTTTTTAATAAATTCTAAAATTTCTTTCATCAATATAAGGCTTTCATATATTCATCTGCATTATTTTTCCTACCAACTTTGAATTTACAAAGCAGTTGATTTCTATTAAGAAATATCTTGAAACTTTTCAATTCATCAACATTGGTATTTAATATTGTTAGTAGATAGTTCTCTTACTTTGTGTAGTTTTATCACCATTTTGTAATACAAGCTTGTGTTGTGTGTATTATTTTCATTTTCTATTGATTTGCCCCATAAATTGCACATTTTTATAATAGTTTGTTGGGAACATACATATATACCTCAACAACATATATTTTATATATTCTTATTTTTCTCTAGAAACCTTGTTTTTATTTTCTGTTCAGTATTTGCTAATGTTAGACTACATGTAGTTCCATTGGTAAGCAGTCCATAGACCATGTATTTTTTATTCTGTAATATTTATTATCAAATTTTTTGTTTATGTCCTTATCAATCCAGTTAAGTATTTGTACAATAAATAATATTTATTGTTTAATAACATTATCTTTTATCTAAAAGGGTTTTTTATGGTATTATAGATATTTTTTGGTACTGACCTTATTAGTTTGCTTATGTGTAGTGAGGCCAGTTTGTATTTATTCTTAATGTGAACATTTTTTATGATTTTAACTAGCTTGAAAGATGATTTGATTGTATGTCTCCAGAATTCTGAAAGATTCATTAGCCACTTTACTATAGTACTTGTGGTCCTGTAATAGTATGCATCTTCAAAGTCTGCAATTTTTCAAATAACCATAAAAGTGTTGTTGATGAAGAATACGATTTCAGATAATCTGCTTTTCTGTGTGTCTTATTGTGGTGCTTTCTTAGTATAGTGTAAATAAATTGATCTTTTGTGACTTTTATATTATATGTCGTAATTTTATTAAATTTTAACTTCTCAATTTGCTGTCTGATTTTTTTCTGTATTTTGTGTATATTTGGTCTTGTCCATTAGCACAAAGTAATTGCCTTTATATTCTTTTACACAGATAATTTTGTTCTCATATACAAACTTTTTCAAGTATATTATATTTTTATTCCAATGCTGTGTATGGGCCTGTTGTATATCGATCTCAATGTGTGTGGCATTTCCTTGAATAATGTGTCTCTGCAGCATTCTTGTATTTTACCTTAAAGTCTGCTATTATTAGAAGGTGTGTATTTTCCCATGTTCCATGTACATATTTTGGTCTGTATTCTAATATTTTTTTTATTTTTGGGGGAATATTGGTTTCTTTCTGTTCTAGTGTTTATTTGGACTGTTTTTTTTATTTGTGAGAATTCTAGCTTTTATTTATTAAGTAAAATACTATTTAGGTTGTTTCCAAGTCTTTATGAATTTTAATTTCTTTCACATATTTTAATCAGACAACTCTTTTGATTACAATAATTCAACAAAGGCAAATATTTTAACTCTAAGACTTTATTCAGTATAGAATAGCTTATGTAGTCAAATACTTTGTCAGAGTCTACCTAATACACTGAAATGTAAGAGCTTATATACATTAATATTTTATGTACTTTCTCTTAATACTTGAATAGGACTTACTAGTTAGTTTATTTGGTTGGTTTAAATTCATTTTTTCTATAAATAAGTTTTAATAATCTTAGTGAAAATTTTGCATAGAACTTGATGAAAAACTGAATGATATGCTTTACTGTTAGAATTTAAGATATCTAGACCCTGTTTAACACAATGGAAGTATATTCGTTTATAATTGACACATTGTGAATTTATATATGATACAATAAAATAATTCACATTTAGTCATTGTAATAGTTATAATTAAGATATTTGCTCTGTTATTGACAATAACTTTTTAAAACAAATTTTACTTATAGAGGGATATTTAAAATGGATTTATGCTCGTTGTTTTATAGAAATTGTTTAAAATTATGATACATTTAAACATAGAGTGAATCGAGATTTCTGTAAAATAACTACTATTATACTTTAGAATATATATAAAAAAATCTATTGTTACAAATTCTAACACAGTTGATAAAGCTAATAATTTGTCTTGACTGAAACACTGGTACTACAAAACTTTAAACAGTTTTTCTCTTGTCTGATAATGTTTAAAATATACATTACTTCATATTTTTCTTCCACTTATATATCTAATTTATATTAAAATTTCCAAGTACTTTTGTGTCCATATAACATCTAGGACTTTTTTATATTTAATAATGCTAATCATAATTCAATGTAAATATTTTTATTATAAAATTTGGTGAACAGAAATTTTATTAAACATAAAATAATATAATTACAAATGTATTTTTTTAACAAAAAGACTTCATTATTTTATGAAAAGGACCTGAACACCAGAGTAAACAGATGTTATTAATTAAGAGTTTTCTATTTAATAATGTTGCTTTAATAATACTAAATGGTATTGAAAAGTTAGAAGTGTGAGCAAATTTTGATCTTATGTTTAATTTACATATCCTTAAATAATTTAGGTCAATGAATATATTAATTAGCTCACTTGAAGGCAGAATTGTCTCATAATTTTTACAAAAAGAAATAATAATAAGACACTATTAGCTAGATTACTCAATTAGCAGCAGTTAAGAAAGTTTTTTGTTTTTACAGTCTAGCTAAGAGAATAGATACCATATACCAATCAGTATCTTCGTACCTGAAAAAGATTTTCATTTTGATTGGATTTTCAAATCATGAGTGCGACAAGTAAATGCATTAACTACTATATCATTAAATCTTTTATATATATGTCAGTGTATGTACATGCATTAATAAATTAATTAATATATATACTAAATTTAATACTTTAATATTATAGTAATAGTACATATATAATAAATATTATTATTATTATTATTATTATTATTATTATTATTATTATTATTATTATTATTATTATTATTATTATTATTATTATTATTATTATTATTATTATTTATAACATCCAAAAATATTTTTATCAGTTAAACTTATGTGAAAAAAAATATATTTCACATGATTTCCCTAGATATTTATAAAAAAATTGCCTCTTTCTTTGATATTGTCTTTCATCCAAAAATACTTCTCTAAATATATATATATCTTCTTTCTCTCTTTTGCTTAAAAATACCAATATTATATTTGGTATATAACTTTGCCAATAATATTTCTATTTTTGTATCTGGTTTTAAGATATTGATTATAATTCCATCATTACCTGGAGCATTATACGTCTTACTTCTTCGTTTAAAATCCAGAGCAATTCACAAGATATAGTAGTTATAGATGATGCTTTCCTTTTTTCTTTATTGTTATATAACTATTGATAGAATTCTTCTATGTGTGTGTGTGTGTGTGTGTGTGTGAAATTATATTTCACAAGAGTATGTGGACAATGAACACACAAAACATTGCTTTGACAAAAATTCTTTGCCGAATTATTTGTTAATTTTATATCCATTCTTGTGGAATATGATTTTATTTTTATATATTTGTAAATTATTTAATAAATAGGAACTCCATTTACGATAAAGTTAAATACTCCAGCCCAAGTGTATTAAACTGCATCAACCAATCAGACAAGTTCTGTGGGTTGAAAAAAAAACTTTTACAAGCTACTCCTGTTCAAATGATGATTAGTTTGATCAGTCATTCATGCTGCTATATATATTGAGCTATAAGGTATAGCAACATTTCTTATATACCAATTGAAATTAAGACTCTCCCACTAGCAAGTCATGTGTTTAAATTTAATTATTTAATTAGTTAACACAGATGTATAGGTGTCATACATTGTATCTCAACTTGAAATTTCATGATTATGTACTTATTTAATTTCTTTTATTTTCTTATAATCCTTTATAAACTTTTTTTTTTGTTTTTTAATGCTTCTTATTATCTTTTATGCCTCCTCTTTTGATGACTATTCTAAATCAAAAGGTTTGAATTTGATTAAATATTTTAACAATACATTTTTAAAGTTGTAAGTAGCATAAAAATAGTATATTTTTTATCACTAACATATTTATCTCTTGCAAATTTATTTTATTTATGTAAAATTAAGATTTAAAAAAATATATAACATTAGTCCTAGTAGAAAAAGAGCCCCCACCCACCTACTACCATCATTCCAAAAAATCAACACGAATGTTAGATGTGAGTTTTATAATATTGGTCCTAACTGAATTAATACAGGGAATACATATTATATATAATTTTTTTTTTATATTTGCTGATATTAAATTTTAACTATTCCAAAGCAAATGCTACTTTCTAAATATCTTCATAACCCATGCACAATTTTATCTCACAGTTGTATTCGTTCCATATTCACTCACTAAATAATCAGCAACTAATTTTTTTAGAATGCATTTTAAGTAATTTATATGGTATAAATAAAATATACACCTGGGTCTCTTTTTACGCAGACTTATTTAACACGATTTTGAAGTTATGCGATTCGTGTTTCACCAGAAGTCGAACTCCGGTATTGCGCTATTACTTTAAATAATAAATTTTGCGCAGTTACGTTATATTGAAGTAATAGCACATTATTGGAATTCGACTTTCAACTTAATAATTTCAATATTTTCAGTGCGTTATAATAGTAAGATTTTATGTAATAATGAAATTAAAATCATGATTTCCACATTTTATGTATACATACATTAAATTTTACAAGATTATAATGTAAATTTGTTCAAACATTGTGCGTGTTAATTTTGCATTTTAAATCACATTCTGTTTTTGCTTTTTAAAAAAGAACGTAATCAATTATTAATCATTTAGTGTCCACAAGTTTATTTTTAAAAGGTCAGTAATAGTAGTGGGCACAATTAAATTTGACAATTAAAAATTAAAATCTGATTTTTAATTGTAATTAACAATTTAAAAATTACTTACGGCGACTTGAAATAATCTGATGTGAAATTTGATTTTTAAATGGAATTGAAAATTAAAGACAAAAATAAGAATTTAATTTTTAGTTGTTAGTTTTAATTAAATTTTTCTCAGCAGTCAATAAATGTCTTTTTATTATCATAAGTATAAGTTCATAAACAATTAATAAAATCATCGTCTCAAAGATTAATTAATTACTAATTATGTTGTCAACAGAAAAACATTAACACAACATGAGAGTGCAAACGAACGTGTGTTTCAGCAAATAGCGATAATAATTAAAACGTGTATAAAAAAATGTAAATTATCGTACTGTAAATTATGCATAAAAATATATTATTTTGAATAAAATTAAATATTATAGTTAAAAAAAGCTTGTCTTGTATCAATTTTTTTCAAATTTGAAATTTTTTATTAGTCATATTTTATTTTCTTATTTTTTTTTTTGCGCGAATTTTAAAGTAATTTTACGTTGGTGCTTTGCTTTTACACAAATTTTGAAAAATCACAGAGCGCATCCCCCCTTTTTCAATGTAACTTACATCTATTTTTGCGCAATTTTGTTTGCACATGTTTTCTGAGGAACCTATCTATCGCGTAAAATGAAACCCAGGTGTATTGCTCTAATGAAAAATGGGTTCTTTTTTACATTAAAACACTTTTTTGGAATATCTGTTGTTTTTTTATACATGCTCAGTCTAACAGCTGATTCATATACCACATGACCAATAATTGATTGAACGTATTGACTAGTTTTAAAAACATGCAATAGTACTTTCAAAATATACATCATCTTTAAATAAATATTTTCCAATAACTAGTGAAAAAGAATTTTGCTTTTTATCTGCAACATTTTTGTAGATACAAGTCTAGTGGTGATATATGAAGTACATTTGTGCAAGCTGCATTTTGGTACCTCTATTTTTTAGGCCAAACACAAATTGAATATACATATACACATTCTTTCATTTTATATAAATAATGAAGCACAAAATTATTAGATTACATATATATTTTATTAATCAAATTGAAATGTTTTCATTAAAAAAGAATTTTTCTAGCCTCAGAATCTCCAAAACTATTTGCATAAGAATTCTTCATTTTTATCTTGTATCGCAAAAGTTAACAAATCTCAAAGGCACTTATAAGAAAAACATTCATCCTAATAAAAGATACAAAACAATTCATTTCCAGAAGGTGGATATGCATTTGTTATCATAGCACTTGGCTTCTTGTCTATCTAAATCTAGAAATTGTAGGTTACTATCTGTATCACTTATGAAATGAGTTTCATCTCTTCAATTTATATTTTTTGTGTAAATCAATGATAATTATATTCTTTATGCATACCAGTGATGCTATCTTGTAATATTTATTGTCCCACAGAGATATAATTTATTTGCATATACCTCATTTGCTAGCTATAGACTTGAAAATAATGTTATGCAAGATGTGGCAAAAGTACTGACTCCACAGCCTGAGCATCAAGGCATAGGCAAGAATAAAAAATTGATTTTTGGCTTCATACAATTCCATGTGGTATATGCATAACCATTGTGGTTACCACTACACATACCTCATTTGAAATCTCTCTTTATTGGTTTTAAGTCTTTACATTTTCACATGGTACTATGCCCAGTAAATTTTGTGATTGCTCTATCAAAAGCAAACTGTCTGTACATTTGATAATCAGTCTTAGAATTTACATTGCACTGCTCTATATATTTAAGTCATTACTTGTTATGCAAACACAAATATGCAAGTGCAAACACAAATACAAATGTAAACACATTAATAAATTATAAAACCTTTTGAGAATCATTATGTCTATAAAATAAAGTTGCTTCAAACTTGGATCAGAGACCCAAAATTACATTGTACTTTTGTTATATTTGAAGGTAAATTTATATACTGTATAATAAAGAGCATAAATGATTTAGTATTATATAATTTATATACTACATTGACACACCAATACAAATGCAAACAAATTAATAAATTATACCATTTATCAAATAATTAAAAAAAAAATTAAAAATATTATTCAAATAATTAAAAAATTAAGATTGATACTTATGACCACCGATATTTCGCGGTTAAGTTTATATCGCGTTGAAGGTCTTGAAATGTGAATCATCAGTGTATTTTTAATTCATTTTATTAACTAATAAGACCAATAAAGATTTTCTGTCTTTATCATCCTCATGTAATTAGTAAACTGACCAGAAAAGAAAAAAATAAATGAAGCTATTAATAAAAAATTCAAATTTCATCCCATATCAAATTGTCATACATCATTTTAAAAATGGAATTAAGCAGCAACAAATGCTGGATTTCTGTTGATATCATGCTTATAGTTTTTGCACAATTAAAAAAAAAATTTCAATGAATCAATTGCCACAAGTGCATGACATGCTTAAGGTGTGTAAAATGTAATTGTGAATTGTGAGAAATATAATTAGTATCTATTTGTTGATATATTGTGTATTTTTTTTGAAATTGAGAAGTCTGCTTTGGCAGGAAAATTATTGATTGGGTTAAAAAAAATTTTAGTTTTTTTTAAATGTTGACTAGTCTTGTTTAATACAAAATTTGGGGTAAATGAAATTATATATATATACTATTATCTAAATACATCCATCTATAATTTATTAATATAAATATATATTTAATACATATATATATACATATATTACAATATATACATATGATGTATTTTATTATATAATATATATCTGTAGCATACGAAAATTTTTAATTTAATATATATATATAATATTTAAATATAAGTATATTATCTATACTAAACTTAATTAATTAGAAGGACTTAAACTCATACTTTCACACTCCTCATAGCTATCCACTACATCTTATACAACTGACATAATAACCACATACAAGTGAAAAAGATAAAATAATCTCAAATATACATAGTTCTTACTGAACCAGCACTCATCAGTTAGTCTAGATCACTACTTCCCACACATATATAAAATCACTGCTCAGTTTATATTAAAATAGAAAATCTTTAAACTTTGAGTGTTCCATCTTCAGATTTTCAATGATATGAATGGCTGAGGAGTTGGAGAAGATTGAGGCTTGTCCATTAAAGTTTGAAGATATGCTATCTTAATATAAACTGAGCAATGATTATATATGTGTGTGGGAAATGATGATCTGGACCAACTGACAAGCACTGGTTCAGTATGAAATATGTATATTGAAGCTCATTTATCTTTTTCACATGTATGTGGTCATGTATATCAGTTGTATGAGATGAAGTAAATAATAGCTATGAGGAGTTTGAAAGTCTGAATTCAAGTCCTTCTATACACACGCACACACACACACACATATATATATAACTAAAACAGGTTTTGAAATATTACATAAACTATTAAATAATAAACATTACAAAATATTGGTAGTTGTCACTATATACTGTAATGGATAAAGTAGTTTGATATCTGACTTTACCAGAAGATGCCACTAGATAATAAATCTAGATCACTTTTTTATCCTAAATTATTATCTAATATTCTTAATTAATAAAAGCAGATCCTCTAGAAAGAAGTTAAGTTTACCAGAAAAGGCATATATATGCACAAATCTATTAACCTTACAGTTATTATTCTTTTAAATACTCCACTTGTCATGGAGATCAGAAACCATTTTACAATGTTATATTTAACTCATACATTATATTTAACATATAAATATATTTATAATTTTATTCAAATTATTAATCAAGTAATTATCAGTAAAAAATAAACAAAAATCAATATCTACAAACAAAATAATTTATTTAAAAACAAATAAAAATGTTGTTGTAACAGCTATTAATATTCAAACTCACATATGAAAATTAACCAATGCATAAATGATTGAAAAGTTACCATATTGTCAAACTAAACCCATCCATTACTGATATATAAAATTAGTAATTCAGAAACCTATACACTGAAGGCTTATAATACGAAGCAATGGGTGAAATGTCTAGTAAAGATGCAATAAACTCACTATTGAAAATAATATTTAAAGTAATAGCACTAATTAAAAGAGTATCTATATTAAATACCACATACATAAAGTACTTGCATAATATGTACACTAATTCATCATCATTGTTGAACTTTATGTATAATAACAATCCATGCTCTTTATTAAAACTAAATCATTAGATAAATGAAGTCATAAGAATTTAGACCTGGTACCAACAATATATTTTGATACATTAGGTCAACCAATATTTAAACTGTTAATACATATATTATCAGTTAAGCCCCATATATAAAATAATCATTAGTAAATTAAATATCATTATAAAATTTAAAATTATAAATAATTAACTTTAAATAATATGGAATATACTTTTATAATCTCTACTAAAATATGATATCAATATGTTTTTTTGTAAATAAGAATGATATTATTATATGATATTTGTATTATTTTTTGAACATTTCAATAATTAAAATATTAATTTGAATATATATTTTATCAACAGATATAATAATTTCAACAATGTCTAAAAACTAATATGTTAAATTATAAATAACTAACATTGGCATAAAAATGCTTATATGAAAAATGGTTTATTATTTAAAAAAATAGTTCAATAATAATTTATTAATAGTTTTTATTTACTGTGACTTATTTAAGTAAAGCTCTCATTTTCCTGCAATTTTGAAAATTCTAACAGATGATTTTTCCATCCTGGTCTTCCATTTTATATACAGGTTTGACTGAAGTGAAAAATAATAATTTTTGCAACAATCAATGGTTTGAAATATATTTCTATTCATATATGAAGATGTGGAAGAATAAATTTTCCATTTGAGTTTGTGTCTGCCTTCTTTATAATAAGACTATGTATTTAGAAATACATTTTTATGAGCTTAAAATTTAGTACTTTTCATTTAGAACGATTTAATCCATCCATATGATCAATTGATATTACAAGAAGTTATTCTTGGCAAAACACCAACAGAACAGTAAATCATTTTGCAGTTTAATTAAGAATATTTAATAAAAACAATAATATCAGTTCTATACAATTTAATCTTTTATATACAACAGATTTGATTTTTTAAAAAAGAATCTTTTGTACAATTATAAATACATTGACTTTATTTTAAATTATAATTAAAAAAAAAACACTTTTATTTAAATAAAAGAGTACACAATGTGTTTAATTAATTAATAATATCATCATCATCAACAACAACAACAACAACAATAATAATAATAATAATGATGATGATGATGATGATGACGATGATGCTGATGATGATAATAATACAATACTTTAAACATTCTCAATGACATCATATTTTAAAATAATTATATAAAATTTATTTTCCCCACATTTGCCTTAATCTATCTAACAATGAAATACAGTATATTCCTATGGAATATATCATTTCAATATATATAATTAGAGGGATATGAACTCAGAATATTTCAATCTATTCATTCACCATTAGTCTCAAGTTATCAATATGCATGACTACATGCATGTGAAAAATATGGATGATCTCCAATATATGTCTTTTGTGCAGACTCAACAGTCAGGAGTGGGACTAGATCATAATCTCTCATCCATATGTGCAATCATTACCTAGTATATATTAAGATAGCAATTCCTCAAACTTTTATGGACATGCTTCAATCTTCTCACCTTTCAACTATTCAACAATACATTTCATTGAAAACCAATAATGGACCACTTTTCAGCAATACTATTTGTACCAACAAAGATTTGATTACGCAGCTGGGAAAATATCATCTTTTTTCTATTGCTGCAAGATTTTAAATAGTCAAAACAGTATAAACAATAAGTATGTTATTATACAAGCCAGGATATTAACAGTTCATGAATTAATATTTTTTTCATTTTTCAGTTACAAGATATAATTAAATAACACTACTTTTTAAACCTTAAAATCTTCAAAATTAACTGCATAGTAAAAACACTCATTACTTAAAACTATTCTAAAACCAAATATAGGAAAAAAAACATGAATTTCCCTACTATTAAATAACAATGAAACCTAATTTAAGCAGCAGAAAGAAATCAATCTCTTTCTTATTGCCACAAATATTTTATGCAGCCAGAAATTCAGAACAATGCAATCAATAGGCATGAAAACAAACAATTCAAGATGTTAACAGCACACAAATATAAAGTGGAAAATTGTTCATTTACGATCTATTAAGAACTTGATTTCTTCATTATTGTGCTGACAATTTACATTTCTCTGAATTTCTGGTAACTTAAGATGTTAGAAGTGACATGAAAAAAAGGTGATGTTTTTTTCTTAAGTGCTTAATTTGAGCTTTGTTAGTACAAATAATTTTACAGGAAAATGTAATATTAGATGAGTTTATGTTCTAATTAATTTTCACATATATAATTCATAAATTAATCATCTGTTATTATTATAATAAAATAAAAATAGTGTAACAAAAAAAATAAAGAATAAAACTAAGTATACTTCCAATGTGTTATCATCTAACAAAAAAATTAGGTAAATAAAGTAAAACATGATTTAGGAAAACATACTCATGATTATGGAAGCCTAAGATCTACATCCAATTTTTTACTTAATAAGTTCCTAATAAGAAGATGTGTATCACTAAGGAAAAATTATGTATAGTGTATGTAAATTGTCTTAACATTACAATGATTACTTAAAGGTTACTATCTTCCTTTTGGTGTTATGCTATACTTTTTTGATAAATAGTGTTTTAACTGAAACACACAGGTTTATTATATACCTGTGTTTATATATGTAATATATAGGGTATATGAGCACAGACTTTCACACGACCCACCACTCTCTACACTATCTCATAACACTGATACACTTGAACACATATATGTTGAAAAGATAATCACCAGTATACATATTTCATGCTAAACTAACAATCATCAGTTGGTCCAGATTACCATCTCTACACATATATGCTATAAGTGATCAGATATATATTAAGATAGCCAATCCTCATAGTTTAATGGAAGGCTTCAATCTACTCCACACTCCAACTCGTCAACCATCCATCCAATTGAAAATCTGATGATGGAATGCTCAAAAGCCACCCTGAGGCTGAGATTCTTGTCACACTCATGTTGACCTAAGGCCAATCTGACCCCTCATGTACAGGACATAATAAGTCGTGTGAAAGTCTGTGCTCATATACCCTATATATTACATATGTAAACACAGGTATATAATAAGCTTGTGTGTTTCAGTTATTACATAGTAGAGATGTCTGCCCATCCCTTATATATATATTGAATGGATTATGTCCTGTTCATGAGAGGACAGATTGACCTTAGGTCAACATGGGTGTGACAAAAATCTTGGCCTCAGGGTGGCCTTTGAGCATTCCATCATCAGATTTTCAATTGGATGGACGGTTGAAGAGTTGGAGTGCGGAGTAGATTGAAGCCTGTTCATTAAAGTATGAGGATTGGCTATTTTAATATATATCTGAGCACTTATAGCATATATGTGTAGAGATGGTAATCTGGACCAACTGATGATTGCTGGTTTAGCATGAAATACGTATATTGGTGATTATTTATCTTTTCAACATATATGTGTTCAAGTGTATCAGTGCTATGAGATAGTGTGGAGAGTGGCGGGTCGTGTGAAAGTCTGTGTTCATATACCCTATATATTATAAATAATGTTTTGTAACATTTTTTATAAAAGATTGATTATTTAAAGAAATGAAAGACCTGTAAACAAAATATAAAAGTGGAAGAAAAAAACAAAACAAATTCTACTGATCATTTTCTCTGCATGTGTGAAACGTTATGTAAAGAAAAACAAATGAGCTTACTATTTTTAAAAGTAAAACAATGAAACTTTTATTTTTCAGATTAATGAATACTAAAAGAAATACCATGTATCCATGTTTCAACATTTACATTAAATCATCTTTAAATAACATTATAATGGATATATTATGCACACACTTTTAGTTTAATTACCTTACTTTAAAAATAATACCATGGAGACAAACATTCTGTTGCATCTATAAAAAAATATTTGCAAAGATAAAGATCTACATTGTTTAGGTAATTGAGTGGAATACTTTATAATTCTATACATGCGAACTCTAAACATACTTCTAGACTTTTTTGGCTTTTGTAAATTTTTCAAATTACAATAGTGAATCCTTTTTTCTCCTCGTTATAAATTCAAACTCAGCTAAAGTAAAATAAAAATGGCAGTTCACTGCAGGTGCGTATATTAATTTATAAATATTTACATAATTTTTTGTTTATTTTAATTTTGTTTGCAAATGGTATATAACCATATTTAGTTATTGTAAAATATTTAAGATATAAAATTTTGTTAGGATATTAAAAGTTTTAAATAATAGAAATTTGGGTTGATAATATTCCAGCTGCATATCAAAACAAAACGTCAGTAGAATCCCTTAGTTTACAATTATCATTTGTCATCTATGTATAATACGCAATTCAACTGCCCTCTAGCTATTGTGTTTAATAATTTTATATAGAAAAGTTTCGATATAAAACTGTAGAACAATAAAAAAATAACTATACATTTTTCTGTAAAAAATTTTCAAACAAAATAGCTAGACGGAACCCACTTATTTCAATTATAAACACTTGAAGAATAATAGATACTGTTTTATATATGAGACACGACAATTATCCATCATTAAATATATATTGTATATAAAGTATTTTTTCAGGAAATTTGTTTTTTTATTCCACTTAATTTTTTTGAATGTAATAACAAATATATCATAATTATCTTTTGTTGAAGTTAGTTAAAACATGACTAGTTTTTTAAAATTATTTGTCTAACTTTTACTACTTTTCTCTGATTTATTTAGCATTCAAAAAAAAAAAAAAACTCAATTTGATTTTTTTGGTCGTAATATATTATTATCATGCCACAGTCAAAATATTCAAGTTCAATGAATATAATATTTTGCCTTTTAAGAAATTCAGAAACAGGGCAGTTTAAAACCTTGAACGAATGTCCTTTTAAAAACTATTTCTATAAAAGTCAAATGCTAATACTATTATATAAAATGAACTGTCAGATCAAAATTACATGGTTCAAAGATATTTTATAATAAAAAGAAGTTATATATATATATACTTACAAAGATGATCTGGCAATGATGAATGTTCAAAGTGATTAGAAACTTTGCAATATATCATAGATAATATTTTGCAAACGAAATACTTATTTCGAAATGCTATATTTTAATACATGTTTATAGGCATGTAGTTTTATTGTGCCAAGAAAAGTCACTTGAATTAAGAAACGACTATAGTTTCAAAGCAATAATATAATTTGTTGATCAGAAAGTATTGCTTTAACATATATTTATATTAACATCTCTTGCTTGTAGGTAACCATATTATAATTATAAAAAACAAGAATTTATTAAAGCCTTCAATATGTATGTATATTAATAAGTATTACCATGTCAATAACAATTTCTAATGATCATGTAAATGACATTACTTTTGAATGATCTACCCTCTCTTTGATTCTCTTATCTTCTCCATAATAGATTCATAACTGAGATGGTAGAATAGTTTATTTATTTCATTACTTATCATCAACTTCTGTTACTTTCAATCATGATTTTTGGTGTGTATTTTAACGATTAAAACTGTCATGTGTGTGGCCAAAAATTGACAATTTTAATATGGCATTTTATTACTCAAATTTATTGATATGATTAAGGATTATTCTGGAGTCCAAAATCTCTGGATCATGACAGCCTGTGTTACTTCTGATGCTTTAATTTTTATGAAGACCTAAACAATTAACCATTCAAATGTTATTACTTATTTCATTAAAATTGTCATTTTGAATTACAAGTGTCAAATTAACTCAAACCAAATCTTTGACACCATCCACTTTAGATAAATATAGCATGGATATAAACTTCAAAACTCAATTAAAGATTAATATATATGATTTTCTAAAATTAAACACACAAACTTATTCACATTTCTTTTTCACATATTCAACATCTTTATAAATATATTAAATGATCTCAATATATTACATATTCTTTTAAATTCATGTAAATAAAGATTTTTCTTATTGCATTTTTATTTATATAAATTGAAAAGAATATGTGGTAATAGTGACTTATTTAATATATTTATAAAATTGTCATATATGTGATCTAAATAAAACATTTTTAAATGGTGTTAAAATACAGGGATAAGTTGACTGATTATTGCCAGTTTTCATTTCTTTGCATGTTTTTATCAAAATTTTTATCAACACTTCATTTCAAAAGCAACATTTTGGTTATTTTATTTCTTTAGTATTCAATCTTTTCATTCATAAATTTTACAGAACATATTATAATTGCAATCCTGTTTTGTATATTTTTTTACTTTTTAAAAAGAAAACATTTGCATAATTTTCACTACAATAGTTTTGATTGCCATCTGTGTTAAACCATG
Source organism: Epiperipatus broadwayi (assembly GCA_028023455.1). Classification (NCBI taxonomy): domain Eukaryota; kingdom Metazoa; phylum Onychophora; class Udeonychophora; order Euonychophora; family Peripatidae; genus Epiperipatus; species Epiperipatus broadwayi. Next base: position 11,003,297 of record JAQFVV010012413.1, read on the forward strand.
TTGATTGTTTTTTTATTGTTTTGACAAATTATCCAAGAAGATAAAATATGTCTATGCTTTTTATTATTAAATGCTTTTATTAAAATTAAAGACTGTTTATTGGTTTGCTTGCCTGCTTGCTTGTTTAACTGAACTAAATTTTGAAATTGTGGTTTAAAATATTTCTTTCTAATGAATTTTTATCAAACTTTATACACATTTCAAATCAATGGTGACTTGTTTTTTACTGTAGAAATTTTGATGATTTGAATTTAAAAGATTTTCTCAGTTTACTAAGTTTTCAATGGTACTTTCTAATTAAATTGATTTAAATGGATACCACCACACATTCAACATTCCCATATATATATAACATTAAATAGATTGTCTTTGGTGTAATGTTATTTTAATAAATAAGACATTCCCTATAGACATCCAATAATAGAGTAATAAGAAGGCTGCAACTTCAATCCTAATAAACCTATCTAATTACTCATGATTATGTAAGTAACTCATGAGTAAGAATGATAAAAAAAGTTATTTTTTGTTGTTTTGAAATTCATAAAGGTGAATTTGGCATATAATTTGCTAAAAAAAGTATTTATTCTGAATTGCCATATCTTTTCTACAAAAATGGAATTGTCCATAAAAAGGGAACAAAATTAATCACTACAGGACAGGTATTGGGAAAACATGCTGGCTGAAATTCAAAGTCCTTAAAAGACGATTTGGTCAAAGTGGTACCTAAAATCATAAGATAGTATTATTCTAAGAAATTACATGTTTAAACTTAATTATCAATTTCAACTTTTCATATATCATTCTTTTTAAAGGAATTTTAAAATATTCATATCTCATTTATTGTTCGATTTATTAAATTAAAAAAATGTCTATATTTATACTGTTTCCATTCGGAAATAACAATAAAATGAAAAAAATATTTTTAAAATCATTTCAATGTAAATAATTTAAAATAATGTTATGCTTATTTCTTCAAATTTTACCTTAAATCATTGTTTGAATAATTCATTAAAATGTTTGAATTCTAGCTTTTTCTTTTTTTTTTTTTCATTTTGATCCAAAATAATTTTATTATTAAAAATATTTATAACTATTTATAATTTCATTAAATGTAGTCAACTATAAAATACATTGTTATGATTTTGAAAACTATTTTAATAACTCCTAATTATTATGTAATTGAAAATTTAATGATCTTAAAGTAAAATAAAAATATATATGAATGAATTTGGCAAGAAGTCATTTTACAATTGGTCTCAAATTAACATCCTCATTTTGGATGTTCAATTAAAAATTTATGTTCAAAGAATTATGGTTCAAATGGATTTTTTAATGCGATTATAAAATAAAGCCAACTAGATCTGATTTTCCTAGATGCAAATGACATCTCATTGATAGATTCAGAACAAAAATAGGATTAACCAACCACTAATCTCTGCAATTGTGGACAAACATGAATAGGAATAACGTAGTGACTGTTCTATATCTATAAGGACAGAATTTTATTTTAAAAAGAAATCTCTACAATTATCATTATATTTTGTTAATAATTATCTAAATAACAAATCTATATACTAAATAATATCACCATAAAACTATAATCATTTTTGAAAAACAAATATTACTAGAATAAACATATTTTATTTAAAATATTAATTTTAAACTTTTTATACTTACAGTAATACAGACAATTCTCCGCCTTTATTTAAATAATAGTACTACAAGTAATTTTAATTTTATCTGCCATAAATATCACAATTGTAAATGCGATCCCAAGTGTGTTTAAAAACATGAAGATGAAAAAGATAGAAAAAAACAGCTGCCTTACAATGCACTTTTTTTACAAAATAGTGATGTTACCATTTGTAATGATGTAAAAGCACTGTTAAAGACTGTAAATATATTCTTCTTATATTGCCATTGAAGCAGTCAGTCTTAGCCCAAGATTGAGTTTCATGGTTCTATCTACTAACCTATATTTAAATCCTATATTCTATCCCTCTCCTTTAGTGTGTGTATATATTTCATGTATATATTTTGAGATGCATGCCTAAAAATTATACATTTTAACTTTTCAATAACATTTTTATTATTATTAATTTTAATTCTTTTTATTAAACTACATAGGTGCAGCTCATAAATTTATATATATATTAGTTCATAGAGGGCAGTACTGGATTTCTTAACCATGTGGGTGATTTAATTGCTTAATATTTGTATACTTATTTCAGTATAGTGTTATGCACTGGGATTATATATATATTACAGGAACAAACTTACTAACAAAATATTGATTTTTTTAAATATTTTATTATATGTCATTTTTAAAACTTTTTCTTTTTAAATTGTTTTTTCTATTAAACTGTATATTTTTATAAAATTCAAGATGGAAGATACAACCATTTAATCCAACAATAATAAAAGGATTGAAACTATACTATTGTTTTAATCTTGGAAGGTATTTTAATTAAAATTTTATTGAAAATAAAACAGGGAATCAGATTAATAGATTTTACTTTTGATATAAACATTTTTGTCAAATCTATTTCCAATCTGGAAATAGATTTCAATATATTTTTGGAATGTTATCAAAGGATTGCATCTTCAAAAACAATGAACAAAAAAGTGTATAATCAGAGATTAGAATTGGAGCTAGAAATAAGAAATTAAAGGCATTCCACAGATACCTGAGAGGAGTATAAAATGGCTAATTTTGACCACCAAAGGATAGCTGCTATTAAGAGAACTGTGTTGTCAAGATGACTCATGCTGGTTTGAAATTTAAAAATACTGATTGAGTAGTAAGCCCATCCCATGAAAGTCATCTTCTGCTGCCATATCATACTGCTGCTGAAGAATGAAGTAAAATCCCAACTTGAGAACTTTGGAATGCTGATCGCAAGCATGCTATTATATAAGAACTCACATGGACCTTTGAACTGCCAAAGCACAAGCCTGACTTTTTTTAAATAGACTCTTAAGAAACTTGCAAGGTAAATCATTAGTTTATGCCACAAGTAAAGTTAGTCTAACTAATCTCAAACCCTATCATCAAGATTTCTCCTAACATTTTGTTTAACTGTCCATTTCTAATCTGTAAAATGTAAATTGCTCTCAAATGATTTTTTTTATTTAACCCTATCTCATATGCTCTAACTTTCTTTAACTTTGGTGTGGTCAATTATTTATATGTAGTTATTACTTGATTTTATATGTATGCTTTTATTATTAATATGCCAATCTCAAGCAATCTGACAAGCTGAATTTCTTCAGAACTCTTTCCTTTCCTCCTTTTATTAAACCTCCATGAATTAAGGTTATTAACATCCCCTCAAATCATAATGTATTATTAATTAACATGCTCGCCAGATGATTTTTATGAATCAACATTTTATGTTAGTTTATTATAAAAATTGTTGTTTGCTCAACTCCAAATAGAGTAAAGTAATTTTACCTGGGGTAAATCCATCATTAAAGTTAATTAATGCTTTGAAATCTTTTAAAATATTATTTATTTAAATTCTGAAAAGGTAACTATTAGTTGTTTTCTATACAACTGCTAGTTTCTTTTATTTTTCAGACTCTTAAAATCTCAAATGTTTAAATATTCTATTTATTATCAAAATCCACGAAGGTGGGATTGAATTATTTTTAAATAGCAGAAAAGGGAAGGGAGTAAATATAATGTTTCTTTTACTAAATAAAATATTGTATATGTATATTTTATAACAGCAAAGCATATTATTTGTCTAAATTATGGCATTCAAACAGAGGTCATTTATTATTAAAGCAGTAAATTCTATTCTATGTTGTTAGTGGCATTCATCCATGCATTACTGACATTCAGTCTTATTTTCATGATTATATATATGCTTCTAATCTGGGAGTTGTGACAGGATTGAACCCATAAATTTTCCCTTATGTCCTGTCCTGTGATAGTTGAGTTCTCCAGGACTTATTCCATATAAAAAGGCCTCTGCACATCAGTGAATCCACACTATGCCTATCCACTTTTCTCTAAGCACTGCCCTAAAATGGGGATCTTAGACTTCATCTTTTGTCCAGAAACACAACCTTTTCCTGTTATTTCTTCACCATTATGTCAGTACTGCTACTTCTTCATATTATTATTTCTTTTGCTTATAATCTAATTTTAGTGCTGTAATAACATTAAAATTGTGCTCTGCTCAATATATATATAAATGCCAAATATTACTAGTTTTGATAATTAAAATATTATTTCCATCATAATATACAATCCAACCATCTAATTTATGTTTTTGTTTAAGAGTACACCTGGGTCTTATTTTATATGGGAGATAGGTTCCTCAGAAAATGTGCACAAAAGAAATCACACAAAAATAAATGTAACTTACCTTGAAAAATGGGGGATAGGTTCTGTAATTTTTGGAAATTGGCATAAAAGCAAAGCAACTAGAAAAAATTACTTTAAAATTTGCATTAAAAAAATAAGGAAATAAAGTATGACTAATAAAAAATTTCAAATATTTGAAAATAAAAATACAAGACAAACTTTTTTTACTTTTTTTATTAACTACAGGATTTAATTTTACATTTTTTCATACATATTTTAATCATTACTGCTATTTGACAATATGTGTTCATTTGGGAACTAATAAGAAATCAGATTTGTGACATGATGTATAACTAGTGCCACTTTCAGTTTTGTGCTGTGTTAATTGTTTTCTGTTTCTTAAAAAAAATGAGATCGCAATCAAAACAAAAAGATTATACATTATCATTAGATAGATTATTTTCAGTTTATAAAATCAATAAAATCTTCATTATTATTTATTTTAAAAATCTAAAAAATATTTATATCTTTTAATATCTAACAAAATACGTTTTAAAAGTTTAAAATTTTTAAATATTTATTGCGATATTTTTATATGTACATATAAATCTATTATTATTATTATTATTATTATTTACTCATTAGTATAAGTAGGTTATTTACATAGAAGCTAAGATTCTAAATACAGCTTCAGGCCATATTCACATTAGCTGCTAATATAACATTATATTTTTGAAAAAAAAAAGTATTTCAAGTCAAAATAAGTTATTAATAATTTAAATTTCTTGATATCTAATAAATATAGTGAAATATGAAAAATATTAAGAAGAAACATGAATCACATAACTTCAAAATCGCATTAAAATCATCTGCATAAAATGAGACCCAGGTGTATATGCCTATGGAAAAACAAAGCATTCTTCATTCCAAATGTTAAGTAAAAGATTTGTTAATGAAACTTTTATCTCATAATCAAATATAATTGTTAAATGTATTTTCCATTTTCACAACTGACACGGTGTGAAAATAATTTTATGATATCTGTAATGAATCTCAGAATGCTCCCCAAAATAATGTTAGTCACCAAGTCAGAAACAGAAATCAAAGCATTAATAGGAATATTATGTAATCTTTTTAATAAATGATTGTCATCTTAATACTGTACCCACAAAAGAAGTGTGTTCATGTATATATATTATTTAGTTAATAAAAAAGCATGTGAGAATCATCAGCATAAATCTCAATATGTAATTATCTACCACTTGGCAGACCGCTTATTCATGCATACACTAATGTATATAATTAATTCATATTATTAAACTATTTTTTATTGTCTAACTTATTTGAGATGTTCAAATTCCCCTTTTCTCCACTTCCATACATACAACCATGTGTATGCATATTTTAGTTAAGTTATAATGCATTTAATATTGAGTCTCGTTGTTTTCTCCTCTCTGCTAGTGGGCCAGATTTAGAATAAATTCTCATGTGCCATCATTATGTTATTCATTAGGTGTTTGATCTGGGGCATAGGGAATGGGTTGGAATCCATGTTGATACCTGACCTAAATCTCAGGCTTGACTGGGTTTGAAGTACATTTCATTGAGTCCCAGCTCATATTAGATGGATTAACATGTTTTGACCAGTACACCATATACTGACATCTAGGAATCCACATTATGCATTAGAGCAGTATCACTTAAAAAATAAAAAAACTTAAATTTTCATAGCACTCCTAAAAGAAAGTTTAATTATATGAAAGTAAAATAATCAAATCATTTATTTCTTAGTTCATAAGAAGTGACATTATCAAAATGGATGGAATTAGATGTTAACTATTGTAAGTTCCAGAGTTGGACATTCCTTCATTGTAACAAAGCATATAGGGCATAAAGTGAGAAAAGTGCTAAAGCAGAGAAGGCAGAATACCTGTACAAATGATTGTAAATTTTACCTAATTTAAAATAACTATTTAATATAAAGATGAATCATTTGCTTATCCATCTTCTAACTTTTAAGAATTTTTAAAAGTGGGACAAGGTTCATTATTACCAAGGTAGATAGTACTAAAAATTATGGGCTAATTGGAAATGATAAACTTTTTATCAATATTCTAGCTATATATTAATACAGTACACACTAGTATCAATATAACACATATTTATTATAAAAAAATAATTCATTTTCATTTCTGGCACGAGATTTTGCATGGATAGTAGACTGAAAAACCATATTAATTTGATCAAACTTCAGAATGAAATTTGCTATTAACTAAAAAGGGATTCATTTTTTGCTCCTTTTAGACCTGAAAGAAACAGTATGGCATTTTTTCCCTGTTCATTCCATACACTAATTTCAGTTAATACTATATTATTATTCATATAGTGAGCAACAAACATAGATGAGCTGCTGATCACCATACACTAATCAACTTGCTAAATTTATTGGCGTTTTACCTTTGAGTCTAACACCAAAAATACTGTTTGTTTTCTTCTTAGTTATGTGTGAAATGAAACATCAATTGAGTTTATTTTCAGGACTAATGCATATGTAAATAATTTTTTTAATTTTTTACAATCATGAAAGACAAAACTAAATCATGGTCCTTATTCTCAAAAAGCTGGAAAGTCATCCAGTAACACAGAAATGATAACCAAAGGCAAGGAAATCTGTTTGTGGGCCCAGATGTTATTTCACATCCATTTACTTAACTACTTACAAATATATATTTTGCAAATAAAAGAAAGATTATACAGATTGGAAAAAGCAAAACTCTCCATATAGTAGTGCCATCTTGTGCTAACAAGAGCAACCAATGGATGCCAGAAGGCTTGTGCATAAAATCCCTATCTAGTGCCTACTCATCCAATATCCCCAGACTAGTTTCTGGCTTGTGGCCTTCATCAGTGAGGAGCCTTGGATCTGAGAGCACTGCACCTAGATCTTAGGATCTAATGCAACCCTCCAGCACCCACCTTTTAACTCTATTTAACTACAAAACTATGAGAATGAAATTGAAAACACAATTAATATTTCCAGTTCAAGCTCAATAGCTTATATAGTCATATGGGTCTGAACTGAATTCAGCACCCATACATTTAATTGTGTTTTCGAATGGCCTTCATCAGTGAGGAGCCTAATGCAACCCTCCAGCACCCACCTTTTAATTCTATTTAACTACAAAACTATGAGAATGAAATTGAAAACACAATTAATATTTCCAGTCCAAACTCAATAGCTTATATAGTCATATGGGGTCTGAACTGAATTCAGCACCCATGCATTTAATTGTGTTTTCAATTTCATTCTCATAGTTTTGTAGTTAAATAGAGTTAAAAGGTGGGTGCTGGAGGGTTGCATTAGATCCTAGGATCTAGGTGCAGTGCTATCAGATCCAAGGCTCCTCATTGATGAAGGCCACAAGCCAGAAACTAGTCTGGGGATATTAGATAAGTAGGCACTAGATAGGGATTTTATGCACAAGCCTTCTGGCATCCATTGATTGCTCTTGTTAGCACAAGATGGCACTACTATATGGAGAGTTTTGCTTTGTTTTGAATTGTTTAATAACAATTATGTGCTAGTATGAGATAGTGATCATGTGATGTTTAGTAGATTGGAAGAAGACTGTCTAATATTAAGTAAGACACTGATGGATTTTATGATGTTAGAATAAAAGGTGAAAAGGCAAATGATGTCAAAAGTGACATGTAGTTTATTATAATGATACAATTATTGGAAGCATAAGAAGAATGGAATTCATTATAAATAATAATTAGAATAACAACATGGTGTAGATTAATGGTTTATCAACATATTTAAATTAATGGAATTTTTCAAATGCCAATAATACACATTTATGTCCTCAACAAGTTCTCATTGAGATTTTTGTATGGATGAACAAAATGTTTTTAATCAAACCAAACATTTTAAAGTAAACACAAGAGATTTTGATGCTATTATTGGAAATGTGGTTAAATTTAATTACCATGAAAAAATGAGAGAAGACACAGGCTAATAAAATTTGAAAAAAAAAAAAAGAAAAACTGTATATTATGAAATTGTTTTTTGAGAAAAATGTTAAATGGTAATAGACATGAAAGCATTCAAATAAATGATGATTAAAGTGAGATTATATTTTGACTAAGAGAAAATATATAATTTCAGATTGTAATATTCTTAATAGAGTCAAGATCTATGATTAGTGAGATATATGATATGTGCTGATGAAAAATAAAGAGATGAAAATTATTAAAAAAGACATTATTGATAATTATTATTTTTAATGCTCATAAAAACTCAAAAAAATTTAAATTGAACTTCCTAATCATTTTAATGTTTTGACATAATTTAAAATTATTCAAACATAATGAAGATTAATAAAAAGATGAGAAATATTTTATTATAAACTCAAATCAAATTTACTGGTATAAAAAAAGCAGCAACACTTTAGTAAATTATTAAGTAAGACAAAAGAATGTATGGAAAAAAAAAGAAATATGAAAATATTTTAAAATTATTTATTAAAAAGATTTGAATATGATATAAAAAAAAAAGTTAATAAAGATATCGAAAAATATAGCTGTGAATTAGCAATCAAAACAGAATAAAAGTTTTTAAAGTATAAAACAATATATTGGAATTAGAAGTTATCTCAGTAATAAAAAGAAAGCATGAAACTATTACTAAAAAGAAAGATAATATCATGAAATGTTTGGAAGTGTTCTACACAAAATTGTCTGGTAATAAAAAACAAGATAACATAAAACTTTATATTTACTATCTATTCTGAATTGCTAAGTATTTTAAATCAAGACAAGAAATTATATCTGTGAAGAAGATAAAAATTCCAGGAAAAGATGGAAATATTATATCATAAAAGAATAGAAAAAATGTTGAGAAAACTATATACTGAAAATTTATATAAAAGAATGTACCAGATGATTGGGAAAATACAATAGTATTATTGATATTTAAGAAAATGGTATAGAGAATATTAAAAATTACAGACCTATTAGACTTTTAGCAGTTCTATACAAAATTTTGTTAAAATAATTATAACTTCTATATAATGAATTTTGTATTTAGATTAATCAAAAGAAGGAAATTGGATTTAAAAGTGTTTTTACATAGTTGATCATATCTAAGTATCAAGAGAAAGCATAGAAGAAACAAATGAATATGAATTGTCATCATGTATTGGATTTATATTCTTTGAAATAAAACATTTGACTCAAAAAATATTTCACCAATTTAAATTAAAATATTGGAATATCAAGATATAGATTCAGGATATTGTTATATTCTAAAGAATACTTATCACAATGCAAAAGTAGATACTATATTACATGTTGACACTATGAATATTACATATATCCAATATTTTCTACATACCTTTTATATGTATAATTTTGTGGATTAAAATGAGAAGATAATGGAATAAAATGCATGGACATTATTTAAAAGATTTAAAGTTTGCAGATGATTTTATTGTTTGCAAATAATGCTTCCGAACTTCGTTAGATGTGCAGGAGTTATCAAATAAAAGTAAGAAGATAAAGATAAAAGTAAATATTAAAAATATTAAAGTAATACATAAAAGTAAAAACATAAGTAAAATAATATTAAAAGATTTCATCCACATTATAGAATGATTTTGCAAATGCTCTAAAAACAATATGGACAATAAGGTGTGAGATGATTTTAATGATAAAAAATATAATTGGTTACAAAAATGATAATGATTAAAATAAATACTTTAATAACTATATCATATATTTCCTAAAAAATAACAGAAAAATTTAGTTAAGCATTGGTCTGTCTCCATGTGAATTATGGAAATAATATACTTTAAAACCAAAAAAAAGTATTATTTAATTAAAAAAGAAATGTATAAAAAAATCTATAAATAAATACATTATAATTTAACATTTATGTGTAAATAATTATTGTAAAAATGTATATAGTTACTAAAGATGTTACTTTTAAAAAAGGACTAAAATAATATTAAATAGATTTTCTCTGAATAATAAAGTTTGATAATTATGAATTCAAAAAAGTTAGTCAGATTATTACTATAGATGGAAACATAATGGATGAAATTTGTCATATAATTGAATTTGTATGAAGTGCTTTGGTAGAAATAATAACATTAAAAAGTAATATGCTATTTCACTTGAAAATGATTTTTAATATATGTGTGTTTAACTATTCTTAGCTATAGTTCTGAAATGTGGACCCTTAACACAGTAGCAGTTCAGAAATTTCAGACCATTCCATGAAGTATGAAGATATATATGTTGGGAATAAATAAGTTATCAAATGTGAAATGCTTTGGGTGAGAGAAAAAACAGATACTGTATTAATATTATTGAAATAATTAAATGACTGAAATAGTTTTGAGTTAAAATACCAATGAACAGTTAAATTCTTAATCTGAATCCCAAGAAGTTATAAAAAATAGACAGAGACCACACATAAAATGGATTAATAAAATAAGAAAGTTTGCTGGTGTGATGTAGAAGAGAAAGTCTAAAAATTAAAGATACTGAATTGAACTTAGGCAAATATTCAACTTGCAGAGGTTTGGCAATGATTGAAAATGATGATTATGACACTATATCAGCAGATAGATCTATGCAGCCATCTCCACACCAGTGGGTCATTTAAATTCCATACACAGAGTTTATTTCTACTCATTTTAATAACATTTTAAAGCAAATAACTAAATATCAAATACATAAATATCAAATTTAATAATACAATATAATATATATTGAATAAAATACAATAAATGAATGGAAATGAACTATGTCTTTTTAATATAAATCATTGTGTAATCTCTGTTGATTTGATGTTCATACTAATAAATATCATTGACTAATCTACTATTGATACATCCAATTCATTACATATTATATAGCACTGTTCAATTGGATATTTACATATTTGATAGTTAATATTTATTTACAAATTTATAAATATAGTAAAAATTAATTTTACTTTATGAATTTAAATTACAAGCTGACTTTGATGAAGTTTATAGGCATCTTCATTGATATGATGTTCATTTTAATAAATATCATAGTCTAATCTATTACCCATATAACATCTTATAAAACAGGCAAAATGATATTTATTTCATTTTATTATAAATTACTATGATAGAAGGTATGCTTTAAGAAAAAAAATATTGTTCTATTATATGTATGTGTATGTGTATATATCATTAATTTTACTGATGCCATTTACAGAAATTTCATTATTTTTCAAGAGGCAATATTTAGATGAAAAATAAGTAATCTCTTGCCACATATTTGTTTCTATCAGTAACTTACATCGTAACTAGACTTAATAACCAGTTTTGACCCCATCAATTATAAATACACAAATTCTATTTAAATTCAATTGCAAAACACAATTTGATATTAAATTTTGAATGTAAACCAAACGTACCACTTGAAAGAATATGGAAGTTTTTATAGAGTGAATGATTAAAATTAGCATTAATAATATTATTCACTTATGTATGGAGTTTAATGATATATATAATATAAAAAGATGAATAGATAGATAAATAGACAGATGTATTGATGGATTGATAGATATATAGATAGATAGATAAATAGGTAGATAGATAGACAGACAGATAGATAAAAATATTGATAGATAGATTATAGAGAGATAAATAAAGTGAACTTTTAACATTCAAATGTAAATATAATATAACGCTTGAAAATCAAAAAATTTATATCAATTTATTGACAGCTATTCCCAATTCTTACATTAGTAAGGCTAACAAAGAAAAAATATTTACCAAAAAGAACATAGAAATGCTATAAAACAGAAACACATTTCCTCTTAACATGTTACCCTCAGATTCAATATAGAGCACATTATAAATTTTCTCAAAAATAAATGTATTTTAAATATAATAAAGTAAAAATAAGACTTATAAAATAAGCTTCAAAATACCTAAAAGATCCTTTTTATAATACGATAAAGTACATTTTAAATTCATACAAGATTTGGAACTCCCTATTTACATATATAATTACAAAATTAATTTCATTAAATTAAAATCTGATATTTCTGTTTTTCTTTTTCATTGGTTATTTTGAGATTTAGTAATATTTTACCTTATATAATTATATTCATGCATCTTATTTGAAATCATTTTATTGGATTTTATAATATTGGACTCTTAATTGTTTTGACACACAAAAAAGCACATTTGAACTTTTCAAATATATAAGGTAAAACAACTTTTAAATCATTCACTATATAGCAAAGCTATTTTTAGAAGTTTATAAAACAACCATAATAGTGACAGAAGAGTCATAGATCATCATATTTTTTAAGAACTAGGTGTTGGTAAATCAAAATTTTGCAATCTTTGTTTCATCTTCTAAATAAAAAAAAATCTGCATATCAATTTGCTGACAATTTTATTTGATTATTTACATCACATATAAGTTTTATACATAAAAAAGGCAATTAAATAGTACTTAAAAAATTCCAAATGACAGAAAATTGATTATTTTATGTTTTGGGGTTTTACAGAAGAATGTATAAGCTTTAGCATAGCTGATGAATACAGTTAATCATTGAAATTTCATCTTTTGATGCTTATTTTATTTAGCATTTATTGCTTAAATATGAACACTATTTAAATCAATATAATGAGCCTTATTACAGATGGTATTTTACAATTGTGATTATATATATATACAAAAAATAAGAAAATACATAAAAAAAATTATTTGAACATCACCATTTTACTATATACATATCTTTCTGATGAAAACCAGTCTTCTGGTTGAAATAGTAAAATAATTTTATACACAAGTAATTTTTTTCTGTATTTTATTATTTTTTTGTATATATTTTCTTTAGCTAGTTTATATATATATATAATCATTAAAATCAATTAACATTAACTTCAATGTCAATAACAATAATCAATCTCAATCTGTTGCCTTGATAACAGAATAAGATTGTTGATTGATATTGATATTGGGATTATCTAAATGTAGACTGATTTTAATGATTACTTATAAGCCTATTAACCTTGAGCATTATTACTTATTATATGTATATATAAGAAATTGTACAATACTATTAATGTGTAACAAATGGAATGATAAACTTTCTAAATGATAAATTTATTAATACACTAGTCTCTAATATCAAAGTAATCCACATTAAAGTTAAAAAATAAATCCACTTTCAACTGCCAAATTCAATTTGACATTCAAATTTGTAAATAGTATTGTCTAATATACTATCTATATAAAAATCTAGATTGTTTTGATTCTGAAGGTCATTATATTAATATAGATAGTCTTAAATTTATTACTTCAATTATATATATATAGTGATTATGCCACAACTCATATATATATTGAGCCCTAGTTGTAGTGCTAAAATTCAACAAATATACCCATCAAGGCCAACCATAGCCAACAATCATTCCCTAAAATATTATGGCTAATATGACAGTTGTGTAAAAATCAATGAATGCTACTCTAAAACAACCCATCAAATCAGGGGTTCTAATACTCTCTAGATTAATCTTCTAAAACAGTTTTACTTACAATCAGGTTACTGTAAAACATTATTAATCAAAATATATCTATCTTAATCAAATCTCAGAGTTTTTACTAAAATATTTTTTAATAAACAAATATGATTATATTCTTCATATCAGGTTCTTAACCAGACAGTGAATGTAATCTGTAGTAAATAATAATAAGATATGATCCAATCTTTAGATAAAATCTTAACACAATAAATAATTTTTAATTTAAAATCAATCATAAAACTCTGATATTAATATAAATTATATATCCATATAGGATGACATTTATGATATGAGTAGGAAAGAGATTTGGTTGCTATATATATATCACAGAAAATGTTCTCTCATAATCTTAATCCAAAAATAAGATTAACCTGAACAAGCATTCTGGCATCCATTGATTACATGGGATTGCACTGTATGGAGAGTATTTCCTGTTAACCAAGGATATTAGTTAAAAATATCAACATAAATTGTAATAAATTGACTGTAATAATCTTCTTAAACTCTTATAACTTAATATTAAAATATATGCATGATTTTGGGCTTCTGATAATGCAGATTATGATACAGATACAAATTCAGAAATAATAATTAAATCAATATTTTATTAATACTAATAAATATGACAAGGTTAAATCAGTAATATTTTAATAAGATCAGAATTAGATAATTATCATAAAGTTTAGATAAAATATAAATTACCAAAAAATAAATAAATAAATACAATATGCTTTAACTATAACTAAAGAAAGCTCTCACATTTATTTATTAATCCAGTTTCCATTACCATATGTCACAGTATAAAATAATATTAACACATATTTTACCACAAACATAACAGGATTAAATATTGAAGAAGATGCATAAAAATAATTATAAAATAAAGCATAAAACATAGTCTTAAGATTTCTAACGCATCTAGGCATATCAACAATAAACACATTCTTAAGGTACTCTTGTTGCAACAAGATCAAAATAAAGGCATGTTTGCAACATACATGCATTTTTAAATTTTCATCAAAATAAATATTAAGAAATACAAACAGCACTACAATGGAACAGAATCAAAAATCAACCCTTATCCAAAAGTATATATTAGGACCTTGTCTCTCTTAATAAATATAGTAAGAATAAACCATCATAAAATATTGCTAAAAATATAGTATCATTAGCAACCTGTTACCTAGAACAGACTACATCTCACAAAACATAATTGCTAAAAATATAGCATCATTAGCAACATGTTACCTAAAACAGACTACATCTCACAAATATAATAAGAATAATATATTAAAATAACATTAGTCCTACTATCTCATATAACAATAACAAACATATGATATGAAAAACTGATAAAATCTAATAATAAAGTAGGTGTATGACTTGTGGATAAGAAAAATATACATCTACTCCATTAATTCCTTTAT
Organism: Epiperipatus broadwayi; assembly: GCA_028023455.1. NCBI lineage: Eukaryota > Metazoa > Onychophora > Udeonychophora > Euonychophora > Peripatidae > Epiperipatus > Epiperipatus broadwayi. Next base: position 11,018,623 of record JAQFVV010012413.1, read on the forward strand.
TTGCTTATACTAACTCTAAATAATTCCATAGAGAATGTATATATTACTTTTTATTATATTTCAGGATAGTAATATTCTGAGAACTTCCATCAGTATAGTACAAATTATATATAAATAATAAACAATATTGTAAATATAATACACATATACATAAAACTTCCATCTAAATATTTATAATCCTTCTACCATTTAATAATTCATAAGTTCTGAAATCATTGATTCCTATGCCATTTTGTAGCACAATAGTTCAAATAATGAATCCTTGGACATGCTGAAGATTTTATTAAAGTATCCATGTGATGTGAATATTAAATATTGGTAAAACAATTTCTTAAAATCCAAAGCATGTAAAATAAGTAAGTACTAACATAATTTAAAAAAGTCATCCAAGATAAATAAATATTTGAAAACCAGGCACTCTTCACAAACCTGGAACTTAATTGTAAATATAGGGAATTTGAACTCAGATTTTCAAGCACCCATCAATTATCCACACTATCACATACAACTAATCCACCTGACCACACACATGTAAAAAAGATAAATAATTACCAATATATGTAATTTGTGCTAAACCAGCACTCATCAGTTGGTCCAGATTATCATCTCCCACATATATATATAAATAGTGTTCAGTTTATATTAAGATAGCAAATCTTCATACTTTAATGGACAGGCTTCAATCTACTCCAACCTCTAACTTTTCAGCCATCCATATCATTGAAAACCTGATGATGAAACCCAAATCCCATGCTGATGCCAATATTATTGCCATGCCCATGTTGACCTCAAGTCACTCTGACTCCTCATGTATAGTACCTTATCTATTTAAATACATAGAAGAGGGATAGGCAGGATACAACCTTGATGTGTAAATATTTGAAATACCCTATACTTTCAAGATAAATAACAAAATATATGTAAAAACAATATGAAGATGAGAAAATATAATTTCTTTTGAAGCAATTTAAAATGTAAAACAAAAAAATAAAAAGCATAATATTTATTTCAAGCAGTACTAAGATAATAATATTATTTCTTTTTGAAAAACAATTTATAGATTCAAGCAATGAGAAATTTGACATAATGCAATGCACAGTTTTACAGAACAATAAATAATTTATTAGGGGCATAGCAATCTTTTAAAAAGCAATACACTCTATAAAACAATGAGCAGATTGTAAAAACACCCAAATATGTTTTATGCAATATTTTATATTTCAACAGCAACAAAATATTTAAAGGCAGTAAAGTGCATTCAAGCATGTTTCTAACAAGACAAAATATTTCCTTAAGGGCAATATTTTATCAGCACCTATTTAAAGCAAGATAAACTCCTGGAAAATTGCAATCTTTCCATTCCATTATTTTATAAACGTTAAAATACACATTCATTTATTTCAAAATAGAATTAGGATAATTTTTATGAAGGCCATTTTAAATTACAAAGTAATAAGAATAATTTACTTTCACAACAAAGCAAAAACATTTATATCTTCATATTTATTCTTCCACTGCTGCTTATATCATTTATAATATCCTACAAGTTTAGCAAAGGTTCTAATTTGACTATAATATCAAATTAAGTTTAATTAGAATTTTTTGTTAATAATAAAGTTCAGCATTGCAAAATATATAGACTATAATTCATTATAGAATAAAGTATAATAAACTTAGTTTAAAAATTATACAAAGTTCTGGTGTTCAACATTTTTAGAAGTTTCCATTCCTATTAATTTAACATGAATAAACAAGCAATTAAATATTAATAAAAATTCAAGCAATATAATTATATCTTCCATAAAAAATTCTGTTGTCACAAAACATTGTAACAGTATATCACTTCCTTTTGTAATTATGCTATGTTGAAGCTTTCTGAATGATATATAAGTTGGGAAGACTCTGTAGAGCAGGGATTCTTAACATTTTTATGGTCAGACTCCTAAAAAATTGTAATATGTCCTCACACTCCTTAAAGTAACAATTTTATTTAAGAATAAAAGTGAAGATGTCAAACAAATTTGTATAATCAATTTTTAATAATATGTAAACAAAAATGAAACATATGGAAAAGAAAAAATATTACAACAAATTAAAAGTTGAATAAATTGTATAAAAAATTAAATTTTCATTCACAATATGAAGTTTTCTTAAAAAAATTGTAACTAATCTTCAAATATTCATAAGCCAAATTAAATTTAATGACTCTTTTATTACTGTTTATTGCATAAAAGTTTTTCAAAACATGACATTTTGTTTCTAATAGCAATCCACATGTCTGCCTGTGCACCCAAATGATTTCTAGATTTTGCCTTATTGACAAAAGGACACTAATTCCAGATTTTCAGAAGTATATTGTCACAAATGGTTGAGCATAGTTAGTGCTTTTTCACAAATTTTTGGAAACAAGTCCATTGTTGAACACAATTTTGTTCCCAAAGTTTTGCTTTCAAACTGCCTTTCAAGAACATGATTTGTGTACAATTCAAAAAGATCTTCCTTTAGCTCTTCAATATCTGACATATTATTCAAATTGAGGGAGTATATATTTATAATCCATTTTCCACAAGTTTCTAGTTCTCCAAAATATCCATCAATTAATTTGATGGTATTTCCAAATGATTCACAATTTCTTCACACCATTTGGAATTAGAGACTCATACTCAACACTAAAGATGTAACATTTCCTGGAAAGCATTTAACTTTCCCAGCATTTCAATATGTTTACATTTTCCTTTTGGATATATATACTCAGGCCACTCACATGAGTAAAAATATCACTCAAATAGTCTAGCATTTGCTTGAATTTTTGTGATCCCATTTCTTCAGGTAAATCATAGTCACATTCCTTCAGAAAAGCTTTTATTTTTTTCAAAGTTTGTAGAAGCATATTAAAGTTCTCTCATATGACAGTCAATAGACTGAATGACCACTTCCAAAATCTTCATAGAGCAAGTTAAAGAAGCAGTTGTTCTAAGCATGGACCTTAATGCAGTTGATAGTTTCCACAGAAGTGTCTAGAACTTTTTCATCTTTGAAGGCAATGTTTTTGATGCCAAAGCATGTTGATGAAGAAAACAGTGGGTATCTTGTGAGTACATAATATCTTGTTTCATCAGTGTGAAACATACAGATTTACTTTCTAGCATAGCAGGATCACCATCTGTAAATATAGAATCAATAATTTGGATATCTAAGTCACAATTTATAAAGAAGTCTTTTACACACTGGAAGACAACTCTTCCTTTTGTGGTTGTTTTCAGATATTCACACAAGTGGATATCTTCCATTATGACACATCATGAATATACTTCACTAATGGGATGAGTTGCCTGCAATTTGAAACATCATAATTGGAAAAGAGATTTTCCAAGGGGATAACCCTTATATCTGTGATAATTTGATCCAAATTTTTTAAACTTTAATCACAAATTCAGGTCTGAATAACAATATTTATAACAGCACTGATTTAAGCTTGTTTAGGGTTTCTTTTACCAGAACAATTTATTCCATTTCTAATGCACATGATTTTACATCTCTTTGGAACTTGTGTGGGGCTTCATGGATTTGGCTACATTATATGCCACATGGTATAAAGACATCAACAGCAGATATAAAACATAATTGTGGAAGGTTTGCTCAAGAATCAAAGTAGACCCTTTTAGCTTTCAATGATTCAACACATGACCTGCAACATCTGCTCCACCATAAAATTTGTTGAAGTGTTTCAGCAGTTTATTTGACTTCATATGTGTCACAATGTATGTACAAAATTTTTTGCAGATTCTCAGTTGTTCTGGTACAAGTAAACCAAACTGTAGATAATCTTCATTCCATTTCTTTTTCTTTGATATAATGAAAGGTTAATTAATAATTTAAAAATTATAATCTGAAAAAAAATGAGGATAAAGTTAATTAGAAAAAAAATGGCAATAAGTTAAATAACATTAAGTATAAATACAATTTATCCAAACCATTTTGAACACTTTTTAACAAAACCCTATATCTGTACATATATACATACAGCTACATTTTGACTGTCCTTAAGTCTTCTTCAGAGCTAGGCTCTGAAGAAGACTGCACGATAGCCAAAACATAGGTGTATGTATATATGTATAGATCAGGAGTTTGGCTTTGAAGAAAACTGCAGGACAGTCAAGATGTATGTGGATGTGTATATGTACAGATAAAGATTTTTGCTAAAAAGTGTTCAAAGTGGTTTGGATAAATTGTATTTATATAAGATATTACAGCAAAATAAAGAAAAGTGTGATTTTGGTATATATTTCTGAATATTAAGTATAATTACCATTTCTTAGAGACAAGAGAAATGAGAACTGCATAAACACAGAATCAACAATGCACTGAATATCATAGTGTTATGAATGGTTTTATATACTCTGCGAAAGATTCTAGAACATTTTCAAATATACATCACATGATGACATTGATTAATTCTTATTACTTCTAGAAGTTTCTTAAGTGATGATCACATGAATTCATTACATAAATGAATGATAAGAAATAAATGTAATTCTAGAATATTACGCAAATGATTGATAAGAAATAAATGTAATTCTTGAATATACAAGACAATCCTCTTAATATAAACAAAAACTGAAATATCTCACACTCCCTAAATAGCCATTTTATACCCCTGGTTGGGAAACTCTGCTGTAGAGTGATAGACAGACCAAAGTTAGAGGCGCAAGCAAATAATTATTCTAGCTGTTAATGGTATTTTAAAAAATTACACATAAAACAAATGAAAAATAAGATGTGGTAATTTTGTAGATATCAACCTGATGTACATGGATAATGGCTTTTATATAAGGTATCCTGTGATATAATCAGGATATTAATGATTGATATGCAGGATGTTAATTAATGAGCTAATTAATTTGATCTCAATTAACTGCTAAGGAAAAATTTTAAAAATAATTTTTTTAAACTAGACTGTTTATAAATTTTAGACAAAACAATAATGAATACAATATTTTTAAAACAGATATTTTTTATAAACAAAACATTACACAATAAAATTGTTTAAATATTTTTGTCTTCCAGACAAGGAAGTTAAATTATTATTATTTTCTCTTGAAAATTTTAACTTTAAATTGAAACAAATTCATTTAAAATTATTTACTAATATTTATAGAAGATTCAACTATTATTAAGATAGCAATTAGAACTATATTTTAAAAGGAATGGTAACAAATTGATTGTATTAATAAAAATCAATAAAGCATTACCGAAATAATTTGTGTTTATTTTATAACAACTTAACTTAGTAAATATATGAATGACGACATTAAGAGTATAATGTGTTTAAACTACAATATGTTGAGAATAAGTTATACATGAAAATACTGAATTATGCTTTTATAACATCAACAATTATAAAATAAGCTTAACTACTAAGTTAAAATTACTTAAATTCATTTATTTAAAATATCATAGATAATGATATTACATAACATTAGTTATAAATCAATAAGATAACATTAAATGCTTCACTACTTTTAGCATTGTAATGGAATTTATTTAACAGAAAATAAGCTATATATATATTTAGATATATTAGCAAAATATCCAACATAAAGTTCTATAGGCAGAACTTAAGGTTACAATATATATTAAATACTGCCTAATGCTATCCTAGTAATAATAAATAAAATAAAAATTCATATAACATTAGAATATTAGCCAAAAAAAACCTAAACTTTATTAAAATTCTCCCACAACTATAGTTTCATCCATTAACAAAAAAAATACGTATTTTGTAATAGATGAAACCATAGTTGTGGAAAAACTTTAGTAAACTTTATTTTTTGTGGGCTAGTATTGTAATGTGGTGTGAATTGTTATTATATATATAATAACATATGGTAATTGTTCTAAAGTGCAATAATGAATATAATTTAAATTTTTTAATTGGGTGATTATAAAAATAATAGTATTATTTAAATTTCATACCTTACAAAATGATCTTCACGATTCTAATATGTTATCTTGTATATTACAATTTTGAAATTTTCTATAAAATTTTGTAAATTGTAATAAAGTAATATAGTATTGATTTTTTAATGTAAAAATGCACATTAAATTAAGTGTAATAAAAGGATAATACAATACAAATATACATAATAATTTAAATATGGAATGAATGGTTTAAAGCAATAATCAGATTAGAATAATCAATATAACTTTAATTTAATCTTAAATATATATGTGGTACATGTATATTTATTTATTCTTTGGTTATTTTATCTATTTTAAAAATTTATAGAGATGCTATTTTCATTTTTAATACAAAATCATTATTTTAAATTTTAAAATAAAATATTACTGTGAGTACAAATAAATAAATAAACGAAGTAAAGATAATTTATTTTAATATTTGTAATCTGGATATTTAAATTTTGTTGAAACATGCAATATTTTTGTTTCTAATATTGTTAAATACTATCTGTAGTTTTTAAAAATAATTTTATTGCAAGTTAAGTTGATTTTCTTCACAAGGACTTTATTCTTGTACACAAATATGTGTGTGCCAATCTAAACCATGGAAATCCTGTGTCAAACATAAAATAAGTTTAATAGATTTAAGTGGTTAAGTGGATGCTTTAATTGGTAACATCAGTAGAAACTTATAAATAAAGTTACATTAGCTGAACTGATCTCTTCTACTTGTTATCTAGTTGCTTGCTTAATATTAACTATGCAAATAGTTAAAATAGCCATATTGGATTGTTGTCATTTTAACATGCTGGGCTAGACACATGTACAAATCATTTGACTCTTTGGGTAAATATAGAATATAAATAAACAACATCTGGAAATTTATGCATAACTTAATGGAATCAAAATGTTTATCTTAAAACTGTAGATGTAAGATACAACTTTAAGGAGATTACCCATTATATAAATTAATTACTACCAGTAGAAGACAATTTTCTGCAAATAATCTATTGTATAAACCCTTATGCACCAGATATATTTGAAGAGTAAAATTATTAAAAATTGATGGAATAAAAAAAATTTTAAAACATCAATATCTGTTAAAATTGACTTAAGGAATGTTGCTGATTTTATACCTTAATATACATACTAAGTGGAGAAAAAGAAATTTATTTTGGATATTACATATTGTGCTAACCACTGTACTAATGGATTTATTTCTAAAAGATAAATTATCACATTATACTAAGGATTTGTATTTATATATTGGAGTATTTCCATCATCAAATATTAAGTATTGAATGTCTTTAGAAAAAAAGTAACTTTATTTAATTTTTTTAATTATATTCAACTGTCAGTAGTAGAACTTAGGGTAGTTAATGCACAATGTTTCAACAGGGATTATTCTCTTCTTCAAGTGTTGCTGGTTTGCCCAGTGATAGATCTAGCATGAGAGTTGAATCTGGATCCTTAAATTCTTGAAGATTGAATTTAAGATAACACTCTAAGCAACTGATCATCCTGCCAAAGATAACAGTCAGTAGAAATTTCATATATTTATCTATGTGGTTTGATTTCTACATTTTTTAAGAACAAAGTTGATTAGCAGTTTCCATACATTATCTATCATCACACTATGTTGATTTATGGGATTATCCACCATTGTCATGTGAGCAGATTTTTTGAATTTTCTTTTTATTTGTATCTTTTTTTCTCTATCCAATATTTTTGTATTTCTCCAATTGAACATATTGGCTAAGAGGAAATGGTACCAAAAAAATAAATAAAAAAAACTGATGACTTGACAATGGTGAAAAATCCAATAAGTCAGTCTAGTGTGACTATAGATAATGTATGAAAACCATTAATCAACTTTGCTCTTTTAAGAAAAAGTGGAATAATTAGGAGGAACCTCATAGATGAGTAAATGAAATTTCTACTGATTGTTGCCTTTGGCCAGATGTCTCAGTTGGTTAGAATGTTACCTTAAAATTTAATATTGAAGACATGCTAGTATTGTCACTGGTCAGGCCAGCAATATCTGAAGAAAAGAGAATAATAATTTCCAAAATGTTATGCATATACTAATCTGTATGCTATTAGTAACAGTTGAATGTATTTGTAATAATTAAATAAAGTTTTTTTTAAAGACATTCAATACGTAATATTAGATGATGGAAATAGTCCAATATTTAAATACAACTAAAGTACCATCGTTACAAATCTTCAGAAAAACAATGCCAATTTATTTTAAAATAAATTGATTACAACATTCTTTGGATATTATGTAAATAATTACCAAAAAATTGTAACAACATTTTCACCATGTCAAATCTTTGAATAAATAAACATATCAGAATTTTATCAACATGGGAAGTAAATAATTATAATTTCCCAGTTTTATTTATTGTAATTTTTATTATTCCCTATTTTACTGGTATTAGTAAAATTAAATCCTCATTATGGCAGCTACTGAAAAAAATGTTGTAAGAATTGGACAAACCGATATATACTGCTGAAGTATATTATTTATATTTAATATCAAGAGATTATTTGTGTGTGTGCATATTTCTTTTAGAGTAAGGTTATTTGTTTAAAATTTATAATAATATTTATGATGACTTTTATTGAGGTTTGTGGTAATATTTCCAGTCTATATTTGTGTTGAGATATTGTTATATGTTTTAATGGTATACTTCAAAGAGTTAAGCTTCTTATTATTATTCTATATTACTTTGAAAGCACTGAAGTAATACTGTTCACACTCATGCTTTATTATTACATTTGACTTGTGTATTTGAAATTTAAAAGAGAATTTTCAGTATCCATGGTAATGGGCCTTTAGATTTTCTATGCTATAGTCATTCTGGAGTAGTTGTCCTTCTGGTGCCTTATATTCATTGTAATGCCAATCTTTGTGTTTCATGTGATAGTTACTCAGTAGAAGAACTTATGCTCCTAATAATTTTTTTATTTAGTGTAATGCTATGTGCACAGGCTTTTAATAATAATGTATTTTATTATCATGCAGTATAGGAAGACTTCTGGTGGTTTGGAGTTAATCTGCACTAAGCATATTTTGTAATGCCACATATATCTCTGTTGAGATTACAAATAGTATGGAAACAAATTTATTAAGATAGCATGAAATGATATATTGTCATGCACGATATAAGCACACATGTTTTAAAAGACTAATGACATAAAGGGTGAATAAAGAGCAAATAAAACATAATATATCATATATTAAGTTTATTTTGATGCTAATACATGACTCATCTAAGCACACATATAATTACACTCATGACATATACCAAATACACTCACAAAACATATTAAAGTTTTATTTTCCAAGTCCAAGAAACTAAACTACCTTTTGTTATCCAGGCATTTATTATAATTATTAATATTTTATTAAAACCCTGACATAATACTAAATATAATGTGCCTATATGTTAAAACTTGGATACAATTCACCAATCATATAATTATTAGATTTATTCCCTTTCTACACATTACACAGTTATAGTAATCGTTTATAACCATGCAATACTATCAATACACATTTACATTATAACAGAATTTTAATATATATTTATAATGGATTTAAGTGACATTAAGTAAGATGGATTAATATGGAGTGGTGAAAACAATGGACAAATTTATTAAGCTTAAATGTAAACTTTGTTTTTTTAAGGGTTGTAAAGTTTATAATTTATTCTCAAATTGTTGCAATCTAAAATTGAACAGTTGTATAAATTTAGCATCAAGGTGTATGGAATAATTAAAATCAATATTTTTAAATGATGGAGTTAAGAAATGTAACGAAGTACTTTTTAATATTCGAGGCATTTGATAATAATTGAACATTTGAATTGTATTCTTGGGAGGAATATAAAATTATTTGTCAAAATGGATTTAAATTATTTGAACTTAAGTAATAAATTTGAGAAGAAAATTGATTTTTTATTTAGTAAGTGATATCCACAAACTTATAATATTATGAATTTTGTCAACTTATCAGATAAAAAGATACATTTGGTTCAGAAATACATTTTAAGTCACAGAGCTAAATATGTTGGTGATACTTTGTATGATTATAATTTGTAATTATTTGCAGCTGTTCAAAATTTATTTGAAATGGTTTGTGATAATAATCATATTGCTGATGAAATTATCAAGAAAATTAACTGTCATAAATTTAATGTAATTCTATATGAAAATTCATGGGCATTGGCCATTTTGGAATTTAAACAGAAGCTGAAAAATAATTAGATGATTTGTTTGAAAGAAGATAAAGGGCAGCAGATGTGTTTAATGATGAAATGTCATTATATTGAGAAAGTTAAAAGTGCAAGTGGATAAACTTGATTTCTTTTCAAGTGAAGAATATACTGTGGATGGTCAGAGAATAAATTTATTAACAATATTTTTAAAAAAGCTAACAATAGGCTTTAAGTAATAATGTGTACTATAAGATAGATCCTTCATGTGCTATATGTCTTGTATATTTGCAAATATAAAGTTACATAAAGAAGGTAATCCTTTGTGAATTATGATTGATTTTGGTGGTTCATTTATATATAAAACTTCTAAATATATTGACATGCTGTTACAAGAGTTATTAGGGTTTGGGAAAAATACTATTGTTTCATCTTTTGATTTTGTAGATAGAATTAAAAATATAATAATTAATGAGAGTGATGTTATTGCTTCATTGGATGAGACAGAACTGTATGGTTCTATTGATAGAATGGATTTCATAAAAATAATTGAATATGGATTAAAAAGTAAATGTGTGGTAAAATTTGTTATTGATTCTTTAAAAATTTTGATAATATTGTTGCTACTTTTGAATGTGAATATTATAAAATGTCTAAAGATTGGCCTATGAGTCTGCCTGTTGTTACACAAGTTTGCAATTTTCTTTTGTCCACATATGAGTTTAGGATATTAAAATTTACAAAAGGTATGTGGATGATGTTTATGTTTGTGGAAATAACACTACTATAAATATGCTTGTAGAAAAGTTAAATAATTTGAATAACTTAAAATGCACTATTGAAAAGTAACAAGACAAAAATATTAAGTATTTGGATTTAATTATTACATGAGATAATAATATGTTAAGTTATAAATTAATAATCAAACCATTACAAAAAAGACATATAAATTGTAATTCAGATGTACCAATTATGCATAAGATGGCAAAATTTAGATATTTTTCTTTCATAATGAAAAATTATGACATTACCAGTGTGATACATTAAAAAATATTGAGTTATTTGCCAAGGAATTGCTTGAAGTTTGTTGTAAAGTAGAACAGATTAACAATCCTTTATGACAATTTAAAATGAGTTATAATGATTTAAAAAGTTGAAGATTGGTAATAAAAATTGGATATCTATTCCATATATTTTAAATGCTCAAGTTAAATATTTTTAAGGGTATAGATAAGGATATATTTAATGTTTCATTTTGTGTTACAAATAACATGAATAAGTTAGAGAATAATTCTAAAATTGGCATACTTGTCAAGCAGAAAAGCAAGTTTTGGAAGGATGTATGTTATCATATATAGGTGAATCGAAGTGCAGCATTAAAAAAAGATTAAAGGAGCACAAATGGATTATACAAGCGTATAAAAAGTAAAAATAATAGTGATTTAATGACTGCTTCAGTTTTTTTGAATCATGAAAGGACATATAAATATAAGTTTTATAGTGAAAGTGTTAATATACTTCATGAAGAGAGAAACCAATAATAAAAGAAAAATTAAAGAGGCAATTTTAATAAATAGAAATAAAATAATTATAATTAATAGACAAGCTGCTAACATTAAAATTCAGTATTAGTTTGAGTTGATGACCTTTGCTTCCATTACATTTTCTGAATTTAAATGGCAGTTGAGGAGCATTAAGGAATTAACCAAAAGTACTTCTGTGGATTGAAAGAATATATATATATTATGTTAATAGATTTATTTGCTTATTAATTAAGATACGTTTTTGTTAATCACCATTTGATTGTTTTTGATTAGTTACAATTTAGGCTATCAGTATTGTCATTTATTTACTAGTTATTTATCTGTTACATGATTAAAACTGGACATTAATGAAATACATTATTCTATTTTTTTTTGTTATACAAATTATAATAAATAATAAAAATCTTATTATGTAAATATTTATATATTAATAATAATTATACATAAAAAGCCTTTTTTGGCATATGCTTTTATGCACTTTTCAAATGTTTATCATTAATTTAACAATGAATTATTGCAGATACAACTTCATTTACTATTCTATGATGGAAGTAAAATAACAACAATAATAAAGTAAAACATCAGTAAAAAGAATAAAATTTTCATATAGAGATCCAATATAATTTCAAAAAATTGACTACATAATATACCTATATATAGAATAATTACTAGATACATTATACAACTTTATATATATCATCTTATATATATATATTCATTTTTATTAGATTAAAAAATAATTTTTATTTAATTTTTTTAATTTTATAAATTTATTGAAGTTTGTTAAATATTTATAAAATTATTTTAGTTATGTTTAGTGTAATATGTTTCATATATTTGTCTTTTTGGAGAATTTTTAATGTAACATAAAGGTTTAATATTTTTACTGCATCTATTTTATTACATTAAAGATGAAAAAAGACAAACCTATGAAATATATTACATTAAACATAACTTAAATAATTGTAGGAATATTTACAAAACATCAATAAATTTAGTTAACAACTGGTTAATTAGAAATGAATGGAAAATTAAATAAGATAATATATGTAAAGTTGTATAGGGTATGTATTATTTATTCTGCATGTTGTTATGTTATATAGTTAACTCTTTGAAGTTATATTGGATTTCTATATGAAGGTTTTACTCTATTTTACAGATGTTTTATTGTGTTATTTTACCTCCATTATAAAACACTAGATAGTATTCTATCCACAATAATGGGTTAATGCTAAATTAACATTTGAAAAGGGCATAAAACCATATGCCAAAAAAGGCGTTTTAAATATAATTATAATATATATATATATGAAGCTGTTGTATAGGATTTTTATTATAATTTATATGTTACGATATACATATATTATCTTTGTCCATTTTTAATATCAAAGAACTATCTTATTTTATACAATAATTCTAAGTATCAGAATTCATTATAATTTGCTTATAGAATAGAACAAAATATAAAATACTTGAATGCATTGTGTTAAAAAGATGGCTACCATCAATTTTTTATTCACATCACATTAATGGCTAAATATATCAACATCAGACAATTTTTTTATGTATTTTATATAAACAAATACATGTATTTAGAAATTTAACAAGATAAATTATATTGCAAACAGACATTTTCTCTTTCATATTAAAATCAGTATCTAACTTTAATAACAGTAATAAAATATCATTTTACTATATTGTAAAACTGTTGATTTATTTTCATTAATCATAATGATAGAAGAGATTCAGTTTTTATTGATAGATTTAAAGAAAAAAAATTGTTCTTAAACTGTCTCAATTACATCAATTTTATCTGTATCTTTAAAACTTTTTAAATTTTATAAAAGTTTGTCTGCATATGACGTTCTCCATAAAAAAGAGAAAAGAAACCTGTCATGTGATAATTTAGAGATATATATGGCAAAAAAACCTTTTTATACTTACTATAAAAATTTTAATTTAAAATGGAAATAAATATTCAACAAACTTTTAAATTATAATTTTATCATAGAATAAGTAACTCAAATGCAAATCATTTTATTATTACAATTATTACATGACAGTTTCTCTCCTTTAGAAATCTGTTTCAGACACATGTTAATAGAATTTTACACAAAAATTGCATGAAGATTTTAATTATTTTTTCAAAACAAAACTACTTATTTAATTACTTTTAAAAACTTATCCAACAAATTCCTCAATATAAAAATGGTTAGCTAAAAAATCATATAATGCATGGATTTTTTGTTTTAAAATAACATTAATATATTAAGAAATATAATAAAATATAAAGTATATTTGACAAGTTATGAAATAATATATATATATCAATTTTATTAACTCTTTAAACAACCATTTTGCCAATAAAAAGTTATTGTTATTTTTCTATTCATTATTTATTTAAGTTTTTGAATTTTTTTATTTATCTTTTAAATAGAAAAACTCTCTATGCTTGGATTGAAAACATTAAGGTGTTTTCAGTTTAAGACTCATAGTTTTGTAGTTAATTGGAGACAAAAAATGGTTGCTGGAGGGTTGCATTAGATCCTAAGATCTAGGTGCAGTGCTCTCAGATTCAAGGCTCCTCACTGACAAAGGCCACAAGCCAGAAACTAGTCTGGGGATATTGGATGAGTAGGCACTAGATGGGGATTTTATGCACAAGCCTTCTGGCATCCATTGATTACTCTAGCTTGCTGTGTGTGGTAATATGTATAGTGAGTTTTGCCTGTTTTAACAACAGTTATACACAAGCATAAAGGTGGTGGTCATGTGATGTTTATTAACCATTCACATAATGATAATTTCAAATCACTCTACAAATTATATTTCCAGCAATTTGTTTTAGCAATTAAACCTTATTCTAAATTACAGTTGCATAATTTTTAAAGTATTTGTTAACCTCTCCAGGACCCAACTCCCATCTGTCTCTTTCTTATTTGAAAGATCCTAGTGATAACTTCCTCCATATTTGCAACCTTTTACTTTTACATTTAAATATTTTTCCTTTATCAAATATTGATAATCATTATATTATTTATTACAAATATAAGCTTGCAAATGATAGCCATTCTAAAATTTGATATTTAAACCTTAAAAATAAAAACTATTGTTTTATTTTTTACTGGATTGTAATCTTTCTTTAATCATAAAAAAATTTGAGATAAAATATTTTTTATTTGAATCCAACTTTTAAAATAAGAATAAGATCTTTCCATTGACTCATTGTAAATTGAATGATTTTGCGAGTGTTAATGTGTAATAAGAAATGTGGACTTAATCAGTGAAGTCTTGCATAGATTCAACCTCTTCAGCTTCACCTATTTAAATAGAAAGTAGGTTGAAATAAAGAAGAGTTCCCCTCTTTTCTTCCAAGGTGTAAGCTTATGGTTAAGACCTGTAGAGGTCACTAATATCGCATTTTACACACATATTCTTGAGGCTAAAGCCTTAGTAAATATTACTTACATAATCAATGTGTGTTTAAATAAATTTATAATAAGAATGACTATTTTTAGTTGATACATTATAAAAGAATGGTATGTGTCAAAAGTAAAACTTATACTTACCTATATTAAAATTTTAGAAATATTTTTTTCACCCATGTTTATGATAAACATTTTTGTAAGCCAGGGAAAACAACTTCTGCTTTTAATGCTAATAGAATTTTTATGACTTATTTTCTTGAAAACATATATTTTCAAATAAAGTGTAATTGTAGTTATTAGTTTTTGGTTTAAAATAAATATTTTACAAGTATGTTGCATAACTAAATTATTGAAAACTGCAATTTTTCTTTTCACATTACTAAATTAAAATGAATACTAATGATTTTCCTTGAGGCCAAATAATCTATGAGACAGTCATTGTCAGTTTGTTTTGAAATCCAAATAAGACATTGTGGACTTGGGTTCTTTCATGTTCAAATTTTGTATGAGATCTATGCAATACTGACATCATATTGTTTTTAAAATAAGACTTTTAGTAATGATTTCTGCACAAAAACTGTGCATATTCAACTAATGTTACATATAACCACAAAATAGTGGAGAAAATCCAAAAGAAATACTATCATAACATCCAAAAATGACATATGTCAAAATCACTGACTTTACTGGAACTCATTAAAAATATAACATTACAAATAAGAAATATTCTTAAAAATAGTATTTCAATTCTGCAAATGTAGAAAAACAATCAAAGCAAGAGCTTTTATTTCATAATTCTAATAAAAATGTATTTCAAAATAATATAAAATTATGTGTACTCAATTTATAACCCTGAACTAATTTTGATTAAGAATATATAAAGCAGCAAAAGTATGTCCTAAATTTTACAACTCTACTTATATTAAGTTTAAAATGACAATGAGAAGTGTTCTTTTTCAGCTACATCATTATATATTCATGGACTTGTAATTTTTTTTATAAACAAATATCTTTGAATAAAATCTAAGTCTAATTATAATATTATTGTCAAAAATATATATTTTACAAATATTTTGAAAAAAATAATTATAAATGCATAAACAAACTATAAAAAATATATGATTTTTTTTTTCAAAAGTCAGAAGATGAATATTTGCAAGGCCTTTCACAATCACTTTCAAGGTTTACAGACAAAGAAATTCCCAATCTGCAGCAGTTTTTGGCTCAGTAAGATATTGAAATATTCCATTTTTTTTAAATTAATAAGTCAATAAATATATATTTCAGCATTGTTTTACCATGAAATAAGTTTTAAAAATGACAAAATAATAGTACAAATATTGACAAAAGAATGTATTTAAAATAAATCATATAAAAAGCCACCAGTTTAAATGTCACTTCATATTTAGACCTTATAAAGAATTATAAGTGTAATTTTAAAAGACAAAAAAAAATTTTAAAAATGAACTTTGCAAATAAGAAAGACAATAAAATTGAAGTAACCAAACAAAAGACTATTTAATTAAAGAATTTATTTTATGAAAATAATTATTTTCTCTAATAAATTTCAATCAGTAAAATAAATTTTGGTAAAGTATAGGTTGAAGCACTGAAATTAATTTTTAAAGTATTAAAATTTCACTTATAATTACATAAAAATACACTAATAGTGATATTTTTGTATTTCTTATTTAAAACTTCTTATTACTGTGAGTATATTTTCAGTTAATTTACCTCTTTATATCAGATACTTACCGAGATAAAAATATTTAATTTACTTTTTATAAAAATAAATATATTACATGTAAAGTTTGGTTTTCCGATTTCTCAGAACATAAGTTAATTTCTTAAAACATATTGAATAACTTTTCATAAATTTTCAGCTCTGATCTTTTCAAATTGAGTTGTTTCTGACATCCGAGTATTTTATTCAGAAATAATATCAATCTAACATATTTTAGTTATTATTTTTGTCATCATATGAATATAAATATTGTATAATAAACCTTACTTATAGCCGAAAACAAAACAGTTTGAAACTGATTAATGCCAAAAAGCAAAGTAGAATATTCTGACATTTGCTGTTTATTGATATTCCTAAATTATTGTAGTATTTAATTTAATCTAAAACATCCAAATAGATCATATTTTAAAACAAACTCTATACTTTATTTTATCAGCAACTTACTTTAATCACAATCAATTATTCTTCCAAAATATTAAACTTATTAGTGTAAATAAAAGGTTTACTTTATATGCATATATAATGCAAAACTATTGGCAATAGTTGTAAAACTCTTTTGCATATTTACCACAAGTCTACTTCTCACAAATGATTTATCTATTTATCTATCTTTTTGTACATTTATGGAAATTTTGTTTACATAAATAATTATCATATACTTTTATATATATACAATTTCTTTTTTAATCCTGAATTGCATAGCTTTTTTTTCAAAGCAGTAATTGTTAAAATAAACATATATATATATATATATTGTGTCTTTATAACATTCATTTCATATTCATATATATATATGTAATTGCAAGGAAATCAAGTCATATATCGTGTGACTTAATTTAATAAATTTGTATTATAAATGTTATACAATGAGCATGTCGATAGCTCTTAACAAGCTTTTCAGAGCTTCAGTATCCCCAGACTGGTTTCTAGCTCTGGCTCTCATCAGTGAGGTTCTAGGATATTCAAAAATTAAATTTAAAATACCAGGTCAAGTCTAGCACTTTATCTAATGTTTAACTATTACATAAAAAATCTGAAATTTTCAGACATCCATACATATTTAAATCCTGGAATCTAACTTAAATAGCCATAAGGCACTGAACTAAACCAGATTTGGTGAAAGCCAGAGCTAGAAACCAGTCTGGGGATAGGATGTTCTGAAAAGCTTAAAAGCTATTGGCACACTCACTGTATAACATTTGCAATACAAGCGTATTAAGTAACATGATATATGATTTGATTTCCTTCAATTATTGTTATTGCTCTTAAGGCATTGATGATTTTTTTTTTGCTAAACCTACTAATATATCATGTATCTGAACTTAGTTCAGTCACATATAGCTCTTTAACATAGATAGCTGGATTTGAAGACATATCGATGTATGAAAATTTTTGATAGTTAAACATTAGATAAAGTGCTGGGCTTGACCTGATATTTTAAATCTAATGCTTGAATATCGTAACACCTCAGGGTTGAAAGCCAGAGCTAGAAACCAGTCTGAAGATAGGGATGTTCTGAAAAGCTTGTTAAGAGCTATTGTCATGCTCATTGTAGAATATATTAACAATTCTTGAAAAAAGCTATTGGAGGATAAAATATATCTAAACTTCTCAAACAATAAAATTTTAGTATGAGGAGAAAATAACAAATGAAAAAAATAATGATTTTAAATCTTGCCATACATATTCATGTGATTTGAGAAAGAAGATGCTCTGAGGAAAGTATTTATTATTGTACTAAAACATCAGCTGTTTAGCTATTCTGTTGCTATTAGACAGAAGCTCCCAGAAATAATACAATGAATTCATCATTTATCCATAAGAATATTAGAATCAATATATATATATATATGCCTATCACTACCTTATCACTCTGACAAGCTTTGTTTTTTTAGCAACATCCTCTGTGAATAATTCACAGAGCTGAAAAAACATAAGTAGGAGGGTGATTAGACCATTATATATATATATGTTAAAACGAAGATTTGCATGGCTTAAATATATAAAATACATATTTTGCAGGTTTATCCATGTTAAAAACTTTTAATATTAATATACTGACATTTCGACTTGGTCACACAAGCCATCCACAGAGTTATAAAAGGTAGAAAGATGGTTGTAGAGGTGCTACAATCACTGATTTGAATAAAACGTTAAAATTCCACCAATAGCAAAAATGTTAAATTTAGGAATGTTTTTTTTTTAAAAAAAATCTTTCCAAATAGGAGGAAGTTTGCATGTATCATCTTGCTTATTGATACAATCTGGCCTTTTAAGTATCTCAATGGCTACTCTAATTTTGCATTGGTAGAGATTATCACATCTGGATATGATCCTGGTACTAGAAAAATCAATTTTATGACCCGAATCTATAGTATGGAGTGAAAGTGCTGATGATGATGAGTGTTGTTTAACTGCATTAGCATGCTCATATCTCCTAACACTGATGTGACAAGTACTCATACCTATGTAAGAAGCTTTACAATTTTTACATGAGATTTGATAGACACCATGAGATTTAAGAGGGATTGAATCCTTAGGCTTGGTTATTATATTGCTGATACAGACAGTATCGGACATATATTAAAATGCTATAATATAGATACACCATTTTCTGCTCATCAAAAGATCAGCAATATAATAACCAAGCCTAAGGATTCAATCCCTCTTGAATCTCATGGTGTCTATCAAATCTCATGTAAAAATTGTAAAGCTTCTTACATAGGTATGAGTAATCATCGCATCAGTGTTAGGAGAGATGAGCATGATAATGCAGTTAAACAACACTCATCATCATCAGCACTCTCATTTCATACTACAGATTCAGGTCATAAAATTGATTTTTATAGTACCAGGATCATATCCAGATGTGATAATCTCTACCAATGCAAAATTAGAGAAGCCATTGAGATACTTAAAAGGCCAGATTGTATCAATAAGCGAGATGATACATGTAAAGTTCCTCCTATTTGGAAAGATTTTTTTTTAAAAAAAAACATTCCTAAATTTAACATTTTTGCTATTGGTGGAATTTTAACATTTTATTCAAATCAGTGATTGTAGAACCTCTACAACCATCTTTCTACCTTTTATAACTCTGTGGATGGTTTGTGTGACCAAGTCGAAATGTCAGTATATTAATATTAAAAGTTTTTAACATGGATGAACCCACAAAATATGTATTTTATATATATAATCTCTCACTGTATTAAAATAGATATTCATTTTATGAAAGATAAGGAGGGTACATCTAACAAAATACATATTGTATATGAATATACATGTGAAACAGAAAATTAAATCTTTATTTTATTGTTAAAACTTTAGGAGAGAAATTGAGAAATATTTTGTTAAATTTTGTAACTAGGGGACTCATATTAAATAGAGAGGGTCACTATTTAATTAACTCTCTGCCACACACTATCTTAGTTTTAAAGAAGGAAATAGAAATTACTAACCTGTTATCACTTCAATAAAATAGGTTATGGTTTTATTAATTTTCATTGAAAGTAAAATGATGTGATTACCCTTGTCTTTATGAATATAAATACAATTATTTCAATTGTCAAATAAAAAAGATATATTGATATTTAATGCATTGTTAAAAAATAAGAAAGAGAAAAGAATGGCAACGTTTAAACTGCTTTTAAAATTAATGAAATATTATTTTATTAATTAGATTTTGAATCTGCAATAGTAATGTCATAAATTTTTTAATTATTTGTAACAAAAATATGTTTATCAAATGTAATAAGATCTAAAAAAAAATGTTAAATAATCCAATTACTATATACTTTTATATAAACTTACCATGTCTGTGTATGATTCTGTCTGTATATTCATATTTTTGAATTTTTCTCAGAGATTATTTTTTTTAGTTGTAACCATTTTTTGTTTTTAATAAAAAAAAGTTTGATAAAATAAAAGATTAAATAAATAAAAGTTATTTATGCTTAGGAGTTTCATCACATTTATATTATAGTCTTAATCGGTCTTTTTCACATCTTATTATTAAATCATAATTTTTGTCATGTTTTTTTTTAAGTTTATAACTAAAAAGTAAAAAATAAAATAATATATAATTTTTTTTAAATAATGCTTTTATATAAATAGTCATAACCGATTAAAAAGAAGAAAAATAAAAAAGAAATCCAACTAAAAATTAGAAAAAAAACTGAATTTCAGTCAATTTTCCATTTTTGGAAAATATCAAAGATTGTAGGAATCTAGATTTGTTATAAAACAAATGGAAATTGCAGGAATATTGTCAAGTCATTTTTGATTTTTATGATTCATTTGAGTCTCAAAAGCCTTTTTGAAATGCCAATATTCCCACTATTTCTAATTGTTTTATAACAAGTTTAGATTTTTAAGATCTATGATATTTTTCAATAATGGCAAATTAACCTGATTCAGGTTTTTCTACTTTTTAATCAGATTACTTTTTTTTTCTACTTCTTAGTTGGCTAATACTATTTATATAAAAACATTAAAAAAAAATACTATTATTATATATTATTTTATTATAAGATTAGTTAATTTATTAAAATTGTTAATAGTTCAGAGAATGGATATATTTTGTTTGTGTATAAAATAAAATTTGACTATATAAATAGCAATAACTAAATGATTCCATTTACTTTTGGAAGTGATTGACTAATACCAGGACATCATGTGTATAAAAAAAAAACAAAGAAACAACTGTCATGTGAACCTTAAATTACCTGAAGACATCACAGCAAGTTTGTTACAACAATAAAAGGGACTCTGAGTTGTATGTTTATATATGGATTGGCTTAGTTATTCTTGAGATATGCAGCTGAGTTTGTCACCATTGAGTTACAGTGTTTAACTAAACATGTAATGAGTCTATTTCAATGATGTACAGGACCAAGTGGATTAAGTTTGAGTCTTTAAGATGAATGTGATTGACTTTTTCTTTCAAGTTGCTGAGTCAACTTAAACAAAACAAATTAAATATTGATAATATTATATATATATAGTTGTAAAATAAAAAATTTGATCAATGAATCATCCAACAGAAAGCCACAGATGAGTGAAATGCTGAAACATTTACCAGTATAACTATTTCAGTGTACACATTTAACAATAAGATATGTTTAACATTTATTTAAGAAAATCGGAGATGACTTTCTTTTTATTTTACTCATAAATATAATTATTGTTTTTGATTTTTCAAATGTTAACTTTTGTGAAGTTAGCATACAATCATTTAATTATTTTGTTATGATAATATATACAATCACTTTCTTAAGTAATTTTTGAATATCCTTTAATGCTTGTGACTTCTATCTTTTATAATACATTTAATATATTTTTTTTTAATATAGTGTAAGTAGAAGCATTTGAAATGCTTGTATCAAAATTGAAAAATAAATTTTTGTTGATTAATTTTTCCCTAATTAGAATTTCAAATTATTATTAAATTTGGTTATAGGAAAAAAGCCATTCCACAGAGCAAATTAATTTTTCCTAAATCCCAATGTTTTATTTGTGTTTATATTACTATGTGCTATGATAGAAGTGCAAAATGTTTTATTAAGTTTAATAATTAAAATATATTAAATAAAAAGACTGTGAAACATTTATAAGAACTAATTTAAATATATCAATATTAATATGTTAAGCTCTATTTTGGAAAGTCCAAATCCAATTATTTGAACATGTACTAAATAAATAAGTTTACATATTCAAAATTATTTTACTGATATTTATTTTATTTTAAAAATTCCTTAGTAGTTTCTTTTTTGCATATTTTTGGTACATAATTATGATAATAATTACAAAATATATATGAAGGAAAAGAAAATGAAAAGTTATGTTATGATGATGGTGACTAAGAAATAATTTATGGAAAGTTCAAGACTAAAGGCATAAAATGAATATATGACAATCTAAGAAGTGAATTCAAGAAGGATTACTTATGATTACCCAAGTTTGAATTCAAGAAATGTAATTGGTCCAAAAAAGGATATGAGAAATAGAAGTGTTAGGAAAGGCTGAAAAACAGTTTATTGAAAAGAATTGAGAGAGCAATACTAAAGCTTTACCATGATTTAGAAATTTAAGCTGGTTCACATCTGTGCTTTTGCTTCATTTTAAATGATGTTTGCACAATGGACATGCTATCCAGTATACTATATGCTTGGAGACATTTGTACTGATGTTTCATATTGCCAAAGTGCATAAATATACATATACACTATATATACCTATAATTATATATATTAATGCAATAATATATATATATATAAACACAGATAGATATTTATATCTGTATGCACATTTAAGAATTTATATATATACACACTTATATATTCATGCATAATTTGTTATGTCTTAAATCTTTTAAGAAAATCAGTCTCTTTTTTAAAAAAAAATTAAAGAAAAAGTAGTCAACTAATAAACAAACTGAAATTAATAATTATTATAGAAGGAAACAATGGAAAATAATGAAGTAATTAGTACACTTTGTCATTTATTTTTTTAAAATCAATTTATATAGAGAAAGAGAGATTATTTTTACAAAACATTATATATCCTTAATAAAAGATATACATACATAAATGGTATAGAGATGACTTTGTGTGCAATATATATATATATATTGTAGCTGCCCAGATTAGAGCTGTATATTACAGTATAAAAAAGCAGTTTATTGATTATATTTAATTTCATTTGTCTTGATTTATGTATAATGGAAATGTTGAATTACAAATGTTAATTAGGTAACCATGCCAACTTAATATTTTAAAATAATATCATTATTTATTATTAATATTAGCATCAAATTATAAAATGGTTGTGATCAATTTTAGGGAAAATTATAAATAAATGAATACATAAATAAATACTGGAAAATAATTAAGTGAATCATTAAATGAACCATTTGAATAAAATCATTATTAATTATTACATGTCCATTTTGTTACCATATTCATAACTTATTTATTACAAAATCAAATATTTCATATATGTTTGTTTATTTATTATTTTATTGGAATATATTATTAAATATATTTGTTAAAAATATAGATTCATTAGAAGGTATAGAAAATGTCATATGAATTCTTTGTTTTGGGTTGAAAATGAAAAAAAGGATTGAAATTGTAGCAGGATTTTTTTATTGTATCAAATGTTTTCTAAAAGTCTTAATTTTTATTTCCTATAAAAACAATTTTTTTTCACCAAAGAGTTCCCATTGAGTCCAATTAAACAGTTGCCTTAGTAACATTAATGTCAGCAAAGAGAGGTCATAAATAGAAATGAAAGCTTTAACTCTAGTTCTTATAACTTTTGTCATTGTCCAGAATGAATACTTACACACTCGTCATTAAAAAATATCAGTTTTATTTTAAAAGTGATTAATTTCTAAAATAATGGAAGAATAAAGAATTAAACTGTCTGACCACTGAGTTTGGGCCAGTTCATTGATAGAATATATTATAAAAGAAAAAAATCGTCAAAATTTTTTGTATTTCAAATAAGCTATAAAATATTCCACTGTTAAAATCTGGGATTTCATCTATATATTTGTGATGAATATTATAATAAATGAATATCATATGTTTGATCAATGACTTTTACAAGATGGATTAATTAAATTTCTATATGATATTAAGCAACTCAAATTTCACCTTACTGACTTGAAAAACTGCTAGTATTTATTACTCATTTGGACTGTATTGCCTCATCTAACTAACTACTCTTTATAACATGAATTGGACATAAATTTGAATAAAAAGGAAAGGTATTAAATAAAAGATCCTCAATTATTATTATTAGTCATTCTTGTTTCTTCTCTACTTCAAGAAGAATTGTTTCTCTGCCTTGAAATCAAAAACAAGAAAACCATGACTACAATGGAACAGTGGGTAAAAGGAACAATAAAACCTTCAATGTAGGTTATGTTTATATATAATTTTTGTTATTTCACTAGAGAATAATGATTGTTTGTCTTTACTTTAAAACATCACATTTATTTATGAATAAACAATGTGCATATTTAGGGGTTAATTGATAAGCTATCTACACAATAAAATGTTGGATATTTTTTAAAGTTTAAACTCTTATCCAAGGATATAAATTCATGACTCAATATTTTCAAATAGTCTTTTTCTTAATTTAAAATTTAATTTAAAGACATTCATATAGAAGAGTTTAAATATAATCAATTTTATGTTAATTCAGTTATTTATAACTCATATTAATAGATGAATAAAATCAATTTTATTTAGTCATATTTTGAATATATATTTTATTTTAAGACTAGGGAAGATATCTTGAATTTCTCCAACTGTTTATATTGTCCATTATCCTACAGCATTTTTCTATGATACATATATATATATATTATTTGTTATTGATTTTTATAGAGTAATAGATTATGAAGTTAATTATATATTTAAGACAAATAGTTTTTGTACTTTTTAACTGGCTACAATTTTAGTCAATCGCATACATCAGTTGTTTGTTTTTTTTTATTCCTATCATTATTAATTCTTATTATAAATTAATAAATTTAAATTTAATTGAAACCTAATAAACCTGTTTAATTATTTTTTTAAATGTACAAGGTAATTTTTGATAGTGAAATCTTAATCTGAGTTCAAATCAATATTGTTAAGTGAACTATACATGTATATTTTATTATATGATTCTTCTTAAGCCTAATTAGATATAAATTTTATATTGTCATTACATTAAAATGGTTGTTTTTTTTATCTGGATTAATCTCGATTGTATAAATAATATAATTAGTTCACAGTTAATTATTAAGAGCTTGCTTATCTCACCCAATTATAGAGATCTTGATAGATTTTATTCTGTCATTAGTCAGAATAATCTGCCTTAATTATCTTTAATTTTTTTTGAGGTGGGTTGTAAATTTTATTACCAATTAAATCTTAATGCTTATTTTTGACTAAAAAAGGCCAATAATTATTTTATATAATGTAATTGTCATAAAATCCATTTTAATTTCAGATTTTTCTTCACTATGAATAATTATGTAAGGTTTAATACGCTTGACATATATAGTGAAATTAAATTCATACAAGATATACTAATATTTCTTAAGGCTAAGCACTTTTAGAGCATTCAACTCCATATTCATAGCCTCCAAATCTAATAATTTATGCAAATCTATGCAAGCTCATTTATATTGTCCATCTCTTTGATATAGAAAAGCATGTATCCTTCCTGTTTATTGTCTTCAAGTCTCTTGCTATATACCATGCTTTTTTCACCTTTCTTTTGATGTCATTTCTCTTAGAGGAAACTATTTCAGCACATGCAGGTTCAAATTCACGATTAGCCTCTTTTTAGTGGTCTACAAATACTGAGCTGCCTTCATTTCTGTTTAATACTCTTTTGTATAAGTATTTGTGTTGAGCTACTCTATTGTTCATAGTGGCCCGGGTCTCACCATAGTATACTGCTCCGCAGTTAGCCTGAGGGCATGTCATTTTGTACACCACATGTGGAGTAGAATTTATTACTGACTTTATGGAATGGTTAGCTGAGAGTATACTGGTGATGTTTGAATATAAATGGTATGGGATGAATAATGGATGGCCTATGGGACTCCCCATGAGTGGCATTGTATCTAGTATTGTTATCAGTTATTTTGAAAAACAGGTTATATCAAAGTTCCAAGAACAAGTACATGGAATAATTTATTGTAGGTATGTAGATGACATATTCATCGCAGTGCCTAAAATAATAATAACAGCCATTTTGGATGAAATGCAGGCACACACCAACTTGATATTTAACTGCACTGAAGAGAATGAGTTGAATACAATTACTTACTTGGACTTAATAATTAAGAGAAGGCACAGATGTTTTAATTACAATATGAAAGTAAAACCACTAAACATTAGAGGATACATCCATACTAACTCCAAAACTCCCAAAGCCCACAAATTGGCAGGGCTTTCTGCCTTCTTGTTCAGGAATTACCATTTATGCAAATATGAAGAGGATAGAAGGATAAATATCAACAAGTATATTAGTGATCTAATGAAGGTTGGTTACGATTTTGTAACCATCAATAAAAGAATCAAAATATTTTATGAAAACATAAATAAACCAAGAAAGGACAAAAAACAACTTATATGTCTGCCATATATACCTAATATTGCAAAAGAACTAGTCAAAAAATTACAGAATGAATTCACAGTAGGTTTTTGAACCCCTCCTAACACTAATAGAATTATTAACAACTCTAAGGATAAGATTGATATACAAACTACTCCACATGTGGTGTACAAAATGACATGCCCTCAGGCTAACTGCAGAGCAGTATACTACGGTGAGACCCGGGCCACTATAAACAATAGAGTAGCTCAACACAAATACTTATACAAAAGAGTATTAAACAGAAATGAGAGCAGCTCAGTATTTATAGACCACCAAAAAGAGGCTAATCATGAATTTGAACCTGCATGTGCTGAAATAGTTTCCACTGAGAGAAATGACATCAAAAGGAAGGTGAAAGAAGCATGGTATATAGCAAGAGACTTGAAGGCAATAAACAGGAAGGATACATGCTTTTCTATATCAAATGAGATGGACAATATAAATGAGCTTGCATAGATTTGCATAAATTATTAGATTTGGAGGCTATGAATATGGAGTCGAATGCTCTGAAAGTGCTTAGCCTTAAGAAAT
The DNA here is from genome assembly GCA_028023455.1 of Epiperipatus broadwayi. Lineage (NCBI taxonomy): Eukaryota > Metazoa > Onychophora > Udeonychophora > Euonychophora > Peripatidae > Epiperipatus > Epiperipatus broadwayi. The sequence goes on from JAQFVV010012413.1 coordinate 11,046,218, forward strand.
ATTAGTGTATTTTTTATGAATTTAATTTCACTATATACGAAAATCCATTTTAATGACTGGAAATTTAAAATAGATGGATAGAAATAGTTGATCATGATTCTATAAATATGCAATAGAAATCTACTTTGGAAATATGAATTTTTCTACAGAACATGCTTTTTTATACCTGCACTTCTATATGTAATATATAGGGGGTTTGAACTCAGACTATTGTATATTTGATATAATGATATGATTAGATATTATAAATGCTAGGTTATTTAATAAGTTTATTGATAATGTCTTCTTGTAGAATATTTCATTTTAATATATAACTTGAGTAATAATTATATATTGATATAAAGTAGAGTATAAATAAATTATTAATATTATATAATATTTTATTAAACTTAATATGAAGCTGATAATAATTTATTTTTATTTAAACATTAAATATATTATAAGTTTATAAAACATTTCCAAAATACTGTTATAACCATTTAGGGACTAATTTATTTAGGTGGGGAATATCATTACATTTTAACATAAATTTACATTTCTATATGTAATATTTGATTAGTAAAGTATATCAGAACTTAGTTATTTATTGATCTGAATTTGATTTCATTTAATTACAAACTAAATGTATATGTTAAGCATATATCATTGTTTAGGACAGTGATATATGATTTCACTACTTATTGTAGCTTATTTTGGGTAATGAATAGATTTGCTGATATTGATGATCTTGTTTGTTTTCTTTTATTTTAAATGCTATCTGAATAAATTAGGTTTTAATAAAGATTGCCATCAATATTTTAATTTAGTGTAGTGAACACTCTAAACAAGTATTTATTTGGCAACATTGTTATTGCATAGTGTAACTAACGACTGAGCTAGATAATTTTACACAGATTATAATAGAGTTACTATTTATTGATGCATGTTTTGTTCTGTTATAAATAATATTTAAACCATAAGAGCATTTCTTCTTTATCTTTTATTTAATTTTGTGTCAGTTATTAATAAATGGTTGTGTAAAAACCTACAGGGAAATTTATTTTGTTTCATGATAAATGTTGACCAAACCAATGTAGACGGATAAAAGAGTAGAAGGGTAATTATTATCTGTTACAATATACATATATATTACATATAACTAGTAATATAAAGTATTTGTATGTATGTAAATATTTACAATAATAAAGAAAAATAAAATTATATATTTGCATATATAAATTTATTTCATATTCATACACACATATAAATAATTTTCATAACATATATGTATATATACTTATATATGTATGTTTCATATGTACAGTAGTGATTATATGTGTGTACTTATTTGTCTACATATAAAATATACTTTTGTCAATTAGAGATATATGAATAAGATTCTAAGATAGCCAACTTTGTAAAATAATAAAATACTGCATTTAGAAAAAAGTGCGAAAAGGAAACGTGATATATTAATACTAAAGAAAAAAAAAGTTCAATAGGAATTTATAAATATAGCAGATATTGATTACAGTAATATATTTACAACAAATTGCAAAGCCTAGGCTGAACCATTAGATATAAAATGCAATCTATAGCGGTAGACTTAATTACTACTAAATATTATCTGAAGTTTTTTTTATATACTGTATAGAACGGTATATAAAATTAGTATTTCATTCATGAAAAACAAAGATATTTTGTTATAATTTCAATTATTTAGAGTTTGTTCTAATTTCAGTAATTACATTTATTTTATTATAGTGATTTCAATATAATTTTGTATTGTACATGCATTTGAGATTGTTATCAACAAAATAAAACAAACGGTTTACATTCAACATAAAACAAGATTTCAAATATTTTACAATAACAGCTCAATGATCGAAAGAAGTAAATGCAAACTTGACAATTTTAACAAATCAGACTAAGTTATTAAGAGACTACTTTCAAATTTGTTTTTCCTATGTGCTATAAAAACGAGAACGACGAAAATAGAAAAAAACATTAAACTTTCTTTTATTGAATTTTGTTATATTTAAATCAATTTTAGAAATATTGACTAAAATAGGCTTTATTGGACGAAAATTCAAAAAAAAAAAAATGCTCACACTAATTCTCTGTAGCATTAAATTATTAATTTGCAATCATATTTTTTGTATAAATATCATTTTGTATAAAATCTATGTATATAACATCACTATGAGACAAATATTGTATTTTTTTTTGTTAAGTAATGACCAATTATTGTCATACGCTTTATTATCTTCATTAAGATTTTCAAATTCCCTTTTGGTTAAAAAACATATATATAATTTTAAAAGTGATTGCATTTGAAGATTGCAACAATCATATGGAATATTATATAAGCTGGAATAAACACGGTTTAACCCCATTACTTGGAAATGTCATCCGATTCATCGAACTAAAATCTTTTCTTAAATAAACATCATTTATCAAAACCCTCCGGAGAAAATAAAAAAAAAAAACGATAAATAGAAAATGCTTCAAGCTTCACGTGTTTACTCTGTATTGAGAGAAAATTCTTTCATAATAATAAAAAAAAAAGTTCAATTTAAAAAAAAAAAGTTATATATATATCCCATAAGTTTTTAGTTCAAAGACAGCTTCAAGCACTAATGTGAAGCGACGGAAGTTAATCACTATTAATTTATTTTTGGAAATACTAAATTTAATCGAATATTTCAAGATGTTTTTTTTTTTTTTGCAATTTTAATAGGTATTTATAAATTATAATTTATTTAATTATATGTTATGTGCATTTTTTACCTCTCAAAGTCGTATTCCATGCTTTGCTGATGATATGAAGATTTTTAAACGCAAGACAATACATATAATAATTATGATTGTCTACAAAATAGTATCAATGTTAATTTGAATTATAGTGTGAAAATAATTGTATGAACATAAGTTAGTGTAAACTAATAATAATTTATTTTTCAAAAACAATAAATTCCATTTTATTTAATTATATATTAAATAATAATATTACACAGAGAATAAATATATCTATATTGCTCTTCACACTAATGTATAATATTTATGTGTCTTTAAAGAAGTACAATTTTTTAATAGAGACATTTATAAAGATATTTTTATATCTTGGGGTTTATCTATTCTAAATTATTGCAGTGTTGTTTGGAACTCTTAAGAATGAATCTCACAATACTGTCTTAGATTTAGTACAGACAAAATGTTTGTTATTATAATAAAAAATGTGAAGTAATATACACATCACTTAGTATTTTTTTTTAAATATTAGAAAATCATAATGATATTATATTTCTTGCAAAAGTAATTCAGGATAAATTATATATAGTAATTTATTTTATAAATTTTCTTGCTATGCTCTAACTAAGCAATTAAAACAATGTATTTTTCAGTGCTATATTTAAAATTATTTGTGTAATAGATTCCACATTATTTAGTCTTCAAAGGTTATTTAATACTTTTATTAACATAGTATTATACTTTTTATTAACATAATGTTATCCATCTTTTAACTATGAATAAAATTAGAAGTGCAATCTAATGTATTTAGATATAAATTTTTGATATGTTTGTGAATAAGAATTGAGGTATATGCATGTGTAAATATGTACATCTTTATATTTGTCACATTGTTATTGTTGTTTATAATGCATGTAAAATACATTGGTTTAAATAAATTGAATTGGATTAATTGGCATTGAATATAAATATTATTTAAGTATTACCACGAGACAACATTTTTATGTTTTTTTCTCTCTCCTTTTAATATTTTGATAGATTCAGAAGTTTCATCACAGTAATATATATATAGTGTTTAATTAAATTAGTTATATAATGTTTGCATCTATTATTTTAATGAAATATTAATATCTATTCAAGTTTAAGTAATCATAAAATCTTTGTCTTTTTTCTGTGTTCACATATAACTACATAAATGTATATGCTACATGTAGGCATATATATTAATGACACTATTTATATATTTATATTTAACTGAAAAAATATGTCAACTTAAAAGTATGTACATTATTATTTAAAAGTTATTCAAACTTATCATATTATAAGCTACATATTTAACAGCATAATAATAATCATTTTTTAATTAGTTAAAGATTAAATACATCTATAATTCCTCATACATATGATTGACAATCTTGGTTTTATAATATTCTTTCACCTCATTTCAAGTCAGGTGCCTGATTTTATAGTTTTAAAAAGTACAATCACTTTTTTTTTTATATTTCAAACATATGATTATAATAAACATATAATTCCAATAGTAGACCATTGTTTTACATTTTTAATTGACATAGTTTTCTTATTTATTTAAAAAATGCCATATAAATTTAATTTATAAAGTACTTTTTAATATTCTTTTATTTTTTATAATATTGTTTTTTAAAATTATTATTAATAATATATCTTTATTTTTAAGTAATGTTTTTTTAACATTCATTATTTTTTAAAATTATGTGAATTTCCTTGTTGTTGCATTGTGAAATGCTTATAGATAAAAACACAAATTGAATAATATATGATTAACTAAAAGCAACATAGATCAAATATAATTTTATCTTTAATTATGTGCTTTACTTAGGAAAGTATTTTGAATCAATAAATCTATTTTGAAGAAAATCACTCCTCATTTTATTACGATTGATAATAAAATTTTTCCTCAAACCTTTGCCTCATCATAGATATCATTAGACATATATCAGTGTTATAAAAGTGTGCTATTTTGGAATATATCCCCCCCCCTCCAACATATCAAAAGTTCCTAAAAATATTTTATGACCACAACACTATATTGTCACCAATATACTATCCATATCTATACCTTGAAAAGCTAGGCTTTTGGGCTTAAAATCACAAATGGTTTGAAAAGTAAAGTCAGTAATGTAATAAGTAAAACTATTTATTATCAGAATATAAGATTTATTATTAATTGAAAGAAACATTAATCAGACACTATTTTGAGGAACTGAAAATAATGCCTGGTATCCAGGTGTACAAAGGAAGATTTGAATATAGGGAGTTAATTAGTGATATACTATCAAATGTATATCATCGTTCCCATATTGAATTGATCATGGTTCATGCACAATTTTTAATAAGCTGTTTTTTTATGTTTTCTTAGTAAAATATTGCATTATAGTATTATTATTAGACTGATTAATGAAATTTCTGTTTACATGCATCATTTGTTACAATACCAATATTACCAATATTATTACCAATTTATGACTATTCAATTAGTATCCAGTGATAAGTCTGATCATCATTCACTATTTGCTTTAACTGAAATTGGTTTGCACTAAATAAAAAGTGGTATATCATTTTATGCCACAATAAACGAACATCATCTCATTTAAACTCACTCCAATCATAGCTTATCTGAGTAGTATTAATAAGTAAAACTGTTTTTAATTCATTTTTTAAATATTAAATTTTTTGAATAATAAATAGTTATTAGTATATTTTATATCAAACTTATTATTACATAATAGTTTAACATGTTAAGTTATTATTTTATTTATTCAAAAATATAAAATATCATTGTCACCAATAGAGTATTAATTAATAAAGCTATTGATTTTATAAAATAGTATAATCACTTGTTTTTATAAGAGAGCTAATAACCCATTAGTGAACTGTTTGATTAAGTGAAGAATGTATAAATAAATATTTATACCTATTTTCTATTTTCATACTTAATTAAACAATATACAATTGATAAGTTTTAATAGTTTTACTAAAAAAAAATTAAAAGAAATAAATGTATTTTTTATATTAATATATATTTTTTATGTATAGATAATTATAATCTTTTTACTATTCAAAGTCTTTCACTAAGGTATATTAATAATTTTTATCAGTTATTCATTAGACTGTAGATTATTTCCTTAATGAATAATATTTTTAATGTAATTTTCATTACACTACTCTCATGCAAGGTAGGGCCTGTTTTTATCTGCTTTTAACACATTGTAGAGGAGTGTAATCCTAAACATGAACAAAGACATGTGAAAAAGATGTATAATTTCCAAGATGCATATTTCTTGCTGAATCACTACTCATCAGTTGGCCCATATTTTTATCATTGTTTATTATCTTGAGTGAGAATGATGCAGTGAAAATACTACAGAAATACTATTCATTAAGTGAATAATCTCTAGTCTAAAGAATGAGTAATAAAATTATTAGTAAACTTTTATTAAGTGGTTGGTATCAAAGATGTGAGGGCAGCAAGCTTGACACTTATCACTTAAACTATAGTAATTGACTGTTTATATATACTGAACAATGATAAGGATATGTGATCTGGGCCAACTCATGGGTGCTGGTTCAGTATGAAATGTGCATCTATAGGATCATATTTCTTTTTCACATGTATTTGGTCACATGTTTATGATTACACCCCGCTACAAGGTGTTCAAAGCAGCCAGAAAACAGTTCCTATGTTGAATTAGAGTGGTTTTGTAAAAATTACATTACAAAAATCTCTTTCAATAAGGTTTCTTATTCTTTTATTTGTTTTAAGACTTCTAAACACATTCCAGTAAGTTCTTGTTTGTTTGTTTTTTACTGTAATTAACTTGGTCATTGTAATTAGTTTTGAAATATCTTTCACTATCTTATCTTATTAAAATTTGTGTTTTAAAATAGAGAAGTTTTATACTTTTTAAACAATTATGAAAATAATCTGAGATATCATCAAATCAATATCTTCTCTGTTCATACATCATTATTTTTAGACACATTACTGAGTGATATATTTTATGAAGTTCTAAGACTATGAATAAAAAATAATAATAACTCCTGAATACATGTCTATTTATGAATGTATTTATTTATTTGATTTTTTTTTTAAATTTTACAACAAAACAAGAATAGATCATTTTCATTCTAGGCAATCATCTAATTTTGTTTATCTATTTCTTCATGTAATTCTAAAATTATTTACCTAAATGATATTATCTGCAGATACCATTATTTAATCTCAGTGCTCATATAAGGCAACATTGGTTTGTAAATTTAAGATGATAAACTAACTTAGTAGTCAAAAAATATATAATTAAAGTACAATTTATTAATCTCTAATCAATTAATTGAACAATTTTATTAGTTTTTAACATTAAATTTACAACAATAAGAAGAAAATATAAACATACTTGGTAATTATTATAGATTGTTTATATAGATTTTATATTTTTATCTTAACATCTAGGCGATATTTGAAGATTATTAAATATTTCTTAAACACTGATCCATTATTTATTTATTTTTTTTATTTTTTCACAATTTAAAAACATTTATAGTTCTGAAGGAAATTAGACAAACTACTAAATAATATCAAATTACACACAACTTATAATTTTATTATGCTAATGTATTTTTTATTACAAGGCTGGACTAAAACTTTTATCATACAATTCACTAATATCAATTACAAAATAATAATTGTTGATTAGTTGGAGTTAATTTGTTTTATCAATCCAATAAGATCAAATAATTTAGCAGAACATGTAATAACCATATATTCAACACTAACTTTACTCATACTAGGTAAAATAGAGACTAGCCTATTTAGATATGATATCTGGTTAATAGATTTAATATAAGTCAACTATCATACAAAGGTCTATGGATCTTGATTTTTTCAAAAATTTAATCATGATGCCAATTGGAAATTTATTCATTAATAAAAGAGTTAAAAATATATATTATTAAATTAATCACTAACTCGCACAAGCATCAAATTTCTGTATGTATTTTTAACTAAACAATTTTGTAACTAGACTCAAAAAATGTTCTTTGTCACAATTGGTATATTATGTGGATTATATAGAGACTTTTAAACATGTTAGTAATTACTATATATCTTTTTCAGTAACTTAAGATCAAATTTAATCTTCTCCAATAATCCATTAACCAAACTTTTGATATCAACTTCACAAAAAGATAATAAGAGATCTATTATGACTTTCAATACTTATATGGTTATTAAAATCTAAGATTATATTGCAAAACAAATATTTTGTCCAACAAGTTGAATACTGATTTAAGTAGTGTATAGAAACCCAAAATATCTGCCAAAATAATTAATATTTGTAATGCACCCACAATAATTTTTTTTCATGAAATCAGCTAAAACTTATGTTAAATGCAAAATTATAATTGCACCATCATTAATAAAAATTTCTTTTATATTAACATACAGTTACATTGAAAAGCATAGAAGAAAAATAATATTCTGCAAAATACATTGATCAATATCTTTTATAAATAACTATTAATGTGATTTTAAAAAAATATTATAATGGTCAAGATTGTATAATCAGTCAACAAGACTGAAAGACCAAGCAAGACTCTCAACCAGCAGGCACAGTGTTACCCCCATGCCCCTAGTTTAAACCTTTACCTGGGCTTTCTTGTCTTATCCACATAATTAACATCCCTGACATCACACAGCTTTCCTTTTACATTCAGTGTGTTGTAGCACAGGGTTCAAACATACCACTCTCTCTCTCTTTCTCAGAGTTCTTCTAACAGATTAGGGTTGTCACCTTAGTATACAAGTATGCACATTGATATTGCATTGTTAATAATAATCCTATTCAGGTATACTATGAAATCAGACTTTTATGTTAATTTTATACACCTAGTTAAATGTATCTTACTATGGATTGGGTTCGAAGTTGGGGATACTCATTTTAATACTGAACAAAATTTAATTCTAAATGATTATCCTATGGTTCTAACATATAGAAACATACTCATATTTAATAATAATAATAATAATAATAATAATAATAATAATAATAATAATAATAATAATAATTTACTGTCAGATTGAATATAATGAATAGGAAGCTTACAAGTTAATTTACCAACAAAAAAATGATTTCACTGGCCTTTACATTATTACAGGAAATCATGGCGATTTACATATTAGAGTGTGTGTCCAAATTAACCAAGGATTAATCTTAATACTAAACTATCAGTCATTATGGCTTTTAAAATATTAATCAATTGAAATGAATCATGGCAGGTACTATTCTGCATGGGTTTGATTCTACAATCATTTAGGGATACACAGATGTAGGTGAAGGTTAAAACAAATGAATAATTTACTATTGTGGTGTTACTATCACTATAATCACTGTTCATGGTCATACTGGATATAAATAAGATTTATGATCAGCTTGGCGATCAAATGGTATGAATCACTGTTGATGAGTGGATGTTACTGGCTGCAGAGGTGCATCTGCTTCTAATCAAGGCTGCATTCATGTGGAGAGAGAAAAGATGTGCTAAATTTAGGATTTGGGGTTGCAAGGAGTCTCCGGCTCCCTGCAGAACCTAGACTGGCACTAATACATGGATTAGGAACCTGGACACATGGCATCTGGTTTGCCCTTATGCAATTTGATCATATGATGCATGAACCATACAAGAGATACAATGGTAATGAAGGTATATGATGATGATGAACCAAGACAGTAGATAGGAAGCAGGAATGCAAAAATGTGTAAGTATAAATAAGAATATTTAGATAAACCTTCTACCCACACTATGAAATATCATGAATTTTTTTTATTAATTAAAGTCTCCCTGGATAATTACTATGAATTTTGGGATAAGATTCATAACCCACTCACAAATAATATTCATTAATAAATCTTAAATTAAAATCATAATATAGGAAATGTGGGAGGTTTATTATCACTCATAATGCAACTGATAGCTTGCAATTCATGCTTACATTCCCGATATACAACAAGTGTTCTAAATTTACATATCATATAGCATATACATAGAATACAGCACAGGTATTTCTATAAATTTTATAATATTGCCTTCATGTGTGAGACCATAGATAAAAATACTGAGGAATTACTAAATTTATTTTCATAAAATATAAAATTGAAACTGTAAAATAGGATCATAATTATTTTACCACAGCAAGGTAAAGTTTTTGGCTTAACGCATTTATATATATTTTTTCTTAAATAAATTGATCGTTAGATCAACCATTTACATTTACACATATATTTTTTTGGACATCTCAATTTAAGCATAAATTGATCTTTCAACTAATTATAATAAGCATACACAAATAATATGACAAAAATATATAATTAGCATACATGATTTCTAACTTTTACATATTAAATAAATTCTAAACATTTGCCATCCTTCAGTAACAGAAAATTATGATTTCTCAAAAATGTAATAATGGAATTATGATGGGGGGATATAATAGTGAGAAAGAAAATGCTTTTAGGGTTTTAAAACTAGATATCTTTACAAACTATCACTGTCCCAATGGGAAATTGAGAACAGGGAAGCCTAAACAACTCTACAGGTAAATTTTATTCCTCCATGATTCAAGTGAATGTAAAATAAAATAAAACACAATAAGGAAATGAATATTTGGTGTGTCAAATATTTAAAGCCAGTAAAACCTTGACCTATAAAATATTAATAAACTTTCATAAGTTAAAACTGTGTAATAATAAAATATAAATTAGAGTTACATGATTTAGAGAATGATTTAAGATATATTACCAGATAACGTATGGAGGTCTCCAGGATTCCTTCTCAGCATATTATGGCAGAGTTTCTTGGATGTAGAGATTGGCATAGTGATAGCAAAGGTGGCTTGATCTCAAGGAGAAATGAAATTTCAGGATGCCTGCTGCTTGATGACTGTGGGGAAGTGGACAGCTGACTATGCATGCATGGTTTCAGGTACTGTATGCATTTTATATATAATTAAGCAGAATTCATCTTATGGCAAATCTTTAATAAGATAATTTCAATAATAATTTCTATAAAATAAGACAGAATGACTTTCAAAATATCAGCTGTTTTCTTTTTTTCCTACCAATACAACATTCCCCTCTTATATATCATTCACATACACATGAGTTGCACTTTGTTAGCTTTTAGTGGATTTTTCCTTAAAATTCTCTAATTGCTGTTGCATCTTAATTTTACTTCTGCAGTCCTTTGTTCCACCACATGGGTTTCCTGATCTTTGTTTCTATTCCTTATGTCACACCTTCAAAAATGTGTAGACATTCAAATGCGTTAAATGGTAACTCTTTCGTCTGATTGTTTCACTAGATTTGGAAATAAGGCACTTACATAACTTTAGTAATGGCTTGTTTCCATTACTTGGCCTATCTCCCATTGAATGGAATACATTACACTCCTCTTATTACCTAACTGATCATGCTCTTTTCTTTAACAAAATATTTTCTTTTAAAACTTACTTAAAATGTGGCATGATTTAAAACAACTTTTCCTTAACTTTAAAGATTTCTAAATTTTACACACACAGATGCATATGTACTAGTATGTGTGAATATATATAAATATATGGCATATGCTGATATATAGTTTTGATTTGAACAAACACAAAGCAAGGATATCTGCATGCAGATATGCACTGCTTCAATATATATATTTTTAAAACAGGCAAAATTCCCTATATGTATTGCCACTCAGTGGAAGCCAGAATAATAAACAGATGCCAGAAGGTTTGTGCATAAAATTCCCATCCAGTCACCTACTCAGCCAATATCCCTAGACTAGTTTCTGGCTTGTGGCCTTCATCAGTGAATAGCTTTGGATCTGAGAGCACTGCACCTAGATCTTAGGATCTAATGTAACTCTTCAGCAGCCACCTTCTATCTGTATTTAACTACAAAACTATGAGTCTTTAATTGAAAACAATGTACTATTTTCAAAGCTCATTAGCTTATATAGTCATATAAGTCTGAACTCAGCCACTATTAGGCAGAATTGGTTTTAAGCTAATAAATATCACATGATCACCAAAACTCATTATACATATTGAAAGCATAGGAAATGGTGATCATGTGATGTTTATTGGCTTAAAACCAATCCTGCCTAATAGGATAATAGTGGTTATGGTTATTAAAGAACCAAGGTCATCAAAATATATGGGTATTGAACTGAGTTCAGGCCTATATGACTTTATAAACTAATGAGTTTGGATTGAAAATAGTACAGTGTTTTCAATTTAAGACTCATAGTTTTGTAGTTAAATAGAGGTAAAAGGTGGCTGCTTGAGGGTTGCATTAGATTCTAAAATCTAGGTGCAGTGCTCTCATATCCAAGGCTCCTCACTGATAAAGGCCACAAGACAAAAACTAGTCTGGGGATATTGGATGAGTAGGCACTAGATGGGGATTTTATGCACAAGCCTTCTGGCATCCATTGATTACTCTGGCTTGCACTGAGTGGCAATACATACAGGGAGTTTTGCTTGTTTTGATAACAGTTATAAGCAAGCATAGGAAATTGTGATCATGTGATGTTTATTGGTTAGATATATTTTACTTGATATATATATAAATTATATATTGTAAAACAAAATAATATTCTTTAAAAAAATAATTGTTGCCATTAATTGCTATTATGTTGACAAATATAGTTACAAAACAATTAAAATGGAGATATACATATTGTTAAAAGGACATTGCTTTGATAACAGTTTGAGATTGTTGGTTGTTATCTATATTGGAATCGTCTAAGTGTTGACTGGTTTCTAATGGTTTTATATATATATATATAATTATCAAAATTATCCCAAATTCAGAACTCAACCAGTCTAGCTAAGAAAGTAAACTCTACAATACTATCAACGGTTTCACTGCTACAAGCAGGCTTCTTAAGTGTAAAGAACTATAAAATAACAACATATTTGTACTAAACATTGCCCACAATTTACTTACTTCCCATACACCCTTACTATTAAAAGAATTTTTAAATAAATTAATTGCTTCAGAATCATAAATTCTTAATAATAAAGATTCTTTAATTTTTCTTTTTATTTCATTTCTCTCAAAGAAAACAAGTTTAGCTTCATCAAAATTAATAGAGTGACCTGTATCATATTCATAGGTACATAAAGCAGAACTAAGATATTTATTCTAACTCTACTTTTATGTACCTTTATTCTTTCATTTATGCTCAAACAAATCCTTATAAAAACAAGGGATAGTATACACTACTCCAGGAGTAGTCTTTGTATCAAATTTTTTTTGTATAATTTAATAAATTATTTAAAGTAATACCCCTTTTTCAAGCAATTCTCTTCTTTTCAAACAAATTACTATTTTTGCATACAATTTTATAAAAAGACAATTTAAATGCCAAGAAATAACATCACATTTTTCCTTATCTTTTACAGCATTACAAATATTATTATTATTAAATAAAATGATTTTAACTAATTTATCAGAGTAGCCAACTCACAAATAATCTTTATAAACTTGACCTTCTTGAAACCAATCTACTCCACTAGAATTATTTAGTCTCTTATTTCTATAACAGTAATTTCTTAAAGCAGCTACTGTATGAGATACAGATTGTTAGATATCTAATATATTTATAGACATTAACTCTTTACTTTTAACATAGTTTAGCTTTATGCTTTTAATGTTTATAAATAATTATGGAGCATATTACTAAAATGCAGTAAACTCAACTAAAAACTGGAAGAGTTGTTTATTTTAAACTCTTCACAAAGCGTATATACAAATGAATGCACAATTTTATATACGTAAATATATAAATAAAGAATTATCTAGTACATCCATAGATAATTTATTGTAGTAAATATATATATATGTTTTTGTGGTTATATGATGCAAATAAAATAGTTTTGGGGTTATATCCTGTGATAGTTTAGATTAATTTTCAATATTTTGAAAAAAAAGCATACATCATTATCAAGGTTAAATTGTGAATTAATCAAAACTAACATATTATTTAACCCAAAAACTATTATATATAGATATACACCTTTACCCCTCTTAACGATGACAATTGGTCCTCCAAAACTCATCATTAAGCAAGAATATCGTATACAGAATATGTATTTATAATGGGGGTCTATGGGAAAAAAATTGGTCAGTTCCAGTCGGACATAAAATATCTACATTGGTTACCAAGCTCAAAGATTTTCTTGATTTTTTTCATGGCAATGATGACTAAATACGGTATCTAAAAAAAAAGTTTTATATCACTAAAAAAAAAAAGCATATATTCACTGTTTAAAAAGTACAGTACAGCAAAAAGAAAGAGAAAGTGAAACTAAATTTGAATTCAAGAGTTTTTATATTCTTCCGCAGAAGTTTTTCATCATAATAAAAAAAAAATCCATACTGAAGTGCATTTTTTTTAAATTTGTATTACAGTACATATTACTGTATATTTATGTTTATTACTTATGTGAAATTATTTAAATTTAAAAACAATGTTTAATTATAAATTATTTAATTGAACATAAAGACTTATTACTGTACTCCAGAGTAACAAAAGGCTTAATATGTATCGTAAATCAGTCAACTTTAGAAAGTAAAAAAAATCAACTTATTTTAAAAGAAAAAATCTAGCTTATCTAATTTTTTAAAACATACGCTAAGTTTATTTTTCTTACTGTATATTTTTAGTCATGTAATAGTGCCCCTCCCCTCCATGTTCATGTAGAAAGATTATTTATTAAAACTTATTTTAAATGCAATCTTTTTTCTTTTTTTTTTAAAAAAAAGTTTTTCTTTTGATTTGAAACCACTTGGGTGTACATAATTAAGAAACCCACACACGTAATTTAATATTAGTATTTAGTGTTTTCTTGAAAGTTTGTGATGATGGTATTTTAGTTATACTGTTTTCATAATCTAATATAAGTGATGAATGTCTAGAAAAATTATTTATTTAAATAATTCAAGTACTGTACATTATATTTAAATAAAGTTTAATTTTTCTAAAGGCATTCAACACTTATATTATATAGTATTATAGATTCAGTAATTATATATATTTTAAGTTTATGCATTCTATATTCAAAATACTGACTGCAGCACTAACATTGTGTTTTATAATTAAAATATTGTATGTGCTATACAATTACAGTAATGTACTTTTGTTTTTAGGTAAAATGAATTTAAAATATCTATTCTCTGATGTTATCAGTGATTCAAAATTCAAGATGGCTGCCAAAAATTTTTTTTCACAATCGTTATAGTGAATAATTGATTGTAAATCGAAGTAGTGGGTACAAATTGATGATGGTCGCTATTGTGAAATATTGCTAAGTAGCCAATCACTAAGTGGGGTAAAGGTATATATATATATAGCACTAGTGTATAAGCAAATAAATAGTTTTTCAGGAATCTGTTATTAAAGCCATTTGTTTTCTAATTGTAGTGCTGCTTTATAACAAATTGTTGTTTTTCTTTTGACTTGTTTTCAACATTATAAATGCAATGGTGCAATTGACATGTGATAAACAATTAGTTGTTGGCATTTATATATATATATATTGTAATGGAACATATATATACAAACATATTATGCTGACCACGTTGTAGTGTCAAATGTAATGGAACATCCATATATTAGAAGAAAATAATGCTCCAAACATTGGATGACAAATGAAATGGAATATATGTAATCTACATATCTCAATCAAAAATACACATAGGAAGAAAGAAGGCTTCAAACATTGGTTTCACAATGTAATAGAATGCCTATGCACAATTGAAATGGCCCAATCATTGGGAAAGCCAAATGTAGTGGAATCACGATTGCTATATCATCATAAACAAATCATAATAAATCAAACCTCACATTTTAGGCATCAAATATAATGAAATAACTAACAATAGTTCTTAATTAATCATGTCTGCATGTTGATGGAGCCAAATGCAATATAATGTATTTATCATCCAATTTAAATAATATAAACATAGCACATCATACACATAAAGAAAGATCTTAACAATCTAAATGAATCCAATTGTTGAGAAAGCCAAATATAATAGATTGTAGAATTTAAATGAAGAAAGATAAAATTATCCCAGTTATATTTAAATAAATTGTTTATATGCCCTTCCAGGTAGCTATATATTAAATAAATCCAAACTCATACAGAGCAATAATGAGACCTATAATTATAATTTATTCTTAGAGTTAATATGACTAATTAACAATATATATATATATATATATATATCAGAAACAAAGGGAATTCTATTGAAACTAATATACACATCCAATAAGTAAACTTATGTATATCTAAACATATCAATGAACAATAATATGTGTAAGTGACCTAAAGACTAAATAATAAGTGAAATATGAAGTTATTCTCCATTAAATTGTGAATTCAATTAATTTCATAATGACTCTGACACTAAAAGAAAAATAAGAATAAAATATTAATACTCTTCCAAATAAATTACAAAGGCATTACTTATAAAACAAATAGTACATTCTTTATTTCTATATTATGGTTTGATTTTAGGTAGTATCAGTGTTTTAAATAGTTTTCAAATACAAACCCAAATACAAAAAAAATATACATATAATACTAGCCATATATATATATATATATATTAAATAGATAAAGACATATGCTCAACAAGTATGCATTAATATAAACACAAATCCATATTCACATTTTCCAAATATTCAAAATTTAAAAAAAATAAAAAAAATAAAAGTATATTATATACATCAAATATCTGAATTGCTGTTTAGGTCAGCATAAGAATTACTATATGAAGTTAAAAAAAATGAAAATAGATAAATAAATAATAAACTTTTTTTATAATAAAATTTGCGAATATAAATTTCACTTATTAAAATATACATATAACAACCTATATGCAACCCAAACTTATACGCCATACTTTAAAATTTTAAATTACTTAAATGTTAATTTTGACACTTGTTAATCTTTTTTTTTTTTTTAAAAAAAAAAATGACGCTTTTTAATTAAAAATAAAAGTAAAAAAAAAATGAATATCGATCTCAAAAATATATATATCATTTATATTAATAAAGTTATTTACTACCTTCTTTTTCAAAGTTAAACTTGTTCATTTTTCTTTTCAAAAGTCAACTTGTTCTGTTGTTTTAATCTCTTATATTTTTTTAATATTAGAATGCATTATAGCCAAGGATAAATTGAAGAAATATCACGTTAGAGAAAATTATCGGGTTCCAAACACATATATATATTTCACTTTTTTTTTAAAGATTTCTCTCCTTGAAAAAAAAAAAATTAACATGTTGAATCCAATATATTAACTAATTTTAGTTACTTCCAGATTGTTATTAGATTGACCATTATAGATTCCAGATAGCTATATCAAATTTCGGCTTCAGACGAGGTGAAATTCATGTGTTGAAATTTTGCCTAGTTTTTCTTTTTAAACTGCCTTGGGATAAATGAAAAGAAATGGTGCAGCTCCCTGGCTGCAATATATATATATATATTAGCCGATCATGGTTTATGTGTTTACTACAGTAATTTATCTTATTTAATTATTCTCAAGAATGGCAATTCCAAAGAAACAAAGTACAACTAATTTTATCCTTCAGTTTTTTTTAATAACTATCTTAATAATGATGGCTTCTTTTGTTGTTGTTGTTGTTCTCCACACGCCAGAAAATGCAGTTTTGAAAACCATTGTTACATATGTTTTCTTTTAAATAATTAACATTCAAAAAAAATAAATAAAAATATCAATCATATAAAAAAATATTAAATCGAAAATTTATTTGACAGCTTTAAATATATATATATACATAAATAATTACATTGCATTTTTTTAATAATCACTACAAATAAAATAATCTTTTTTATAATCAACAATTTATATGTCTTTATTTATCTGTAATAATTAAATATTCACAGCGATATACCATCAACAAATAAATAAATAATAAATCCAAACAACTATAATAACCGTAAACAATAATAATATTCTATATATAAACATCAAATCAAAGAGATTTTTTTTTAATAACAACAAATGATTTTTTTTTAAAACTATAAGTAGATTTATCAATCTTTTACAATATATATATATTATGGTTTAATATTTGTACTTGTATAAGAAAAAGTTTTCATTGTATAATGGTTAATATGTGACTACTATAATCCATACATTAGGTTTTGTAATGAGATAGAATAAGAAATATTTTGGATGCTCTCCATATTCAAGTTCAAACAATTATTGTTTTAAAATGAGTATATATATATGGTTAGAGGGTAAAACATTGAAAAATTAATCAGAAAAGCCTCATCAATCAACACTTAAATAACCTAGTAAAAATTTCCACCACCCCCTCCAAATAAAGTAAAAGTTATAGTTTAAAGTAGTATGTTTAATAATAATTTATCTTCAAAATATCATCATTTTTTAACATTCTCAATTCATTGCAGGATGGGAATGTTTAATCCATTTACTTTGATCCCTAGCTTCTTTACATCAAACCAGGAAATATTTTATTTTATCTATCATGCATGTTATCACTTTCTGAGTCTTATACAATCTTTAGAATATCTAATTTAAAATTTTAACTATTCATCTATTATTATCTCTTTTTCTTGTTTTTTTATTTTTATATTATTATTTTTAGAGCTCTTCCACACATTCCATAATATTATTTCTCTTTTAAGTAATAGTTCCATTCCATCTTATTGCAGAAATAACATTCTTTCCAATACTAATATATTGTTTATAATTTCCATACTTTAATTTTTTTCTAGTGTTCCTTGACAATTCACAATTATATTATCTCATGTCATCATTAACTTTTTTCCGTAACTGTTTACAAAACTCTGAATATTCGATTGTTTTTAATAAATCAGTTTTGAAATTTTTCTTATTTTTTCCCTTTATATTCTCTTGCTTTAATAGAAAATTTATTGGTCAATTGTTTTTTTTTACTACTTATCTTTTTTGCAGTTCTTAATTACTTTTATTAACTTCAATAAAATCTGAACCAATTTAAAATTCTCATAATTTTAAAGCAATTTGCTAGTTCTAATTGAATTTCATTAAGAGTGTTTCTAAAGATTAGACATATTAATACTTAATATAGATTTTCTAGGTAGTTTTTATCTTTATAATTCCATTTAAAATGTATTTTACATCTGACTAAATAGTTTT
The DNA here is from genome assembly GCA_028023455.1 of Epiperipatus broadwayi. Taxonomy (NCBI): domain Eukaryota; kingdom Metazoa; phylum Onychophora; class Udeonychophora; order Euonychophora; family Peripatidae; genus Epiperipatus; species Epiperipatus broadwayi. The sequence goes on from JAQFVV010012413.1 coordinate 11,065,216, forward strand.
CATTTCCTGTTTTGATCTGTTAAGAATACTGCAATCATGAAATACATAATTTCTAGTAGTCAAAATATAGTCCAATTCTGCTATAATTTTATTTTGATATTTCCATGATCATTTCCATTTAACTTTGTTTTAATATTTATAATATAGTTTCTATTTTTATGTAAACTCCACAAGTCTATAGTCTCTCATTTCTATCCCCATAATCAAATTTACCCACTGGTTTCACATATTCCAATCAATTCTAGTATTAAAGTTTCCCATGACAATTTTAAAATATTGTTTGGTGTGATCAAATTTATTTTAGTATCTATATAAAAATCCTCTACTTCTTATTGTAATGAATAAGTTAAGACACAGATAATGAATTATCTGCATTTGGCATTTTCTCTTAAGTTAAATAACTAATCTTGCCATTTTGTATGATATACCATCAATTTCCATAATTATAATCTTCCACTTTTTATTTGTAATAATTCCACACTAATTATGTTATCAATATTTGTACCTTTGTAATAAAGTATGTGTCATTTTTTAAATCAATTGTCTCTTCACTTTTTCTTTTAACCATCTACACTCTAACAATGCTCTATTTAAAATTAGTCAGATCTTTTTTAATTTCATGCAATCTTTATTCAATTAAAACTGAATCACAGTTGTAAGTATCTAAATTAAAAGTTCATCATAAAATGACAATCTGGTTTCACAATCAAGGAATTCTTACAATCCTCTATCTTTGGCCATCAACTTCTGTCTTGGCTGGTAACATTACAGTCTTCTAGAAATAAGGCCATAATTTTCACCTGTAATGTTTAAAAAAGTTTGTTTAAAAAGTTTATTTTCAAACACACATTCATTCTGCCATAAGTGCAAAACAAAGACCTATCTGGCAACTGAGAAGAAAAACCATGGTCATCTTGCACTTGGAAGTTCCAATAAACATGCCACACTGGCTGTTTTCTTGATGAGCTGCTTATCCATATTCATTTAATGTATATCATATAATATTTATACCTGCCATGGAAAGATCATAAAGATGGGCATTAGGGATTTGACTTGATCAATTCCTTTAAGGCCTCAAAGAGTAATCAAGGGGTGTTTTTACTTAGAGCTAACGTTTTTCTGCAGCATTACTTATATATATATATACACACACACCCAATGTGTGTGTATTCAAATATTGAAATCATTTTAAATCCATATGTTAGCAAACTTTTTAAATTTTAAAATATTAAAAACTAAAATTAACTGAAATAGTTTCTGGGCTTTGTTTCTTTGTCAATAGAGCTAAGTTTTCTTCATCAACTTTACTAGTTTTACAAATTGCTTTTTATGGTTTAGTGCAATAGTACATCAACATATTTTGGAGCTAAAACCCATGGATCAAGTATCAACTCTCTCATTTCTAGTGATCAACAGAATTCCTGAGCAATAAACCATTGAATTATGTCTTATATTCTGTCCAAATTTTATTCCCTTTTATAAATATTTAGTTATGATTTTTGTTTTTAAAAAAAAAGCAATTTATTTTGGATGATATATATAAGTTATTTTTTAATAGTTTACAATTTTAACTATTTTCTAATTCATAGATTAGAAACTATTAACTTTTGTAATTAAATTAAGCACAATTATCTTAATATTTTTTTCCTCTCTATTTTCTTATTGCCTTGTATGATTCACATTATTACAGGGTTCAATCATCATCAGTCTCTTATGCCAACCAGTACTTTTCTCTAGTGACAAAAGAATTGAGTGCTTACTCAACCACACATTAATTATTTAAAAGCTCACTTAGTAATTCTGATAGTCGGTCTATCCTTCTTTATTTTTTCTCAAATTCATAATACCATAATAATTACTTATGATTAAAATGTAGTAATTCTATATTTGCAGTTTTTATTTTATTTTACTATAACTTTGATTTAATTTTACAAATAAATACTAATATAAGTAAAAAGATCAATAAAGTTATGGTGTTTGTGTTTATGTGTTGGTACATGATTTGCTTTACTGAACAATTAGCACATTATAATAATTTTTGAGAGAAGCGTATGTATAAATACCTTTCTCAATTAAAACCGAATTACTAAAACAAAAATTTCATTATGGTAGTTTATTATTCATTTGTTATTTTTATCTGTTAAATGCACAAAATTATATATATATATAATACTCACTTTTTGTTCCAATTATGATGTAAGGATTAATTTAATTCTTTGCCAACAGATGATCTATGAACAGCCTTTCATGACAAGTATATAAACGACTAAACTTTATTCAAGCAGAGCATTTTTTTTATCTAAGTTAATAAATAATATTTACTAAAGCAATAAACCTAAAGTATGTGCAGTTAAAAATGTGAAGGTAGGGGCTTCTACAGGTCTTAACCACAAACTTACGCATTGGAAGTTAATAAGGTAAAGAAAATAGATACCATCTATCATAGGAAGTTTTAATTTCTTGTAGAAAAAAGTAAAATAACATTATGGATTCAATATGGCATACATTACAGGGATTTAAAAACATTCTGGTATAGGCTAAACATATATTTTTTGAATAAAATTAAATAAATATACCTTGTTAGGTTGGTGGGGTAATAGACTGGCAGAGTTTGGTAGGTACGATCCATGGATCAAACTCTGATTGGTCAATTCCAATGCTTGAATTTACTTTGAACTCTTAAGCAATAAAACCAATCAATTATTATTGCTAATATTTTCTGGACATGTAATAAATTTGGTGGATGTGTGGTAAATGTAAAGTTACGGAATCTTATTATAATCTTTAATGATCTTTGCCATTACTAAGATAAATCTATAACATAGTGGTGTGCATTGTACTTTTATTTTACACACTTACTTTTATGTTCAAACATAAAAGAAAACTACTTCATATAGCGCAGTAAACAAAATTTAATTAACAGTTTGCATTCAACAGCTTTTGTCTTTGATCAAAGTAATATTACATTTTTAACTTTTTTAATTTTTACAAATAAAATTGTTATAACAATTGAAATTTATGCTATTGATTATTTTTTTATTTAATTTTTATTTTGCAAATGATTCTTTTAACTTTACGTGGAAAAAAATGAATTGTTTCTATCGGGTTTTTTTTTTCTTAATTTAATTAAAAGATATATATTTTGTTTTTTTATTGACAGATTTCCTTATAAAATAATTTTATTTTTTGTTTTTTTTTTCATTTAGTTTTTGTTTTTTCAGAGCAATAAAATTGATTATTGTACATAATTTTTCTAAATGTTTTACTTTTATATATATAAGATATAACTGTTTATATATATATTACAGAAATTTTTTTAGAAAAGTTATATTCCAAATGTCTAAATGATAAAGATGTACCAGATGATTGGAAGAATGCAGTATTAATATTAATATTTAAAAAAGATGATAAAGAAGATATTAGAAATTACAGACCTATCAGTCTTTTATCAGTTTTATACAAAATTTTTACTAAGATAATTACAACTCGTCTACAGAGAACACTGGACTTGCACTAACCAAGAGAATAAGCTGGATTTAAAAGTGGTTTTAGTTCAGTAGATCATATCCAGGTATTGAGAGAAGTTATAGAAAGGACAAATGAATATGAGTTACCATTATGCTTAGGATTTGTAGATTATGAAAAGGCATTTGATTCTATAAACATTTCTTCAGTGATTAAAGCATTGGATCATCAAGGTATAGATCCAGGATATTGTCATATTTTAAAGAATATTTATAAAAATGCAACAGCAACAATTAGATTACATAACGATTGTAGGAAAGTCAACATTAAGAAGGGTGTAAGACAGGGTGACTCCATATCTCCAAAACTTTTTACAGCAGTGCTGCAAGAAGTATTTTGTGGATTAAAATGGGAAGCTAAAGGAGTGAAAGTAAATGGAGATTATTTAAGTCATTTAGATTTTGCAGATGATGTAGTTGTTTTTGCAAATAATGCTTTAGAGTTACAGGAAATGTTGCAGGAGTTATCAGATTAAAATAGGAAAGTAGGACTAAAGTTAAATGTTAAAAAGACTAAAGTAATGTTTAATAGATTTTCTCAAAATATGAAAATAAAGATTGATTATGATGAATTAGAAGAAGTTAACAGTTACAAATACCTTGGTCAGATTATTAATATAGATGGAAACATAATGGATAAAATTAAACTTTGTTGGAGTGCTTTTGGTAGAAATAACTTGATACTAAAAAAAATATGCCTATGTGTTTGAAAAGAAAGATTTTTAATAAATGTGTTTTACCAGTTCTTACTTATGGATCTGAGTCTTGGACACTTAATAGAAGAGCAATACAGAGACTTCAAACAACTCAAAGAAGTATGGAGAGATGCATGTTGGGAGTAACAAGAAGAGATCGAAAATGCAATGTATGGGTAAAAAAACAAACAAGTGTTATTGATCTCCTTGAAAAAATTAAAAGACTGAAGTGGAGTTGGTATGGACATATTGCTAGAAGAGATGGTAATAGATGGACAATTGAAATTTTAAACTGGATTCCAAAAGATTGTAAAAGACCCAGAAAGAGACCACATGTGAGATGGATGGATGAAATAAGAAAGTTTGCAGGGGCGATGTGGAGAAGAGAAGCTAAAGATCGGAAAAGATGGATTGAACTTGGAGAGACCTTCATCCTGCAGTGGATTGATAATGGTTGATGATGATGATGATGATGATATATTTAAAATATAACATAGTGAAATCACAATATTTCGCAAAATTTATTCCATGCCTCCATAATATACATCACACATCACAAATAATAGGTTCATTTGATTGATAAGCTTTGATTATAATAGAATACATATTGTTTGTTGAACCATGAGTATACCATATTTTTCAACACACCCACATATATAAAACAGATGTTTTGTGTACATTTATAATAAGTAGATATAAGTGTTGTTAACTGAGAAGTCAGTGCAGCAGCTTTGCAAGCAAGCAGTTGGTTGCAGACAGTTGTTGCAGGGTTGCCTCCTGGGTGATGCTATGACATATGAAAAAATATATAATATAAATATAATTTATAATAATAATAGTAATTTACTTATTAATAATAAATTAAGAAATAAGATTTATGGATTTATTTGCTATGTATGTATGTTCACTCATTTAATTCATTAAAAAATAAAAAAATAATAAAAAAAGTGTATGCTATCTATTTTATTCAAAAAAATAGATAGCAAAGTATTACACTTTCAATGCAATTATCTTTTTTATCCACTAATTTTTCCCCTAAGAAAATCTTAATAGAAATCTCATTATTCACAGATAATATCCTTTCTAGTTGTCTTGATGTTTTCATGTCACCATCAACTTCAGAATTTGTACAGTCACCTTTACTTATCATTTAGCCACATCAGATTCTGGTTTTAACTCTCCAAACTTTAAGATTTCTGACACAGTAGTAAGGATGCTTTGCAGTTCTTATTTTGTCTATTTTATCACTTAAGATTGATAGTGAATATTATTAAATTTTATAAAACCTTTAGTTTTACAGTTACAAACCATTTAATTACATGAATACTGTCATATTAAAGCAATAAATAAAATATATCTGCTTACAACTTAACTCAAGAAAACACTAGTAACTGTGATAGAATATGACACAAAAGATGGCAAAATAGTTGCAGCTCTATTGTCAAATTTATTAAATTTACAACTTCATCAAAAGAACACTTAATATTAAGTTATAAAAAAAACTTACTTTTTACACAGATCAACAAACATTTTCATATTTTAATCACAAATGTTGATGTTTTTTTTAATTGTTAATAATTCATTTTGCATAGTATTTAAATGAAATAGGGATTCATTGTATTTATTACCCCTCTCCCCACTTACACACATTTTTATAGATTACCATCAAAGTAAAACTATCACATGATCACCATTTTTTTATGTTTGCTCATAACTGTTATTAAAACAGGCAACATTTTCCATACAGTAGTGACACTCAGTTCAAACCAGAGTAATCAATGGATGTCAGAAGGCTTGTGCATAAATTCCCTATCTAGTGCCTACTCGTTCAATATCCCCAGATTAGTTTATAGGTTGTGCTTTCATCAGTGAGGAACATTGGACATGAGAGCATTGCACCTATATGACTATATAAGCTAATGACCTTGGATTGAAAATATTATTGTTTTCAATTTTATTCTCAGTTTCGTAGTTAAATAGAGATAAATGGTTGTTGAAGGATTGCATTACATCCTAAGATCTAGGCACAGCTCTCAGATCCAAGATTCCTCATGACAAAACCCACAAGCTAGAAACTAGTCTGGGATATTGGATGAGTAGGCACTAGATGGGGATTTTATGCACAAGCCTTCTGGCATCCATTGATTACTCTGGCTTGCACTGAGTGGCAATACATATAGAGAGTTTTGTCTGTTTTATAGTAAAATATATATTTGTTTCTTTAAATTACATATTTGGTGTTTATTTTTGTAATTGTAAGAACATTACTAAATAATGCAACTTTATATAGAATAAACAACTTTAAATATTTAAGCTGAAAGGGAAATTACTCTCTGCCATTTTTTGCAGCACCAAAAAGGTAGATCATTAACGAATGTACTCTTTGGGCTAATTAATGTTAGTGATACTCTTTTCGGAGTTTTATTCTTTATTTTCTAAATTATTAACCAATGAACAATTAAATTGCTGTGCCACGTAGTTTATAAAATTGTAAGCTTTGTTGATAAATATTATTATCTAAACAAAATTTCAATTCCAATTTATTTACATCTTCAAATCATAATCCTTTTTAGTATTATTTAAAAAGTTTTATGAACAAGTGATACAGATATCTGAATTTAATTTACTTTTCCTATTTTATGATTCTTATATACTATAAGCTTAAGACAGCACATTGTTACTGTTATATTTTTCATTTCTTAACTCTATTGAATTATTTTTAAAAATGATCAGTATTCAACAATTTCTATTAAAAATATATAGGTAGCAAAATTTGATAGGCTAATTAGAACAGATATAAAATAATCTCTGCAAAACAAATTCTGAAAAATATTTTGTGAATTCTTTCACTACTAAAATAATGTCTGCTTTCCTTTTATCTTTGAATACCTTAGCATTTGCAATAATTAAGTAACAAGTAGAAACCATTGTACTTAGACACCAAGGTTGATTATAGATATTTAAAAAAAGTCAATAAATCAATTATAAATTCCTGATAACTAAAAAATAGCAATAAATATATTATAAATTAGAGTTATGATTAGGGTTAGTGATAAGTTTAGGAATAGGATTAGAGTTAGTGTTAGGGCTAGGCTTAATGTTTCATTTATTAAAGTCATAATTTCAGTATTTAACCCTAACCCTAATTTATAATACATTTATTGCTATTTTTTAAAGGTAGCACAAATTTATAATTGATTTATTGAATATATTTTTTAATATCTGTAATCAATCTTGGTGTCTGGATTATCCATAAGTACTGAAAGCACTTACTACTCATTTATAAAATGTTGAATAAATTATTAAAAAATGACTGAAATAAACTGAAACAAACAAATTTGCAAACTTCTAGGCAGATTTAATTTCACTCTATTTAGATATTTTTTTCATTTAAAATCTATTTAAAATCTTAAATGAAGTAGTCAAGCATTGGTGGCCTAGTGGTTAGCATAACTACCTGCTAAGCAGCTGACCCGGGCTCACTTCCCGGTCAAAGCTTTGACATATTAAAAAATATCTTAAATAAAGTAGTAATATGATATCCATTTGTTATCTAATTATAGTGTTTTATTGACAGATTGCTATTGGGCTATTTAAGCATGTGACATAATTTATATATATATATATTGTTATATAGGGTATATGAGCACAGACTTTCACACCACCCACCTCTCTCCACTCTATCTAATAACACTGATACACCTAAACACATATATGCTGAAAAGATAAATAATCACCAATATACGTATTTCATGCTAAACCAGCAATCATCAGTTGGTCCAGACTATCATCTTTACACACATATATAGTATAAGTGCTCAGATATATATTAAGATAGACTATCCTCATAGTTTAATGGACAGGCTTCAATCCACTCCACACTCCAACTCTTCAACCGTCCATCCAATTGAAAATCTGATGATGGAATGCTCAAAGGCCACCCTGAGGCTGAGATTATTGTCACACCCATGTTGACCTAAGGTCAATCTGAACCCTACATGTACAGGACATAATCCATTTAATACATATGCAAGGATGGGCAGACATCTCTATAATGTAATAACTGAAACACAGGCTTGTTATATACCTGTGGCTATATATAATGATTGTAATATTACTAAGAAAAAGTAAAAAATAAATAATCGATTAATCAGTGTGTTTAATTTCAAATGAGTGAAATGTCAATGAAAGTGTTTAACCCAAGTGTGAACTAATCTGTAACACTAGACCCTAATGTGGACCTTATTCTAAAGTAAAAGTTTGTCTTCGATAACAAAAACCACTTTTCTAGAAAACAATTTTGGTGACAGAAAAAATATAATTATAATCATGACAAGCGATATTGATAATGTTTAATATAAATATTTTGCTATTTTTTTCTTAATGTATTGATATTTACATGTAGAGAAGCATTAATCTAGTTTTGTTTTCCACATTAAATTAATATTTATTTTATTGTAAACAAAACATTTTCCCTAAACTTTTTAAAATGTAATTAATTTTTATTGCTAAAAATATGTTCTCTCTCTCTTTTTGTTTAATTACTAGACATAATTAACATTCTTTAAACTCTTCATATAATTATAATTTTTACAAATAAAAAAATCTTAATTTCAAAGTAACAAGAATTAAATTTAAATTTTTCATTTTTTAAATCTTTTTTATAATACGATCAATTAAAATTTAATTAAACAATATTTGTATTATAAACAAAGCAGCTTATAAAATAAAAAATAGTAACTAATAATATTGTTAAAGTATGTGTTAAAATATAATTATAAAAGCATTGATTTATCATGGAACTATTAATAGGAAAATAGATTTTCGTGTTTAGGTTTTTTGGCTAGAGAATATGAACTATTTTCATTAGGACCATATTTATGCTAAGGTGCTTAAGACATTATCCCCGAGTGTCAACTCATGCTCCAAAAACTAATTTTACAAAAAATTCATACATCATAAATTTTATTCGAAAGTGAAGTTTAAAACTTAACAGCTTTTAGGCTAGGAAATTTGAGCCCTAACCTAAATTTAATGTGTCTTTCCAATAGTATCACACATAAGTTGACTAGTTCATACTTTTCAAAACCTTATCATTAATGTGGGATTACCATATATACTTCTATTTATTTTCTATAGTTACTTTTTTTTACTTTCAATAATATTATCAGCAAGGAATAAAATACTGGAAGATTAACAAATTACTAACACCTTCCTTACATTTATTGTTTACTGTAAATAATAATGACGTATATTTATTTAAATCAGTTATATAAGATTAGACTTTTGATATCAGAGATAAATGCTAACATATTATTGTTATTTATTTTTTCTGGCTAAACCATCTCAAATAATTAATCGATATATATTATAAATGTGGTAATTCACATTATTTGTTCAATTTATAATCCATAAATTATAAGCTTAAATTGTCAATGAATATTGGATAGTATTAACATATTGACATTTTTTATATTTACTTTTGACTAGCCTTGGAAGTGGAGCATTGAATTTGCACCCATATAACCAGCAGTTACTTTTGTCTAGTTTGCATTATGCAAGCTAATAATATAAAATTCAAAAACATCTTTAAATTTGGAAACTCGGGTTATTAAAACATAAACATGGCAGGTGGATGTGTAAATATAAAGTTGATAATTTGAGGCCAATTACCATAAACTAATAAATATAGCTTTACTTCTCACTATATGTAAAATATATAATTGTTAATTAGAGAAGATATTAATTAGTATTAAAGTTTATCGGCTTAATGTTTTCGAGGATCCATGCCTCATATTCATAGCCTTCATAAAATGTATAATAAAATATGCAAATACAAATATTCAAATAAGCTAGTATTACATAGCCCATTTCTTCGAGATCTCGAAGCAAGTATCCTTTCTATTAATGGCATGGATGTTTCCATTGATGTAAAATGCCTCCTTTATTTTTCTTTTGTGATCATTTGATTCTGAGCACAATATTATGGGATTGGCGGATGTGAAGTTGTGTCCGGATTGTTTAGCATGCTCCAAGAATACAGAGGACGTGTTGCTGTTTTTCTGAGCTCTGTTAAATGTGTAAATATGTTGACCCAGTCTAGTATTGATTGTAGCTTTCGTTTCACGATAATATATAGCATGGCATCCAGCCTGAGGGCAGGCAATAGAGTACACCACGTGTGGGGTGAACGATCGATCAATGTGGTCTTTAGAGTTGTTAAGCAATCTATTAGAATTAGGTGGAGTTCTAACTGCTATGTTCAATTTATCGTTTAATGCTTTCATTAGTTTGTTAGATATTTTAGGAATGTAGGGGATTGTTATTCTAGGTAGATTGGTGCGAGGTACATTATTGTTTATTGTATTATTAAATTTTATGATTTCATAAACTAATCTGAGATTGTACATATAGAAGCGCCATCTATTTATGAGCTTATAATATATGACACTAAAATAAAATAGACTGACTTTTAATACAGATATTAAAAATAAGCTGGAAAAGTCATATTATACTTTGATTAATAATTCTTATTAAAGAACAAAAATTAAGTAAAAAAACAGTTTTCATTCACATTCTATTTTTTAAATTGAGTATTACACATAATTTCATAATAAAGCCATTTTGTTTTTTAAAAATGTATGATATGAAATTAATCTATAAAGAATTGCATTCCTTATGCTATATAGACGACTTAAAAATTTTAAATATTATTATATAAACACAAAAGTTTAGTAAACATTTACATTAATGACAGTCATTTGGGAGTATGATGAAAGATGGATGTCAAGCACAAGCCATTTATAAAAATCACATGTAACTATTAGTGGAATGTTTCTCACATATAAAAATAAAGTGCTCAAGTACGACAACATTTTTTTTTTTTTTCATATGTCATAGCATAGGCCGGGATGCGAATCCACTACCGTCTGCAACCACCTACTTGCTTGCAAGCGGCTGTGATGACCTCTCGGCTAACAACGCTTGACTATAACATTTTACTGCCTGTAGAGTGAGATTTTTCTTTATCAAAAATTAGGCATTATTATGATACAAAAATTAATTGCTCTCTTCTGAAAGTGGTTTTTACCTTATAATATCTTCTTTATTTAATTTATCTTAACAATATATTTTAGTGTTTATATATATATTCATAGAAATCAGTCAGCACTTAGACATATCTATCCTTCGAACATAATTATAATTATATATATATATATCATTAAACAACAGTCGACTCTTAGACAATCCCAATATCAATAACAATCAAAAATAATTTCAAAATGATTGTTATTGATATTGGGACTGTCTAAGTGTTGACTAATTTTTAAGATTATTTATAAATCTATTTAGCCTTGAACATTATTACACTTATATGTACTATATTGAGATTAATACTCCAACATTAATGTTTTAAGTAAATGAAATACTTTAAACTCAAAGCCTAAAATAAATATTTTTAAGATTGGTGTTGAAATATTAATCTCAATGTATTATATAATATTAATTGCTGTGAAGTTTAGATTTATATATTGTATCATCATGGCCTAAATTTAAACTTGGAATCATTATATTTATATAAAAAAGTTAGCTTATTTTATTTTAATTTTAAATTAATTTAAAATAATCAAATAGTTTACTTCATTAGTGAATTGAAATTTAGACAAAATGTCCTAATGCAAGATGGCTATGTATTTTAAAGAAATAGTGTATAAAAATGTTAAGTTTATTTTATTCATACTTTTAGAATTAGTATTATATTATTTGGACAATATAATAAAGTTAATGATGAATACATATTATGTTATGGATATATTAATAGAGTTATTTATATAATTTCATATAATAGTGATAATAAAACAAATTAAATATTAATAAATCCATTTATTGACATTTTATTTACTACATACCTTTGAAAAATAATGTGTAAACATAAACAAATAAAATAGTATATTATTATTTAAAGTATGTGTATGCATGTACGTGTGTATTTATATGTCAATGTGCTTAAACAGTGATGATTTATATGAATTTTAAAAAACATGAGTTTAAAATATCTAATTATTTAAAATAGATATTTAAAAATAAAAGATTACTTATATGTATTAAATAGATAAATAAATATATACAAGGAATATAATATGGATTTTAAAAAGTGTATTATTTGTAATTTATTTGTTTATTATTAAACATATTGTAATATTTATTCTACAAAGTTAAGACATTTTAATGACAAGCTATATTGTTATATTTTCAAGGTCACTCTTAATAGCAAAAACCTTGGAGATGAGCTGAATGTGAGTTATGCCATGGTAATAATATCTAGGTCCCTGATCTTAGATTGAAAGCTTTCTGTCTCAATTTTAAATGCTATAAATAATTGCATAGAGATTATGCACTATGAATATAATAATATTCTTTAAAGTTTTAATTATGGATATGGCAAGCGAAGTTAATAAACATTTGCTCAAAAAACTTCTTAGCTTTTGAAAATCTTGCTAAAATCATCATGTTGTGGAATATAATTTAAGTGTTTTAATTTAACACATGGTACATATAAAAATGATAAATGCTATTATTGTTACTAAGATATTGTTAGCTGAGGGGTTATCATACCCGCCTTGCAAACAAGTAGTTGGTTGCAGACGGGTATGGGTTTGTGTCCTGGCCGATGCTATGACATATGAAAGCAATATTAATGTCATGATATTTTTTTATGGAATACTTTGTTTAAAAATTGGAAATGCCCATAAAAAAATGGATACAATTTTTGAGTGTTATTAAATTGGAATTTGCCTGGATTTAAGCACAACATTTATCTATGTGCTAAAGGAAATATTGTAGGAATTCTGATAGAATTTTCAAAGAATTTTGAACTTTAAATTCATATTGTTTTGTGTGTATTTATATAAAAATATATAAGTTAATAATAAAAGTTTGATGTATCTTACAAATGTTATTTCAATGGATATACATTTTAGAGAATATTCTGTGTAGTTGATATTAGAGCAAACTCAACAGGTAGTATGTTTATATATATATTTAGAATTCATGTTTTATTTAGAGTACAGAAAAATATAATACTGCCAAATACAAATATTACTTTACATAGTAAACAAAATTACAAATAATATACTGTATTAATGATAATATTAGTTTATACATATAAAAATTTGTTTGTTTGTTTTCATCATAAATATATATTAATTAAAAATAAAGTTTTTTATTCGTATAAATACTAGTAATCTATACAATAGTATATATTTAATATTACAATATTTTATATACATAAATGAATAAGCTTATGTTTAGTCTTATAAAAAACAGTAAACAAAATAAACATACTTATTTAATATCAAAATGTGTAAATCATTGTTTTGTTTTTCCTTGATATAATCTGAACAGAAAGTTTAATTGTAGTTATAATTTTATGATTTATTTTAAAGTGATGTAAATAAATAATTTTATTCCAACATGCTATACATTTGATAATTTAATTTTAAACAAATGTTTTTTTTTTTTTTTTTTTGGAATTACAGAAAGTATTTTATGAGTGAATTTTATAGTTGTATTACAAATTAAATATAGAATTGTATGTCTTTTACAAAATAATAGTGACAGCTAAATAGTTCTGTGCACATTGAGATCATGTTTTATTTATAGGTTCTTAGCTGACTAAGTTATCTGGTGAGCAAATGTTGGAAAAATATTGATTACTGGCAGAATATTTACTTATTTCATTTATAGAGTATATATTTAATATTTTTATTGATATATTTATAATTGTTAACAAATTGATATATTTAACATTGTGTTTAATGCGTCACCAGTTAGATTTGAGGAGTTTAAATGTAATCTGGACATAAAAATAATAGAATCAGATTTAGAATGTGACATTAGATTTAGTCAGTTACCAATTGTATATATATCAGAAGAGATATTTAAAAATGAATTTATAGAATTAAGTAATAAAATGAAAATATTACAAAATAAAAATAAAAAATTAGGAAATAAATTTAGCAAATTAAGAAAGGTTAATGATGAGTTCTAAATGAAATTCCAGGCTGAGATAAATCATTTTTAGGACAGAACATGATGTTGTTAACAATAAATTAAAAATATTGGTATTGTATAAAAAGCAGAGTAAATAAGAAAATGAAAAAAAATATATAAAAGGAATGTAAGAAATGCAGAGTAGTTTGCAATGTAATTCAAATTTAATTCACACCTTTCTTCAATGTTCTGTGATAATTTTCATTCAATATTTTAACAAAAATCAAATTATTAAATGATAATTTTAAAAACAATATGGCAACAAAGATATCACATGACCAGATCTCTCTATAGTAGTCCTGCAGCAAACAATTCACTTGTTCACAGTTAAGGTAACAAGCTTTAATGTTTTACTTTAAAAATACTAAAAACCTAAATCTGACAAGATGCAATTCATTCTGAATAATATTTTTTTTATTTTACCAAGATGTTATTCATGTTAACTATTATCTTTTCATTTCCCAAATTACAATTCACACTAAACTAGATTTTTCCATTTTCCCAAGATGCAATTCATGCTGTCAAGTATTTTTCAATTTTCTCAAGAAGCAATTCATACTGAACTAGTTTTTTTTTTCATTTTCCCAGATGCAATTCATGCTGAACTAGTATTTTTTCATTTTCTCAAGATCCAATTTCTGCTTATTAGTATTTTTCCATTTTCCCAAAATGAATTCATTCTGAATTAGGATTTTTTTTCACACAATGCAATTCATGCTAACTAATATTTTTTCATTTTCCCAAGATGCAATTCATTCTGAATTAGTATTATTTTCATTTCCCCTCAAGATGAAATTCATGCTGACTAGTATTTTTCCATTTTCCCAAAATGAATTTATTCTGAATTAGTCTGAATTAGTATTTTTTTTTGCACAAGATACAATTCATGCTGAACTGGTAATTTTCATTTTTCCAAGATGCAATTCATAATAACTAATATATTTCTACATTCCCAAGATAGAATTTATGCAGACTAATATTTTTTCATTTTTCCAAGATGCAATTTATGTTAAACTAATAGTTTTCTATTTTCCTAAGATGCAATTCATGCTGAACTAGTATTTTTTCATTTTCTCAAGATGCAATTCATGCTGATAATATTTTCCCATTTTTCCAAGATGCATTTTATGCTAACTAGTATTTTTCCATTTCCCAAGATTTAATTCTGGTTTATTACTATTTTTCCATGATGCAATTGTCACTGAATTAGTATTTTTCAATTTTTCCAGGATGCAATTCATGATGATTACTGTTTTTCCATTTTTCCAAGGTACAATTCATACTGATAAGTATTTTTTCATTTTCTGATTTCTATTTTTCCAAGATGCAATTCATGCTGAACTAGTATTTTTTTCTATTTTCCCAGGATGTAATTGATACTGACTAGTATTTTTCCACTTTTTCCAGATTCAGTTCTGGCTGATTACTATTTTTTCATTTTTCCAATATGGAATTCATTTTAAACTAGTTTTTTTCCATTTTTAAAAGATATGCTATTCATGCTAACTTGTATTTTTTCATTTTTCAAAGATGCAATTCATGCTGATTAGTATTTTTCCATTCTCCCAAGATGCAATTCATTCTAAATGAGTATTTTTCCATTTTACAATTCATACTGGCTAGTGTTTTTCAATTTCATTTCACATGACAATTGTGTAACAAATGAACAATAAGATTTATCTATGAAAACTATAGTATTCTCATCAGCAAATGAGCTCACTTTTTATGGAACCATATGTCAATCTAATACCAACTTCAATCCCTTTCATATTTTTTCATTCATACTATCATGTGCTTCCATGTATTTTTCTCAATATCAATTTTAAAAAATACTATGTAAATCTAATTTGATATGTATCTTGTTATGTAACATTTTTTTTCTTTCAATTACTGTAAATCATATTATGTTTTTTGATAATATCATGAATCAATTTGTATTTAGGCCCATGTTTTTCAAATGTAACTTATGTAACCCTTTTTGAGTCTCAATAAAGTTAATCCTTTGAAGAATAATAATAATAATAGTCTTGCATTGGTGGTCGAGAGGTCAGCGCGACTGCCTTGCACTAGCAGGCAGTTGCCCGGGTTGTGGGTTCGCACCCCAGCCGATGCTATGATGCTTAAAAAATAATAATAATAATAATAATAATAATAATAATAATAATGATGATGATGATAATAGATATTAGTGTATATGCATAATGTTAACAGGGTTACAACTTACAACTATCCCATTTAAAATATAAATAAAACAATCAAGTTTAAATATATGAGCAGTTATTTATAGTTTTCAGTCACCTTCAAACTTGACTGTTTTATTGATATGAGAATGGGATTATTCTTTGAATATTTTCTCCAGTTAGTGTTATCTATTCATATTTTTATTTTGTGTTATTGTATATTTAAAAGATGTTAAAAGGGACAAATATGTATTCTCTCTTTATAGTTCAAATTTAGACTATTCAATTTGGGATTCAAACCATAACTTGATCGTTTTGAAGTTGTTTAAATACATATTACATTCATAAAATCTTTAATATCCTAATTTAAAATGGAAATTATTTATTCCAATTGTTTCTAAGAAATTAAAAATAAGTGCACATGCATGTGATTGGATTGTTTTATGGATAAGTGAGTGAAAGTTTTATAGTTACTGTTTATTTTAATACTTATGATATCGACTTTTTTTCATGAGACATGGATGATGTTGTCAAAGGTATAGAATATATATATATTCAAAAGTGGAAATGTTATAGCATAAATGATACCCTTTATCTATTTGGCCAATAGATATAAGAAGCAATTTAAAAAACCTCAAATAATTTTTAAGTTTTCATTAAAATATTTTGACCTGGATAAATGTCAATTCATTAGAAAATTGTTGTTGGCATTTGTTAGTCTATCATCTTAATGTTCAATAATAAATCCCTATTTACAAAACTGATTATATGTGAATATAGGTCTCACATAACAGAATGAATGATGATAAAAAGAGGAATATATATAATAAAATAAATTCTACAAGAGTATGTAGATAATTATCAACTATTACAGTAATTAATTTTGGTCTAAAACAATATTTATTACATTGCAAAGCCAGACTTTTGATACGATGTAATTTGGCAAAGCACAACTAAAGTGAATATTAGGAAATATATTAGCATATCTTCATTCTTACAAACTTACATTAAACTAGCCACTGATTGTAATAGACTTGCATAATTGTATGTGTAAATTGAACAGGCAGTTGGTTAAGCATTTCCACGTAATGTAGGCAAAATAATTACATATGCAACAAAGGAAAAATTAATATTGCCACTCTAACGCCTCTCTGAGGAGTGCCAAAGCATGAAACCATGGTCAGAGATTTGGGGGGGGGGGCTTCCTGACATAGATATTTTAAATGCTTTCTCTGGCTAAGCATTTATCACAAAGCTTGTTGAGCAATTGGCAATGCTCATTGTTTATATCTTGCAAGCTTAAGAGAATGGAGTCATGTGATCTATGACTCTTATTTTTTATTTGTAAAAGTTATCTTATTTTTTCTGTTACTTTTTTATGAAAAACTTTCATAACCTCCTATAAAGTTATTGTTGAAACAAACGTTTTTTTTTAAATATATATATATAAATGAATATTAACTTTTTAAAAAAGTTTCTTCTATTACATCATCTTTTAAAGTTTTAACAAAAGAAATTCAAGCTGTATTTATATAA
The DNA here is from genome assembly GCA_028023455.1 of Epiperipatus broadwayi. Taxonomy (NCBI): domain Eukaryota; kingdom Metazoa; phylum Onychophora; class Udeonychophora; order Euonychophora; family Peripatidae; genus Epiperipatus; species Epiperipatus broadwayi. The sequence goes on from JAQFVV010012413.1 coordinate 11,083,204, forward strand.
AAAAAAATATCCAGTTCAAACTGTAACTCTTTAAAAACATAAGAAAATAGAAAAACTAGTTCTAGCACTAAAATTTTAATTTGATATAACTAACAGAAAGATAATACATAATCATAGATAACTATTACTTTAGGTTATTTTTAGCGAATACTTTGTATTTAGATATAATGTTTTTTACAGTAAGTTCTTTTGTTATAAACACAGTAACTTTCCTATATCCACAGACTCTCATCATCAGTGACTTTTGAAATGATAAATTTTACATATATACCTATCAGTACAAGAATAATGATAAATCAGAATAATCAAGAATCATTTCTTGGTTAGCCATTTCTACCCATATACTACTTTGATTTTTTCCTCATCTATGATTTTGAGCATCTATAGAAAAGCTTGAAACAAATAATAACAATTATAGGGAGACTAATATATTCAAAGGTTTTATAATGCATCATATGCTAATTACAATAAATGAATTGATAGACATGATCACATTTAAACATTTATTATGCCTTGTATGTTAAGAAATACCATTTATAAATAGCCTAATAAAAGGCAAAAGCCTCTCCAACAATTTCCCAAACCTTTTCCTTTATAGCTCAACATTGAAATGAAAAATCTTTAGTAACTAAATATGGTGATTTGTGTAGCCAAAGTTTAAGCCATTTATTTTTCTTGATATTCTTAGCTAAAAATAGATAGATTTCAATTTATTAACCAGCATTGAATTATTATCTAGTTGTTTATAAGATGACTACTTAAAAATAATCCAATGTTTATTTGAACATAAAATAAAGTAAAACTTTATTCAGCTTAAATTCAAACACAAATTGTGGGCAAGGAAGTCTGGTATATTATTTCTATGCTATGAATATGATAGCCAACATTGTTACATATCCAATATTAAATACTAAATGGATATACAACTATATATAGTTAAATAAATAAAGAATAGAGAAAGGATTGAGCCATTACCATACAGAAATTGACCAGTCTGCTGAGTAATAATTTTTTTCTCTGTTTCTGTAAAGGGACTTGGATTTAATCATTCTGCATTTTGTAGTTTATTTATATTACATAACTTATTGAAAAATGCAATTACTTCCATTTCAATTACACATGATCTGAGTTATAATTATTTACTATTAAACCAATAAATACTTGTAAATTAATAAGCTTAAATAACTCAAAAATCATGCTTTAAATTTGTCTTTTCATTAGCTTTTTTGGAAAACAAAATCTTTATATTTTTTATATAAGTGGAACAAGTAAAAACAAATAAATTATTTTCCAGACTCAAAATTTATTTGCATAACTTCAAGAGAGACAGCACCACCAATTAAAAAATCTTTATAAAACCTCCTCAATACACTTCCCATATACCTTGTACTCAAAAAACATACTCCATTAACTAAAATAAATTACTGGAAATCTTATAACCTTGCCCACAAAAACTGAGCAATTATTAACACTACAACCATTTTTCACTGCACAAACAAAAATTTTATCCAAAAATTTAAATTCGGGTATCTAATGGCCAAATACATTGACTTTCTTGCCAAGATTAATTTGAAATCTTTAATAACCTGTAACTTTTTACTTAAAAAAGTGTTTTCTACCAATATGGACTCAACTTGTTCACTCTGCCACAAAAAGAAAGAAACACCCAAACACTTTGTCTTTAAGTATCCACCACTTAAAATATACTATGTCATTCTTACATTTTTCATTAGGTCCCAAACAAACTAATAACATAGAGTGCTTTTCCCCAGTATTAGAGTAAACTTTTATTCTATTCCTCTTTGGTTTATTAAATACCATTTCTGCTTCAGCCCAATCTTTAATGAACTGCAATTACATTTCTATAACACAATAAATAAAGTTAAAATTAGTAATCAAATTATTGCAGTTCCAGATATAAATGCAAGCAGTGGCATGAAGCATGATAATTTGACCTAGATCACTGCAATCATTGATCACTAAAATTAGTATACATTCTTTGCTTTAATATCCAATAAACCTCACTTTCTTTTTACACAGTAGACTGGTTCCTGGAAATTATGTGTAAAAGAAATTCATGTAAAAATACATTATACATATGAAAAATAAGGAGATTGCTACCATACCTAAGAAATCAATGAAAATAATGAAATAATCCATATAAAAACCTTCATTAGAATGTTATATTTTTGTGTGCTATCAAATTTTACTTTATATACATTGCACATAAATAAAAAATGAGTTATAAGGATATAAATTTCATTTGAAGAATAAAAAAAATTGCAACATGTATGACTACACAAGCCAACAAAAACTTTAAAGTTCAGAGTGTATTGTGAATTCCATGTTATATTAAAAAAAATATTAATGTAATTTATCAGAATTTATTACTTTTATTTTATTTAACTTATTTTCTTTTAATTTCACAACTAACACATTTGAAAAGAGAAATTGTAGGTCCATGGAATTGTACACTTATCAGAAATACTGATACCATCTTGCTTGCCCTAAAACATAAAAATACCCAATATATTATTCACTCTCACTTTCTGTTAATAAATCCATATGTTTGCACATGATCAGAATACCATTGCTATCACTAAAACTTGCAATGTATAGCTTAACATTTATTGATGTTTGGCAAAATTAAGAATTATATTTAAACAAATTATTCAATTAAATGTAATCAAAATTAAATTTTTTTAACACCAACAAGGATTTTTAAAAAAAAACGTCAAAATGCAAACAAAGCACCAATAGCAAAAAGACACTTCCCTTTCAAAATAAACATCAAAAACGTTACAATGCAGGCAAACAAATTTCCCTGTTTGCAAGAATATTAACAAAAATGAATTTTGTCTTTAAATAATTGAAAATAAAGTGATGAAACTTTTATTTCAAATTAGATGGTAATAAAAGGCATCAATTTCCTTTTTTAGTATTTTGATGTAATCATGACAAACTCAATCTCAAAAACAAATCTGTAAATAAACACTGAATTAAAAAGATTTACAATCTTCTAAACAGGAAAATAAATTATTTTATATGTCTTACCTGAAGTTATTTAAAATTTTAAAAAATGTTCAATAACAATTTAAGACAATCTAAGAATTACTTTAAGAATGTAAAATGATTTTTTAAGCCTTGCAGACAATATTTGTTTCTTCATTCCAATCAAGAATACAACATAACACTTCTAATCCCAAGTATCATTTGTTTAGGTTTTTTTTTTTTTTACAATTGTGTTATTAAAACAACTCATGTAGAAAGTGAAATATATATATTGTAATAGAACATCTATAATCTAAATGAAGAAAGATGAATTCGCCAATTGTGATAGAATGCCTGTTGCCAATTGAAATGACCCCTTTCATTGGGAAGCAATTGTAATAGAACACGATATGGCATGTCATATTGATATAATGAGAAAAGAAGGCCCCGAACGTTAAACGGTAATGCCCTGTCACCAATTGAAATAGAATGTATAATGCTATATATGAAAAAATACACTTGCTTTAAACAATAAAAATGTAATAGAAAACACGATTGCCCTAGTTGGTAGTGACAGTTATAATGGTATGTATAATAGCATGCCATATACATGTCAAAAGAAAAGAAATTGCCTTAAAAATGAATAATTCTAGCCATTGAATATGAGTTACAATAAATCAGGTTATAATGTCTAACTTGATTTGAACAAATTACTAATTCATAAATTTACAAATAATAAATGACCTATACTATAAAAATGTATTACTTAAGGCTGAATGTACTCTAATCATTATTTATACTGTTACTGTGGCTAGCTATACAAAATAAACCTAAATAGTGCAGAGCATTGACTAAGCATGTTACTGATTACTTCTCAGGGTTAACTTAACTAACAATTTGACTAGTTACTAAATATAAGTTGGAACAAAGGTAATTTTATTGAATCCAAAACATACATTCACAAGTAAGTGATGGCTTGTGAAAAAAAATTAATAACTAAGATACTAAAAAAAAAAATATTAATAAATTTCAAATAAAAACTCAAAGTCATTCTTTTATTTAAAACAAATGATATAAGCTTTATTCTAAGATTGTGATTTTATATTTTTATACTAGCACAAATACACACACACACACACACACATATATATATATATATATATGGAAAACATAAAACTATTTTGTTTTTAAATGTTCTATTTTTTTAAATATAAATCAAATACAATATTTAATGACAATACAGTTAACTTGCAGTTTATATTTTACATAGGAACTGTATAAAGCTTTTATGAAATTAAATCAATAGACAAATAAATAAATAAATTGTAGATATCTTGTTAAATTAATAATTTAGGTGATAGATGTATTTTCTAACTACATTTTTTTAAATGACTACTAATTTAAAGTCGAAAATAACTAAATGACTGAATTAAGCAAATATTAAATGGATTCAATGAATGGGCCATTTATCAAAAGTCATTTATACACACGTAAGTTATAAATTCAATGTCCACATAATGTAAATCATCTAAATAAACATTTAAGAATAACTAAGTGATTTACACCTACATTGGAAAAGTTCTGGATGATCATAGCATATACATAACATGTGTGGATTATACCAACTGGCCATATGCTTATAAATTCAAACATTTACAATTACAAAATATTGTTGGTTGGTTGGTGAATGATTACAAATCATGATAGCACAAAACACAGACATTCTTACACTTTAAAGCACTAACTTAACTGAGCACATCCTGAAGGAATCACATCCTTCAAACAAACTTATCTTGACACATTACATACTAAAATATAAACAACCTCACTATGGTGGAAAATTTAGTTTTAATTAAACCTCATGAGTGATAGATCCAAAAAGAAGACTCCATAGAGCAACTAACAAAAATATCAAAAGCATGGTGGCTTCCAAAATAACACCTACATTTGAGGCAAAATAGAATGCCTGGACCTTTGTCTCAGTGCATCAGAAAAATATATGGAGAGGCTCACTGAAAACACCAATAATAAGTACCTAGAAATATGTGATTACAATCACTGGAAACATAAGCACTATCAACTCATGGACAACTGCAATACAGATGGGGAATTTATCCACTCCATCCAGCACAATAATAATAACTATAATAAATAAGGCCTGACATCTAAGACCATTTTACAACTAACAATACCAAGATAAAAACTTCACAATAGTTGACACAAGTTATAGCCATAATTTTAACCTCAATAAACAATAAGTAATGTCTGCACCAACAAATAAATTTAAAGGTCAACCAACTGAAATATAAATAAAGATAATGACTAGCATATGAAATATTGGCAGTAAGATATAATGCACACAAGTATGGAATATTAAATATTTTAACTTATGATAATTAGTGGACATGAATAAAATGCAAACAGACTGTGAGAATAATAATTGAAGAATTACAATAATTATTAAATAATGATATAATTTATAAATACGGTTCTATAAAATTTATATATTTTTACAACTCCTATGCAATTAAATATAATTTATTGTTTTCCCATTTAAATTGATATATGACATCTATTATTTAATATATATGTAAGTATAATGCGAATCAAATATTATATAAAAAATATATATACACATATTTTTGCAATCGTTATTTTAGTTGGCATTTAACAATATATTCGGGTAATTTAAGATATACAATTTCTTAAAATAAATAAACAGATATATATTAGAAATTGACTTTCCCTATTCTTAATAAGTTTAAACATTTAAAAATAAACTTATAAGTTAATTATGAATATCACAATCATATATATTTTATAAAGACATTTTAAAATGTTATATAAAAAAATAATAGATATATAAAACAAAAACAAAAATGATAAATATTAATTACCATTTAATTTCTTTTAATGTTTCTTCATTTCCCCGGTTCATAAGTTATTTCAGGCATTTTCTTTTATTTTATCTATTCCAGCTTCAATTGAAATAATTTTAAAATATGTATACATATTATTGCTAAATTGATAGATTTTTTTCTTGTTGTTAAAACAATTGATTTCAATCATCTTGATATACAATTATATAAATAATTCAAGTTAACTATTATTTGGATCATTAGAAATTTGAAGCTACAACAAAATATATAAATAGATATTTTCTAAAATTTATTTACGAACGAACGCAGGTTTAATTTTAGGCTACATATTTTACTAGATTCCAATGGCATAATAAGTTAGGCAGAGGAGAGGCAAATGCCTCAAATAATAAATATTGTAATTAGCTGAACATCTTTGATGTTACTCTTGATCCAGTATAGATTAACATCAAAAAAATAATAATTTGTAGTTCAGAAAAGTAAAGCTATGACTTTTTTCTTCTGTTGTTTTTATATATAATCATAATGATGATTATGTTCTGTGTTTCCCACAGCAATCTCTTGGCCTATTGTTATAAATTCATGTGCAGATTGAAAAATCTTTAACACTATTGTTTATTGATTTTAAAATATTTTTTTAAATAACAAAACAAAAAAAAAAAATAATGACAATAAAAAATATATATTACATTGAAAAATTTATTTTACAATATACAAAATAAATAAACAATCAGAATAATATTACATCTTTTATAATTTTCAAAAAATAAATAAATAAAAGTACAACATAATCGTAATTAGCAATTTAAATGCTATTATTAATAATTATTTCTTTATACACACACTCGTGAATTTATACATATTCATTGCTATTAAAATCTCCTTATCGCAAAATAAAGCACATATCATAATAAATAAACAAACCTGAACTAAATAACAATAAAACAATTAATAACAATAGCAACCTATTTACAAATCCTTAAGTAAAAACTAAATCAAAAAGATTATTTTAAACCATACTAAAATTTCAAAATGAAAAGATGGATTTTCCATCTCTCACAATATATATATATTTAATTCTTGTTATTTCAAAATCATATTAAAAAAATCATGTAAAAAAAGAATTAGATGTACTTCACATTTATCACATGGTTTACCCATTTAAAAAATAATGTATAATAAACCAACTACCCAATTGAATACTAACTCATAAATCCATTTTAAATCGAACAGCACATTTTATGTCTCAAATAATACTCCCCCACTTGTATATAATTATTTTGAAACTGATTTTAATAACTAATATTTATATTTATACAGATATGCACTAATAATTTTCTTTATATCAAAATATGTGTATATATGTAATAGGTACTCAATAAAACTAATATAAATCATGTAATAACATATTTCATCAATAAAGATCATGTTTCAAGTAAAAACAAAAATATTAAAGGCAAAGATAATTATGGGAAAAATACATTTATTACTAAATCAGCTGATATGAAGTTAATTATATTTTTTTAAAAATAAATTTTGGTGAAAAAATATGGAGAATTGATACCATTTTATTAAATCATTTTTGGGTTATATATTGATAAATGTAGTCTGTGTATATACACAGAAATATGCATATATATTGTAATCTTAAAAGAGAACACAACTTGGGACCCTACAGAATAGTTATTTATCAATCAGGCCATCACATTAGGCAAGCCAAATCATAACCTGAAACAGAGAACAGGGTGCCAAATTCTAACCTCAATTATGTCACAACTCTAATTATTACATTAAGCAAGACAAATTGAAACATTAAAAGAACATTAACTGCTATACAGACTTGAGGGGTTTATAGATTTATAAATTATTGATTTATTAAAAAAATGTTTTATTGGCTTTTGAAATAATGTAACTTTTAAATTACCTTACATTTTATCTCTTTTCTCAAAATGCTATTCCCAAAGGAAATGATTTCTTAAATCCAACCAGCCAAATTGTAACCTACCAAAGGAATAAACTGACTTGGCTATAATACTCTTATTAATAATGGTCACATGAATCAAACACATGCCAGATAGCAAACTTTTATAACAATTTTCTTACATCTTACAAGAATGTTAATGAAAACCAAAACACTGCATGAGAAAGCCAATTCATTTAGCTAGACAAATGTCAACATATCATTCAAGTATGGTAGAGTGTGTTAATATCTTTAACACATTAAGCCATAACAACCCCACCTTGGTTAAAGCTCAGGATTCTACAATTGTTTTTGATAATTCATGCCAAGAACATCAAGAATTATACCAATAACAAACATTACAAAATATTTCTAATAAGGTAAAAGAGGAGGTAAAACCTTGACTTACTCTCACCAAACATTAATGACCTCGGTATTCTCCACATAAATCACCAACAGCATGGTTACAATTAATTTCTTTCTGATAAAAAATTTTCTACACTCTCTTTTTCCAATAATCTTTACTATTTTTAAATTCTCCACACTATTCTATTGTCATGATCAGATATGCATGGAATAAAGAATCTTATCAATCTTATAAATTCAGAATGGCACATTAATTCTCTAACAATAAATTTATGAGTTCTTAATTCAAAATTGGAATATTATGATCTCAGGGTTCTTGTAAGGAATGCAAAAGTTCTACTGGTGATTTTATGAATTGTTGTTGACCAATGAATTCTATCTTAACGATAAACCTAAGGAGATGTACACTTAATTTACAAGATAATATCTACTTTTCATTAACTGATAATAATAAAATTTTACAAATTAATAAATAGTTAATTAATATAAAATATTCTATTGACTTAAAATTTTAAACTATATTACTATCAACTGGGAGCACATTCTAATACCAGGAGTGGGAAAAGGATTTTATGTGCATTCATAATATTAGTCAATTTCATAATAAATTTATTAAAATGAAAACAATAATATATTTGAAGGTAAATCTTCCATATTTTTGTAGTTTAACTACAATAATCTGTAAAGGAAATTATGACTGTTTCTTTAAAGCAAATTTCATATTTTCTAAGAATTATCAATTAAAGAGTTAAACCTTTGTTATGTATCTGTACCTGGACAAATGTTGGAATATTTATTTTAGATTGCATATTATTAAGATTTCTCAATTCTCTGGGTACCAAAACATTAAAACACTACACCAAATTTAATTAACAGTTATTAATCAAAATTATCAATTGTAAATTTATAAACTTTAATATAACATAACATCATAGCAATCCAGTAATAAACTTAACAATAAAAAAATATTTACAGTGGATTTTACAAATTGCTACAGAGAATATGATCCCACTTTTTTACATTTACATAGGATGTCACTAAATTACATGTCTTTATCATTCAATAACCTTGCATGAACTTTACTTTAGTAGCTTGACTAGTTAAACTGTTTCTGTTTAAACATTTTCCTTTCACTATAAACATGTTTACTTATTTTATACACTGGTATGTGAAATAATCAATTTACGAGATAAAATTTTAAACTTATTCTATCTTTTGACAGAAAGATACACCTTTTGATGCTACTGGCTTAACTTTAGTTTTATAAGCCACACATAAAATATTATATCACCTGTAGTAGATGAACTCTATAAACAAATGTCTGTAATCTGAATTTATAGTTTTTAACTACAATGTTTTTTTAATTAGGCCTACAATGTTCACTTTACACTTTTTAACTATAAGCAAAATTTTAAGTCTTTAAGAGACCACACATACATTTGCACATGCCCATTGTTTTCTATACTCCAACAATGAGTAATGAACACTATTAAGCTTAAAATAGGAAAAACTCTCCAAACAGTAGTGCTATTCAGTGCAAGCCAGAGTAATCAATGGATGCCAGAAAGCTTGTGCATGGAATCCCTATCTAGTGCCTACTCATCCAATATCCCCAGACTAGTTTCTAGCTTGTGGCTTTCATCAGTGAGGAGCCTTGGATCTGAGAACATTGCACCCAGATCTTAGAATCTAAGGCAACCCTCCTTTCACATCCACTCAAACTATTCATATAAAATAACATTTTTAGCAAAATTATGATATATGAAAAATGATACCTGTGATATTTTAAACTTGGAAAGCCAGAGAATTCATTTCAGATGCACAAACCTGCAACACAGTGTACATACATTCTTTAACATTGGGACCTGATCCTTGATCAACTTTGAGGTTAGAAATGTGTACCTAATTTAAGGATTTACATTGAGATTCTCACAAAATTTATTAAAACTTTACTTTTGTAATACAAAACTTTAGTAGAATTTTTAATGAAAATGCAAAACAAGCAACAACATGTATAGAAGAATAGTAACCAAGCAACTACAATAATCAAAATCCAACAACACTCTCAAAAGAGATGCACAACCCTTTATAATCTCTAGTTGTTAATCATCTTCAACCATGCCTGCCTTATCTACCCCACCCTACTATTAATTTTCTATTGGCTAAGATTCATAATTTTGACATTAATTATTCACACTATCTAGATGATCATGTGATTTACTTGAAATTTTTCCCTTTTTAAATTGTATAAAAAAATCAAGATTAAAATGTAGCAAAGTGAAAGTAAAAATATAATTCAAATAAATGACTTAAATTAAATCAATTTTCATGACTGAGTACTTTCAAATATTTCTTTAAAATTAATTAGAAATTGTTATTCTTTCAATTTACTTTTAAGTGATGCCAAACATAATTTATAAAAATTTATATTTTTCCCAATAAATAAAATTACATTTATATGGGCATGCACACATCCACATACATCTTCAACCACTCCAATTGAACTATGGTGATTCTAACTAGTAATAAACCTTTTCAACAATCTTAAACTTACTGATCTAATCAAATAAATTGATTGCTTAATTCTATGACCACTTGTACGTTAAAATTCACTAATAAAACTTACAAATTGATTTCTTTAAATTACATGCGTTATTCTATTAAACAATTATTAATTACTAATTTTAACACTTAACCATCCTACTCAGGTGACTCATCCAATGCCAGCAATCAAGGCATATCTAGATTACTGGTTGATAAGCATTAAACCACATTAAACCCTATAAGCACACCTATGCATTAATTTTTTTTTAGATATTATATGTCTATGATTTTTAAATATTATATGTCTACCATAAGCTTTCTGATCATCAACTAGAATAATCTTAACTGATGTCAGTTATGAATTTTTTAAAAATTTATTAGATTTTTCTGTTAGAATTTTTTTTTTCAATGAATGGTGTAGCTACCATGAAACTAATTATCTTTGGCCAAAGCCAAATGTTACAATATATATAATACTACAAATCGATGTCTGTAAAAAAACTAAAAAAATATAAATGTCACTTAGGAGCGCTTTCAACTATCCTTGTAGTCTTTGTCAACTTAAGTATTAGTTGACAAAGACTATGAGAATAGTTGAAAGTGCTCATAAGTGATGTTTATATTTTTTGTTCTTTTCAATAAATTTTAATTACTGTATTTTCTAATATTTATTTATAAGTTTATTGACTATTTATTAGTCTGCATTACATGGACATGTTTATTTCATGTTTAAGAAGGTTTATTTAAACTTCATTGTATCAATATTTCATTTTCTGTGGTCAAGTTGCACTCTTTAAGTGTCCATATATATTCAATGGACCATTTGTAAGAGTGGATTTCCATTCTTGCTATTAAAAGGTGAGAAGGTTGTCTTGACAGCAGTGAGAAATATTGATTACTATCTTTATTGTGAATGTTTAGGTGATTACTGTTTGGTTTCTAATTATATATATATATATTGCATGATTTGGGGGGAAATTGTTGATGAAAATATTAGAAAGAGATGGGGAATGACTTCAGAAATATCAATATTAAAGTATGAGTAAGCAAGCTAAATATAGACACATTAAAACATATCACCTACATATAGACTTCATTGATAAATTAATTCCAATGATAACAAGAGAATAGAGACCATTAATTGTTAGTGAATAAGATTCTAATAATATCCTTTATCTAAATTCACTAATATACATTTTATCACTGGCAACTATATTTATTTGCGAAGATGATTAGAACATGCACTTCTCATATTTAAATTTGTCATTGACTATTCCAAAGTATTGGTTACATTTTCTGATCATCAACATCTGTCACAAAAAATAAAATTAATATTGGAAAAGGATCAAATCTTCTAGTTCACTTTTTATTTATTTTGACTTCTCAAGATATTGAATACCAATTTTTAAGTTTAGAGAATTACTCTCAGAAATCCACTTTTGAATTCATCAAGGCTTATTTAAACTTTTCACCATTTAGTACCAATTTCTAACTCATGGAAACTAAAATCTTAATTATAATGTTACACAAATTTATTTCACTAAGTTAATAACTGTCTTAATAAAACATTAAGATGTAAAATTGAATGTTTAAATGCAACAGGTCACATTTAAAACTAACATCTGCTTTAAGTTCTCATAATAATAATAAATATATCAATCTTTCCTTTGTCCATCAAATTTACAAAATAAATGGGAAGTGGAACAATACCTCATACAATCATTTAATAAATTTGTTAAAATATTTTTCTGCTCCACTCTTAAGCATAGGATTGTATTAATCTAATATCACTTTTACATACATATGCTATTGATGACTCTTCTATGGCTTTCTAGTAAAAATTAATAAAATGTATTTTTTCCTCTTTTAATATATCTTAAAATAATAGAATGGTATTTTCAAAATTTATAAATTACATTAAAATATAAAATAAGATGAATAAATGTAATATCACTATGATGGTCAAATATCCAATATGATTTATTTGTCCATAATGTTGTCACAATCAAACAAGATTGAAATAAACAACTATTAATAATTATATTTAAATATTTATCAAACCGGCTTTCATCTCCATTGAGACCTTTTCAAGATATTATATTATACAATTCACATAAACAAATAATAATATTCACTCCATCTACTGGACATTATTTACATTATATTTCATTTTCTTTTTAAACATGTCCATATATTATAAATAAATAAATTTAACATATTATACAACTAAAAATTTTAACAATACCCCCCCCCCAAAAAAAAAATTATAATAATAATTAAATATATATTTTACATCTTTTAAAAAATAAAAATAAATAAATAAATTGGTATTTACATATGTACGACCATTTTCTACACTTTCCAATTTCCCACCTAATTTAGCTGGACCTTTTACTATATTTACACATTTGTCTAAGTTTTCTTGACTATATAATGTTTCATAATATATTCTCTTATGGTAATTCTTCACATACTTAATAACACTTATATTTTCTTCACACTTCATTTTACACCCTGTATCCAAATAATGCAAATATGGCCCTGATCTCATGTCTTTTCTATTAATTTCTCGATCATGTTCCTTACCTCTCTCACTTGCCGTTCTCCCTGTCTGTCCTATATATATTTTATTGCATTTTCCACAGCTAATTTTATATACCAGCCCCATCATACTACTAACATCATTTAACTCTTGCATTATGTAACCATTTACCCAAGGACTTATTATTCTTCCAAGCTATTTTTACATTACTTGGCAATTTATCTTTCATTAATTTTTTATATACTTTTTCTGAATATGGAATAGACATCCATTTACTATCTCTATACCTATTCCTGTTATCCTCATTTACTTTATCTACCTTACCATCAAAAACTCGTCTGATTTCCTTTTCTTTGTAACCTATTTTTACATAATTATTTTTCATCTTTAATTTCTGTTTAAATGCCTTTTTTTTTATCTCAATGGAGATGAAAGCCGGTTTGATAAATATTTAAATATAATTATTAATAGTTGTTAATTTCAATCTTGTTTGATTGATTATTTATTTAAATGTAATATTTACAGATGTAAAAAAATACATATTTTTTTTTAAATATTTTACCCAATTATAAGAAAAACATTTTTTTTACCACTATTATCTATTGCATGCTAAAAATTCTTGAGTATCTTTCCCTACATAAATAAGAATTCTTATTTTTTTATTTTGTAATAGGCCAGATTCTTCCAGAATTCACAGATAAAATTAAGGTACATATTTATAATTTTAAACACAGTCAACAGATAGTTTTTTCCAATTTTTTTTTGAATTCTAATTATAAATTTATGTTTTATAATAGCTTTTGATATTTGTTGAATTACACATAAAATGTGACAAATAGACAGATATTTTATCAGATAGATCAATATATTTTCTGTGATTGCAGAAAATACCTATACTATATTAATGCTAAAGCTGGAACAGGCAACTCCTTTCTTTTGGTGCAGCATGGATGGATGAGGAAAAGGGTAGATACATTTTAGAGTACTTTAGTCAGACATAGAGACCAAGATAGAGCCATAAGCTTATTGGGTTATTGCTTCAATGAGACATAATTGATGATGGTAAAAGATAGGTAGAAACCTTTACCTACTAATAAAATTCTTATACTTCTGAATTAAACATTTATTTTGTTGCCCTGATACCAATACATCGGATTGAGAAAGTGTTTTCAATTAGAACTCACTACTGGAACAGTGAAAAATTACAATTATCTGTAAGACTTTATCCTCAGTAAAATTTAACTTGTGTGATGTAAACTGTAATAAAGTTAGGGAATTGTCAAAAAGAAATGAACGATTACTAAATCAAATGCAGTCAGTGGACAAATATGATTTTAAAAATTAATTTTGTTTTTTTGCATTATGTTTTTTTTAGCTACTATATTTCTTTTTCATTGCTAATATAGTTGATCACTTTATAATTCGAGTTTGTTAACTACGTATGTGCGCACGCGTATGGAACTCTTGTATTTAAGTATCTTTTACTGCTGCATTTTATCCTTAATTTAAAATTGATTTGTGCTTTCATTTCCTGCATCTCACAAACTATATTAATATATATAAAATATTTAAAATTAGTTTTCAAATTTTATAAAATCTAAAATTAAATGGAGCCCTATTATCATTTGTAAAATATCAATTTAATGCTATTGCTATTATATCAGTAGCATCACTTACACTGCTATTAAATAGAATGTCTGCTATTAAAAATTTTGCACTGCAAATCCAAAGACAGTTTGTCAAAAATGTCTTGACTAGGGATTTTTCAATTTGTATTATTACTTTTAAACTCCTTATCTTTTTTTTTTCCTTTAAAAAAGTTAAAAGCAATCTACAGAATTAAACAAGTACTATTTTCCTTCTTCCTTTATAAAATAATTCCCATTTAACAAACATAATAGTCAAAAGATCAAAGCTTAATCACCCTTAACAAACGAAACATATAAGAGGTATTTCAAAATCGTAAAGTGAACCCATTTTAAAAGATTTTTTTTAAAAATTCTGTGGTCTATTAGAGGCGGGAAGTCAAATGGGCAAGAAAACTATATTATAGTGTACTGCCAATTATAGATAAAATTTTGAATCAAAGTTGATGGACAATTTAGACATTTAGTTCAGCAAGACAGTATAATAATGTAAAACTTATAAAGAATTAGCTTAAAACTTTAGCTCAGTGGTTAGAATATTTTATTCCTATTTTAACTGCATATATGTATTCATATTTGTAATTTTTTTAATAATTTAATAGAAATGTATTACTTTATATGGTATAAGCATAAAGGTTTTAAACTACTTACTGATATATATATACACACACATTGTAATAGGATGTGTATAAAGTCTACAAACAATCTCGTATTATAAGTCTACTTGGACCATGCAATACATAAAGTGAATTAACAAAAATCATTTTTTATTATAACTCCGAGAATAATCGCTGTAACATAGCAAGCGCTCTACTATCTAATTAACGTTCTAAATAGACCAGATTCACCAAGAGATTAAATCTTCATATTCTACAAAATTAGATCTCTGGATTTGTAACATAGCTCTTCAGAACATGTTATTTTAATGACAAGACAATCAGAAATATATATCAAGTATATGTACAAGCATAAATCAAATAAAAATGATAAAAGCTCTGACGTCAAAATTAAATTAATAATAGTGAATAAAGCCATAAACGTATAAACATTCCTAAATATGACAGTAATATTTAAATATTAACATGTAAAAAAAAATATGATACATTTTGAATCAAATTCCATTTTGTCTATAAGTCATTCCTTATCCTAGTTAAGATAATAATTTACTTATTTAACGTTTATCATATTTTATAAGTAATTTCATATAATAACGTTTAAAGTAATTTGATGAAGTTATTAACTAAAAATTTGTTGACAAAAGTTATTGATATATATATAAACAGTTTTAAAAATATGATAGTAACTGAAAATAGAAAAAAATGAATTACATTATTAAAGTGTTTACAAAAAATATTATATACATATATTAACAAAATTTAACCCTTTTTTTATTTTCATTGTCAGTGGATGTGATTCCATCTATCTGTACATATTGATTTCATCAGTGAAAACTATAATCTTATCTTTCTTTTTTTTTTTTTTTGCATTGTATTGCTATATTCTAGGTATAGTTTTAATCATAGAATATCTTTAATTTTGTGGGTTTGTATGCTTTCATTGGGAAATATCCTTATATAGATTTTAAAGCATCTAATCTTAAGAAACAATAGTTCATCTCTTCTTTCTGCCTTGTAGATCAACTCACAAAATGATTTGTTTTTCTACACATTTGTCAGATTTTCAGAAAATGCAACTAATTAATCTCAGACTTATATGGTCAGACAAAGATATTTCTTTCTACACATTTGTGAGGTTTTCAGAAAATGCATCTAATTAAGCTCAGATTCATATGATCACACAAAGATTCACGGTCTAAAAAAGAAAAGTCAGCTAACATTGTAAGAAGAGTTTTAAATTCCTTAGAAATAATATCATTTTCAGTAAGGAAAACGATTTCTACTAGAATTTTGGCTGGTTTTTAGTAACTTTTCCTTGATTTGACTTTAGTTTGTCATTACTGTCAACTTCTTTCCTTTTTTTTTTCAAGTGTCATAGCATCGGCTGGGATGTAAACCCACAACCCGGGCAACTTCTTTTAAGGCAGTCATGCATTTTTCTCTGCAAAATTCCTTTATGATTTCAATTTCACACATCATACACCCACTGCCATATCACCACTTTCACACTTTAATGAATATATATTTGATGTAAACAAAGACATCATTTATTTCAGATTTTTAAAACTATCAGTTTTAAGTTCTCTCTTAATATATTATCATTATTAATCATCATCAATTCTCTACAAGATGGCTTTCTAGTTTTAATTCATTTTTTCAATCCATCTCTCATTTTCCCACATCACATTAGCAAAGTTACTTATGTCATTCATTTATCTCATATGTATTTATTTTTAAATTTCTTCTTATCTCTTGGAATCTTATGTTAGATTTTAATTATCCATACATTATAATTTTTTTAGAATTTAAGTCCATTTCAACTTTATCCTCAGCTTTTTAATTTTTTCAATGATGTCACTCATATGCTTGCTTTCTCATCAATATATTAATTTTTTGATTGATGTCCTTTTGTTATTCACAACATCTTTTCCTATTATGCTGTATAGTCTGTAATTGCTGTATTGCTCTTTTATTATGGATTCATATCCATAAATAAGAAGGGAAAACTTATCAAGTTCATAACAATTTTTTTCCATATTAAGTTATTTATAGCAAGCGCACCAATTAAGAGTTACTCTATGGTTAATTTCTTTTATTTGTCCCATCTATATAAATAATCTGAATATAAGTAATTAATTATACATGTTAACTTTTAAAATTCTTCTTTTTGGACAAAAAACATTAAACATTACAGTAGACATGATAAAAAGTTGTTTTAATGGCTTATGTGTGCATATATTGTTAAAAGGAAGTTGCCTTGACAACAGATTGAGATTGTTGGATTGTTATTGATATTGGGATTGTCTAAGTATTGACTGATTTTAATGATTATATATATATACAATTTTATTTACAAGTGTCAAAGTTTTTATACTCACAATGACAAATACTCATTTTGGATAAATACATTAATAATTACTACTAATTATTTATTAGGCTAAAGATTATCACATCATTCATAAGCTAGATATAAACTTTAAATTGGAAAAAGAGAAGTGAAGTTAAATTATTCAATTTGTTTATGTTTAATTAAGAAACATTGTCATGAGTCTTCAAGTGAATTTTGAATTTTTATCTTGGCTAAGAATAATAATCTCCGGCTCATAAATAATTAGTAATAATAAATATTATATTTATTATAAGGGGATGGTACAAGAGTTATGAGTACAGAATGTTAAACATTATAAATAAATTGTAATAATTTAATTTTGTAAATACAATTTATCCAAACTGCTTCAAACACTTTTTACCAAAACTCTTTATTTGTATTAATAACTACTGAATAAATACTGAAGATATATGTAAGAGATTGTGATATGGGCCTACTATAGGGTACTCATTCAACATAAAAGCATATTAAAACAGGAAAAACTCACTATATATATTGCCACACATAGCAAGCTAGAGTAATCAATGGATGCCAGAAGGCTTGTGCATAAAATCCCCATCTAGTGCCTACTCATCCAATATTCCCAGACTAGTTTCTGTCTTATGGCCTTTGTCAGTGAGGAGCCTTGGATCTGAGAGCATTGCATCTAGATATTAGGACCCCATCTAGTGCCTACTCATCCAATATCCCCAGACTAGTTTGTGGCTTATGATTTTTGTCAGTGAGGAGCTTTGGATCTAAGAGCACTGTATCTAGATCTTAGACCCCATCTAGTGCCTTCTCATCTAATATCCCCAGACTAGTTTTTGGTTTATGGCCTTTGTCAGTGAGGAGCCTTGGATCTGAGAACACTGCATCTAGATCTCATCCAATATCCCCAGACTAGTTTCTGGCTTATGGTCTTCATCAGTGAGGAGCCATGGATCTGAGAGCACTGCATCTAAATCTTGATTGATCTAGATGCAGTGCTCACAGATCCAAGGCTCCTCACTGACACAGGCCATAAGCCAGAAACTATTCTGGGGATATTGGATGAGTAGACACTAGATGGGGATTATATGCACAAGCCTTCTGGTATCCATTGATTACTCTAGCTTGATGTGTGTGGCAATATATATATAGTGAGTTTTGCATGTTTTAACAACAGTTATACCCAAGCATAAGAGGTGGTCATGTGATGTTTATTAGCATAAAAGCATATTGGGAGTCATTTGAATGTTTAGATAACTTTATTCATTTGTTTCAAAAATGTGTGATTGAGTGAAAATTTTATAACATATGTACATAATCTAATAGTAGTAACATCATCTCTAAAAGCAATTTATAAACCATAAACGTACTTCAATAAATACAAAGAATAGAATAGACTATCTATTCTTATTATTCTAGTAACTTTTAAACACTTATGTATTGATATTATTGGAAGTAAAGAGTATAATTTGTATATTAATCTGATTTTAAATATGACACAAACCATTCTGGAAATTACAATTGAATGTTTTAGATAATAAAAATTGTGTTTTGCAAAAAAAGTCAGTATATGAATGTAAATATGAAGTGTGCATAAATTAATGTATATGAAATTTATGTGGAAGTAACAACCCTTTGAGAAGAAAGCTTGGCAACTGACAAACATGACCATATACATGTGAAAAAGACATATCCAAATATACATATTTCATGTAGAATCAGCACTTATCAATTAAAACCAGATGATAATCTTCCACCCATATATAAATCAGTGTTCAGCTTATATTAAGATCCTTAAACTTTAATGGACAGGCTTCAAACTTCTCACCTTTCTAACTATCCATTTCCTTGACAAAACCAAAAATGGAACACTCAAATCAAAGTCCATTGGCTTTGATTATTTCATCATTGGTTTTTTGATAAAATGCATGTTTGAATAGTTGGAAGAGTGGAAAAATTGAAGCCTGTCCATTGAAGCTTAAAGATTCCTATCTTAATGTAAAATGAGCACTGATTGTATATATGTGTCTGAGATCATAATCTGGCCTGACTGATGAGTGCTGGTTTGCATAAAATACATATATTGTGAATCATGTATCTTTTTTACATGTACATGGTTATTTGTGTATGTTGTTTCAGAAAGAATGAAGGACGAATATAGACTGAAAAATCTTAAGTTCAAATCCCTGTAAATATATATATATTATTTTATTGCAATGTCTAATTTGTTAATATTTATAAAGATATAAAAAGCATAACATAAGCATAGTGCTAAGTTTATAATTAGTACTTAGGCAATCATATAATACTAGTAGTGAGAAATTTTTTTGAGAAAACACATTTTAGTCAATTTTTTTTAAACAGGAAAGAATCAAATTTATAAACAGTATTATGTGTGGCAATTACTGAATTAATTTACTGCCAATAGCCTAAAATAGTAACTTTGTGGTAGTTTGTTGTTATGTAGCAATATTTCTTGGAATATAGATTAATTCAGTATTGTTAGATAAAGCTATTTATTATTTATCTAAGTGATTATTTAATTCACTCTAAAAAATTTATTATGTATAGATTTTATTTAATGGAGATGGGATTATTAATTTTAAAAAAAAAAAAAAAACAGATTTCTTGTTGCTTATTAATTATTCATGATATTTGTCTTAATTCAAATCAATAGAACAGTTAATTTATTATTTTGTTTTATTATTGCTATTCTCATTAAATTTTATCTCCCACTGATATTTATATATTATCCACTACAAGGAGATATGTAAAAATAAATTCAAAGGTCAAGAATATTTATAAATTTATTATTAGGTTAATCCAAAAAGTAGCAACATTTATAATAGCATTAACAAATTACAATTAAAAAAAATAATAATAATTACGCCTTTAAAATATCTATGTCATTTCGCACTTATTCAATGTTTGTTGTTTTGCAAATACTAAGGATGTCTCATCAGTAATACAAAAAATCACAGAAATTACGTTAGATATCAAAGATAGTTATGGTAGGAGATGATTTGGTATCGCTTTTTAAAAATTCTGGTTCTATAACCAAACCTATGCATATGGATTTTTTAATAGACTCAATAAATTAACAATTAATCTCTTCTTTCTTCCAAATATATATATACACCTCGGTCTCTTTTTACGCGGACTTATTTAACATGATTTTAAAGTTACGCGATTCGTGTTTCACCGGAAGTCGATTTCCGATAATGCACTATTACTTTAAATAATAAATTTCGCGCACTTACGTTATATTGAAAGTAATAGCACATTATTGGAATTCGACTTTCATCTTAGTAATTTCAATATTTTCAGTGCTTTATAATAGTAAGATTTTATGCAATAATGAAATTAAAATCATGATTTCCACATTTTATGTATACACATATTAAATTTTACAAGATTATAACATAAATTTGTTCAAACATTGTGCGTGTTAATTTTGCATTTTAAATCACATTCTGTTCTTGCTTTTTAAAAAAAAACATAATCAATTATTATTTTCTTATTAATGATACTAAACATTAACGTGCTCTTAAATTCCAACGAGAGCTAAATGGTTGTATGTCTGGATATCGCGAGCTTTGTAAACAATTAATAAAATCATCATCTCTAAGATTAATTACTAATTATGTTGTCACCAGAAAATCATAATAATTAAAACGTGTGTAAAAAAAATATAAATTACTGTACTGTAAATTATGCATAAAAATATATTATTTTGAATAAAATTAAATATTATAGTTAAAAAAAGTTTGTTTTGTATCAATTTTTTTCAAATTTGAAATTTTTTATTAGTCATATTTTATTTTCTTATTTTTTTTTTGCGCGAATTTTAAAGTAATTTTACATTGATGCTTTGCTTTTACGTGAATTTTGAAAAATCACAGCCCGCATCCCCCCTTTTTCAATGTAAGTTACGTCTATTTTTGTGCAATTTTGTTTGCGCATGTTTTCTGAGGAACCTATCTATCGCGTAAAATGAGACCCAGGTATATATGTAACACAATAATATAATAAATGTACGACACCAATAAAAATATTGTAATAAAATGTAAATATCTTCCAAAATAATGATAAATAAAATAAATTCTGATATAATTTTAATCAATAGTAGTACTTTCACTTATAATCATAATCACTTTCAAACAAACTGACTTAATTTTAAAATGGATTAAAACAGACATCGATTTACATGTCCCATAATTCACTAATGTTAATATTCACTGATTGTCCATTTAATATCGTAGTTTTATAAGAATAATAAAAACTGCTTCTTTAATTTTTCTTTTTTCATTATTTTTTTTCTTGATTCAAAATCTTATTTCTTTTCATATCAAAATCAAATTTACATTTACCATTTTTATCACAATCATAAAACACTGATTCTGTAAATGAGTCACTTTTATTCTTTATTTTATTTTGAAATTAAGTCAGTTTGGTTGAAAATGATTATGAATATAATTGAAAATACTACTATAGATTAAAGTTTATATTGAAATTTATTTTGTTATTTACTGACATTTTATTATATATATATATTATAATGATAGAAAGGCTCTTTTAATTATAGAACAAAATATGTAGTAATATAAAAAAATATTACTGTATAAAGTCTCCACATTTGGGAAACACCAAAATTATATAACATATAAATAAATCTACTGATAAAAAATTAATTATTATTCACGTTTTCTGATTGGTAATCATTTATTATTTATGAACACCATTCAAATCAGGATGCTTCTCCAGTTCTGATGATTTTCTTATCTAATTACATTAATCCTATAGCTAGCTCAGCACATTGAAACTATGAATCATGAGACAAATTTTGGTTATTTGTATTTATATATTGGACTGTTTTTATCATCTAGTATTGAAAATTCTATGTCTTTACAAAAATTTAACTTTATTTAATTTTTTTTAAAGATATTCAGTACTCAATACTAGATGATGGTAGTTCCATATATAAATACAACTATCACATACCTTCAGGAAAAAACAAATTTTAATTATGATTGTAAATAATAAAAGGGTACATGATGAAAATATGTTATAAATCAAGTGTAATATCTATCATTCACTAATATGCACTACACTCAAAATTAAATAAATGCACAAATGAAATGAGTTTAAGGTTCACTATATAATAACTATGTAAGTTCTATTCCAAAACATTCATGATTAAAATATAATCAAATTAAATTAATAATGAAACAAGTAAATAAACAATAATAAAATAA
Organism: Epiperipatus broadwayi; assembly: GCA_028023455.1. NCBI lineage: Eukaryota > Metazoa > Onychophora > Udeonychophora > Euonychophora > Peripatidae > Epiperipatus > Epiperipatus broadwayi. The sequence goes on from JAQFVV010012413.1 coordinate 11,106,363, forward strand.
TTCAATTTAAATAATGCATCCATCATATATACTAAGAAAAGCTTGCTTAACACTTTAAAATAAAAACGTTAAATACATCAATATAATGGAGAATGCATTTGATTAACTTGGAATTATACCCATAGCTATAATTATCCAAGAGGATTGTGAGCTTCACAGAAGAATAAACAATGAGGATTGCCAATTCCTCAACAAGCTTTGTGATAAATACTTAGCCAGAACCAGCATTTAAAATATCTCTGTCAGGAACCCCCCCCCAAACTCCTGACCATGGTTTCATGCTTTGGCACTTCTCTGAGGAGACCCAAAGCATAAAACCATGGTCAGGGGTTTGGGGGGGTTTCCTGACAGAGATATTTTAAATGCTGGCTCTGGCTAGGCATATATCACAAAACTTGTTGAGGAATTGGCAATCCTCATTGTTTATAACTTACAAGCTTAAGAGAATAGGCTCATGTGATCTATGTCTCTTTATTTTCATAGAAGAATCTCTTAGTAAATGTGTTTGTTGTACATATTATTTATATCAAATTACATTTTTTAAAGAAAAGTTTATAGCTCAATTTATATAAAAACAAAGGGAGTAAATCACCCTCCCCCAGGTTTATGACTTAAAAGCACTCTAAATGTTGAACAAAGGATCAAGAACAGAATTTACTTATTCTTGGAAGCCCTGATGTTTATAACCATACCTTTGTCAACATTGTTGGTATTTCAGACTAAAACTAATTTATTAACCAGATGAAATGTGGCACATAAGTGTTATTAAGGTGTTAAAAGTGAGATGCTATCTCCATCTTTATACAAATAATTATGAGTTTAATAACTCTTAAGTGTCATATTCCATCTGATTGACAGATTAATTTCACTAATATTGATCTGGAGGTTGCTATTTGTTGTTTTATGGATTTATATAATAAAGATAAAGGGGTAAAATTAAAAATTGAGGATTTTCTCTTATATGAGATATTAGCGATTTGTTGTAGGGACCTTATTTTTAAATATGGGGATGAATTTTATAAGCAAAAACAGAGTTTAAGTATGGATAATAGTCTAAGTGGTTTTTTGGCAGGGATATATATGTATAAGTTTGAAGAGCAATTTTTTAATTATAATAGGAATAAACCAATTTTTTATGTTAGATATGTTGATGACAATTTTATGTTTTTCAATGGTAATAAAAGAAATGCAAATAATTTTTTGAATTATATTAATGGTAGAGTTGAAAAAATAAAGTTTGCTATGGAAAAAGAATATATTAATGTTATTGAATATATGGATATTAGAATTTTTTAAAAAAAATGATAGGAATGGTAGTGTTATTATAGAAACATCTGTGTTTAGAAATAAAAAAACATTTTTTGGATTATCAAACAATTGGTTTTCAGATATTGATAATCATAGTAAAATTAATATTGTTAATAATAAAATTATTAGGGCAATTAAGTTATGTTTAAATAGTAATTTGTTTGAGAATGAAGTTGATATTATTAGGAATGAATGTTTTATGAATGATTATCCTAGGGATGTAGTTCAACATTTATTTTCTGATAAAAATGTAAATAAATTAAGAAATAGAATGGGATTAGATAGGAATAGGAATAGAGAAAAGATTATTGACGCTGGTTTTAATATATCTAAAGATTTATTTATTAAACTTAAGAAATTAGTTAAAATGATTAATAGGAAATATAATGTTTCAATTTGTCCAGTTTATAAAAAGAAAGCAAGTTCAATTTTTTTAATTAATAATAATGGGGACTATAATAGGTTAGACATTATGAATTCAGTTTATTTGATAAAATGTTTGAATTGTTTTAGAAAGAATGTAGAAATGACATATATTGGGACTATAAGAATGCATTTAGGTGATAAAAATTTTGTTTACATTCACATGAATAAATTTAAGCATGGGGACTTTGAAATAAAGCTTTTGGAATGTATTAAGTCATACAATGAAAGGATGATAAAGGAAGATAAGTATATTAATGAAATAAAACCAGAAATAAATAAGATGTTAATGGAAAAACAAAAAAATAATAATAGGTTTTTAATTAAATGTTTTAAAGGATATATATAATTTGTTTTTGTTTTTTTTTTTTAAAAAAAAATGAAATAAAATGTTTGTGTTTAGGTTGTGATTGTTTGTAATAGAAAAGGGGAGTGGGAGATAAGGTAAATTTTTGATTATGAATATATTTTGTAATTTTTAATTTAATTTTTTTATTTTATTTTGGAATATGTGACATTTATTATTATATATATTTTATTTTATTTTAGTGTATCTTGAAAAAGTCTATATGAAATAGTCAAAATGTTGGATTTCTTTTTCATCATTATAGTCATATAAAAAGCAAATTTTTAAAAAAGAGTTTGTTTGTTTAATTTCTATATTGAATATTTATGAACTATTTTAGAAAGAAGAGCTGTGATATATATATATATATGCCAATAGTCAAATTATATATATATTATAACTGAGTAACATGTGCTAAGCTCTTATTTAATAGCTCCACAGATTTCAACAACATTTGTAACTGAATAAAATGTGGGCCATGAAAGAATGGTCCTGGTTTAATAATATCCAGTAAATTGCATTGTCACTTGAAACTGAATAAAATATACCGCTAAATTGAAAGCCATTTATAATGGAATGAACCATGAGGATTTTATAACCTAATTATTGGTTATCTTTATAACAAAATAAAACATTAACCAAGAAAGAATAATTGAAATGTCATTTGTAACAATGAAAATGATTAACCGAGTCAAAATGACTATCAATCAATGAATGCCAAGCTAACACCTAATTCAACTTCTTTGTAAAGCCATGTATCTGGACCAATTATAAAAAAATAAAACTATGATGATAATCTTTGCTATAAGCCCATATATTTGAATAGGATTTGTAACTGATTTGAAGTAAATAAAATAAATGTTTCAAATTATCTTAAAATATGAGCATTATTTGCAACATATTCAAAATAAAAACAATAATGTCTAAATATCACATTCTTACAAATAACAAGATGTCCTTATTAATAGAGTCATATTGAGAAATGATTGAACTTTATATGAGATTTCTAAAAGTAAAATTTGCATTTCTCTGCTGAAAATTTTGCAAAACCTTTTTTATGGCTTTAAAATTCATGTATATTTATTTTCTAATGTTTTAATTACAATAAAAAGCAAAAGATGGTGGGAAAATTTGAATAATCAGTACTACAAAGGACCTAAACCATGGTTTGACAAGTAGACATTGTTTATTCAGTGATCACAAACTTTCCCAGTTGTATGTTGTGGAAATATTACAATCATCAAGAAAATATTACCATAGTCTAAAAACTTTTTTTTGGAAAGTTTATGGTTATATTTGTTTTGTAATTGTGTAATAATTATTACAAATCAAAACATATATTATTACATATTTATTTTTTACAGAAATATTTTATTTTTAAATATAAAATAATATTTCTTCTGAATATTGTTACTATAGAGATTACAATCATGGGAAACACAGCAGTCTAGAAATGAGGTCACTCATCTTATTGTTATTATATTTAGAAATATAAAAATTACAAAAAATGTAAACTTTTAAAGCATAAATTGATAGATTTAGTAGTTATTAAAAATAATTTATTAAGATTTTTAAAACAACATCAAACAAAGCAGATTTTTCTCATTTTGTAAATTGAATTGGCTCCACCAGAAATTTGATGATGTGACAGTTGTTTGTTTTAGCTAAAAAATAATTTTAAAAATAATTCTGAAAATCAAAATGACTTTTTAAAATTTATTTAATTTCTAAACGAAAATATTTATTCAATAAGATCAAATTTATTATATTCTGATAAATAATAATGATTTAATATCAAAATGAAAGTTGAAAGCTTAAATCTAGTGAGAACAAAGAAATACAGAAGGGTTAAACAAACCACTTATAATAGAATGAACATAATGACAAAATATGAAAAAAATAAATCTTGATGATCTTCTTGAATTAAAACACTGTTTATAACATACAAATTTAAATGTTAAATGATATTTATATTTAAGCAAAATAATTCATAAGTTACACAAAATAATAACTTTAATATGTCCTATAAATTTAAAAACTATTTATATCAAAATGAGAATTATAAAAAACAAAGACTTTAGCATAACCTACAAACTTAAAATATAAATGATATCAAAATAAAATATAACTCAATAGTTGATCTTGAATTATAACGAAATAAAATAAAAATAATGCTAACTCAGCAATGCTGTTTTATTAATATTAATATATCCTTATTGAATGAACTCAATTGCAATAAAATTAAATATTTGATAAAGAGACCAAGGTTTAATTATCTATAAATTTATGCACCTTAATTTGTACTTACTAAGTATATAAAACTTTCTCCCCTAAAATACTATAAATTTCTAACATTAAATGGTAAGTAAAAATAAAATATCTTAATATTAAACGATAATATAATATAATGAATAAAATAAACTAATGTAGCCTATCTCATCACTTTCACCAACTTATAACAATTTAAAATAAACCCAATCCTTTTAAATAATCTCAGAATATAGAATATCCAATCATAACAATATGAAATAAATGATGGATTCTACTTTGATACTTACTCAAATAAGATTTAGCAAATTGCAACAAATTATTCTTCAATTTAATAAAACTAAATTATCAAATTTTAAATTATAATTATCATATTATACAAAAGATTATTGATGTTTCATTATGATCAAATGTCACTATTAAAAACAAGCAAGTCACTTTATTTAATATATTTCAAAACATGTAATACATATATACTTTTCAAAATACAAGGGAGTCAGTGACATTCCTAATCTTTATAAAAAATAGTTAATTGAAATAAAATATAATAAACATGAGTCTACCTATTCATTTACATTATTTTAATAGAATTAAAAAAAGTATATACTTGCTATGATGTAGTTCTTTTAGACTATTAATATTTATAAGCTATGTTAAAAATAATTTATAATCAATGAATAAGTAGATAATATTTTGCAATTAAAATTATAATAATTAAGCTGTGAAATATAAATTTAAATTTAGAAAAACTTAACTCCCTTATACTTCATGCATATATAATAAATCTTAACTTAAAAATATAATAGCATTCATATCTTTAAATACTATAAAATTATATATCTAAATAAAAAATAATTCTATTATATGTTAGCAAACCATTAACTATTTCTTAATTATAATTTGACAATATTTTATTACTTCAGCAAAAATAGAAATATCATGTAAAATTATCCAATATAAAACACACTTTGTTAATTTAGATATTTTACAAATATTCCATTTATCCTTTCCTTTAGCAGGTATTTGATTGATATGACCTTAAATGTGTATAAGCATCAGTTTCCATCCATGATGAAGTAATGTAAATATGTTTTTATTTAGCAGGTATTTAGTTTATAAGATGCTATAAGTGAACTAATACTAGTTTCATTCATGTCAATGCAAGGAAAAACAAACCAATTTATATCCTATATTGAAATAATTCATCAGTCTCACAAAACTATATTGGCAGATAAAAATAATCCTTGTATACATTTTTATGTCATTATCATTTATATCTCATTATTGAAACATAAGCAATATCCATTTTTAGCAAAAAATATTTAGATAGTTTTTAATGCAATTAATTACTTTTCATTCTTTTAATAGATTATTGTTTCCTACAAATTGTTTATATGTCTGTCCTGTCTTCTGAATAAATATTACTTTTCTTCCCTCATCATCTTATATAGCTAATGATCAAATATTTTTAAAGTAAAAATAACCATTATATAAATGAACTTGGGTTCTCTTCTATTGAAGGCAAGATGTAAGAGAGCAAGTTTAAACATTTCAGTTCTATTTATAACTTTTTTGATTGACATCAGAAAATCTATGGTAATGCTCCTCATTAACCTTCTATCAAATTTATCCAGTGTTTCTCAAATAAAAAAACTTACTACACAATAATAACAAGATGAAAAAAAAAAATTTCATATTTATTATATAACAAACAGTTACATTTTTAAAAATGCAAATAATATTCTTTCACTCCAACATAAGCTAAACAATTTAGACTACATTCTTATCATACTATGCAGGAAATATATTTTACACATATCTTTTCATATATATTACATATATTATACAAATAAAATAAGAAACATACTTAAGACATTAAATATTCATATGAATTATTTGTAATCTACTACTGTGAATGCAATAACCAAAATTCATATAATAATGAAAGAATAATAACTTTATCAAAACTGTAAACTTTATTATTTACATACTCATTTTTTAGTATATGAATAAAGTCAATTCACAATTTTTATATATAAAATAAACAATAAATAGTTTTTGCTTTAATATTATTATTGTCATAGTAGCATATTCCAATACTCGCAGGTCAATATATTTACTAATAAAATCAAACAAATTTTTTTTACAATTAGCATTTTATCACATCTTCAAATTTATTTCAAATTTCAGTTCACACAATACATATATTGTTAAAAGAAGATTGCCTTGACAACAGTTAGAGATTGTTGATTGTTATTGATATTGGGATTGTCTAAACATTGTCTGTTTTTAATGATATATATATATTACTAATAATTTAATTGCATATAAATAATTTTACAATCTTCAAATATATAATGCTAAGAAAATTCACAGAACATATATATGAATATGAATACATTATGTAAGGTGATTTTAAAGCAAGATTTCTAAAGAATCATTTAAATAAAATATGTAAATAAAACCACCTTTTAATTATATCAATGTCAACTTATTTAATCAGAAAAATGATGATTACATTATATCCGACCTTGGCTTATTATATTGATAGCTATAAAATTATTTATATGCAATTAAAATTATTAGTATTTCACCTTAATTAATATTTAAAAAATATAAAAACAAAGACTTCCATTAATATCAATGTTTCATTTATTTACAATATAACAAACTGAAGGTCAGATAAAAAAAAAATCATTTTTAAAAAAATAAATTGACATTGATATAACAAAAGCTGAACATTCTTTACAGTTTTTATTTAAATCTCCTTACAAATCTTGCTTGTAAAATTATCTTAGTAAAATTCTGAGACTAAAACACTATATGAATTGATATATATATAAATGATAAAAATTCATTGAAAATTTGTGTATGTTTATAAATAATTGTTCAGCTATGATGTCAAAATATTATTAAAAATTGACATTAAAACATTAAATTTTTTCACCATGTTTAGTCAAAAATACTTTTCAATTTTAGTTTATTATTCAAGTTTTTATTGGGATCATAAATCAAACAATAATATGTGCATGCATAAATATTGAAAATATAACATATTTATAAATACTGTCATAATTAAAAAATAGCTCTTCCATAATAAACCATAGATATTAAGTAGAAAATATTTATTAGATTCTTATTTAGATTTAAACAGAAGTTAATGAAAATTTTGATAAATTTTATAAATAATTTTCCAGCTCAAATATAATAAAGCTAAGCTAAAAATAAATTTGATTCAGTTTTGACTTAAAGCATTGCCTAATTACATCATAGTTAGAAAATAATTTAGAAAACTACACAGAAATTCATAATATATTTCTATCATTTAAATCTAAAACTCTGTGAAAATCTATTTAAATATATATATAATTTTAAAAAAATAAAATATTTATTAATAAATTTACAAAACATATAAAAAATACTTTTGATCTTAAAATAATAATCATTATTAATTTAACTATTTTGAAAAGTTTAGCACCATATTGAATTATAAAAAAATGATTTGAGACCAATATTTACAATATTTATAATGTTAGAGAAAAATGCTTTATATTGACAGAAATTAGAAAAATTAAGAAAAGAATAAGGCTAAAAAAAGCAATGATTATCATTAAAAAGGTAAGGAAAAAAGAAATTTCAATATTCATAAAAATTATTATTTTGTTGTTTGTTCATATTTTCTAATTTACCATTAATTAAGTTTAAAAATATGTCTTTACTGATAATTTATTTGCATTCCTCACAAAATTTTCATTCAAACTATATATAATACTTCTCTGAGATAATTCATAGCTTCAGAACCTACAAAAAAGAAACATAAAAATTTGTCATATTTTCTTGTAACCCAGAAATTAAAAAATCTAAAGATATCTATTTAAAAAAATTTTCCTAATGAAAAATACAATATAAATCATTTCTAGAAGATGGATATGTATTTGTAATCACAGAAATTGGCTTCTTGTCTATCCAAACCTACAAATTAAAGTCCAGTCTTTATCAATGATAAAATGAATCTCCCCTTTTCTATTTATATTTTTTGTGCACAGCAGTTATGCAATCTTCTTATATTTATTAGCCCATAGAGATATAATGTATTTTCATACAGATTATTTGTTAATTGTAGATATGAAAATAATGTAATGCAAGATGTGGCAAAACTATAGACTCAACAGCATAAGTACCAAGCCATAGGCAAGAATTTGGATTTGATTTTTGGCTGCACACAATTCCATGTGGCATACATAACTATTGCAATTATCACCATACAATTACCACTTGAAACCTCTCATTATTGGTTTTAAGAGCTTATGGTACTATGTCCAGTATATTTTATGATTGCTTCATCAACTGTGACCCTTCTGTGAATCTGATAATCAGCCTTAAAATTTACATTGCACTGCTCTATAATAGTCTAATTTTATAGAAGTTAAATTCATTACTTTTTATGCAAATATACATACAGACATGCTAATAATTTATTAACCCTTTTGAGAGTCATTGTGTTTATAAAATAAGGTTGCCTCAAAATTGGATTAGAGTCCCAAAATTATATTATACATAATTGTCTAATTTACAAATCACTACTTTCATTATATTTGAATACAAATATAATTAATATACTTCACAGACACATTAAGACAAAGACAAACACATTACACTTATTAAACAATAAAAAAATCTAAAACAATAATAATCAAATAATAAAATAAATACTTACATATAATATATGAAAGTTACATTTATTTTTGGCATGAAGATCTTGAAATTGCAAAATCTTTGAAACATGTTGAATTCATTTTCTAATTTTATTTTGCCTTTAAAATATTTTTTTTAAAAGTGTCATAGCATTGACCAGGATGTGAACCCACAACCCGGGCAACTGCCTGCAAGTGCAAGGCAGTCGTGCTGACCCCTAGACCACCAATGCAAGACACCTTTAAAATATTTATGGCATTGTTTTTTCCATTGAGCAGAAAAAAATTGAATAGATTTATCATTAGAAATATTAATAAAAAAATGAAATTTTGTCAAATTTTAACATGCCATATATCATATTAAAAAGCCTATTAAACCAGAGAGAATAATGGTATTGGCACATGCGTAGTCTATTTGATTCTCCCACAATTTTAAAATGAAAGCAATGAAATTTTCATTTCAAACAAATGAGCAGCAGCTGTACCAACTTTTGCAAAATAGTTAATGTAAATAAATCCAAAATCACAATTTTCAATTTATTTATTTATTTAAATAAGTCTTATATTCATTAAGAATCATAGGATGTTTACCTCAGAAAAATGTGGTTGTTTTACTGCTTTAGATTGCTATTTTAACATTATCATAATTTGTTTTAGGGTATGATTTATTTTAATAACGATTCTTTCATATTACTTTTATTGATTTATTAATTGGAAAAAAATCTGAAGAGGTTAGTATCTTATGGACAGGTGGCTGAGATCTAGCATCTTTACTCTACTTCTTACAACAGAAAAAAATACTCAAAAGATTTGCACTTTCTTCTGATATAGTTTTCAAGCAATGTTTTCAAATTTAAAAAAATGATTTTTTTATAAAAATAAAATTTTGAGTATTTTTACTCACTAATTGGTTGATAATTATTTAAAACAAAAAGAAATACATATGTATATTTTAAATTTATTCATTTATCTTTTATTTTTAGAAATAACATGTAATAAACTTGATTTTAATATAAACAAAAAAAAATCATAATATGTGTAATGCCACTTTTTGCCAAAATTGACATAGTGTTAAAGTATTTTTAAATATTACAATAATTATAAAACAAATTTCAGATTTTAAAGCATAATTTGATAGATTTATCATAAATACATATTCATTACTTTACCTTTAAAGAAAAAAAAACAAAATAAAAATGAATTCATTGATTTTCTATGAGGGGTTACTTGAATATTGATGTATGACCATTGTGCGATATAATTACATCTTTTGTTCATCACATGATCACATTTCCTATACTGATTTATTTAGTATATTATTCATTTATAATATTATATTAAAAAGAAATTAAGTCCAACTTATTGAGTTTAAGTATAAAAAAGATTTTATACTGAAATGAAAGATTAAGCATTTTCAAAAATTCTCATCAGTTTGAACAATATAAAATGTCAGGATTTGCAAGAGTTAAAATTATAGTGAAACTTGTAAAATTGTGGCAAGAACTACTTTCATACATGAATGCATGAAGAGTACTTCTTTCTGTGATTCTACAATTATTGATTGTATCTATTAAGCTAATTATGAACCTAGTTTTTAATCTGTATATTACTTGCACAAGTTCATGTTATATATCACAAGAAAGAGAAATTATATATATCATTGAATCTTGTTAGTTTGTATATATGTAAAATTTAATAATATACAGTCAATATGCTTGTAAAACTACTGTTCATACATGGACTAGAAATTTGATAAATACAGTTTATTTACGCTTGTTAATTTAATGAATGAACAGTTCAATTGTATAAATAGGCCCACATTAAGTAAAGTTGAATATGTAAATGATGATATTATGTCCAGCTGAATGACTATTTTTGAAGTGTGAAAAGTCAGAAGTGAAAGTTTTAGAGATTGATATTTAGCTGAAAAAAAAAAACCATTTAGTCAACTGAGTAAAACTGAGATTCTTATCTTTGCCACTTGTTTTGCTTGATATTCTAAGCTAACAGAACACACAATATACTTTTTATTAATGTCATAAAAAAATTAGTTGACGTTATACTTTTTTTATTTCCCAAGAACAAATATCCAGGTCACTGGCCATGACTGATGCACTTGTGTTCTGCAAGACTCTATGCACCGTAACCATATATACATATAACTTCAAATACAATATTTATGTACTAAAACGAAAATTATACTTACGCTATAGCTTCACATTTACTTATAACTATATTGGTTAATACTTTATAAGATTAATTTCAGTTTTATTGTATCTATTTACTTGTATACAAGAGATTATTATATATTGTTAGTATTATAACTTTAATAATCAGAACTTAGAAACTAAAGAAAAGCTATTTCCAAGATTCAGTATTAATTAAGCCCGAAATTTGTAATTTTATAGTTGATTGCAAATTTATAGTGTTTTCTCAATAAAAAAATTATAATTATTTTAAAACATTTTGCAAAAGTTCTTATTTATTTATTAGCACACCCACACACACACCGTGTAGAGCATTATTTTTTTTAAAAAAGTAAATAAATCATATGTAAAATCAAGTAATGCACAAACAGTTATTTTTTGCTTATCATATATCTTTCTTTAATGACAGAAAAAGAATTTTAGAAAGTGAAAGAAATCTGCGTCACAATCTAAATGTATTGTAAATTCTTATATCATCTGATTTTTCTACAAACTGACCATATGATAAATAAGTCAAAATCTTGCATTCTTTATAAATAATAAAATATTTTACCTCCGGTTTTTATTCTGCATCAGAATCAAACATTTATTTTACTCCTTCTTCCACTATAAAAAGAGAGAGAGAGAGAGAGAAAATGTTTTTATAAAGATTAATTAGAACCACAATAATGTTTTACAAATGATTATTTTATGATTTTAAAAGATTTTTTATTTAAAAACATTTGATATATTTAATTATTAAATGATTGTTTCTGAGATTTAAAAATAGTTTTCACTTCTACAGATTATTATTTTTTATTTATATGTTGTAAAGTTACTTATGTTCATTTAGCTAAAATAACGTTTTTTAAATTATTAATGATTTAAAAAACCATTACATTATTTTTTAAAAAACAGATCAATATATATAAATTAAAATGTAAAAATGTATTGATTCCCGTCATTTAATATAATTTATATATTTTTATAAAATTACATAATGAGGTTTATACATACATTTACCATGGAATATGATAGACCTTTATGTGAGGATTTATCATATCGATCATCAAGAATTTGTATTTGTTATTTTGATCTACAATTGATTTATTCCCTAGCATGATTTTTAAAAAAAATTGAAGCTTTTTTCAAAACACTTCTGTTATTTTTTTTTAAATGGTGATCATTTTGTAAGATTGAGGATTTTATAGAATAGTGGCTTGAGTATCCCCCTTCTCTCTTGTTATTTGAAAGACCCTAAGAAGAACTTCGGCCATACTTGCAAGTTTTTATTTATCTTTTTTTCTATAACATATATTGATAAAGTTTACATTCTTTATTATAAATGTATGCTTTCAAACAATAGACAATCTAAAAGTTAACATTCAAACTTTGCAAAATGGCAAAATAATATATAATCCTGACCTTAATTGAAATTCTATGAAATTTTCTCAGAAAAAAAAAAGTTCCATAAATTTGGCTCATCATATCTAACATTATCCTAAGTAATAATGATCTGCAGTTTTTTTTCCAGAAAACTGACTTTAATGTGATGCTATTATTGATATTAAAAATTGAAAAAAATCTCAAGATGTCAGCATGTTATGAACTGTGGATAAGATCAAATGACTTCTCCATTATTCTTTTTATATGAGAGAATCCCTATAACCCATTCATGCTCTTTTGATTTAATTTTCATGTGAAGATTTTGAAATATAATTTTAAATTATTTTTTTGTTTTATAAAGTATGTTGATTGTGTTTACAAACTATTTAAATGATTATTACATGCAAATGCACATGTTAACCTTTAGCTTATTCATTTATGTTTTATTTTTAAAAATAGAAGTTAATAAACTTGACTGTAATATTAAAAATGACACATTATCTATCAAAATTGATTTGGTGTTAAATTTTTTTAAAAAAATTGTAATTTTTGTAAGAATATATCAAATTTTAAAGCAAAAGTTGATAGTGTTATTATAAATCTATCTTTGTTCATTCACATTAAAACAAAACAAAATATAAACAAATTCATTAATTTTTAGTATGATTGCTTACATAAATATCTGTTGTAATGTGTATTATACATCGTGATAATTACAAGTCAGTTTTTAAATATTTAAAATGGTCAAATGTCATTTTTAGATTAATTAAATTAAAAGGAGATGAAGTTTAATTTACTGAGTTTTAATATGAAATACAGATTTTAGAAAAATAGAAAAGTTGAGCATTTCATAAACTTCTCACCAGATGGCAAAATAAAAAGTATCAAAATAGGATTATGTTACCAAACAGAGTACTTAACTATAACAATGGCACTTTACATATTGGACCAAAATATAACTATTAAAAATTGTGGAATGAAATATTTCTTATTTGAATTCTATTTTTAAAATTCAAAAGAAATTTAAGTTACACACCATTAAAGAAAAAAACATGTCTTTAATATTCATAATTAAATTTATTAATATTAAAACTTTTCAAAAAGTTTTTTTACCAGAGTTTATAAAAAACATTCTTGTTAGATTTGAAGAACTACTTTTGCTTTTCTGTAATGACCTTCATAAAACTTGTCTTTTTAAAGTTAAATCTTTTCAAATAAAACCTAATGTTATCCATATAGGTTTTGCATTTAACATAATTATTTTACAAAAATATTGTATAAATGACCTTAAATATGTAAACAAGTTACTGAAAATTACAATTTTTTTTTTCAAAAAGAAATATTCAAAAAATTCCTTTAGGTCAAACAATCCATCATTCAGAAATTGTCACTTAATTTGAGATCAAATTTAAGCAAGTTATACAAATTATATATTTTAATTTTGTAAAGGATTTATAATACTAACATCTTCAGAATGTTTTTTACTAATAATTTTAAAATGATTTGAACAAGGAATAAAACTGCATATGGTAAAGTTATGTTATAAAAAGCTGCAAAATAATGAAGAAAAGACAGCAATTTCACCACCATTGTAATACCTAAAACATATTAAAATAAGTGGTTGGAAAGCTCCTCATTTACAACACATTAAAATTATATCATATGAGTATAGGATTTACACTGAAATATACAAAGTCCATTCATTACAGAGTATACCATATCATGTTTTTATTATAGACTTAAACTATGATTAATGTACTTGCTTAATTTTCATCCATTATCTTTGTAATACAATTCATGCTTTCCTTTATGACCAATCTAAAATAAAAGTAGATTTCATCATAAACAGGTAGAAAAGCAAAAATATGTAACTTTCATTCAGTACAATATATATTTTAAAAACCTATTTCAATCACTTGCAGTACATAAGTGCATTAATAATAAATTTTTAAATGTCTTTACTAACTAAAACATATTCTCTCTTTCAATTTTGGATTATAATTCTTATGAATGCTAATTTCAACCAGAGAAAATATATAATTATTGTAAATGTAAGTTATTAAGATTAAAAAAAAGAAAAATGAATTTGAGCAATAGCAGTTAATAAATTTTATATAATCAAAGGTTATTAAATATAAGTTAAAAATATTATCTGTTTGATCAATTTTATTCCAATTTATTAATGGCAGTTTTTATTACAGATGCAAACAACAACAATAGCAACAAAGAATTAATTTTCTCACAATGTGTACATTTTCTTTATTTTCAAGTTCAACCTTGAATTAAAGATTAAACCATTATTATTTATTAGAAAATAATAAATTTGACTTAATTTGATAAATGTTTTTGTTTACTACTAAAATAAATTCTAAATATTCACATTATATTCCTGAAAATATTAAAAACAATAAAAAAATAATGAAAGCAAATATTTTGTATATCATCATTTCTAGAAAGATTAGTTTCATTTTTCAAAATCACCAAAATCTTCATTATTTGTAATTTCTTTTTAAAATGCAGATGAATCAATATTTATTTCACTTAAATCTAATGAATTGTGCTTTAAAAGGTTAATATTTTAAATATGTATTGTAAAATTACAATATTTTCATTCTAATTATTACCCAAAACACATTATGACATAAAAACAGAAGTGGTAAAATACCTTCAACAAGAGTGTCTATTGTCCAAAAAATATTCTGTTTTTAAAATAAATATTTCCATTTAAAATAAATTATTAATAATTTATTTTCTTGATTTGTACTAATTATTGTACAAAAATAATCTAAAATTGTGATAAATTTGCAAATAAATACACTGCTGGTTATTTGAATTATTTTCTTCAAACAATATCATAAATCAAGAGTTGTTAAAATGCAAAAGAATGACTCATCAAGGTGTATGATAGAGTGGAGCTAAAACATTGTTATTTTACAAAATTTTCAATTTTCTAGTCATTTATGGAATTTTTTCCAAACTAAAGATTTACATTATATATATAAAATATGTTTTAAAAAGAAAGCTTGATAAAATTCTTAATAGATGACTTATAAATGAAAAACCCAAGATTTCTTACTACAATTGATTGTAAGATTGATTATTTACATTATTAAATTATGATAGTCAAATGTACATTAACACTTATGTAAAATAAATAAATTTTAAACCAGTGCTTTAAAAAAAGTAAAAATAATAATAGTATTGCAAAAACAATCAAATATTTATGGTTAGATATTATAAAAATTTAAAACTTTGATAATATAACATAAAATGCACCAAAATAATTTTTCAAATGTAGATTGTGTTAAGTTGTTGCCTTTTTTTTACATTCTTTATTTTGATTTTATAAATTGCGATTCAGATAATATTATTCTTAAACTACATATAAAACAAAATGGTAACTGTCAATCAAAAAATTATAAATGTAAAATATACATACATAGCTAATAAATTATACAAAGGATTTGAATATAGACTTTCAAGCTTCCTTCAGCTATCTAATCTATCTCATCAACTTACACATGAATAAGAGATAAATGATCTCCAATATATGTATATATATATATTATGCTGAACCAGCAATCATCAATTGGAGATTATTTATCTTTTACACATGCATGTGGTTGTGTGTATTGGTTGTATGAGATAGATTGAATAACTGAAGGAAGCTTAAACATCTGTGTTGAAATCCATTATATAATTACATAACTCCAGGTATATAAATTATACTTGTATTCAATCAAACATTCTAACTAATAAAATATTTTATACACCTTTATCGATATATTAATTTCAAGTTTTATCTTTGTATTTAAGTTTTTATATAGATTAGAATTTAAATAAGAAATAATTTTTTTTATAGGAAATCATTACAATTGTTATTTTTATGTGAGATTTTTAATTCATGAGGCATTTGAAGAGTTAGTTGAGTTTGCATCCCAGGATAAACTTGTATTTGTATTGCACTACTTTTATACATATTATACAAACTTATTTTATTAACAATTTTTCTTTAGTATTCATAATCACCTTTTTATGATATTTATGGTAGTGTATAGGAATAAGTTTAGATGATAGTCTATCAGATAGAATATATATTGAACATATACCTGTTTTATTAGTGTATCTCTTCTAGCAGTTGTATCTGCACAACTGAAATTGAAAAAAAGAATTGAAAACGTATTCCTACACAAATAAAGTTATCATTAAAGAAAAGAAATGGATGTCAATAAATAAAGTTAAGTATCAGTGAACTCAAAGAGAAGTCAACTCCAATCATCTTGCCTATTATATCTTTACTATTGAGTTGCCTTATTACATAAAAAGAAAAATTATTTGTGCATTATACATTCATTTCAGATGTAAATTTACAATCTGCCTTATGGCATTGCCAATAATCTATGTCAATACAACAGATGTTAGAACATAGTTATGATTGACTTGATGAGAATAAAGCCATAGAAGAAATTTGAAATTCATGAATACTTCAGACATATTTGTCAATTTTTGTATAGGATGGCAGTTACCAATAATAAAAAAATAAATGGTGTCAGATGATTAGAGTTGACATTTTTCACATTTATGTATTTAGTTCAAGATGAATTGATCTATTTATTAAAAATAGTAACATATCTTTACTGTGCTGTAGTTTAATTAAACCTCACTAAATCATTATTTTTATCATTATTGGGATATTGTTATTTATTGTTCTTTTCATTGGGAACCATTTGTATATATAACAATTGGAAAACTGACTTAATGTTGGTAGTTGGTTATGTAAAAATATAAATTAGAAAACTTATTTAGAAATAATTTTAAAGTCAAAATAAAATATTATAGTAATTAAATGAGATTTATTATTTTAATAACACTATTTTTAAATAATATTTTAATTTGCGAAGCGCAGATAGTTGAAAATTTAAATAAATTGAGATACTGTCAAATCTCTGTGTTCATTACAATATTTATCTGACAGCCAATCAGATGTCTTGATAGTTGTCCAAATAACAATCAAACCTAAACACACGACAAAGATTTTACGAGAAAAGGGCGGCCACCCTTTCTTTACTTTTGTTTTTATATATCCAAGCCAGTCATAAGTATTTAGGTCTGAAAGCTTGAAGCTTTAAATATTTTCACAAATAACTCACTGAGTTTAAATCATAAATGTACCATGCGAAATCCTATGTTTTACTTACTAGTAGTTTTTAGAATACATAACAAGCAGTAAAGTATAAAAATAATATTTTAATTTGTGAAGCACAGATAGTTGAAAATTGAAATAAATTGAGATACTGCCAAATCTCTCAGCACTTATTACAATATTTATCCGACAGCCAATCAGATGTCATGATAGATGTCCAAATAACAATCAAACCTAAACACATGACAAAAATTTTACAAGAAAAGGGCACATTTTTCTCTACTTTTTTTCTATATCTAAAAACTACTACATAGTAAATCATAGGATTTCACTTTGTACATTTATGATTTAGACTTATTGAGTTATTTGTGAAGATATTTAAAGCTTCAAGCTTTCAGACCTAAATACTTATGACTGTCTTAGATATATAGAAAGAAAAGTAGAGAAAAGGGTAGCTGCCCTTTTCTCATAAAATCTTTGTCATGTGTTTAGGTTTGATTGTTATTTGGACAGCTATCATGACATCTGATTGGGTAATGGATAAGTATTGTAATGAGTGCTGAGAGATTTGGCAATATCTCAAATTATTTCAATTTTCAACTATCTGTGCTTTGCAAATTAAAATATTATTTACATACTTTACTGCTCGTTATATATTCAAAAAACTACTAAGTAGTAAATCATAGGATTTCGTGTTGTTAGTTTATGATTTAGACTCAGTGAGTTATTTGTGAAGATATTTAAAGCTTCAAGCTTTCAGACCTAAATACTTATGACTGGCTTAGATATATAGAAAGAAAAGTAGGGAAAAGGATGGTCGCCCTTTTCTCATAAAATCTTTATCATGTGTTTAGGTTTGATTGTTATGTGGACAACTATCAATGACATCTGATTGGCTGTCAGATAAGTATTGTAATGAGCACTGAAAGATTTGGCAGTATCTCAATTTATTTCAATTTTTAACATTATTTTTATTTTAATTATTATAGTAAGATTAAAAATAATATTTTTGAAAGCAAGTTGCTTATTTTTGACAAATTACATTGCAATATAGAACTATTTTTATTTCCTGTAAACTCTAATTATCAAAATTTGTAATTTAATAAAAATTCAAAAGAAATGGCCTAGTTACTATTTTCTTATTTAAGGTAATAACTAGACAAGTTCACATAAACTAATATTTAATATATAGGAGTTTGGCCTCAGACTTTCACACAACCCTCAACTGTCCATGCTATATCATACTGCTGACACCCTTAATCACACACATGTCAAAAAGATAAATAAAAAAAATCATATATAAACTAATATTGTGAATCAAATTAACCTATGAATAATTTTAGATTAGCCACATTATATAAATTGATGATCTCAGATATAAGACAACTCTAGGAAATATACTAAATGACTCCCAAGATGCCATCATGCTGAACTATCACTCATCAGTTGTCCCAGATCACTGTCTCTCATATATAACTTTGTTATATGTACAGTACTTATAAATAATAAATTGTTCAATTTTGATCCATACTTACTCTATCCACAACTTCAAGACAATCTATTCTAGATAAATATAATAACAATAACCACTAATCAATTATTAAACTAGAGATTATTTCTAAATCAAATATAAACATTAAGCCTTAGTTACTGATTAATATTTCTGATTTTTTAATTAAATATACATTTATGGGATTATTCACATTTCTCTTTTCCATGAGTAATATCTTTTATAAATGTATTAAATATCTTCTACACCACCATACATTCTTTTTAAAATCATATAAATAAAAATACAATAAAAGACAAATGCCCCCAGCATGAAGACTTGGAGGGTGGAGAATATTAAAGTCTGTCCATTAAATTTTGAAGATTTTCTGTTTTAATATAAACTAAAATTATATATGTATGTTGCAGATTATAATCTGGACCAAATAATAAGGTTCAGCATGATATATTTATATTGGAGACCATTTATATTTTTCACATGTATGTGGTCATGTGTATTGGTTATATAAGATGGAATGGATAACTGAAGAGATCTTGAAAATCTGTGTCCAAACATTGGCATCAACAAAGGCTTTGAGCATTCCATCACCAGATTTTTAATCATATAAAGAGCTGAAGAGTTAGAGAGTGGAGAATATTAAAGTTTGTCCATTAAATTTTGAAGATTTTCTATTTTAATGTAAACTAAGATTATATATGTATGCTACAGATTATAATCTGGACCAACTAATAAGTGTCAGCTCAGCATAAAGTATGTCATCATGTGTATTGGTTATATAAGATGGAGTGTATAACTGAAGGAATCTTGAAAATCTGTGTCCAAATTCCTCTCTAATTACATCTAAAGTTCAGTATATACATAATACTTGCATTCAAATATTAAACACTTTGACTTAATAATTAATGTTCAAAAAACTCAAATTCTTTATCAGTCAATTAATGGAAGCAAACTCCTCATCAACTTGAGAATATAAACCAATTTAAATGTCTTGAAAAATTTTTAAATAAAAAGATGGGCTTCAGCAACAACTTGAGAATATAAACCAATTTAAATGTAATTTTTAAATAAAAAGATGGGCTTCAGCATTAATGTGTAAAACAGATTTGAATATGTTGTTGCTTCTTTTAACAAATTAAATGATAGAGTGTTTTCTCACAATAAAATAATTACTCTAAGTAAATTATCTATATAGGAAACTGTTATTTTATCTAATTTATTGTATGGAAGTGAAACTTGAATGCTATATCAATTTAATATAAAGTCATTATTAGAAAGTTTCATTTCAATGCTCTATAAAATTTTAAAAATATATTTGTATGATCATAAGAGCAATCAATACATTCTTCAAATTAAGTCCACTATTGTAAAATTATATCTTTGACTGTCTGGGCACATGAAACAAATGGATAATACAAACTTTCTAAAAAAAGTGTTTTATGGTCAATATGATTATAGTTTTCATATAAAAGATTGATATAATAAATATTACCTCAAAGAATTTGCCTGAATGTTTGTGATGATGGTATATTATTAGATGTGATATGTTGGACTATTTCCATCATCTATGAGTGAATGTTGAATGTACAGAAAATTTTAAACTTTATTTAAACTTTCCAAATACAAACAACTTGTTAGTAATAACACACAAATAAACAACACAAGTTAGTAATTACACAATGTTTTGAGTAGTATAATTCTCCACTCTTCTTCAGGTGTTGCTGGCCTGATATGCACAGAGACAGTATTCATATAGAAGTTGAACTTGAAACTTTAGATTCTTGAATACTGAATTTAAGGCAAACATCCCAATCAACTGAGTATTCTGTCAAACTACTTGAAACATTGTGTAATTACTAACCTGTGTTGTCTAATAGTGTCTTATTACTAACAAGTTATTTGTATTTGAAAAGTTTAAATAAAGTTTAAAATTTTCTGTACATTCAACATTAACTCATAGGTGATGGAAATAGCCCAACATATCACATCTATTACTTCAAAGACATTCTAAAATCATGTGATGTTGATATCTTTCATTGAGGTCAGAGAATAGAAAGTATTGCAAAGCTACAATTAGATACAGTGTTGAAGCATTTCAGACAGAAAAATTTTCCACAGGCAAAAATGAAATATGTTGTCACAAATAATAAATGATCACAATAATGATATATCACATTTTAATATGTGGACATACTTATGAATCACAGATTGCTTTGTATAATAATCATAAACCACATCTCTAGAATAGTATTAACTTTTCTGTTTATATTTTTATCTTAACTATTAAACTTAGAATGGCTGTACTCATTTGTGGGTGGTTACTGCTATTGTAATATGCCAGGATAATAATATACAATAAGTACTGTATTAAATTTTTGCCACAGAAATAATATATAAAATTCTTCTAAGGAGATATATTTCATCTAGAATAGAAACAATGTTTTGTATTTTTTCAAGTAGGTCAACTTATTGATACAATAAAATGTTTAATTAAAACTTCATATTTTCTATAGCATAAAGAAAATGAAATACTATATTACTTCAAATATAAGACGCTTTTTGTCCAAATTTTTAAAGCATAAAAAGGGATGTATCTTAAATTTGAACCCAATATTTTTAACATCTTATTTCTGCTGATCTTTGCTTTATACTATACATGTACAATCATAATTATTGATATCTCTGTGTAGAATAGCATTAAACCTTTTTAATAAAAAATAACATTAAATGTAAATATTTTTGAATTAATTTCACAGATAGCTTTAATTCTCAAAACATTACTTTTTATGTTATTTTTGCTGATTTTACAGTTATTTTATTAAAAAAACTGAAAAAACCATACTCAATAAACTTTAGAACTGTTTTACAATTAATAAATTAATATAACAATAAGATAAGAACTTACCTTTGCTCCAATTCATTGTTTCTTATTTTCTAAACAGTTTTGATATCTTGTTTTGATTTTCAAAGTGAAAATGTATGTTTTATAATCTTTTTATGTTATTTTGTTGATTTTACTGTTATTTCAT
Organism: Epiperipatus broadwayi; assembly: GCA_028023455.1. NCBI lineage: Eukaryota > Metazoa > Onychophora > Udeonychophora > Euonychophora > Peripatidae > Epiperipatus > Epiperipatus broadwayi. The sequence goes on from JAQFVV010012413.1 coordinate 11,128,653, forward strand.
CAAAGAAACTGTACTGGATAACCTTTAGAATTTTTTTACAACTAACAAATCAATATAATAAGATAACCTACCCACTTTTTCATTGGTTATTATTATTTTCAACACAAGTGAGCACCTATCAAAAATGTATGTTTTAGAATCTATTTTTATCACATTTATGATTTTTTTCAAAAAATATTTATGAAAATAAAATTATTGTAGAAGAATGATTCAAATTTTAATAGAAAAATTTGCTTTTACATGTAAACAAATTAAGAAAGACATCAATGACATATGATGATAAAAATATGTTTTATGTTGACTGATATAGGTTATTTTTGTCAATAAAGATATTTTTTTAAAAAAATCTTTGTTTGCTTTATTAATCTGACAAATTATTAATTTGCATTTTAGAAAAAGTATTTAATCAAAAAAAAAAGGATTTACTGACAACATTAAATGTCAATACCATACTTTAAAATCTTATTTTATCTTCGAAAAAAGAAACACATTAAAAGACTTTGTAATGCAATCAATATACATATACTTTTGAGTGGGTTTTGCTGTCTTGGAAAGATATACCTAAAGAAGTTATCAAAAAAAATCTTTGTAAAATGTAGCAATGCTAACAATTTAAATGGCCTGAAGATGATGTACCATGGTAGAATAGTGAAAATGAGAATTCAAGTTCTTAAAGTGAAGATGTAAAAAATGAAAGTATACATGAATTTATTGTATTTATATTGATTCCTATTTAAGTAAATAAATATGTTTTTTTTAATTTTTCAATAAAATTATTTAAACTTTTTTTTCCAATTTTTCAAACTTAAAATCCTATTGCGTCTCAAATTTGAGGGTAATTTTATATTTAAAATAATATAGTACTATATTTTTCCTATATTTAGAAAAAATATACTCCAACACAAACATTTATTTTTTTGAGTGTTCTTATGGTATTTATTATAATGTAATTAATATAATAGCAAGAAAGATTTTTTAAAAAATAAATTTCTTTTTTTAAAAAAAATATTTACATCTGTAGATATCTTTGCACATCCTGTTAAAAATTATTAGGCCTATTTGTAATGTGTACAAATGAATAATAAATAAATAAAAACATATAAAATTTATTTATAAGCACGGTTTTTTTAATACCTTTGATTATGAGAAAAAATGTTTTCTGTGAGTTTGTGACATTAACTCAATGAAATGCTTAAAACTACTTTTCCTTCTTTCTTTTACTCTGTAAGTACTAATCCAAAGTAAGCACAATATTGTCAAAGGTTAACAATTTGGGTAATCATAAGATCTTTTCATTAAAATTAAACTCAGTTCAGCACTTGAATACAATACTGTGCTTAATCTTCATTTTCTATTGCTTAAATGTTATATGCGTTCTAAAATAAATGATCATTTGTTATTTTCTTATTTTTTAAAGGAAATCATAATATTTTGCATCAACAATTATATTATTTTATTCAAAATATTCTTAACAATAATGAATTAGCAATTGTAAAATAAAAATGAATATACAGTATGGAAATTTGCTTTTATTTAATCCTCATTTAAAATATATATTATTTATTTTTTATTCTTCATTTTGATGGGATATAAAAAATAATCAAATGTTTGAATTGTTTGTGTATTCATAAAAAGTTTGAAAACTGAAAATGACAGAATTGGGAATGATTCGTGAAACTTAAGCTCCAGGGTTGGTACTCTATTGATGCACTAAACTATAAGAACTCCGTTATGATAGTATGATATTAAACATGTTTTTATATTATAAAACATATTATATGGATTGAAAAATTTGAAACCGAGTTTAATAAGATGCAGATTCAGTTATAATGAATTAAAAAACATTGAATCTCAAATCATACAACATGGAACCTGCAATATAATTAGTACTTGTAAAAAATTTTGAATAGGCAAACTTTCTATATAATAGTGCCACTCAAAGCAAGACAGTAATCAATGGATGCTAGAAGGTTTGTGCATAAAATCCCCACCTAGTGCCTAGTCATCCAAAATCCCCAAACTAGTTTCTGGCTTATGACCTTTGTCAGTGAGGAGCCTTGGATTTGAGAGCACTGCACTTAGGATCTAATGCAACCCTCCAGCAGCCACCTTTTATCTCTACATAACTACAAAACTATGAGAACAAAATTTGAAAACACAGTAATATTTTCAATCTAAGCTCAGTAGTCTATATAGTTATATGGGTCTGAACTCAGTTCACCCATACATTTTGATGTCTTTGGTTCTTTTATAACTATAGACACCACCTTCTTATTAGGCAGGATTTGGTATTACACCTTTAAACATCACATGATCACTATTTCCCATGCTTACTCATAACTGTTTTTAAAATAGACAAACTCTCCATACAGTAGTGCCACTCAAAGTAAGACAGAGTAATCAATGGATGCCAGAAAGCTTGTGCATAAAATCCCTATCTAATGCCTACTCATTCAAGATCCCCAAACTAGTTTCTGGCCTTTGTCAATGAGGAGTCTTGGATCTGAGAGCACTGCACCTAGATCTTAGGATCTAATGCAACCCCCCAGCAGCCATCTTTTATCTCTACTGTCTTGCTTTGAGTGGCACTACTGTATGGATAGTTTGCCTATTTTTAAAACAGTTAAGGACAAGCATGGGAAATAGTGATCATGTGATGTTTAAAGGTTTAATACTTGTAAAAATTAATAAACACACCATGTTAATGTGAACATATGCAAAGTTAAGAACTTTCCAATTATATTCCAATTTATTTTAACACTATTTCACAAATATTTCTTATCTTATTCATTAATATTACATGTAGTGTCTTTTAAAACATTTTATCAGTCTAGCGTTGTCTTTTTAGAAACATATTTTTTTTATGTTTTTAATTCTTCAATAATCACCAAATCCTGTTTGTTTTACCATCTACTGATTTCATCTTTATATTTTTTTGTTGATCTTAATGTATATCATACTGTGTTTTAATGGGATTTTTTTTTTTTTACATACAATCACTGTTCTGTTAAGGCGCGTTCAAGTCTCATATTCGTAAATATGTACTTTTAGAATATATATAGTATACATATACATATAGATACAACATTAAAGCAATTAGTTTAAAATGGCAATAGCCAAGAGAGAGAATAAAACAATAAAATACTTAGCAAGCTATTCAGTTACTTTTCTTTTAAAAGAATTATCTTACAATTATCTCGTTACAGATGTAGGTAAAAAGTAGTTTTTAAAAGTTTAAAGTACAACATTTAGCTTAACCATTGATAGGAAATGTGATCATGAGAAGATTGGAAGTGCGCATGTGTGTTAAATAAAAGTAAACATAAATACAGATTCAAATCTGCATATAAAAAATAAGTTATAATAAATATCAGTGATTAAAAAAAGGTAACTGAAGATCACATTAATTATATTTTTAAAAACTATTATTACATAAAATGTATTTATTTATTTTTTATTTATAATAGTCAGCTTTTTCAAACAGAAAAAAAAATGCATAGTGAAAACAGAGACGAAAAAATAACATATTTAAGTAGCATAAAGTTTATCATCAGGACTTGCCAATAAGAAAGCAAAATGATATTATTGGAATTTCCTGTACTAAAAGGTATTACTGGAAAATAAAAAGCAATGAGAACTTTATCTTTTTCATTAACCAGATTTTCTAAAAGCTGAACTAATTAGCAATTAATTTGAAAATTAAATCTTTTTTTTATTTCATGATTAGCATTTGTTTTATTAATTATTCTGATATTAACAAAATACATAAATATTGAGAGAGATAAATCAAAATGATAGATATTTTCATCATTGGAATAATACTATTAAAAGAAACACTCTTGGATTCCAAAAGACCCAAAAATAAAGACACTGGACTCAATGAATAAAAGAAAAATAATGCACTTTATAACAAAATACTTTAATACAAACAGTAACAGTATTTTATTATTTTTATTTTCTTCATCTAATACAAAATATTATTAATATAAAGATTAAATTTATTATAATATTAGGAAAAACATTTTATGTTAATTTAATGATTATTAATATAAAAAAAATGTTAACTTTTGATTCCAAAACCAATATGTTAACAAAAAATATGAAGTTATTATTTAATTTATTAAGCATGTAAATATAAGCTTACACGTTTGGTAATGTTATAATGATGTGTTATTTGCGTTATAAAATAAGAAACATAATGGAGACAGTGCCTAGAAATTTTTTTTTGCATATTTAAACATATTCTACAGATATATTAAAATGATACAGTAAAATAAAAATATTATTGTTCAAGAGAGAAATAAATGTTCTGCTATAAAATTGGGCAAATATATTGTAAACTAGGAGGCAAACAAAATACCGGCCATTGCTTTATTTATTTACTCTTTAATTGGTATAGAATACATGTAATGTTTTATTTTTTAAAAAAGGTTATTAAAGAGAATTGAAACCTCAGTTTTTATGTTTAAGTTAAGCAAGAAGATGTATTATTGAATATACTATATGTCTAAAACTATCCATATTATCTCATACTACTGATACACATACATGTAGAAAAGATGAATAATCACCACTATACATAATTCATGCAAAACTAGCACTCATCATTTGGTCCAGATTATCATCTCCCATATATATATATAACCAGTGTTCAGTTTATATTAAGATAGCAAATCTTCATAATTTAATGGATTGGCACCAATATACTCCAACATCCAACTCTTCAGCCATCCACACCATTGATTATCTGATTATGGAAAGCTCAAATCCCATGCTGATGCCAATATTTGCTATCTTAATATAAATTGAACACTGATTATATATATATGTGTGGGAGATGATAATCTGGACCAACTGATGAAGGCTGGTTAGCATGAAATACATATATTGGTGATTACTTATCTTTTCTATATGTATATGGTCATGTATATCAGTAGTATGAGATAGTATGGATAGTTGAAAGATGCTTGAAAGTCTGAGTTCAAATCCCTATATTTACAATTAGGCTTCAGGTATGTGAAGAATGCCTGTATTTTAAATATTTATATAAGTCTAAAGAAAAATGTATATATAATAGCGATAATAATGCTATTATTATTTTATATTTTATATAGAAGACAAAATACTAATATATATATTACTTTATAACCATTTTGAAAAGAAATATATTTATTGATAATATTGCAAAAAAAAAAAAAATTGTTCTTAAACAAATAAAAAAATAAAATAATCAGATGGTTTTATTGATAGACATCTTCCATATTTCTCCATTCTTTTTTTATTTCATAAGTAATTTCATATAAATAAAGATACAATAAAAGACAAATAGCCCCCAAGATGCATTTCATTCTGAACCAGCACTCATCAGTTGGGCCAGGTCATCATCTCTCATATATATCTTTATTACATGAAGATTATGGTTTTATTGCAGAGGAATTTATAAGAATTTAAGAGCAAGAAGTTCCAAAACTATTATCAATCCAATGACTTTACATTCGAAAGTCTGACATTCAACCTTTGCATTAAAATATGCAGAAACACATATTTTATAGAGTAATAATTAATTTTATTGTATATAGGTTAATAAGAATTATTAAAATTGTTTATATTAATTTGAAATCATTCTTGCTGCCCAAATTCATAGATGAAACATATTCTTAGCAACATTATGTATGGTATAGTTAACAAGCAAATATTCATGGCTGGAGTGCATATTCAATATATTATGTTATTCTTTGTATCTATCATATGATATTGTCTTACAAATGTATATGCATTTCCACAAATCTTATAAACAATTTCCTATTACTGTTTATTTTATTTATATATATTTTAAGAATAAATGTTTTATTATTGTTATTACATGGTAATTCTCATTCTCATTCATTTATTTTATGTTTTAAAAATATTTCTGAGTCCAAGTTACTCTAATGGATTTTCTCTGTGATCATCAGATGCTTTGACTTATTAACTCACAATGACTATGACTAATTTTCCAACATTGACACTTCTGCCAGTATGTGATACTGCTAATGAGAAAATTATTATTTATAATATAATTAAAGGTATATATGTATAAATGGACATTTAAAATAAATGATCAAAAATAATTAATTTTTTAACTTTAAAATAGCAACCTTACTATTATATATTGTGATACATAATTTTTTTTTTCAATTCCATATGCCATTGATGGCAAGTTGTTTTCATCTCAAACCTATTCTCATCAAAAATATTGTTACTGTTATTATTAGTATTTTTATTCTTTCCTAGAGCTCTTTAAATATTGGCATGAAATTCACTTTGAAGGTAGTGATTTGAAACCTTCCAAGTAATTTTGTTAATGATTTTTTTTTAAGAAAATACACACTGAATTTTTTTGCTGCTTGAATTTATGATATAAAATAAATTGCATTGATGGACTTGAAATATTTAATACTTGAAAAAAAATTGCCATTTATCAATGTCTTATTCTCTGTCAGGATGAATAATTAGTGCATTTATAATCAAGTGTTTCCACTCCTTCTTATGTTAAGTTATAATCCATAATCATTTCTGTTTAGCCTGTGTTATTGTGGTTCTTGGGAAAAAATAGTAGTACAACTTTATATTTTAGAACATATGATAATACTGTAATGTCATCACAAAATCCATATAAAGATATTTCTATTGCTTTATACATTGATGGCAGAAAGTTGTAGGTATTTATATTTTTCTAAAGTTCTCAAATAAGTTCCACTGTTGTAACACTTGTACAAATTCTGTGGAGCTAAACCAATTGACTGCAATACTATGTCTGTTGGAGTTAAGTATTAGTCTCACTAATCTAATAACAAGTTACATTAGGATGCTAAAACACTTTTTTTCTTTATTCACCATCTTGCCATCAGAATCTTTTTGTGAATATATGTAAGCATTTAGAAGATAACTTTTTACAGCAACAGTGAAGCAATGAATTTTATGCCACATTTTCTAGATTTAAATTGACCCTTTTCTCTAAATGTTACAAACACTTCATCAATGTAAATATGCATTCCTATATATATATATATATATTACAAGCATAAAGCTAAACTAGTCAATATATAATTAAAATTATCCCAAATCCAAAATTCAACCAGACCAGCAAAAATAATATTAAATCACAACTAAAGGTTTCACTGCTACAAGCAGACTTCTCAAGAGTAAAGAACTATAAAAACTACACAATATATATATTAAACATTACCCACAAATCCATTTACTTCCCATTCACCCTTGTTTTTTTTTGTAAGAATGTCTACATAGATCAGAGTAGTTTGAGTTTAAATGAAAAAATAAAGGTTCATCATAGTAGAGTTAGAAATAGATATCTTAGTTCTGCTTTGTATGTCCATGAAAAAGATACAGGCCACACTATTAATTTTGATGGAGCTAAGGTTGTCTTCTTTGAAAGACATGAAATCAAAAGAAGAATTAAAGAATAGTTATTATTGAAAATTTATTATTCTGAAGCAATTACTCATTTAAGAGTTCTTTTATTATTAAGGGTGGATGGGAAGTAAATGGATTTGTGGGAAATGTTTAATATTATATATATTGTGTAGTTTTTGTAATTCTTTACACTTGAGAAGTCTGCTTGTAGCAGTGAAATCTTTAGTTGTGTTTTAATATTATTTTTTGCTGGTCTGGTTGAATTTTGGACTTGGGGTAATTTTAATAATATATATTGTAACTATAATAAAAAAACAATAAATTAAATGGTAATAAACTATTATAAACAATCCTTAAATCCACAGAAGTACTTTTGGTTAATTTCTTAAACCTGCCTCAACTGTCATTAAATTAAAACAAAAAAAGTGGAAGCAAATGTCATCAATTCAAATCCCACGAATCTCATATTTTAATGTTAGCAGCTTGTCTATTTATTAAATGCATTTTTTTCCTATTTATAAAAATTGCCTCCTTAATTTTTCTATTATTATGGTTTCTCTCTTCATGAAGAATTTTCACATTTTCAAAATCAAATTTAAATTTATATTTACATCTTTTTTCATGATCAAATAAAACTGAAGGAGACATTAAATCACCATTATTTTTACTTTTTACATGCTTATATAACAATTTTCTATTCATTATTTTTGATCATCAGAATTGTCAAAATGAAAACGAATTAAAAAATTCCAAATTTTCTTTTAGACACAGTTGTGCTAAAAAAATCCATCTGATTCCATCAGTTGCATACAAAGTATCAAAATTTTCATTGCTGATTTGTATATTTTCATATAAATTAGTAGTCCCAAAAGTGCTTTCATTTCTGATAAATCCACAGAACAAACATGAGTATAATTTTGAAATTTATATTTTGTTCTTATTTATTTACTTTTTATATTTATCCACATTATAATTTCATCAGTAAAAAGTAAATTCTATACTTTTTCAAGAATATTTGTCAATCCTGGTGATGTTTTGACTATATTATTCTATCATTCCTTTATTTTCTATGGTTGGTGCTTCAAAATATCTGAATTCATTATTATAGCCAAATATATAGTTGTTTGAATTATTCATTCTCAAATCTATAATAATAATAATAATAATATTTTTTTGAGAATCCATCAGAAATTTCACTATCAGCATTATATTGGATTTTGATTTCCATATTGTTATTGTCTTCCACATTGTTAGAAATATTACCATCATTACTTTCCTCTAACATACTCAAACATTATGTATCAAAATTAGAATGTTGGAAGCATTTTTAAAGCAAATTTTAAAATAGATGATTGTTGTCTTTGTATAGAAATGATGGCATACACCTTTTCAGTAAAACATATTTAAGAATGCTATGCACACAATTTTATATATGTTTTGTAATTGAGTTCAGTTGAATTCATTTTAATAGGTATTATAAAAAAATAAATTTGATGTTTATTATTATAACAATTACTTTTAAAAAGCAATATCAAAATTACATACAAATTTTAAAATAATTAAACAGAAATTGGAAAAAAAATGAGGGATAGAATTGTTTATGTTTAAAGTTTGGACTATAGCTGATATATGTTACTAAGTTTCAGAAAAGTCGTATAAAAATCTACATTATGTGAATTAAATTAAACTATTTTTAATTTTTGCAAAATGTATACATAATTAAGAAGATGTAGAGATTGATAGCAATCAAATTTAAAATGAATATAAAATCAGGACATTTAAATATTCATAGAATCACATTCCAATTGTAGCCATTGTGGAATAAAGCATAGGAATTTGTCTCTTGATCAATATTTTCAGGATTGTTGATGTAAAGGCAATGTAATGCAAGTATAAAGGTTTGGAGTAAATGCATTAAGCCAATATCATAATTTATATATTATGCATAAATTAAAAATAATAAGAAGGGTTATAATATGTTCTGATTTATAGATTAAATTTTTATAATTTTATATACCATAAATTTGGTAATTATGTAAATGTTGCAACCAAAATATGTTTACCATTTTATACCATTACAACATATATATATACATCAAAATTATCCCAAATTCACAATTCAACCAGACTAACCAAGAAAATAAACTCAAAAACACTAACAATGGTTTCACTGCTACAAGCAGACTTCTCAATTGTAGAGAACTACAAAATAATATATTTAAACTAGACATTACCCACAATTTCACTTATTTCCCATACACCCTTAACTTTTCGATTTAGTGGGATACCAGAAATTCGACTTTTGACAAATTCGCCTTCTGGTGAATTTTTTCATAATTATTATACATTAAAATGTGTGTAAAATGGTATATTTTATTACATTAAATTTTTGTTAAAAATTTTATGATAGAAAGCGGGAAAGTCAAAATTCCCACTCTTACAATAGACATAAGCCCTGCCCTGATATGTTCAGCCATTGTCTATTGCCAAGGCTGTAAAACATTTGGCATTTTACAACATTGTTTAAAGAATTTAGTTCCAATGACCAAAAACATGTTTATTTGCAAATTTGACTTGAAATACTTTATTTTCAAAACTATAATGTTATATTAGCAGCGAATGTAAGCATGGTCTGAAGCAATTTACAAGCTTAGTTTCTAGATAAGCAATCAATTTATAATTACAAGTATGAAAATATCACATGTTTTCAATAAATATTCAAAAATTTTAAACTTTTAAAGCATAATTCATTAGATATAAAAGAAATAAATAAATATTCATTTGTATGCTTAAAAATAATAAGAATTAAAAAATATTTCATTGATTTTATAAACTGAAAATAATATTTCTAGAAACAATGATGTCTGAACTCTTTATTTTGTTTATGATACAGAAACAAAATGTGAACATTTAAAATTTATTTCAGTAGTAAACAAAAATATCTATCAAATGAAGTCAAATTTATTATTTTCAAATAAGTAATAATCATTTTATCATATATTTTATGTTGGTGTGTGAGACAAAAAAAAAACATCAGAAAATGGAGAGTTTGAGAGGGTTAATATTAAAATAACTTTTAAATAAGTTAATTGCTTCAGAATAATACGTTTTTATTAAGGGTATATGAGAAGTGGAATTGTGGTTAATGTTTAGTTTTAAAATGTTATTTTGTAGTTTTTTTACACTTGAGAAAGCTGCTTGTATCAGTGAAACCATTGCTAGTGTGTTAGAGTTCATTTTCTTGGCTAGTCTGGTTGAGTTATGAATTTGAGGTAATTTTTGATTATTTATTGACTACTTTAGCTTCATGCTTTTAATGTGTTCCACCTTTATTGTTAAAAGAAGGTTGCCATGACATCAGTTTGAAATTATTGATTGTTATCGATATTGGGATTCTCTAAGTGTTGACTGGTTTTTAATGATATATATATATATATTTAAGAAGATGTTTATAAATATAGTTATTATAATAATGAATAGAACTGTAAAGAAAAAATTCATCCATTAAATAGAGCTATTATAGGTTTATAAAAAAATTTGCATAGCCTCAGGAATTGTTAATTTGTAGCAATTGATAATTTCTTAGTAACATCAAAAGGTAATGTGTATCTCTATTTAATGGATATTTTCTCATTTCTATTTATTATATATATATTGTATTGAACAGGTTCAGGGAAAATTGCTCTGATCACTTTGTTTAAATCTCAATTTTAACTCAGGCTTCACTTCCAATACAGCAGCAGATTGGCCCTTTAAGCAGAGAAGTATAATACCACAAATAGATGAAACATCCACAGTACCTATAACCAGATTGAAGCTATACAAAATATAACCTATGATAATATTTCCAGGCTATAGCACTTCTCAACTGCTAGATTCAAACTGCTGCCATCCAGAGCACTTTATTTGTTTCGAGAAGTGACCTCAGGTGCCAGCTAACCACAGGTTATATAGTCAGCATACCAGGATGACAGGTTCACAATCTAATGCTTGATATATCCCAAACTAGCCTCTTTTCTCAACTGTTGGGGGAAAAATCTTTGGCACATTTGCCCAATATGTATAGCTAAATATAACTTAACCTATTAGAGATGCAGTTATAAAAGAGAGAATCAATCAGACAATAATTATGCAAATGAATATTTTATTTTACACATACACATAAATATAATATATAATAAAAGAAACTGAAATATATGCACATACCTATGTATAACTTAATATTATATGAATATAAAAATGCAATATTAAAGACTACATTGGTTGTAACTATTAAAGTTTATTAAAGTTCTTTCACTCACATATATGTGCAAATCTTTAGAATGGCAGAATAAGAATTATATATATCTAGGGTTTTTACATAGCATGTTGCACTCTCCTGGATACTGTTCTTTGTTTGTTTCTTTATTTGTCAACTAGCAATTAATTGACCCTTCCTTTCCATCAATGGTTTTGGCTTCTTATTGATTTTCTAGTTTGCAATGAGGGAGAGAGATATATCATCAGTAGTTCATAGATCACAAGGCATGTCTGAGTTCCAGGTGGAGACATATGATGATGCTAAGGACTGGAATCAAATGATAAACACACACTTTGGTTGTTCCTTAGTACTTCATGCTGCTAGGTCAGCCTTCAGTGAAGATAAGTCAAGGCACACACATTCTGAAAACATGGATGGCTTTTCACCATCTTCTTTTCTTTAATTTTTATATTAATACAGCATTGTTAACCAATAATTTTCCGCTTCTGAAACAATCTAAATGGCAGTAATAATAATAATAATGATAATAAATCAATGATAATTTCTTATCTCTCAGTCCTTTTATATGTTTCTTTCTCATTGTTTCTCTTTATTGTCCTTCAATCTAGTTTAATTAATTTTATATTTCCTTAATTAATTTTTTTCATTCCTTCTTAATTTAATCTCTTGCTTAGATTAATCTAATACTTCGATAAGATCATGTCTATAGTTCTTTCCTTTGTTTCTTTAATTAGTTTAACTGGAAGTTATCTTTCTTTTTATCAGTGAAATAATCTTCAACGAATTGCAAATTTTAAAAGTTTTTCTTTTTACAAATTATATTTTTAGTTTAATGCTATTTTCTCATTCATTCATTATTATTTTCTCTTTTTTTTTTTAATTTATAAAAAGGGAGAGCTAGTTTCAACTCTTTACTTAAAATTAACCACCCCCTCTTTACTTGCTCTTTAATACTAAAACTTCCTTTTATTTTTCAACGAAAAGGTGACCAATACTTTATTTGTGCAAGTTTGCATTTCAAAAAAAAAATCTCTTTAAAAACATATTAAAATTTATATTTCATTATTATCAATTTTATGCATGTTACTTATAATTAATAAAATGTATAAGCTAAATTGTAATGGGATAAACCTAAACTAAACATTGATCACCAAATTGTAATGGATTAAAATGTGAAAAGCCAATACTTCAGATCACTCCATAAATTGAAGCACCAAATTATAATGGGATAAAATATTTAAAATACTAAAATTATTTTTAAAAAAATGTACAAGTCAAACTTATCTAATCTATAGACCTCACAATTTATGCCAATCTTATAATGTTATAAAATGAAAACCAGTATTTCAAATAATCCTATAAATTATGGTACTCAAATCATAACAACATAAAATAAATCAAAGATTCCTATTTAATACCCCTACAAATATGATTAGTAATTCACAATAAGTTATCCTTCTAATCAATAAAACCTATGCATTAAACTATAAATTATAATTACCCTATATGCCTAGAATTATAAGTACTCTATTTTAAATAGATATGAATATTAAAAGCTTAATATCCAATTAAATATAAACTACATTGATAAGCTTCAAATTTAAACAAATTAATTCATTCTAATTAATATGATTAAAATTTCAATTATCTTGATTCATACAATTACCACTTTTAGAACATCATGAAATTATCATCTTTCTAATTAAATAATAAGTTATTGTAATACACATCCAATAAATAATAGTTTAAAATAATACAAGAATGTCCAATTATAATCGCCTTTGTTTTTCCCTGAAAAATTAAAGTTCTTATACTTTATAAACTATTAACTAGTTCAAAATAACTATTATATATAATTATTAAAATAATTATGTTGATCCTTCAATTAATTACTAAACCTCAAGCCACAAAAATTATTTAATCCATTATTACTCAAATAATAATATATCGAATTTATAAGAAAGAAAGTAATACATAATAATACAAACAGTTACCAATCCAATCATGTGATTCCAGTACTACTTAATAATTATTTACTACAAAATATAAAATGTAAATCAAGACATAGCCTTTATGTATCAAGATTTTATTAGCCAATAGGCTTGCATGATGAGTGAAACAAATTTATTCATTTAATTGAATTAATATTTATTAGCAATAAATATAAAAATAATAAATAAACAAAAAAAGTTTGTGACATACACTAATTAAATATCATAAAATATATCATTCATCCACATAAATATTTATAAAAATATATACTTATACTGTAAAAATTGCTCTATTTTAATATTTATTACATGATATTTAAAATTTGTGTAAGACAAAAATGTTTCTGCTCACACACATAATTGAAAATACAAGAAAACTATGATAATTATATGCTATTCACAATATAATGTATTATGGTAAACTATAATAATAAGTTGTTCACTTTATTTTTAAAATATTATATCAATGAATAATTATTGAAATACAATCGTTTCAAATCTTTACTACTCATAAGATATATATATTATATTATTTATCATCAATGAATAAACATTTCAAATTAGAATTTTAACGATTAAAATTTAGAATATAAATATAAATTTAAACTAAACTTGACTTTATTTTATTTTACATATATAAACAAGCAATTAACTAACTTATAATGTAATAAACAATAATATTAATAAAATATAATACAAATAAATATATAGATAAAATACACATTAATATACTCCAAGACACCATGCGCTTCAAATAATTCAATCATATCTACTCATTCAAACAATGTAAGATATATTATAAACTGTTATTCAAAATAAAGCATATTTTCCAAATTCCAGTTTTCTGGAAGCATTATTTTTTTCTATTCTCTATATAATAAACATTTAATATTGTAATAATATTATACATAAGCAGATGCTCATCTCCATTTATGACCTAGGTGATTTAGAAGTAAATTGGCTCAAATCATGTTAAAATTCTCCGTAGGTATTATAAAATATCTGTAGATTGAAACAATTTTCGTATATATGATTATATTATTGATTTAAATATTTCAGTGTTAAAACATTTTGTTTATACATGTCAATTCTCCTTCAGCAGAGCAATATTAAGATGAATTTGAATTTCCCTTTTTCATTTTTTTAACAAGTATTCAGGAAACCAGCCCAGTCTCCTGGACATATGCAATCCTTTGAACTTTATTAGTTTGTAATTATCAAGCAGTTACTTATAAAATAAAAATACAATATATAAACGAATTTGGATTTACTTCAATAAAAGTTAGGATGTTAGAGAGTGAATTTAAATCATTCAATCTTATGCATAATCTTGTATTATTGAAGTCATAATGGTCATCAAAAACCAAAGTTATGCTCATTTTCATTCTAATATTAAATTCATCCTGCATTCCAAAACTAAAATTTATTTTATAATAACAATAATAATAAAAAACATATTTCATAATAATTACATATAAATAAATATATTTACACTTAAAAAAAAACACAAATGATATTGTTTTAACTTAACACAGACCAAGCAATTTACACTACATTCTCACAATATTATATTGGAAATATATGCTTTATATATATCATTCCAATTTAAATATTATACATATAAACATAAAAACATATTCAATTAGAAAATAAAACACGTGTTTATAATGTTTATAACTAACTACTTATGAATGTAGTCAATATAAAATAAAATAACAATTCGTGTCAATGAAAATACACAGAATACAAAAACAATAATAATTTAATTAAGATTATAAATTTTACCATTTACATGTGTATCTTAAACAAATAGGATTGATTTGATAATTTATTTAGCAATAATAACACTTTTTTTCCATGTGTCATAGCATCGGCCGGAAAGTGAATCCACTAACCCGGGACAACTGGTTGTAGGGCAGCTGTGCTGACATTTTTTGCTTTAATATTTCATCATTATATCAATCATTTCAATACTTAAAGATTAATGCAATACCTATTAAAACTATTAAGAAAATTTCTTTAAAATGCTTAATTTCATCTCAAATATTAAAATTACATCAAAATTAGGTTTGTATAATATATATAATACAAAGAAAATGTTTGTTTATTAATAAATATTATAATAACACTAACAAATAATAAATAACAATAATTAATTATTATTAACAGATTTTCAATCTGCAGAAGTACTTTCAGTTAATTACTTAACTTTTTACAACTGCCATTTAAATTAATCGAAAATACTTCTGCAGATTGTAAAACTATGTATAATAAATCATTATATTTTTTTATTGTTATTATATACATATAAACACTTACACAGATATGTAAACACATCATCTAAAAAATGTTATAATACATTACCATAAGTATCTATTCTTTAACAATTGTAGTAAAAACATTATTAAACTTCTTTACTATTTCTTCTGCTAATTTACTGAAAATTGAAAAAGTGAATTCCCAAAACTATTCTCTAGATAAAACCAGCTTTAATCAAATGGGTTTAAATATGGATCAACTCATCATTAGTTTTAATTTTCATCTGAAACAAATTTTCATTTATAGATAAAAAGGATTTTATTATTTCAAATAACATCATCCTGCTTAAAAATTATTATTTAATAAAGTATTTAATGTAAGTTGTGTGCCTTATATATGTGTCTATATATATATGGCAAAACAACATTTAGATAACTGACTACAGATCACATGCTTCTACCACAAACCAATAAAAAATTACTATTCAACAATTAATTAAATATCGAGTGATAATACCTTTTTAATGTTTGTTTTTTTCTCATGTGTCATAGCATCAGCCGGGAAGCGAACCCGCTAACCCGGGACAACTGTTTGTTTTTTTTTGTTCCAGTCTTAAATAGTAAGGTACATATTTTACTAGTAAATGTATTCCGAGTTTATTATGAATTGACTTCTTAAAAACAAATATGCTAAATACATTTGACTTTTGAAAATATGTTTAAGTTTTATCTAGATTTAAATGGAAATCTTTGACGAAACAAACGCATACCAACGCCTTCATAATATAATATATCTAATAACTAAATAAAAAGTTAAATATTACAACTACATAAATTAAAATAAAAAATGTTAAAAATTAAATGTATTAATTTATTAAAATCTCCAAAAATAAATAATATTAGTTGAGTTGAAAAAATTAAAAAATAATTTAATGGTTTTCCTGAAGATTTGTGATGATATTTTAGTTGTATTTATTTGTTGGACTACTTTTATGAGTAAGACTTTGTCCCTGACACTGTTAAACTAATATGCAAAGAAAAAATGCCAGAAAGCAGAAAATCAAAGAGGCATTATTTATTACCAGTAGCATTCAAATTAACAAAAAATAGGTCTCTTCATTTTTTAATAGTAAACTTCAAACTTATTAGCAACTTTGTTTTTGATGCTTATGCAAAGTATACCCGACCTATTTAATTTGTTTTGTTCTTTGTTATAGTGTTATATGTATATATAATGGTAATTAACTATTATACTGTATATAATAGTTTATTACTGTTATATTTACCAAAATCACACTTTTCTTTATGTTTGCTATAATATCATATAAATACAATTTATACAAACTTCAAACACTTTTTAGAAAACTCTTTATTTGTACGTACACATACACCTACATTTCAACTGACCTGCAGTCTTCTTCAGAGGTCAATCAAAATGTAAGTATATGTGTATGTACAAATAAAGAGTTTGCTAAAAAGTGTTTGAAGCTTGGATAAATTGTATTTATACTGTTATATTTATTATTTTTATTGCTATTACAATATTTTTTAATTAACAGACATTTTATTTGTATATATATATACACACATATGATACAAATTAATTTAAAAATTATATAACGTTAAAACCTCAACAAAAATAATTAATACAAAAGTGGAATGTTTAACACATTATTATAATTAGAGAAAAGAGAGATCATAGTTACATATGCACTCAAATCTAGATGGATGAATATTTATATTAGTGCTTACTTTCTATCTATCAAACATACATTTCTATTTTATTATGCAAAGCAAGAATTTCATGACCTTTTTAAGAGTCAAATTGCTATTATCATTATCTTTAGATTTTTTTTCTTTTTTTCATATGTTATAGCATCGGCTGGGATGCAAACCCACAACCATCTGCAACCAACTATTTGCTTGCAAGGCGGTTGCGATGACCTGTCAGCTAACAACGCTTGACTATTATCTTTAGATTTGGTGGTCATTTAATTAATTTTTATTTAATAATTCATAGCAGTGGTAAGGCAAATAAGAGATAAATATTTTCACAATTTGAATGACTGACTGAATGAGATAAAATAATATTCTTATTTCATAAACATTAAGATAATTTATGAAATGGTTCATGCAGTTGTTTCATACAAAATTTTAAGAAAATTAGATATTTTATTGAAACTGTAGTTTTGAGAAAGTATCAGTGATGGGGTGATCAACAGTTTCATAAATTAAAACTGTTTAATATATTGAAATTACACCACTAGTTTAACCCTTTGGGGGGAAGTCATAGTCAAAAAAATTGTAGCAAAAGTTATGGTTACATGTATCTGAATGACAAATTCATTATTAATATGTACTGAAATGCAAAAACAAACATATCTTTATTATAGTTATATAATATATTTAAATTTATTTTCAGTCACAACAATAAGATTTAATATCACAAGGACCAAAATGGACTTCAGAAATCACAATATCTCTCAGATACATTTTATGATCAAATATAAAACTTTTATAAAACTCTTGTTATAATCAGACTACCAGTTTAAACATTAAAAGGTTTAACATCAGATACCTAAAAATACTCACCTAGTCATAAACCTTGAACTATACACCTGATATATGTAACAATATTTAAGAAAAGCATTTTATATCTCTTAGATCAGTGTTAACCACTGCCAGTTATAAATATTTAAGTTTGTAAAAGTGTGCAATATCTAACTGATTATACTTTTTTTACATTAGAAAATATATAATTTATATTATTTGATTAATGAAATATATGTCCTTAATTTTTTAAATCTCAATCTTTACACAAAATCATCAGTTAGGATTTGGATTATTTTAGGAATGTGTTTGTACTTATTCAAAAGCAGATAAACTGACTAAGGATAAAAAGTTCTTTGGAGAAGAGATAATATTTGATCATTTGATCATTATCAGTAACTAGTTTGGTGTTCTTATAATTTAGTCTAGTATCTGAACTTAAATGCCAATATTTTTATACAATAATCGAAAATTTAGATATAGGATTAATAATAGATGGTAATGGCAATCCAATTACAAAACTTTAGTTTCCATATGTCAAAGCATCGGTCGGGAAGCAAACCCGCGACAACTGTCTGCAAGCAACTGCTTGCTTGCAAGGAGGCTGCGCTGACCGCTCGCCTACTAACGCTTGACTACAAAACGTTAGTTCTTTAAGTTTTGTAGTGATGATAGGGGCTGAATATATTTTTATTCTACTTATTAAATTTTTAATTTTTGTTTAAAAATATGATCAAGTTTTAGGTAATATATAAATAATAAACGGAAGTTTGTAATTAGATTGTTTATATTGATTTTACTCTAATTGATTGACATATTGACTGAAATTATGATTTTTTTTCCAATCATTTCTTGTAAAAGTAAGGCTCTGATTATGGCATGGCGTGTGATTGTTTGATTTTCAGAAAATCAAATCAATATGGGTTAAATCCATTATATTTTATGTGTTGTTTTGACATTATAATTTTATCAGTAAAAACAATCTAATCATTTTTTCTGTTTTTCTTTGCTTACGAAGTTAGTGCCTAAAATGGAGTTTAAATATAACATTGTTAAATATTTGAAATAGTGAATGATTTCTTATAGCTTTTTAACATAAATATAATTCTAAAACATTTCTGCTTATTTAAAAAGATGGGTAAAATGCAATAAAAATTGCATAATATCTTTATGAAATTAAAAAAAAAAACTTATATACATGTCCGTATTGATAAATCGAAGTTTACACATTTGACTTCATAAAAGCTCTTAAAATGATCAGCTAAGATAATCAAAGGCATTAAATAAATTTATAAGCCTTCATACCACCACAAATTCCTTTAAAATTTATATGAATAAAGATACAATAAAAGACCAATGCCCCCAAGGTGCATTCCGTGCGTTTAATTTTAAAAAATCAGATATATTAATCTTTTTTTTCATGTGTCAAAGTATCGGCCTGGAAGCGAACCCGGGACAACTAGTCGTAAGGCCGCTGTGCTCACCACTCGGCCACCAATGCTTGATATTAATCTTTGAAAGTTTATATCTGGGCTAGAGCCAATCTCTAGTTTAGTAAATGATTAGTGATAATCATTAATGAGAAGAAAAATTATAAAAATAAAAAATAGTTCATATTTTAGTGTAATTAATATATGTCTACTTCAAGGCAAGTTAACTTATTATTTTATATTTTGATGTTAGATTTAGTAATTAATGTTTTTATTAATACAAATCTCTGATTTTACCTTGATTAGTGTCTTACTGTAATGAAATAGGCTACTTTATAGTAAGTGATCATAGCACTAGGTGTTCATGCCTTGACATTACTTAGTCATTATTACAATTACTGATAAAAGACATGCAGCTATTGTATTTGTACGTATTGTTGTAGTGTCAAGGCAAATATAGAAAAAGGTTATTCTTAAAATACAAGATGATTTGTTACCTTTTTAATGAAAAGTAATAACTTCAGTAAAAAAAAGTAATATGCAAGATAACTGACCTTTTTTTTTCAAATTTCATAAATATTTCACACATGCACTTATACAGAAAATATAAATATATAAAACATATTACTGAGATAAATGTGGTGTAATTAATATACAGAAAGATAAAAATCATATTTACTGCATTCTAACATACAAATTTTGAATGATACCAAACTTTGTTGTAAAGACACAGACTTTTTATTTAATGTTATTGCTAATGTCATTCAAAATATAATTTAATTTAAAAGTTGTACTGTAATGAGGGATAAGTATCCTTTAAGCCAATAAACATCACATGATCATCATTTCTTATGCATATTTATAACTGTTATTAAAACAGGCAAAACTCCCCATACAATATTGCCACTCATTGCAAGACAGAGTAATCAATGGATGCCAGAAGGCTTGTGCATAAAATTCCCATCTAGTGCCTACTCATCCAATATCCCCAGAGTAGTTTGTGGCTTGTGGACCTTCTCAGTGAGGAGTCTTGGATCTGAGAGCACTGCACCTTGATCTTACGATCTAATGCAACCCTCCAACAGAGATAAAAGTTGGCTGTTGGAGGGTTGCATTAGATCTAAGATCTAGGTGCAGTGCTCTCAGATCCAAGATTTCTCACCGAGAAGGGCCACAAGTCAAAAAATATTCTGGGGATATTGGATGAGTTGGCACTAGATGGGAATTTTAGGCACAAGTCTTCTGGCATCCATTGATTACTCTGGCTTGCACTGAGTGGCAATACTGTAAGGAGAGTTTTACCTTTTTTGGTAAGTATCCTTCCTTTACTGATATGTATATAATTTAGATTTCTTGCATTTAAAAAAATATATATTACTTTATTATCTAACTATAAATCAGAAATCATTATTTATTCTATCTTCAATACAGTATATTTGCTAAATTGTCAAAATTTAAAAAAAAATGTTGACAAATTAAAATCCAATGTCTAATAACTTTTTTTTAATTTAAGTTTAAAAAAATAGTGCAGCTCAAAATCTTGAAATAAAAAATTGGTTTCATATTAAAATAAACATTTATTTAAACTCAACAAAAAAATCAAAATATTTTTTTTCTTATTCATTTTTTAATATTTTATGTAATTGCTATGTAAGACTTTACTTTTAGATATCTCTAAGTTATGTATTAAATCTTCATATTTAAAAAAAAAAACTGTAAACTTTTAAAAAATAATTACACATTAAAAAATGTTAAAATGATAAACTTAACATTTTTTTTAAAAAATGAAATGCTTTTGGAAATATTATAGTCAATGTTGTCACTTACAATTGCAAAGAAATCTATTGACATATCATATGATCTAATTTAACAAGTTGTATAACAAATGTTATATAATAAGCTTGCCAATAGCTCTTAGCAAGTTTATCTGAATATCTCTAACCCCAGACCAGTTTCTGCTTCTGGCTTTCTCAGTAAGGTGCTAAGATATTCAAGCATTAGATTTAAAATACCAGACCAAGCCCAGAAAATTATCTAATGGTTAACTATTAAGAAGAAAATCTGAAATTTTCAGATATCAATTTGAAGATGTATGGATATCTGAAAATTTCAGATTTTTTGCTTAATAGTTAACCATTAGATAATGTTCTGGGCTTGGTCTGGTATTTTAAATCTAATGCTTGAATATCCTAGCACCTTACTGAGGAATCTAGAAGCAGAAACTGGTCTGGGGTTAGGGATATTCTGAAAAGCTTGTTAAGAGCTATTGGCAAGCTCATTAGATAATGTTGTCACTTAATAATGTATTTGCATTACATAAGCAGGCAAATAAGTCTCTTCATGTTTTTATTATATTCTAACTACCACAATTTTTTAAGACTATGAAAATTATAACCAGCGATTTACAGTATTACTATAATGATGTTGCTATATTTTGGCTTTAAATTATCTTTTTGTAGTTATCTTCAGATTATTTTGCCAGTTTTATTCATTTAATGGTTAAAAAAAGAAAAATAAAGATTCAAAAAATCTGAAGATGTCAGTAGTGGACACAGAACATATAAATGGGCAAGTTGAAGAAATTGATGATGTGGATAACAAGAATAAACATCTTTTGAAATTTTCTTTGTCAGAGAGTGAATTTGAACATTGTAAATTTATCAAATATTTTTGAGGGGTAATACACATGGTCTAGAAATAATATACTGTATTTTACACAATAGATTGTGCATTAGTAGAGAAAGAGGAAGTGAATAAAGTATGGAAAATTAAAGTGTTTGATAATAAAGAGAGAGTATGTAATAGTGATCATTTTTTAAAAATAGAAATGGTTAGGAATGTGATGGAAAATAATAAAAAAAAATAGAAAGGATAATAAAAGATGTGGATGGAGAGTGATAGATAAAAATAAAAAGAATATAAAATAAAAATAGAAAAAAATTATGAAAGAATTTGTTGGGGGTGAATATGAAGACTGGTGTGATTAAGTAGAAATAGTGGCAAATAGAGTTTTAGGTAGAATATTTAGAAGAAAATAAAAGTAATAAAAAGTGAGAATTAGTAAAAGTGTAAAAGGGAAAAGAAGCATGCAAAGAATATAAATGTGCTATTAAAAGCAAAGCAAGGGAAAGAGATGTTAATATTAAATGGGAAAACTATTTTTTAAAAAGTTGCTAAAATAGACAATTATAAAGAGAGAATGAAATTAAATTGTAAATTATTGGAGGATATTAATAAAAGTTGAAGAGATGGGAATAAAAAAAATTTGAAAGTATATTAAAAGAAGGAATATAGGGAGAAATACTATTACTAAATGATGAGGGAAAAGTGTGTAGCTCTAGAAGAAGAATTAGAGACAATTTTAAATAAGTATGTAATAAATATAGAAAAGATGTTAGATGTGAAGGACTGGGTGATAACAAAAATAAATGCACACAGTAATGAAAATATTAGTTTTACAGGGAAGGAATTGAATAAGGCAGAGAAGAATTTGAAAAGTGGTAAAGCAAGAGGTTTAGATAGATGAGTATCAGAAATGGTGACGAATTTGGGAAATAAATTCAAAATTAAATCTATTATCATGATATAATAAGATGGTACAGAAAACAGAAGTTTCATATAACTGGAATACAAAAGAGGCCATTATTTAAAGAAAACATAAAGACCAAAAAAAGATAAACAATTATAGACTGGTAATGATAATGTTGGTGTTATATAAAGCTATTGCATATATAGTCGTTGGAAGAAAATAATATTGTGGAAAAAATTCAAGAAAATAGGTTTTAGAATGGATAGGCATATATAGTTTATTTGTAGTCACACAACTTATAGATATGAGTAGGAATACAGATAGGCAGTTATATATGGTTTTTATAGATATACAGAGGGCGTATGGTAGAATAAATAGAAATAGATTATGGGTAAGTTTAGTAAATTTGGGATGAATTGAGCTTTAGTGGGTCTTATTAAGAGATTGTATGCAAATAATTATTATATGTGTCAATTAGGAAATATAGGATCAGCATTAAAAATGGTGTGGGACTAAGGCAAGAATGCACTATGTCACCTATTTTGATTTTCTTATATTTGAGAGAAATAGAGCAATAGAAAGACTAGAGATAGGGGTAGAGATATCATTAATAGATGGCAAGGTAGTGCATACATTATGAGGTTTTTTATTTGTTGATGATATCTCCTTGTGCACAGAAAGTAGAGAAGATATGGAAGCCATGTCAAAGGTATGTGCAATGGTGGATTAAGAAATGGGGACTAAATTATTGAAGAAAAATCCAAAGCAATTATGGTAAATTCTGGGGAAAGGGAAGAAAAATAATTTTAATGGGGGATATAAAGTTAAATGTTGTGAATAAGTGTAACTATTTAGGAATTGTCTTAAATAATAAGAGAAATTTATTGGATGAATGGGAGAAAAACTTGATAAATGAAGCAAAGAATTAACAGTGTTTTCATATAATAAATATAATGTAACATGAATTGTATGGAAGGGAGTGGCCATAGCAAACTTATGGTAATGATGTGTTATGTGTTAGTAAATTGGTGTTAGATTAATTAGAAAAAAGCACAAAAAAGATATAAGAAGGAATGCATTAGATGAAGATTTGTAGATGGCAAAGAAGAAGATTTAATGAGAAATGTGATGGTCAATTTTTTATATGAGAGATGCAAAAATCAAAATGTTTAATAGGTTGTAATTTAAATGAATAACCATAATAGAATTTAATTAGGTTAAAAGTTAAGAACAGGCAACAAGATGGGTGAGAAAGGTAGTACAGTATGCATAAGATTTGGATAAAGACTTTATGTCAGTATACTTATATAAAAGGTGGGGTGATTATGTTAGGAGGATTGTTGAGTGTAATAGTAGTGAAAAATGGGATTGAAGAATAGATGCATTAATGAAAAATAGAGAGCTGGAGAGATCGAAAACTAGTAGGAGAATAAAAAGAGTTTAAATATATATAGAAGTAAATAGAATATTGAGTGTGAATTAATTTACAATAATAGCAAAGAAAGTAGTTGACTGTTTAAGGCTTGAACAGAATCATTACCAACAAGGAAATATAAACATAAATGGAGAAATGTGGATAATTTAGTCTGCAAGTTATATAAAAAGGCATGGAAAATATTAGGCATCTGCTGATTGAATGTAAATGTTTACAAGCAGAAAGGGTACAAATAATAAAGTTATGGGAGAATAAATATAAACAAAATGATTATATGAAAAGCAGGTTCTTGTTTTTTTTTTATGCTGGGTTTGAAAAAAGGTAAGAGGTATCTAGATATAAAGGCCATAGAGTGAACAAAGATAATGTGGAAATGGGATGGAGTAGGATAGAGAAGAATGTGGGAAAAACATAGGATGGGTATTGCAAATGGAATATAATGTGGCAAACAGGTTTTTCTGGGTGTATTTTTTGGGAGAATCCTGACTTCATTTAAGGAGTAGCCTTACCACATCACAACACAGCAAAAACCTATAAAGTTGTTAATTGGTACATTTTTCCTCTGGGCATATAAACAAACATATAAACTTCATGAACAAAAAAAATGCATAATTTTGTAGTTTATTTAAATATTTATATTAATTTAAAAAATATTTGTATAATAATTATTAAAAATATATATGTTCATGTTTACACTAAGATTTTTTTTAATGTTTCATTTTTAAAAATAAAATTTTGAATATTTGTGATAGTTTAATAAATACAAATGCAATTTTAAATTTTAGAACAGAATTTCATAGATTTATGATTTTATACTTATTCATTCATATTTTATAAATTGTGATTTATTCAATAAATATTTTGTTAATTTGATTTTTCAGTGTCATTATAACAATTAGCCAAAAATATCTAATTATTTCCAGTATATATTTCACATTAGTATTTTTTTTTTGCATTTGGAAAGTTCAAAGATAAATTTTTAGAAAGTTTTTTAGTTTGCAGACTTATATTGCTAGCAAAACAAAACCAATTTATTGATTCATAATTTTGAATAACAATTTTAATACAAAAATTAAAATGTTGAACTATTTATTAATTCAAATTGTCAGTAGAGGTTGGTGGCAAAATATTGAAATGTAGTAAACTTAAATAATGCTTCAGTTATATTCATTATGATGTAGGCTGATCTATTTTAAAACTATATATTTTTGATTTTTTTAAATAAGACTTTGCATTTTTATTTTAGTTTATTATCATTATTTCAGAACTTCTCTTAAATTTGTTTTTTTTTTTTTATAATTATAACTGCTTGGTTCTTAATCATTTTTAGTAAATATGCTTTTGTTGTTGCAACAATTGTTTGCCATGATAAAAATTAAAATTATCTTAAAACTGTTTAATTTTGCTATTTTTGCATGTTTCATAAAATAATATCTTTTTGTATGCTTGTAAGTACATCAAATATTAAAAAGTAGGTATTACATTAATTGGAAGAAATCCAAACTTGGTATTCCTGGATATTAGTTTATTTGGGTACATATTATTATTTGTTGTACTATTATTTCCTTTATTTTACAGTATTATTAGTTAATTCTGTTCATATAAATTTCAAAAGTTTTACATGAATTGTTAATGATTAGATAATTTTTAGTCAAATGAAAATTACACTGGATATATTATTAATCTTTTTAATAAAGAAGTTTTATCCATTTTCTTTATTATATAATAGGTGGGAAAGAGACATTTATATTGCATAAAATTTATATTATTAATATAATTTCCATGATTATGTCATTCATTTTTAATACTTGTATGGGTGAATATGTATCAAATGTATATTTTTTATTATTTTCAATATTCTAAATGTATATTTAATAGTCTCTCTTAAAGGCAGATGAAATAATTAAGCAGAATATTACTACAACAAGCAATAATACCTTATTATTGTCTGTCATAGCATAATGTTGCTTGCTAATTTCTTAATACCAAATGTTCCAATACTTTTATACATTTTTATGCGCTTTTTCTGTTAATGTTTATATATACTTGTTTAATTTACAGATATTTATAATCTTTATAGTATCAGAGAAGAATTCATTATAATTTAATGTGTTAATTTTTCCCCAAAAAGTATATTTAATGTTTTTAGTTTTGTTTTTTTCCATTAGTTTTTGAATTCAAAAATATAATTAAAAAAAGACATACATATGATATATCTCATTGTATATAGTTTGTTTATTTGTAAAATATATATTTCAAAATGATGATATTATTTATAGTTAGCTTACTCTTTTACCAATTTTTTTGTTGAAGTTATATATTTTCTTTTTTTGGAAATAATGCATGGAGAATTCATATATAAGAATTTTAAAAAATATTGATGGATGCTTTCAGGTATGCAACATACATTAGTAAATATATTGTTTTGTTTAACTGAAGTGAATTATTATACAATTATAATTATCCAGAGTTCCTTGGTAAACGAGTATCTAAATATTTTTTACATGATTAGAAAAAATTAAAAACCAATAAACTAATCACTACCTGATATTTGTAAGCTTGGTGAATAAACCATTTCCCTAAATCATTAAATTTTCAAAGGCTTTCAAAGAAACTTTTACTCTGAAATAGGATATCTGCAGTTAATTTGCTTTTTTTTATCTAATTTATATACATAGACGAAATCTTTACAAAGTTAGAATTTATAAATAATTTATTATAATATTAGTTAATATATACATATTGTTCGGTTTAGATAGATAAGCAATTTGTACTAACAAACAAAAAGTAAACAGTTATTGATTATTGTCCACAGAAGGACATACCTTTCCATAATGGTTAAATCCTGATAACTAATTGGATAATATAATAACATGTTCACAAATTGTGTAATCATTTTAAAAATAATAGAAAGCAGTGGGGATAAGCATTATAATAAGTCAATTAATGCCGAAATATATTTAAATGCATCTATAAAACGGTTTACATAAATAATTGAAAAGATGATTTAAATAAGTTCCAATAGACACATTCTTTCATCTAAAATAATGCATGTATTGAACACTTAGCACAGGGGGTTATCATGAATTTTAGACAATTTAACTATTAATAGCATATTAAAAAAACTGTAAAGATTTCAATTAGAAGATAGATTTTTAATGCTTAGTTAAATTTTCCAATATTTCCATTGTATCCATATATTTAAGAGTCTTTATCTGTTTTGTATTTTGGGCTTGATAACATCTATATATGAAGTGATTCTAAGTTAATTTAATTGAAAAAAAAAAGCCATACTTAAATGGGTTCATATGAAATATATAACGTCAATTGGTCAACTGAGTTTTTTGTATAATCAACTAACCAGGAACCTTTGTTTATTAAAATCCAAATTCTACTAAATCTTGTAGGATGGAAATTTCTTAACAAAAATAAGTCACTTTAAGCATTTAGTAATGAAATGGGACTACAGTTTTGCTCATCTTTTCAAAGATATTTTTTATCAGAATGTAAGAGAAGTCAAATATTAGGGATAATAAGTGTTAGAAATAATACTAGATTATTTTTGAAAAACTTTCATATTCTAACTAACAATAATCAGACTGATTATCTAATGATATTACCTGACCATTATTCCCATGAAATATCTCAAACTACTGAGAAAATCTATGCTTTACTACTATTGATGTTACTTATTATTTTAAACATATCCGCCATACTGCAGAATAGCGTGCCATTTCTAAAAAAGAGAAACAACTACAAGTTGAGTTTGAATTCCTCCCTAGTTTCTTAGGTGTTAACCCTTCATTTACTTGTGCCTACCTTAAAAAACATGGTAATGTGTTGCAGGATGTATGTGTATATAGCTATAATTAGGTCTGGAATATGAGAGAAAAATGAACAATTAAAATGATATAAATTTTTAAAACAAAATTTATGTACACTATTTACATACCTTATATAAAATTTAGGGATGAATTCAAAGCATAAAAAAGATATATACAGAGATATATTTACATGAATATGTAACCATATCAGAGGAAATTTATTTAGTTTGCATTTAACTTATGAACTACAATATTCTTACATACAATACAAAGCAATCATATAATTCCTATTATTTAATTATAATAATATCAATGAATATTAGAAAATTATTAATTAATCAATAAATAAATATATATCATAGTTATAAAAAACGAATAGCGATTTTTAACTGAACAAGAAATCTATTTTTACATTACATTTGCTTTAGCATTCCCAAAGAAAAAAACAATTATTATGGTAGTAGATAAAAAAAAAAGATAACAAATATTTAAAAATAATGTTGAAATAATCAACTGCATATTAATATTAACTTTAATAGTTGCTATCAATGTTACTATTATTATTTCTTTTATTAAATGTCTTTTAATTTAAATAAAAATTTTCTTACCATAGCATCAGATTTTAATTTACCATTTCATGAAGTTCTAGGTTCAAACTTTTTTTTAAAAAAGATTAATCCATAAGATAATTTTACAAGGTTTAATATTTTATTAGAAGTATTTTGTTGAATTATTCTCTGGATTATGTGTTTATGAATTGGCAAAAAGCAATTATATAAAAAATGAGAGATAGCAATAATTCTTTATCATCAATTGTTAGGGCAGGTAAAAAAAGTAGACACAAAACTGGAAGTTGAAGGAGATTGCCCAATTTCAAGTTTGACCAGTGCACTAATCAAAGTTTTACTCTGAAATAATGAGATTCTTAGTTAGGGTGCAGTCTTCCATCTTATCTGTATTAACAAATTTCACAATATAATGTTTTAATTAGCTTGATTTGATATTAAACCACTAAACATCATATGATCACCATCTCTTATACTAGCACATAATTATTATTAAACAAGGCAAAACTTTCCATACAGTAGTGCCACCCTGTGCCAACCAGAGTAAACAATGGATGCCAGAAGGCTTATGCATAAAATCCCTATCTAGTGCCTACTCATCCAATATCTCCAAACTAGTTTCTGGTTTGTGGCCTTCGTCAGCGAAGAGCCTTGGATCTGAGAGCACTACACCTAGATCTTAGGATCTAATGCAACCCTCCATCAGCCACATTTTATCTCTACTTAACTACAAAAACTATGAGAATGCAATTGAAAACACAATAATATTTTCAATCTAAGCTCAATAGCTTATATAGTCAATGGATCTGAACTCAGTTATTTGCTGGTTGAACTAATCTAACAGCCCTTCACAATTTGATATTAAAGTTCTCTTAAAATAAGAATTTTTTTTTCTGCAAGCTTTTTTTTCTTAAGGCAGACACACAAAAAAACTAGTGTCTCTCTCATGTTTTTTTTTTTTCAATAATAAGATTACATATAATAAATCTGGGAACTGTTATTTATTATTACATTAATTTAAACAAATAAAAAAAATAAAACAATTAAATTATTTTCTCTCTTCTTTAGAAAACATTAGTATAAAATTGAAAAAAACATAACTTAAAAGATCAAATGAGCTTTATTTCTAAAAAAAAATATCTTATTATAACATTTATTTAAGTAATACTTTGGATACATTTTTGAAATTTATAATTGCAGGTTATGATGTTATAATTGATTATTTATTAGTCTGCATTCAGAATAGGTTTTATTTCCTGTTTAAAGAGGTTTATTTAAACTTCTTTGTATCAATAATTTCGAACTCTGTGGTCAAATTGCCATTTTTAGTGTCTATATAAGTATATTGGTCCATTAATAAAGGTGGGATTCCACCTTTATTGTTAAAAAGAGATTGTCTTGTCAACAGTTTGAAGTTTTTAATTGTTATTGATATTGGGATTGCCTAAGTGATGACTGGTTTTAATGGTTATATATATAAACATGACAGGATCAAGAGAATAAATAATACTTTTTTGATTCTTAATTTTATATTTCTTATGACATGGGTTCTTACTAGGATGTCTAACAATTCAAACCTTATTATACCCAGCAGTCACAAAACCATAAATGCAATCAAATGTTTTTAAAACTCTGTAATACAATAGTTTGTCCTTATATTTTGTAATGAAGTTCAACAATTATTCACAAAATATAAAGACATAGGAAATCATGTCAAATTCATGCATCCAAATGCTAGGTTGAGCAAAAGTCTTCCATTTAATTCATCAAAATAATATCACATCTTTATTTTGTTTATATTTCTAAGTAGTAAGCAATAATAAAAGAATGCATGGTTTACTGCAATGGTACAATTGTTAGATTAGGGAATTGAAGAACTCAAAACCTACATTTGGCAGAACTATTTCATTATTTTTGTTGCCTGAATTTTTTATGAACTCTTGCCATAAACCATTCAGTTATTTTATTAATATTATTATTTATGATTTTAAGAGTTTAATTTGCTATAAATTGTATTCTATGTGACCTGATATATAAATAAGTCTTTTTTTTCATTTGTCATAGCATCGGCTGGGAAGCGAACCCATAACCGTCTGCAACCAACTACTTGCTAGGCAGCTGTGCTGATCTCTCGGCTAACAACGCTTGTCTTTGATAAGAAAACTTAATAAACAAACACAAACACTTTCTTGGGTGTTTAATTATGGCTTTGAGCAAAGTCTAAATTACAACATTCTACATATAAAAAGATTAAGATTAGAAATTTTTAATGATTATTGCAGCACGAGAATTTTATTTTAAATGTGATTTCTCTTTCAATTATGAAAGAAACTTTTCCTCATTCATTATGCAAGTCTATTACTGAGACAAATGTTGTTTTAATTCTTTCTATTTTTTTTTTTACTTCACATATTTTTTAAAATATTTTTTTCACCTTCTTTATTATTTAAATTTATGGAATTCAATATTTTAATATTTTAATTAAATAATTTTGAAATATGTAAAATATATAAAAGATTAAAAAAAACATTTTTTTTTTAAAAAAATCAATATATTAATAATTTATTAACATAATTTTATAAAATTTAAAAACAGATTTATTAACTTCTAGTTTGAGTGGAAAAATTTATTCAGCTGAAAAGCTTACAATTATTCATTTTTTAATATAAATTTATATCTATGTATATGAATATATATGTAAACAATGAAAATATAATGATTATTTTGAGCACTTATCTAGATAAACTTCAAATGTAATGTAATAAAGCAAAAAACCAATTAAAACTGGTAATTGCAAATTGAAATCATAACATGTAATAATAGTATTTTTATGTGATTTAGCTTTAAACTAAAAATGGAACAACTTTTTATTTTAATACCCTTATAAATTGTCCATTAGACATATGTATTTCACATTCATGAAATCTGTATGATCATAGAGATAAAAGGTGGCTGCTGGATGTTGCATTAGAGCCTAAGATCTAGGTGCAATGCTCTCAGATCCAAGGCTCCTCACTGATGAAAGCCACAAGCCAGAAATTAGTCTGGGAATATTGGATGAGTAGGCACTATATGGGGATTTTATGCACAAACCTTCTAGCATTGATTGATTACTCTGGTTGGCACAAGGTGGCACTACTGTATGAAGAGTTTTGCCTGTTTAATAACAGTTACGTACTAGCATAAGAGATGGTAATCATGTGATGTTTAGTGAATATGAATGTAATAAGAAATATTCCTAGGTGCATTATTAATATTAATGTATCATCTATTACTAGATATTATATGTAAATTATACCACTATGTCCCTCATATTTAAACAACCCATTAGAATATTACATCAATATTTTGTGAAACAATGCTATAATTAAAATTCCATTTATTATCTAGCTGTACTGTTGCCTTGACAAGAGATTTCTGTAATATTCTATGAGTTTATTGAAGCATAAGAAGTATGATAATGTATTGTCTATATATATTAGAAATATATTCCGATTGATGATCTTAATTTTCAAAAGATAATGGAGAAAATCTTTGATTATTCTTTGACTATTTGAATAAATTTAAGTCACATATAGCATGACATTGCTTTTATAAGCTTGTATTTACAAATATGTAATATAGAGAGTGTACCAATAGCTCAAATAAGCTCTTAATTTATAAGTGCAGTAAGAGAAAATATTTGAAATCTCTTTCTGGAACATTTCTATCCCAAGACCAATTGGTTTCAAGATTATGACTCACCCCAGTAAGGAGCTAGAACATCCGTATACTAGATCTAAAATATCAACTCAAAAACAGCACTTACTTAATGCATAATATTTACATAATTTTCAGAAATGAAAATGTCTTTAACTCCAGCTATCTAACTTAAATAGCTATATGGGACTGAACTAAATTACCTTATATTAATAGCCTTATCATTGTCAAGGCTTTAAAAGTAAATCAATTGGTCTAGGGATAGGAATGTTCCAGATAGAGATTTTAAATATTTTTTCTTACCACCCTTATCAATTAATAGCTTGTTTGAACTATTGATATGCTCTCTACATTACATATTTGTAAATACAAGCTTTTAAGATCAAGGTCATGCTAGATATGACTTTCTTTATTGATTACTATAATTTTATCTTTAAAACCTCGGCAATGATAAGGCTATTAATATATGGTAGATTTGAATTTAGTTCAGTCCCATACATCTATTTAAATTGGATAGCTAAAGTTAAAGACATTTTCATGCCCAAAAATTTCAGAGCTTCTACTTAAATATTATGTATTAAATAACTGCTGGTTTTGAGTTGATATTTTAGATCTAGTGTTTGTTCTAGCTCCTCAGTGAGCCATAATCTCAAAACCAATTGATCTGGGGATAGGAATGTTCCAGATAGAGATTTTAAATATTTTTTCTTACCACACTTATCAATTAAGAATTTGTTTGAGTTATTGGTAAGCTCTATCTCTATATACCACATTTTTTTTAAGAACTTGTTTTTAATATGACTATTTTAAAAATAAATATCACACCAACTTTCACTATTTTATAATATAGTCTTTTTCACCAAATGCTGGACATCTTTTCTATTACAAATAATCTCAAAACTTTATCAAATTTTTTAAAATTTATATACATATCCAAAAATACTCTAAAAGCATTAAATTAATAAATCTATTATTTTTTTTAGAATGCTAATGGAAAAGAATAAAGAAAATAATAAATTTGTTAATTTAATGTTTTTAGGTTTATTTTGTGTGGGTAGCTAAATGAAAAAAAATGATAAAGTTTTGAAATTGTTTGTAATAGAAAAGATGTTGAGTGGTCCTTGAAAAAGACTATATTATAAAATAGTTAAAATGTTGGTGTGTTGTTTTATTTTTTATAATAGTCATGTAAAAAACAAGTTTTAAAAAGAAGTTTGGTGTATTCATTTATATATAAGAAAAATTATGAACTATTTCTGATAAGAAAAACTGTATAGATGATATTTTAAAAAAATAGAGATAAATATTAAATACAGTACTAATATTATAAAAAGTAAAAAAGTCAATAGATAAACACTAACATTATGAGCAATATAAGATAAATATATTTGAATAAAATTGAAGAATATGATATGAGATGATTTAAATAACACAAAGAAAAATGCAAATATAGCATGATCAATAAGTCAAAGAATTATATGCAGAAAAAAATCAACCAAAATAAGCTGAAAACTTTGTGCCCATACTGAAAAAGATGATTTAAAATCTAATGATCAGTCAACAACCCGAATAAAGAAGGAATAGATAATAATTCTGCGGACTCTTCTGATTCTGAATAAAGTTTTACTAATATAATTTATTTTGAAGTAAAATAATGTTATGTTAAAAATGTAAATACAAGTATTAAATTATAAATAAAATGTAAATTTTTTATGTAATTGAAGTTAATATTTATTAATGGTATTTGGAGAAATAAAAATATAAAATGCAAAATAGAATAAGAAAAATAATAAAAATTATTAGTAATTTTAATATACTATTTGCTATCAAGATAACATATAATGTGGTAATTGTCCTTATTAAAAGATATACCTTTCAAACTGCTTTTAAACACTAATTTCCAAAGTATATTAGTGAATGATTTAAAATAGTTATTTTTACTCTATCTCAGAACAACCTAAAACAAATTTGAGCAATCAATGAGCATTAGATGCTAGTTTCAAAAGATATTAGTTAGAAGTTAAAA
This sequence comes from Epiperipatus broadwayi, assembly GCA_028023455.1. NCBI lineage: Eukaryota > Metazoa > Onychophora > Udeonychophora > Euonychophora > Peripatidae > Epiperipatus > Epiperipatus broadwayi. The sequence goes on from JAQFVV010012413.1 coordinate 11,163,635, forward strand.
TTAATGTGAGTAAATTGTGAGATACTTTATTCAGCATATAACTGGAATATATAATTTATAGATAATGTTCCTGTCAAATAAAATAAACCTAACATAAAATAAAGATGAATGGTTGCACAATAAAGAACCAAAAGTTTCACTACTTCCTCTCTCTTATGTCATTTAATAAACTTATATGAGTGTGATAACATGAGAATTAAATCAATGACTTTTAAACATATGATTAAATAGTTAGAGACAATTTGGTTAATTGGTTATCACAAATTTAAAGATTATCAGTTCAATTGCCATTCTAATACTGCATCATCTGAAAAGAATAATAGCACCATCCAAAGTATTGTTGTGCACCTACATGTCTGTTATTAATAACATTTAAATGTATTTAAAAGGTTTAAAAAATGTTTAATTTCATAAAAACACACCAATAATTAAAAATAGATTATGAAAATAATCCAACATCAAATTACAAGTAAATGCCATCTGTACAAACATTCAAAGAACATAATTTTAATCTAATTTTTTATTTAAAATATATTTTTGCATATGATTATATATTTGTAGATATTTATTAATTAAAAGATTTAAACAAATACTACATGGAAATCGCTTAATAATTCAGACTTGTGATTTAAATATGTTGCTTCACAAACACACAAAAAAGTATCTATTTATTTATTAATAAAATCATTTATTATTTAATTGGATATTTTAACTATTTTGAAGTTGGGCTTTTATGTCATTCTATTTGATTTAATTCTTGATATGTTTTTTTTTTTTTCATGTGTCAAATGTGTTGACTGGGAAGTGAACCTGGGCCAGCTGCCTGGAAGGCAGTTATGCTAGCCACTAGGCCACCAACCCTTGACAATTATTTATGTGTTTTACTTTTACTAACCTTGTTATATCTAAGAATATATAATTTTAGAAGTAAAAAAAAAAACAATTTATATCCATTTCTGAATGCAATTATTTACTCATTTCTTTATAAAAAATAGTTTATTAATTTGAGGATAAATCTATCATGAAGTTAATTCATAAGTATGATCTGACTAACATTATAAAGTGATTTAATAAATGGGCATCATCAAAGGGTATTCCAGATAATTTAAATATTTAAATATTTTTTTTTATAAAAAAGGTTTAATTAAGAATTTGATGAATGTTACACAATTGATTTTACTATGGTCATTCTAATTCCAAGAACAAAAAAATAATACAAAAAATAAAATAATACTCTAGAAATGAGTCTTGCAAACCAATCTATAAACCACAAATACATCCATATATAGGTTATGCTTAACCATTATTATATTTAGATATTGTGTGATGTTGCTTCTGTATATCTATGGCTGCAAACTTCTCTTTCTGAAATATTTCACACCATGTCAAATAGTAGCTCTTAAATGCAATCTAGTCTCCCCAATATCTTCACAATAAAAACAATTAACATTACAATTCCTTAAAATGTTTTCTGAAATAACCTTTATAATATAAAAAGGTTTGCCTCTCCTATGTGACTATTAATAACTAATATGTACTTTAATAACAGTATATTTTATCAATAAAAGAATAAACATTTTTAAATTGCATCTCATGTACAAATGTAAAAAGACAACTGAAATATTTCAATTAAAGAAACAAACATTAAATAAATCAAGAAGTATATTACAAATTAGGTTTTAATTGATAGAAATCTTTAGGTAATAAGGCAGTTTTTCTCCCTTTTAAACTTTGCCAACAAATATATTCAAATAATGAAGCTTTTAAGGTTAAATAATTATAGCATTAAATATATAAGAAAATTAAATGTCCAAATTGACCATGTGATGCTACAAAAGAAACAACATTTTTACTGCTACATTTATTGTCTCATGATGTGTCTAGAGGACATAATAATTATTAATAATAACAGCATCTATAAAAATTGATGGTACTTGGAACTTTATCCCCATGTGACCACCAGAGGCGCTGATTTCTGTGTTAACTACAGAAATATTCAGAGTAGGGGCCTGAAAGCAGATGATGCAAGTTCCAGCCACTAGATGGTACTGTTCACCACATATACACACAGGAACCTTATGCCAACGAGCTGCCAGCACTACTGCCCACTTGGTGGCACTGATAGCCATATATAAATACATCTAGCTTACATCATCTGCTACCAGCAACTACCAGCAATCTAGCCCACTACATGGCGCTGTTTCTCCATGCTACACATGGAAAAACTGCACTGGTTAGAAGCAATATTGATACTCACTTCGTAGTGTTGTTTTATATGCACATTCCTAAAAGATCGATAGCGTATAATGTGAAGGTGTGATTAATTTAGAAACCACAACTATTTAAATCTGTTTTAAAATTTAACATTTTTACAAATTTATTGTTTAATATTATATATATTTAACATGAGGACAAATGTTAGAACTAGAATGGCCCAGCATTCTCTAAAGTATAAAAATATACGACAAAGTCCAACATCATTAATTCATCTGTCTTTTGTAATCATGAAAGAAAATATAGTTATAGTTGTGATCCAAATGTTATTAAAATTAAATGTGAAGAGAAAAATGATTGCAAACGTAAAATAAAAGAGGGTGATTACACAAAATGAATAGTAAAATCAAATATCATTCAAATCAGAAAAATATTAATGTTCTCAGTAGACTAACCTGAATATGATGCGAAAGCATTGAAAGTATATTTGGTGCAATAAATTTTACTAAATTTAAACTCTAACATAGTTATTTATTTTACATATATAATAAATATAATCAGTATCAAAATGCATTTATACTTTTTATGAATTAACTATTTGATGCATAGTAGTAATATTTATATATTTAATTTTATTCTACATATGTAATAAAATTTAATTAATGACATATTTCTTAATAATAAAATAATAAAGGACAAAAATATAGTCAGTATTTTTGTATTTAGAACTATTTTCTTGATTATTTATTGTATTTTATTATTTTCACAAATAATTAAATTTTATCATATTTTTCCAGCATATTACTGAGATGTGCAATATTTAATACTTACTATGCCACTGACTGGAGGTAGTAATATAATGTATTCGAATCTTAGTAAACTCAGTTATTTTCTTTATAATTAACTATAGCTAAAACAAATAAAACATTACTCAACATTAAATGGCTGTTAAATAATTTTTAAGAGTAAATGAATATACGTATATATGCTTATATATGTGTGTGTTCATATTGTTTGCATGAGTGCTTATGTGCTTATATAATAAATAATAGTTCCACTCTAGACAGAAATAATGAAGCAGAAGTCAAAATTGTTTCCATGCCACTCTTTACACCATTCACACATGAAGTAGGGATAATTGTTGTCAGTGTTATAACTCTGTGAAACAGTAAATTTACATTGCAAAGAATATATGTAATAGGTAATGACATACTATTGAATACGTGTAACCAGAAAATTTAAAATTTCATAAATTTTTCTCTTTCTTATCAAAATTTATTGTGATGTAACTAACTAACAGTCCAATATGTAAAGGTTAAAAACCATTTACTAACACACCATATATTTCCTGAGTAGCCATCAATCTCTTTTGATAAACTAGATGTTTGAATCATGTGAATCCATATACTAATGTTGATAATTCAACTTTTATACATAATGTAAATATGATCTGCTTAATTTTGGAGCTTAAAAATATTCACAATAAAAAATATCTATATTGCATTTAACCTTCAATATCACACCTTCATTTATTATAAAAATTAAAAGAAATAAAACATAATTTCTGAATCAGTTACATTGGCTGATATGCACTATTCAGGCACCTAAGATTTAGGTTTTGTTAATTTTTTTTAGCTAGTTATCTGCACAAACACATGACTGCAATATTAAGTTGCACAAAAGAAAATTGATCATATGAACAATTGCTCAAGAGGACATTAATATTAAAATAAAATAAAAATCTGTTTAATTACTTGAATTGTTGTGCTCATCTTTCTATTTAGTTATATTAATATCAGATGTCCCCCAAGCAACCAACCATATGATCAATTTAATTTTTCTGAATTTATTTATTTTTTAGTAAATTAAAAAGGATTATTAATTATTTTATTATTCCACTTCTTGTTTATTTTTTTATTCTGCTTCTGGCCTTATTTTGTCAACATAATTTTAATTATTTTTATTAGTCTATCTTTCTAATGTATTTTTTCATTACAAATTCCAATTAATTCTTTATTGTCAGTGATCACATTTCTTCTAATAATATAATAATTAATTATATTCCTTTCTCTAGAAATATATTTTCCAGAATAATATCCTTCACTTTTTGCACTTTATCATACCACAAAGTTTTTTAGTCTCTTCATCTCTCAACTATCTCATACTTTCTTAGTTTCTAAAGACTCTCTTTACTTTAAATTAAAAGCTACTTAATCGATCAATATCATGTAAACATTTGTTGTTGCTGCAGTTTTTATAAAACCAATGTATTTTTACACAATTTCTTTTCAATATATACATATGTAATGGTATTAACTGTTTAAATCTTCTTCTATACAGAATGTAATAAATGTAATCAGTGATTTATACACAATTATAGAGAAAATTGTCATTTCTAAAAACTAAATACAGCTTAGTGCTTTTGAAAACTTATGGTGTTCTCATATTCATAGCAAGATGAACTGTAATCCTAATGGAGAGATGAATATAATTATATATATTTGAAGTTTTTAAATTTACTTAAATGCAATGTTAAAAATTTGAATTAGACATCCACTTTTTGGAGAGATCGAAGGATGAATCTTGGCAATATAGCAAGCCCCCCTTATTCTATTTCTCTTACCTCTTGGTAATTATCTATGTAATTTTCATTGACTCTTCATAAAAAATTTTAAACATGCATGTAAAAAATTACTATTATGCTATAGCCTGGTCATTTTTTATGTCTTTACATCTATCTTATATAAATATTTCATTAGAGTTTGTTGTGCATCAGTTATGTGCAAGATCATTTGTGCTGATGAATGATTAAAAGATGCAAAAGCTGTCAACTTTAATAGCTAGCAATATTTTTAAGATTCAGTTAACCTTGAAACAAAAAGTGAAAATATGGAAATTTTAATTAACCTTTCTCTGATTAAGACAAGTTATCTATGAGATAAAATATCTAATGAAAGGACTTTAGTTTAACACAGTGTTAGTTCTTCAGGATGTCATAACTTTACTAAAGAAAAGTGAGATTTTATCAAAATGTTACCAAGCTATTTTGCATTTGGCAATGAAGATATTTTTAAAAACTAAATAAAACTTTATGATAGCTCATCATAAAAATTTATCAACCCAAAAGACTATTATATGATATTTCCTAAAAGGTTTTTTTTTTTTTTAATTTCATTTTTTAATAATGAAAACCTTCATTATGACATTTATATGAATAAAGAAGGAAAAATATTTGAACTTTTGACCAAAAAAATATGGTTTTTATCAGGTATACAGTCCATTTACAAATCAGTTAAATAAAATATTTAAAATAGTAAGTTTTTCAAGTAGATATTTTCTCTTTGTTCTTTGGGTTAATGCATTAGAAGTTCTGGGCAGATTAAAGACAGAGTAAAACTTTGAATTTATTTTTCACAATGATAAAGTTCATGAGTTTCCATTTCTAAAACAAGTGAAGACTAAGAGTTTATGGAACTTTTTCTGCATACAATAAATGAATCATTATCAGTAAATAATAATTTGTCACCAAAATAATTATTTTCATACTAACCAATGAATCTGCATCTAACATTATCTCAATGATTCTATTTAAATTAAGCAGATTCCTCTTTAATAGATCAATAGCTTCAAAAATTGATATAACAGATCACATAGGTATTGTGATAGGCAAAAATGAACTACAATTTCTTGATTCTAAGACTGATCCATATAACTATAAATACACTGAACAAAGTATATGAAGCTTAGACCCCTAAAAACAAAATGGAACTTCAATCATGTGTAAGCATTGTAAATTGCAATGAAAAATTTTCTATATCATTAGACTAAGACAGTTGAAACATTATCTAGATTTGCTTGATAAAAATACATTTGATTCTGAAAATTTTAAACAACAGAAAGCATTATAAAAGTAAAAGATTTCACCATAATATATAATACTCTAATTTATTATAATTTCGAATCTGTTATTATTTCTTTGTGGTGCATCAGCAATTGATATTAAAATGATTATAATTTAGGAAATAATAAAAATATCAACAATAAGTTTATTGGTGAGATGAAGTCAAGATAGGATTCCAGCAATTACTTAAGAAAATGTAAATAGAATGAATCACATAAAACAATGTAATAAAATACATCCTACAGATGATGTAGGCTTGGCAATAAAAAAATGTATTATCAGAAATCTAAAATATTTTATTTATTAAAAGATCATTCTTCAAAAAACAATACAATGAAATAAGGTCATCTAAAAATGATAGTATAAAAATATCTTCATCATATGGATATAATTTCAATCTTTTTAAACTTTTTTCAAAGAAATGTAATTCAAAAAATAAATACATCCATATATACTAAGAAGAGCTTGTTTAATACTTACAAATAAAAATGTTAAATATATCAAGATACTATGCTGAGCATGCTTTTAATTAACTGGTAGTCATAGTCAGAGATATAGTTATTTAAAAGGATTGTGAGATTTATAAAAGAATAACAAAGGTGTTGATTTATATAAAATTTGATTACATTCAAATATCAGCCTTTTAAGCTAATTGTGCATATGCTTTTGTGAGTGTTAATAATAATAAATGAATACTTTCCTCTCCAATACAAGATATAGTATTTATGCAGGAATAAAATGAATCCACTTATTCCTACAACTCAAATGCTTATATATGAGCAAATCTGAAGTACATGGCAAGGAAAGCATGAGGATGGAACACTCACTTTAAATTACTATATACAATGTTTGAATGAATGACATTGGTGAAATTGTCTAGAATTTACTAAACGTCACTCTAACTGGCATTTAGTAAATTCTAGACAATTTCACCAATATCATTCATTCAGACATCGTATATAGTAATTTAAAGTGAGTGTTCCATCCTCACACTTTCCTTGACAATGCTTCAGATTTGCCCATATATAAGCATTTGAGTTGTAGGAATAAGTGGATTCATTTTATTCCTGCATAAATACTATATCTTGTATTGGAGAGGAAAGTATTCATTTATTATTATTAACACTCGCAAAGGCATATTCACAATTAGCTTAAAGGCTGATATTTGAATGTAATACAATTGTAAACATGTGCTATATAAAAATAAATGTTTATTTACATAAAATTTGATTATAAAATGTAAAATAATTTATTTAAATGAGTCACTTTTTTGACAGGAGGATGCAGGAATCTTTCTTGTTGATTGCATGTATACTGTTGACAAGGGGCTAAGCTTTTTTAATTTATGTTTAGAATTATTTATTTTGGAGGTGACAATACTGGCCCATGTAGATATAAAGTTGTCACCATGTTTAGACTCATGTTCAAAGAACATAGATTTAACATTTGTATCCATCTTAGCTGAGTAATATTGATATTTGTGTTGTATAATTCTTGTAGAAAGATTGTCTGAAGATTCTCCAAAATAAATTGCACTGCAGTTTGTGTTGTTCTATATAATTTGATATAGAAAAAATCTACTCAAGCTGATAAAAAATTCTAGATATTATTTCCATATATAACCAGAAGCTACACACAGAATAAGTGCTAAACCATGCAGAGTTAGTCTTCACATCACTGCCACCTTGAATTGCCTGATTAATAATGTAAAAGATAAGCTGCCCCAGATCAATCTTCTCAAGTTGAGTATAAAATTATATGCAACAACATTGTAGCACAATTTATTTTGGAGAATCTCATGTCAATCTTTCTACTAGAATTGCAAATCACAAACATTAATGCAATTGAGGTAAGACTAATACAGATATTAAATTTATTTTCTCAAGCTTGAGTTTGAACATAATCACAGCTTTGAACCCACAACTGCCAGTATTGTATGTTCCAAAAGATATGATGATAAATGCAAAATTAGAGAGGCCTGGCACATTGCCAGCAATTTACATGAAATCAACAAAAAAAATTCTGTATTCCCTTATCACAAAAGTGTTTCACTTAAATTTATTTATGGCTTATAATCAAATTTTATATAAATCACCATTTTTGTGATTTTTTCTATAAATCTTGCAATCCTCTTGGATAACTATAGCTATAAGTATGACTACCAGTTAGTTGAAAGTATGCTGAGCATACTATTTTGATATATTTAATATAACAAGATCCACAGTTGCTCTCTATTCTGGACAGCACAAAGTATACCAAAGCCAGAAATGATCAGGAGTGATGCTTCTTGGTCAAGATTATACTTTGTCATAACTGATCTTTGTAATATTAAACAGTTTCTAATAGATATTTATGCATACTCTAAAAAGATGGTACTGATCAACAAACAATATATCAAAGGTACAATTGGAACATTATACAGTGTGTTTTTTCTTGGTATTTTCAAAATAATGGCATTTAACAATGAAATGGCCATCATAGAAAAATAGGTTTTTTTTTCTTATAGAATCTTGCCATTTTATGCTGAAAAAATGATAAATGAACAGAAAGATAGTGTCAGAGAGAAAAAAAATATAAAAAATCTGGAATATCCAAATAATCAGAAAGTGATTGTCCCAGAACATGAAATCAATTTTGGTTACATATAAGATAGTACAGTTTAACTGCTTATGAACATAAGGTTTCATTTTTTAATCATCATTCCTGAAAACAAGCAGATAATTTTATTTTAAAAATATATTTATTGACATAATACAATTGTACAGATGGATAATAAATTCACTTTGTTAATGTTGGCTCATCCATTGCTGGCATTGGTCTGGTAGATGTATGCCTGAGCCATTCTCTGCACTAGCAGGTTGATAAATGAGTACATACACTCCATTTTGTTGGTATTTACCACCCCTTTTGAGGTTGGCCCAATAATGCTAACTTATCAGCTGGGATACATGTAGTGTGAAATAAATGCCTCTCTAGTAGAATCCGGCATGTTGTATCATAGACTACTTCATTTACAATACACTACAATGTGGATATATCAGGTCCAATATTCATGTAGAGTCTGTGGGCCATACTAGTAGGCTCCATGTTTTAATAAATAAAAATCTAGAGGATAATATCTTATCCTTGTTTTGAAGAGCTTTGAACTTATCGCAAAATATAGCATTGGGTCCAGTGTTGGTTGTGTAAAATTTCAAGCTGGAATTAGAAGATTATGAGAGAAAAAAAAAGTATGTTTTGTGTATGGAAAAAGCAGAGCCTTCAAATATTCATTGTAAATATAAAGAAAGGCAAATGTTGTAAGTACTAATTACAATAGTATTTCAGAAATGAAATAATCTAACCCATAAAGATTATAAAAATTGTATCAGAAAACAACAGTACAAGCACTTTATAGAGAATAGTAAAGATTACAATAAGAACAAAATCTAAAAAAATGCCCGAGAATGACAGAAAAATTAATGATATAAAAAAAATTACTTTTGTGGTCAAATTTAAACAGGTTATATTCACTCTATTGTAGAATGCAAAAAGAATCATTGAAAACAAGTCATTAGATCAAGCCAATTTTATCTATCAATCACAATCAATTATTCTCAGTCAGATATATTGTTTGCTTACTTATTGACTATAAATAGAAATCAATTTCAGAACATTTTTTATTGCAACAATATCAATAACTTGATATATTCTTGGTAATGGAAAAACTATCAACCCTAAAAATAGTTAAGGTAGATTGATGCATTATTGTGAACATAAAGTTTTTAGTCTGTAATCTATTTAAATAGAACTAATTGCTTATTATTTCCAATGTTAACTAAATCTTCTTACCCACCATTTTTTATCAAGATTTATAATATTAAGAATTACCAGGGTAAATATTATAACGTCAGATTCTGAATATTCTGTAATGTAAGTTCCATGGATAATGGCCCTGCTCTATCACTTTTGGTTACCTGAACTTAGAAACTTCCAAAAAATAATATCATTAATTCATGTTAAATAATGACAAGTAAAACAAATATTGAACTTCAGCTATATATTTTTGACAATGAAAAATTATAGCTAATCTTTGCTGCTGCTAACTTACTTGTTTAAACATGTTTTTTTTTTATTTAAATTTTGACGCCGTTTTTTTTTTTTTGCAGTGGAAAAAATATCTATTCATTGAAATGAAATATATAATTATAAGGAAAATATACTATAATAAAGTAATTTGCATGATTAAAATTTTAGCACAAAATTAGTTTATTCATATTCTCTTCAAAAAATTTTCTGTTGTAATTAGAGAAAGGTAATTTATAATAATTCAACTAGTTACTCAATATTCATCAGTAAATAAGTTTAAAGTTCAAAATTCCCAAATAATCTTGATTGATTAGTATTGACAATACATCATCATTCTCCAGTAGTGAGATACGTCATAAATTTATGCTTTTACCATTAGAATAGTAAAAATATGATAAAAATGATTATTCTATTTGTATACAAAAAAATAACTTACCTTCGAAAATATATCTTTTGAAATATAATATGACAACAATTAAACGTTATAGTATTAGTCACATAAATTCCACTTTTTGAGAACATAAAAAAACAAGCGTTGTTAGCCGAGAGGTCATCGCAACAGCCTTGCAAGCAAGTAGTTGGTTGCAGACGGTTGTGGGTTCGCGTCCCGGCCGATGCTATAACATATGAGGAAAAAACACAAAAAATGATCTTTTTATTTCAGTTATTCTTTTTAAATTTTATCTTTGTGAGAGCAAAACTTGTTTCCTCTTGACTTCTACTAGTTGCAAATCTATTATTTAAATTATACAAAGAGCACTCATTAGGTGAGATTAGATATCTTCTGATAAACATATAGAAATTATATTATTTTCTCAATAGTTTTGACTTTTAATGATGAAATCTAATACTCAAGTAATGAGAGAATGTTAAAAACGTAGAGTAGGCACTTTTTTTATTTACAGAAATATATTTATAAATATAAACTTTAAACTTTCGATAAAAATATTATTTCTTCAACAATATGTTTATTTTAAGGAAACAATAGCAATAAAGTACACAAGTTAAACTTCCCACACAGTATTTCAAAGCAAAAAAAAAACAAACAAAACAACAACCATGATACAAATAGTCTTGCACATAAGTAAATAAACATCAGACAATGTTACATTTTAATATTTTATTACTTGTCATTTATTTGTTGCGCGGATAATTACAATTTCCGTCTTTATAAAATCTATAAACAATAAAAAATTATTCTTTTACAAACGTATCAACATAATTTGCTATAAAATATTAAAGCTGGAAAAATAATAATGTCAAATAAATATTTATTTTTAACTAGTGTTTGTATATTCCCATTTGCTAAAATTAGGCTTACTTTTTTCTCTTTGCTTTAGAATCTTATTTTTTAAAAAAATTATTAATACACTGATATATGTATTGAACACTTTCTAGGGAATCTAATTATGTTATAATAAACTTATTAAAATTGAAGATAAAGCATATCAGATATTGAACTCTAGAAATATCTGTTCAATCCAATATTAAAACTTCACTATTTTATCTACTAATAATAGATCAACGATTTGTTCACTTACTTAAGGTTAAAACTATTATAATTTAAACTGTCAAAAATTATTTTACAACTGTACAATCTTTAAAATACTGACATATTAACTTTTCCATGCCAGAATTGTTGCATTATAAAGCACTAATAAAAATTGATTAATGGTAGAATTTTAACTATATATATATTTAGATATTTTGGTATATAATTTGACTTGATATTTACTTTCTGCCAAAGCTAAAGATCACAACATATATATGCATTGTTTCAGAGATGGTATTTTAAGCAGTTTGGGGAGAATACCAGTCACTTTTTTATTTGGACATACATATTAAAATTACTGCCATTGTCAATAATAATATTGGCTAATGAAGTTTATCAATAAAATCTGTATAAAAATAAATAAATATTTAGACACTTATGCCAATGCATAAAGAAAATCAACTATCTCATAAATTACAGTATTTTATCCAGGAACAGGAATATTATCGATGATCCTGAAAAATAAATGAATCTTATTTCCCCTCCCCAAATGTTAACACGATATTTTTAGTTGAATTATAAATGTATGATTTTATTCAAGAGAGAGGTAGACATATATATATTGAAAATACATAATCCATTTGTATTTTAATTAGAATGACAGAAACTGTATCTGAATATTATATGAAATTATTCAAATTAAAATTGCATGATTTTTATTAATAAAATAAAAATTAATAATAATAAAACTTGAAAAAAAATACATGCCAGGAACAAATCCTGTGAAACTAATTATTATTTCCAAATGATTATTATTTGTAATTAAAACAATTTTCTTGTCTATTTTTGTGTTTGACATCTTGAATATATTATAAATATTAGAGTGCATGGTTAATAATTAATAATACTAACTTGTTTACCACATGAGAAATATATTTATACTAAAATATTAAAATTTGATAATTCAGTAATATAACTGATTGTAAAAAGTTATTTTTTTGAAAGATTTCTGTTGATAACACATTTATTATTATTTCATTTAAATAACACATAAATATAGAAGATTGAGGAAACAGCTGCATATTGTGTTATATTGTTTTATTCTAGTATAAATATATATATAAATAAATATAATATTTCAAACATTAGCTTTAACTCAATGACTATCTGTTCTGAGAATGTAAGGCTTGGTTATTTCATATTGAGCATGGTAATTCTGTTACTTTAGATTTATTTTCTACTATCTGATATTAAGATAGGTTTTTTATGACATTAAAACTGTGGGTCTGCTTTTATTGATTTATTAACTGAAAAAATACAGAAGTTAATATTTTCTAAACATTTGGCATTCTTCAAAATCATCATTTTATTCTTCACAAAGAAAAAATCACATCCAAACCATTAATGCTTTTGTTCTTTGTAATCTGATTTTCACAACATTTGTTACAGTACTTCAAGAAAATTTTTGAAATTAAAAAAAATATGATTTTGTTTACTTTATTAAATATTTTTGATTATTTTTTCACAATAATTATTTAAATCAATATATATATACATTTTGATTTTAATCATATATGTTTTATTTTTAAAAATAGATGTTAACAAATACAAAGAAAATTATGATATAGGAGTGTCCACACCTATGTTAAGTCAATCATGTAACATCGTTACCAATCACAATTGGCAATGTGTTCGAATATTTTTAAATATTTTAAAAATTATAAAGCAAATTTAAGATTTCAAAGCAGAATTTAATAGATTTATTAGATATCCACATTTAATCATTCACATTAAAAAATAAAAAAGTTTTGTTGATTTTCTCAAGACTTGTTTTTCTTCAGATTATTGAATGAAATTTTACATTCTTTGTTCTTATTGCAACCTATTTTATCAATATTTGTTAAATTTGAAATATAATTTTTTTTAAATGTATTTTGTTTTAAAATTAAATTAAAAATAAATCAGAGTCCAATTTATTGAGTTTTGCTATAAAATAAAAGATTTAGTATTGTCAAAAATAATTGCCAGATGTAACAATAGAAAATGTCAGCATATGAAAGAGTTCATATATAGACTAAATTACTATTTTAATTTAAAATTGTAATTATTTATTAAGCACACAGAAAGTATATGTAAATACTTTTAATACAGGCTTTAACCTGTATCATATGTGGCCTTGAAATTTATAATAGTCAAGCAATGTCTTTATTTGCCAATAGAGGGACCTCTCAAACCACGACACATTATAGAGACTTTTATAAAGTTAAGAGCGGGTATTTTATCTTTAACCTAACTTTCCACTTATATAGGCCAACCTGAAGTATCTTGATTTGGGAGCATGAAGATGTTATTCTCTCAACTGTTTAAGTCCACTGTTTCCTTGACAAATTAACCTTCATGAAATCTTGCAATTTACAATGAGTTAATATTATGATCTTTATACTGAAAATAAATAAACTATTTAAAGTTGTAATTATTAATTAAGTGCACAGGAAATATATGCAAATACTTTTAAGACAGGCTTTAACCTGTGTGCTTAATAAGTAATTACAACTTTACAATAGTTTATTTATTTCCAATATAAAAATAGTAATATTAACTCATAAATCGCAAGATTTCACAAAGGTTAATTTATAAAGGAAATAGTGGACTTAAACAGTGGAGAGAATAACAGCTTCATGCTCCCAAATCAAGATGTTTCATATTAACTTATAGAAGTAGAAAGTTAGGTTAAAGCGAAGAAGGCCGCTCTTATCTTTATAAAAGTTGCTATCTTGTGTCATGGTTTGGGAGGTCCTTCTACTGACAAATGAAGATATTGCTTGACTATTATAAATTTCAAGGCCACATATGATACAGGTTAAAGCCTGTCTTAAAAATATTTTCATTTAAATATATTGATAATTTTAAAATTTAAATTTTGATAATCAACAGAAAAATATTCTGAAACAAAATAAAATTTGGCACTTTTATTTTCTAATTTTAAATTAACCAAGTTTTGGGGAAAAAAAAACTTTTAGAATAAATATTAATTTTTTTTTCATATGTCATAGCATCATCTGGGAAGTGAACCCACAACAACCGTCTGCAACCAACTGCTTGCTTGCAAGACTTCTGTGCTGACCTCTTGGCTAACAATGCTTGAAAATAAATATTAAATTTAAAGCAACTTCAAAAGAAAAATACTATATTAGCCTTTTCAGATTTTTTTCCTCTTGACAACTTTTTTTTTCTAATTGCAAATTTAGAAAGTTTGTTCTAAACATAGTACATTAATATGTAGATAAAATTTAAAAGGAATACATTTTCCTTTTATATTATTAAAAAATAGACTTTATTGCATTTTAAACATTATATTCAGTTTTTGAAATCATGTCACTATACATTGTATTTTACTTGATTATTTCCATTTATGTTTCAAACATATGTAAAATGGACTTCACATGTAGAATTATATTTTTATTTAGTCATGACAACTTCACAAATTTTAAATGTTTTAAATTTTTTTCTCTTCATTTCAAATTTGTAAGAAAACCATGTGGATTCTGCATGTGTGAATCATATCACTATTCATTTCCCCCCTTTTTAAAGAGGTACATGTTACATGTTTCTATGGCAAAATGTAATTTATTTTATGAATTTTATTTAAGTAATTTCATTTAATTCCTCTGTTCACCCCACAGTTTATAAACTTTATGAATAAAATATAGCATTGAATTTTTAACTGAAAAAATGGATTTCCAAATACATTCAAACATTAAAGAATTTGTCTCAATTTTTAGATACTTAGACTGAAGGTGATTTATTATCTAGCATTTTAGATAAATCTTTTAGATTTAATTTGTCATTGGAATACGAACAACATCTTTTAACAGCCAAATTTGAAAAAAAAGTAATCAATATATACCTGTTAAAATTATTCATAGATCAGACTCTTCATCCTGATAACTTACAAATATGCCACTTAATGTAATGGAAAAACTGATGAATATAGGTAATTTTAAAAATTCCCAGCTTAAAATTTTCCATTATACATGAATATTCAATTTTAGATTTTTTTCATTTGGTTTTTGGTAAGAGAATATATGCTAAAATAAAAAAAAGTATATAATTGGGAAAATGTGTCAAATCATGATTTATCTGTATTTTTTTGGAATGGTATTGGAAATTTTCTGCAAGGTATGTATAGTTCTGATGAGAGACATTGAAGACTCAGATTCAAGTCTAAGGTAACCTTATTTTGCAGACATATTGGTACACAAAATTTTTGATATATTATCATGTCTGCATTTCAATAACAATGAAAATACTCAATAACAAAAGTAGTTATTCTAATCTCACCTGTAAATTTAGATCCATTAGGTAAATTTTAAAACCATATTATATGCACAAAGAAGTTGCAGATAATAAGGCAATCACAAAATTTACTAGTGTGTGCTAATACAATTCCTCAAAACCAATAAAGATAGTTTCAAGTGGTGAATGTGTGCTAGTAAACACAATGATTATTTATTCCAATGAAATTGTATGAAAGCAAAAATTCAAGTACATATTCTCATTTATACCTGAGTACTCATGATGCTATGTCATTAATTTTGTCACATCTTCAAAATCTGCATTACATTATTTCTACGATAGATTTTTTCATGTGTGCAGCTATCAAAAAGACTGAATGCTTTTTAAATCTCCCTTTGCCATATCAGAAGATTAAATATCCACATTTTTTTTACTTTATGAACTTACACTTACAATATAAAAATGCTTTTGTGCTAAAGTATTTATGTGACACAGCATTTAAATATCATTTTAATATATCTTTATTCTCTAACATTTCTGGACTCTTTAATTTAATCCTTATCTTTTATTTAATTTTTCAAATATACTGTCAATAAAGTCCTGTAACACCCAAAAAAACATCATTCACATATGTATGCATATATAGATTTATGTAAATATATAAATTTATTAAGAGTGCAATCATTATTACATGTGATTGGCTGTGACATAAGCATTTTAAGGTGCTTCTGTCAAAGGTTTTAGCCTTTCACATTATTATATAGATTTATGATAAAATTAATATAGTGACAATTATACTATTCTTTTTATCTATCCAGATTTAAAAGAAATTGGTGTCATTAACATATGCACAATATATTGAAAATACAACTGGAGTCATATTTGCAGAAAAATTCAATGACATTTTCAGGACATCTATGAATTTGAACAGATTGATCAATAATACTAAAAATAAAATAAACTTATCTAATGCCATATATGTCATGGAATCTAGCCAATTGGATTTCTTAAATGTATATTGTGAGGACACCAAGGTGAAGTCATTAGTTTATGTACAGATAAGCAAAAACAAACTCCTACAAATACATCAGTACTTTATGATCATGAGAAGCAACCTGCACATGTATTCAGTCCAAGTGTTGAGGTTAATTATGAAAAAAATATGTATGTATAAAGAGAAAAGACATAGAAGCCTGATTTATTGCACAGAATAAATATGTAAAAAATAAGAAAGCCAATAATATTCAAATAAATGAAAACCTAATTTTTAAACTATTTAACAGTAAAATTCCATTGTGTTGAAAGTATACTATTTTTTTTAAATAAATATGAAAGTATATACTTTGTTGCTGTGTTTTTGTATTATTTATAATACTAGCATTAACATTCTCTTCTTTACTAAAAATAGAAAAAATATATGTCCTATACAATTTAATGTATGATAAATTGGTGAAGTTAAGTGCTTATGGTCATCCTATTAATTCCTAGCTAATAAAATTAAAAATAAAAATCTCTACTAGTCAAATGACTAAAATTGATGTGATCAATCTGATATTTTGGTTCTTGAATGTCATGTGACTGCTAAAGCAAATTGTCATATAATTATTTATTTACAGATAAAATTCTTCAATAGCTCTATACAACCACATATTTAAAACAAACAGTACATCTAACATTTATTAATGCAAAGAATGCTTCTGTAACACCATCTAAATTACTATTTACATCATAGCTAATTCTTTTATAACATTTCCCCTCACTACTAGTACATATTTGTATGATGTCATCATCTTTTTTAATAATTGTAGAGGAATCCAAGAAATCAAAGACAATTTAAAATATTTTGGTTAGATTAAATAAGCAAAATTGTTTGTGCATAAAATATTTTTAAATATACTCAAAACTCCATTCCATTATCTATTTTTGAGACATATAAACATAAAAACATTAAAATCTCAAACAATGCAATTTATAGTGATTTAGCACTCTTCAGTTAGATTAGATCACACTCTTTTAAACAACATCCTTATCATTTGATCAATTTATATTAATATCAAATTACTACAATTTGACACACACTCAAATTCCAACACCACCCATTTTAGATAAATAAATTAATAATTATCATTAAATCTTTATTAGGCTACAGATTATATTATTCCTAAATTCGCTATAAGGTATTCAGCATGGCATGAAATATATTTTGTGGATCATTTACATATTTCTGATATCTTTAGTTACAGGTTTCAGGAATGTATGCTGGAATTGAAGTTATATATATAATTAAAAAAATAATACACATAGAAAAAATAGACATTAATTGAATTAATAATACAATGTAGTTATGTGAAGAACTAAAGAATCAAATATATTAATCCTTAACTGAATATCTGGTCAAGAAAGGATATGATAATATTTAGATTAATAAATGATTAGTAATAATCATTAATGGATTTATTTACTGTGAGTGGTGGGAGTTGGATTATAGTAGAGATATTTTGTACAGTTTTGATTAAAGAAAATTAAAATATGATTTTCAAAAATATTTGTGATTGTGTTGACCTAAATTGAAACTCATAAAAGTTTAAATGTATTTACAGTAAATAATAATTGTGGCTCTCTTTTAATTATTAAGCACAGACTAAGATATAAAAAGTATGTCCAAGACATATATAAAAACATAAATAAATGTAACAAAGTTGATTAATCAAACCACAAATAAATAATAATAATAATAAATAAATAGCTAAAACCTATATCGCAGTCAAGACAAACCCAACAATTATGTCTTATTATGTAATATTCAAATTACAAATCATTAAAATGAAACTCTAATCTTAATATGTTGATGGTTTATTGACAAAAAAAGATAGATAGATTTAGATATTGTTTGAATATCATATAAACCATCACCATCTACAAGAACATTAGTGAGTGCACCTTATGAGAAATTTTGAAAACTGAGAATTTCAAAAGCATATGAGTCTTAATTTAACAGTGAATATAAATATTCAAACACTTTTTTATTTATGATCTAAGTTGTAAAAATAATTAATATAAGAATTTAGAAATGAAATTGTAAATTGTTCAAAATAATTTTACTCAATTCAATTAGTTTTTATTTGTTTTATTCATGTTCATAACCTATACATGCACATATATAGCAGAGATTTACCTATCTTTTTATATATTTATTACCAAAGTTTTAATAAGTTTAATGCTGGCAATATAATAAGACATTAGCAATTTATCAGCAGGATACCTTTGAATTATATGAGATGTTTGATGACATATGAGACTCTTATAACGTAAATATTTTAAAGGTAGTTGTCAATTAATAGACATTTTTAATGAACTTCTCCTTAACAGTAAAATTGTTATATAAAATGTATAAATAGAGTTTATATTAATTTTAGAACACTGTTTTATTTTATTTCTATTAATGATGGTAAGGTAATACTATGTAAATGTATAATTGTATATGTAAAGTAAGGTTCCCTGAATTATATATATATATATTAGGACTTCTGTAATATAGTTTTTCAAGCACTACCAATAAACTATATATATATTAATTTAATTTAATTATCACAGAAATATTGCTTTGCCATCTCATTAACCATAAGATTAAAACCTAGTATTTCAGTCACAGTATAGTATTTTCCAAAGATAATAAAACTTTTCATGCAGTAATGTGGTTTATGATTAAAATTTAATATATATTTCATTCTATTATATTTTTTTTGCACTTTTCTAAAATAGTTTATTAAATTAGGATGTGCTCTGAGGTATTTTCATCAGCAATGGGTGAGAATGGTTAATACAATCTTAGAAGCACTTAAAATATTTTTATGATTTGGTCAATTAATAATGAAAGTTTGCATTTTGGTGCCCAAATGTCACTTAACATTCAGAACAACTGAGCATTATTATTATATGATGCCTTAAAGTTTAAAACACAATTCCTTAAAAACTCTGGTGAGATATAATAAATTCCCAGCTATTTACTTATTGTATTTTTTACTTTATGAATTCATGTCACAAATATATAATTCTACGGTGATCTGGCCAATATAGATATTATTAATAGGATGTAATAAACATAAAAAAAATTGAGGAAGTCAACTTAAAATAATGAAGATTATAAAAATAAAAGTGAAACACTATAGATTTCAATGCAATATAAGATAAATTAAGGAAATGAAGAAAAATATTACATGTAATTTTGCTATGCTGATGTCCTGAAGTAGTAAATAAATAAATAATTAAAATTTGATTAAATCACCTAACAAATCTATTTCTTAAAGACAATGTATATATGTGCATGTAGATAGATAAATATACAGACAAGCAGATTGATTGATAGATATATGGATGGATGAACAGATAGATAGATAGATAGATAGATAGATAGATAGATAGATAGATAGATAGATAGATAGATAGATAGATGAACAGATAGATAGATAGATAGATAGATAGATAGATAGATATATAGATAGATAGATAGATAGATAGATAGATAGATAGATAGATAGATAGATAGATAGATAGATAGATAGGTAGATAGATAGATAGATAGATAGATAGATAAATGACTTTATATTACAGTTAAAAAAGAAATTATTACTCACCAGGCACTCTAATTGAGAGGTGATTATAATTTGAATTTTATCCTTCTTTGTTCCCAACTCTCACCTAAGAATTTTTAAATCCCCATTTAACAAATAATATTAATGACTCCTTAAAAAGGATCTTGAACAAAAAAAAATCTCAACTATATATAAACTTGAAAAAAAATGAAATTTTACCAATCTCAGATTTAAAATCTACTACACAGACATGATCGGCATATATGTACCGTCACTGTAGCATGAATCTTTGCCATATATATATATTTAACGTAATGTTATATTTTTGTGCAAACTTCAATACATTACTTCTTTTATATATTCCTATCAAAAGCCATCAAGTAATTGTGTGTGATTTTAATCCAGTGGACTTTAATGAAGTAAGCTTTTTTTTTATTTTTACTGCAGCATTTCATTGAACTGAGAATATTATTTTTGTTCATGAAAATTTTCATGAAACATAACTTTTCAAGTGGGTTAAAAAAATTCTTTACTAATGCATTTTTAAGAACAACCTATTTATACACAGAACATTATTAATATATATATATATTTAAGTGCTGTAATTTATTTAATTTTGCAGCTCTTTATTATATGTGTTAATAGTCAAAAAAATTTCAAATTATTCAGATCATAATTTGAGCATTTTAATCCTTTCGCCGTTTCAATTTCCAAAAATTAGAGTAGATGCTAAAATGTTTACTTTTAAAAAAAGTACTTTCTATAGTAAAATAATACATTTACTACTGTTATTAGTCATTTTTTTGTCTACTTCACGTAAATATACACATTAAATAAGTAACAAACAATCATTCGTAAACGAGTATACTTAAGAACGAAAGAGAAAAGAAAAGATTGAGGGAAAACTGTTTTAGAAATGAATTTTGCAATAATTAATTGGTAAACTACAAATATTCCATATATAGAACATGTTGTATTATGATGTTACTTTTTAATTTCTTCAGCAGAAAACTTTTCTTTCTGAAATACTTTAACATTATATATCTAATTATAGTTTTCCAATGTATTCTATTCTCTGCCATATTTTCCCAATGAAAACGAATAAATATTTGTGTTGAATGTTTGAGATGATCCTTATAAAGTTGACAAGATCTATCTCTACCATGAAAACCATGTACAATTTTACTGTGTAAAACATTTTAGGAGAACTTATATTATTCATTACTTTTACCTGTCTAGTCTAGTAAAAGATAGATTTTACATTAGTGAACATCATAGCATCGCATACAGAAATGTAAAGATCATATTGATTGGTTTTATAATCTTGCCATTGTATGTCAAAATTTTATAAGGCATTCTTACATGAAACTTTTCTAACACTTTTTATGTTGTGGCAATAGGATATTCAAATCTCACTTCTATATAATAAAATAAATAAATTAACATTTCTTTATATAGCTAACTTGATTTCATCTTAGTATTGAAATCCTCTCTTTTCACTTGTTGAATGCAACAACATTACATTGTGTTGCATTTAATCAACTAAATTTATCTTTATATTTATAAAACTTGTTTACATTTTCAAGTTAATAACCATCCATCACTTCTTTGAAAATTAATTGATAAACCAAAACTTTTGTATGTTGCATTCAAAATATTAATTACATTTTGTAAATAATCTTTTTGAACTGGAAAAAATAGCACACTTATCAGCGTACTTTAAATCTAGAATCTAAAAAGAAGAATTAGTTTTTTCCCTTTTAATTTATTCAAATTAAAAATTCCATTATGATACCAGGGTTGAATATTGATCTCTGTTTGATTAAGCTGTCTTTTAACAAATACAAAGACCACTGTCATAAAAATTAAAAATAATGTTAGAGAAAATACCCATTCTTGTTTAACACTAGTTTTATTTCAAATATCTAAGATTTCCCACCTGTGATGGACAATCAACTAATTTTTAAATAATTTCATAGATCTGACTTAATAACTAAATCAAATGCCTTTATCAAATCAATAAAAGCAATATATATATTGTAACCTTTTCCCTGGTCTAACTGGTCATAAACAAATCATGCCACACGTTTTAGTGACTAAATTCTTCTATGCAACCTATCATACTCTCATTATCAAGAATATAAGCATAAAGAAACAAAAATGTAAAACTAATGAAATGATTCCTGTATTGAATAAAACTAGCATGAAACTATAGATTTAAAGAAGATCACAAGGTGATTAATAAAGTAATAACTTCTGGTCAAACCAGCTCTGAAATCCACACAAACAAAAGATGATGAGTTAAATTTGATATTCCGCAAACTAATAAATAACTAATAATTATATCTCTGGAATGATTATGAAATTAAGCTTATAAATGAAATGATAAGTAAATTATGATATAGATTACTAAATGGATGATGGTAATATGTAATAATTAAATAGTGGAATGAAATGAGTCTAAGAATGAAGA
Source organism: Epiperipatus broadwayi (assembly GCA_028023455.1). NCBI lineage: Eukaryota > Metazoa > Onychophora > Udeonychophora > Euonychophora > Peripatidae > Epiperipatus > Epiperipatus broadwayi. Next base: position 11,186,671 of record JAQFVV010012413.1, read on the forward strand.
GAAAAGAATGAAGATGTATGAGAATACTGAATGATTAAGATGGTGATAGAATAAGAGTGAATGAATAGTTAAAATGATAAAAGAATAAAAGTTAATATATGATTAATCAATTATGATAATGAATTAATGTCAAATGAGAATGAATAAATAAAAAAACAAGATGAAATTGAAGAACAATGTTAATGATGGAGACTGAAATCTTCAAGTATAAACTAATGTGGTATTAAATGGTAAAAAGATAAGCTAAATAAAAATAGGGATTTCAAGCTTGATACAACCAGAATATTTTTCATGAAGTTAAAACAAGCTATACTTTTTTACAACAAAAGAAGTAATTTATACCTTAAAGTTTGTTTGACTTTCGTAAAACAGTGAAAGTAATCTCTTTCAAGTCCAACGATAATAATTAACTAGATATAAAATTTATTACAAATTTAAATTCTAACTTGAAACTTAACAACTAATTCTTCTCATGGTTCAAACACTCAAAATTATTATACAACATATATTTGGGTCAGTGAGATGGATTTTGCCACTACCCAAACATAATGCACAAAACAGCTCTTAATAGAATCTCAAATTAACAACTGTATTTAGCAGTTCTAAAGAAACTTTATAATTAATATAAATTTTAAAATTTAGGAATAGGAATGACTTTTTAATAATTAAAAACCATAACTTACCAAATTTATTTTCTTAGATAATGATAAACCATGTGATCAAGATCAGTAAATGATAGCTCTGCAGTTTCAACTAAACCAATTAAATCAATGTTATATTTATCTTTTAATATATTACTTAAAACAATCTGTACTCTAAGTTATTAACATTTTGATTATTGTGTGATGATGCATTAGATGTACTAATAAATTATAAGGCTCAACAAAATTATTATGATATAGCATAATATAGTTAATAGTACTATATTGGTCGATAATGATTTCAATTTATAATCTTCTGATATGTCGATAGCAATAACAATAATAATGTATATATGTGGTAATCAGCAATAAGACTACAGGCAACTAAATAAAATTTTAAACAAAACAAACTTTATTTACAATATTTACAAATTTTAATTCAAAGACATGGCATGAAATAAAACCAATATATTAAATTAAACTTAGGAATGGGAAAATACTCAGTATCCCATTGACCATATTCTTAGTCAATACCTCCAGCTTATACAATGATATTCAAAGTATCATTTATTACTGTTTAGCCTATTTTAAAAAATAAGTTAATAAAACCTTATTGAAACTGAATTAGCACTTACATTATGAAAATAACAGTATATTTAGGACCTTATGGTATGCACAAATTTTAAATTTAGAATTTAAAAGTTATAAAGGTAGTGCATTATACCAACCATTTCTTCTGGACAGAGTATAATAAGGGTAATTATCATACTCTGCACAATTAATAACTGATTAAAATTTGAGATGAATAGGTTTGGTGTATTAAAAAAAAGAGACATCAAAAGTCAACTACACATATGTCACTAAAGCATTATCTATGTCCACAACTTAATCATTGAATACCTAACTCATCTTACCAATCCATTGTTAAATTATTATTTGATGAAGATGAATCCACACTGCCCATGTGCATCTCTTACTTTTACATCTAAAAAATTTCTACAATCATTAATAGATCCTGGTTTGATCTGTCTATAACTGATAATGATCCTACAACATCATAAACACTATTATAATTAGGCCAACACTATAGCTAAATCAGTGTTCATAAATCTAACATTTTATACTTGTTATATGATTTTTGAACTACTATACTTCACCATACTAGGTGGAAAAACTAACTCTATATCATCATGAGGGATTTAACACTAAAAAGGAGGCTCTAAAAAACAACATGACAATTGTATAATAATATGGCTAATTCTACTACCTCTCTATGGGTATACACTTGTGTGGGCTTTGCCTCATCATGAAAAAAATAGAATTCAGACCATGGATATCCTTTCTTTTAGGGTTATTTATGCTAACAAGCATTAATTACTACTTAGACTCTACTAAACTTTCCTATCATGGAATCAGCAATAGGTGACTCTCCATCAGCCCATGTTAATATTAATCTATTGGATGCCATTCTATTGGAACATCCTATTAGCTAAAAACTGTCACTAATCATTCGCAATATTATAGCAAAGTAAAACAATACCACCAATATGAGTGGAGATATACATATTCCATTTTACAATCCAAAACCATTAATGTATTGAAGCAGATGATCTGATGCTCAGATCCTGCTTCACAGCCCACATCCAATCTCCTACCACATAACTGCATTCAAACTCATCCTTACACATGTATACACATAACCAATAATATATTTCTTTATTCAAGAGTATAAAATAATGTAAACATATGTATTTCAATTTAATATTTAATGTAATAATAATATTCTCATGTGTATGTGGGCGTAAATAATAAATATATATGTATATTTTAACGAAGGAGATTGTGATTGAATTAATATTATATATATAAGATATATATGAAACTTACTATTTTTTTTCATATATAAGTTTGTCGCCAGAAGTGATGCAATCTTGTTAGTAAGTCTCTCGAAAAACAATAACCCGGAAGACCCTTTTGATTAAAATAGAAGATTACAAATTAGTAATAATAGAATAAAGCCATTAGTGGAAATTGTCCATGCTAGCTTGTTTTAAAATCACAAGATGTATTTTAAAACAATCATTCAAGAAACTGATAACAAACTTGCATTGTTTCAAACATCTTACCAGATAAGAGTATCCGGCCAAAGGTTTCCAAATGAAAGCTAAGTGGTAAACCGCTTCAGGTCCAGCAGTAGTTGCCTAGTTACAGTTTCAAAATCAAAAGTATAAATACTGCTGGATTTGAATCCACAAGGAACGGAGATAATTAATTGGCCATGCTGCTAAAGATAATCCATACCCGATGTAATTTTGACGCAATGTGTTCTGAGTAATAAAATTCACCTTATCCCTCCGTTCTAATATGCTGATCCCAGGAACAAAGCTTCCGTATTCCATGCTACTGAACTATATATATTTTCCAATGAAATGAAGTGCTATCCAAAGCCATCCCACTATCCTAGATCTAGTGATAATACCGATGGACTGATTCCTAATGAAATGCGTTTCACGATAATCAAGGTAAAGAACTCTGACTGCTAATAATTCTTAAAATCCTGTCTTCTCTGTAATGTAATGTGTATTTTAAACTCTATATCTTTTAAGTGTCTTCAAATATAAATATATATAACTCTATATAACTAATTTATGCTAAGCCTCTTATATAAATGTCTTTTTCTTTTCTTTTATTTAAAAGCGGCCAACAATTTTTATTAATGTTTTTATGTATTTCTATTTAAAGTTAATGCCAATAATATTCTAAAATCGCCAGCATATAAATTATTTTGTTTTCCCCACCCATCATTTACTGGGTAAATAATTTCTAATTGATAAAAACAAGTCTTATTCGGCTTGCCCAGATGCTCGCAATTTTAGAAAATAAATTAATTACATTTTCATGTTTACTGTTGAAAAACAGATTTGACATCTGTTTTTCCAATTCTCCATCCTAAATAATGCGCTACCCTTTATTTTTCAACTACAAGTATATATGTGAATTTCATCTTAGCTATTACGTCCACCCTTTTATTTTATAATCAATTAATGTATTTTTCACAAGAGCATAAGTCAAACAAAACTAAGATTTAATATGTAAAAAAAGTAATGAATAATATTAAGTAATATAATGTAAGGGGGGAGGGGAACCTTAAATTTTATTCTATATTTATGTGTGAAATTATTATCCCTGTTTGTTTAAAGTGAAGCCATGTCATTACACTGAATAGTTCATCATTCATGGGCAATAAACACGTCCCAAGAATCTTTAATGTTAGAAATATATTTATGTTTTAGTAATAAGCGTTTAGTGCATAAAGGCCATTCTATTTATATATACTTGTGCTTCTTTCTTACATGGAGGCAACTGCAAAGTCGGACCCCATCTTCATCTCTCTGTCCTTAAACCAGGCTGTAAAAACCACCTGGGGGACATCCACGGTCTTACAAGCATGCTCTATACGGGGATCACTTTGGAAAAACCAGCCCAATAGGGATAGCCGGCCGCCCTTCGTTCATCAAACCGACCCTGCCAAAGTTTGCAGAGGAAATCGGTCACTTCTTCTTTGAATTCGCGAAGCACACTCCAGGATCCATAAAAGGACCGACCCAATAATCCACCATACACGCACCACTTTTCCTTATCTTATCATTCACCCAGAAGTATTCATAAGCCATAATGAAATGATTTATTTAAACAAACATATTGCCGTTAGTTTAATATAAATAATAATACAATAAATTTAGTATCGTTTGTATAAATTGTTCATTACTCATCCCACGCATTAATTATCTAACTTTCCAAATTAACCCTCATATTAAATGTAAGCAAATATGATTTATGTTAAAATTATTGTTTAAAGTAATCAAATGCTCTTTTCGTTTCTGGGGGTGTGATAGCGTTCAAATTGTATATTTTAATAGCGCTAATTTATTCAAACGCATACATATATTATTGGCATAGCCGCAATTATAAGGTTGTTGTAAAAATAAACCAAATAAATATATATAATAATCCTGAGGCTCATGTCGGTTAAATGACCCGACATAATTATTGTTAATAAACCTTAAATATATATACATCAAACTCGAATCCATGCTTTCTTTAGTTAAGATAAATATTAAGTTATTTCTTAAGCTTAAATATGACTAGATGATCTCCGCTCTACACATAATTAATATGTTATTAAATTAGTCTATCATGAGTTAGTCCTGAGTCTTATTGTGTTTCCAATGATCGATGCCGGCGGATGAGAAGTGGATTAATCGATGTCATCGGGCTGTTGCTCATAATGTTATAGATCTGGGAAATAGGCAAATAGGGCAGAATCCATGAGTGTTCCTGACCTGTGTATCTTGCGCATGATTGGATTCGGGGTACTTTTGCCTAGATGCTAGATCTTGTTACGTGAACATACAAATCCGACTGACACAGTATCAATAGACAAACCAAAAATGCATATGTCAAATGATCATTAATTATTTTAAAATGACAACTATACTTTTGTTAAAAAGGGCACAATGTATTTAAGCAATAAATATCAAACCTGCATTTGTATTCAAAGTGGACAAGTTCATTTCTATACAAAATTACAAAATAAAAAAGGCTTATATCAAATTTTCTTTATATAAGAAAATAATTGGGTCTTTAGTATATCTTTGACAACAATGTCTGTATGTTCATCCCTTAATAAAATAATCTAAAATTGGTTTTAAACTATAAGAGATAAATATTTTTCTCTCTTCACATCAATGACATTAAGATTATGTTTTCCCTTACTTGGGAAAATAACAAAAATGTGCGTAATAATAAATGTATGTGTCTTTATACATTTTTATATCCCTTTGACTAAATATATTTTAGACCATGTACCACAATAAAGCATATATATTTAAAAATAAAATTTCCAAATAACACATGATGTAAATAATATACATAACACAGCAGTAATAAAAAAAAAAACAATAAACAAACGTTTCCTTCCATTAAATTTTATACGATTCATCCAACCTTATTTCATCCTTGTGAGTTGAAATGATAATAACTGATATTATGATGAGCAAACTTTCCAGATAATGCGTATATATGTTTATTATCCTGTTGGATGTATAATAACACAATATTCACCACTTATCCAAAGGTAAAAATTATTTGATGGTTTCTGTACCAATAATTAATAAGACAATGAAAATTCACACTTCCAATTGTAGCAGACTTAACAGGATAGGTTTATCTATTTTTCTCTAGATAATTTTCCTGAATATCTCTTTAGATTATTATAATCTTCAAAACAAACATTTTAAAGACCTTTATTGATTTATTTTGTAAACGTTTCAAGTGAAGTATAAATAAATCATTTATTTACATTTGAATCCAGATAATTTTCCTTAAAAATGAGTAGAATTTTATTACACTTAACATATTTATCTTTTTTTTAAAATTCTTTGTTAATTTTATTCTTTCCTCTGTGGTAATATATATGTAACAATCTTTAAACAGTCGGGGCATTTTTAAACCATCTTTAAAATCTTACTTATACGCATGCATGGAAAAGTTTTATAAACAAATAATTATTTTGTTCCATTTTTATTAGCAAAGTGTTATATAATTAACAATATTAAAAGGAATTTATCCAATTATTAATATGATATCTTGAGCACTTTTAATGAATTTGTAGTTGTTTATTTCTATCATTACACAAAATTGGCGCTATGAAAAATCGGCAGATGAGAATAGAGAATAAAATCATGGAATTAGTTTTTTTTTTCTTTATTAAAAGTTAGATGATTCAAAAATTGACTTTTTAATTTGTTTGCTATATATATATCATAATACTTGTTTTCAAAATTATCTCGAATTATTATTATTTATTTATTTTTCTTGATATTTTAATTTACAAGCACAATATTGTTCTGCTGGATAATAAGAATGGCACGAAATACAAACATTATGAACTTTTTAGTTTACTTATGAATAATTTGTGCATCATTTTCATAGATAAGACCTTAAACACATGAACAAAATAAAAGCAAACACTTACTTTTTCCTGAATTTTTCTGGGTTTGAAGTAATATTTATGGGAAACAGCTATGAAGCACAAGGTTTCCATTTTTCCTCCAGTATAACTTTTAAGAACTATCAATGGATGAAAAGGTGTTTAACGATAGCAAGATTTGAAGATTTTTTTTACTCCATTATTTTAGATAACATTCTACTATAATCCTTCTTCAATTAAATTCCAAAATTTTCTGATTTTTAGTTTTTTTTCCTCCTTATTTTAGAAGATCAGAGTTGAAGTATGTTGTTTAGTTCTCTTTTTCTTACTTGACCCCCCTACAACTTTGTTTTAATATATATATAGTTTTTATTACAATGAATTGTGGGAAGAAATTCACCAATAATATTGGTGTAAATAATTAATATTACCCCCTCTGGCTTCATTTTAATAACTACCCATAATTATTCAAGACAGCTTTAGATTCACTACATAAAAAAATATGCTTAAGTAATTGACTATAACTATTTATTTTACAAGATTTAATAAATTTAATTTCTTTATTTATTTATTTTAATTGCTATCCAACAATAATAAAATAGCAATATATTTATTTCCCAATTAATAACAATATTTTTAAATTGTTGTTTTATCCCTAGTTTCAAACCTACACTGGGTTTGAAATCTCTTCTCCACTCAAGAAATTTCCCAGTGCATCCAAGACAGTCTTTATTTAAAGGCCACTTTATTAAGATTTTAATGCCAAATATATTATCATTTAAAATTTTGGATTATTTAATACAGGGACCTAAATAAAAGGTCACAATATATATATATACAATTTATCTTTGTTTATGAAACTTTTTATGCATTTGACTTGCAACAAAAACCATATCCATAGTGCTTCTTGATTCTCAAAAAACCCAATATTGAATCTTTAATAAACATTCATCTATAATTGGAAGCAATCTATTCAACTAAATATTTGAGAAGAAAAACCTTTGCAGTGGTAAATTATAATGATATTACATAATAATTATTGCAATCTTGTATATTTCTTTGTTTTTAAAAACTGGAACAATAAAAGAATTCTTAAAAGTGAGTGGTACAACTTCATGCAAAAAAATATTAATATTTTTAAAGTAAAATATGATCATCATATTTTAAAACTTCTTCAGGTATTTTATCAGGATCAGCAAGCTTTCCATTGTTAAAATTGCAAAGAGCTGTTTTTACTTCATTAAGCTGTATATTTTGGTCCAAATATAAATGAATAGATAATATAAATATATCCTTTAAAGTCATCTCAATTCTTGAATAATTCTGTAATAGAAATATAAATTTTAATGTTTATTTTATGATGCAATAAAATAATCAGATTGGGAGACTATGAGACATTCTAGCAATAGAAATGACTGAGATTCAGTTTCAATCAAGAGATTTATAATTTTTGAATTCATCACTTTGGCATTAGATTTACACATTAAACATACTATAATGTTTACAAAATTGTATTCTTAATAAACTTAAAAGTTTTCACTATTTTCACTTTATTTCTTATATATATCCAGGTCATATATATATATAATTATAAAATTACTTAAAAATTGATGTATATTAATTATAATTTAGATACGTAAAAGCAGTTAACACTTAAACAATACCAATATCAATAACAGACAATAATCTCAATCTGTTGTCATAGCAACCTCCTTTTAACAATAAAAACATTTGCATGGATAAGACTTTCTATATTTCTGTCATTCTCAATCTGGCTGGTTCGTTGTAAGATATCATTTCAAAAGACTCTTCTGAGTCCACTGCAACTATTTATCAAAATAATAAAAAAGATCAAGGAAAGAGATAAAATCCTGTCAACATGTACTACTTATTCTGAGACATGGAAGCTGTTTGAAATCTATTTTTATATATGGGTTAATATGTTTAGATAGACAATAAACATTTCCAGTTGATTCCAAAAAGTAAAATTATTAATTCAAAGTTTAAATAAACCTCATTAAAAAGATAAATATAACCTGTTCTGAATGCAAACTATCAAATAATCACTTATAACATAATTGGAATATATATAAACAAGAAAAATGTTAAAAGTCTATTAAAGTTTTTAATAAAATTCTAAATACTTTAGATGTGGAAACAAATTGTTATAAGAGAAGTTGCAACAAACTGCGTTTGCTTGTTATCTTTTAGTTATACTTTCCCATTTCATAACATATGAATTTATTATAGAATGAGAACTCAATATTATTAAGGGAGAAAGGTGAGTCTCTTTGAAATGTTAATTAATGTACTATCTACTCACATAAAAACATGAAATTAATCAGCATAGAGATGCTGCTTATTCTGATCATATCATGAATTATCCAAAATTATAAAAGCCTGAAAGCTATAAAAATAATATACATTTAATATAGACACTTCACTCTCATGACATGAAATAAGTATAATGAACAAATTACTAAAATTGGGAGTTAAATGCATGCAATCCTTAAAAGTTGCAAAAGCAAAGAATATTCAGGAAAGTTATCTAGTAGGTCAATATTAAATAAATTAAAAGAATGATTTAGAGTCCCAGAATTCATAAGTTTACAGCAACGGTAGTGATGGAATGCAGTTCATAGCTATGGAAGTTGAGCCTCAGAGGCTACATTTTATTACCTCATTAAACCACACAGATTATAGGCTAAGATGTAGAATAAAAGTGTAAAAATTAGATTAAGTATATATTTTTTCAGATATTATGTAGGTCAATTAATAATTATTTCATACTGATTACGGTTGATGTATAGATAAATATGTGTCCAAACTCAATTAAATTTCTTAATACATAGCATTTATTAGTCTGCATTCAGAACAAATTATATTTACATGTTTAAGAAGGTTTATTTAATCTTCTTTATAGCAATAATTTCAATCTCTGTGGTCAAGAGTTGCAATCTGTAGTGTCTATATAAATATGTTGGACTGTAAATAAATGTGGGATTTCACCTTTATTGTTAATAGGAGGTTGCCTTGACAACACTTTGAGATTGTTGGTTATTGATATTGGAATTATCTAAGTGTTGACCAGTTTCTAATAATAAATATATGTAAATATTCACATGCATAGCATAAACTGAAGTATATATATATATATGTAAAGAATTATCACCACATTGATAAAGCAATTCAGTACAATATGTACTACAACATGTATTGGCAATTGTTAAGAATGATCAGCATAAAAGTGACCCCATTTTTAAAGATCTCAAAATCTTTTATTTATGAAAAATAATGCTAACCAATTACAGATAAATGACACTTGCATTGGATGATTTTAACAATAGGTTTAATAGAACTTTATAAACATATATTTATGGAGTAATAAATTTCAAATGTAGGTACTACATGAATCAGCAGCTTGCAAAACAGTTAATCCCAACAAACACAGTAATGCAACCTTCTATTTAAACACTTTTGCAACATTTAATTTGATATTAAAATATAAATATCATTCAATGGTAATTTAATTAAATTCTTTTCTGTATATATAATCTATACGATCACAAATAGTCTTTATAAAGGGAATACCCTATATAATTTAGAAGGTCATTTATTTACGTGATCATCATTAACATATGTAGATTCCAGAAGACATATCATTTTTGTCTGTATGTAAAAATAATGTGTTCTAATTTTTTCCTTTTATTACTATATATATATTTAAAATCTACTGTTTATAAAAATTGAGAATAATTTTGCAGCTGGCTTGTTTGCAACTTGACATCCAGACATAAAAAAATTATGTATTCGTATTCTAATGTCCACACGTCAAAGTTAGTAAAATAAAATCAAAAATTGAATGTTTTCAAAAATGTAAAAATATAAACGTTACATATTTATTTAAATTTTTCTTCAATCAATAGCTAAAAAAAAATGTTTTGTAGCTGTGAAGGAAATTTTCGATATACAATTGATATTTGTGCTTTTAATTGGAAAGTATTCAATTTTAGAATAAACATCGGTGTAAAATTAGTAGATTATTTGATGTGACCACGAGAGAAATTTTACTTTTAAAATAAGTGCTTCTTATATAGAGAGACTTTGACATGTAATAATATTTTTACAATTAAATTTCAATTAGAAAAACTATCAACTTTCATATATGTCATTTACTTTTTATTGTTTTTAGATTGAAGTTTAGATTGCATAGTTTTATTTTTTATATACACTTTTTCAAATAAATATGATAGAAATAAAAATGTAGAAATTATGTCTTTCATTACAAATAAGATTAAAACATTAACTTTATTATATAAAAAAGTGCTTTTTGTATTATTTATTTCATTTAAAGTTATTAATTTCGTATAATTCCAATATTTTAAAACTTTTTTGTAAAATATACAAATATACTTATAGTCGTATATATGTGAATGAATTATTGTCCGGTTACATCAGTGTATAATTTATTAATATATATATAAACTGATGTTTTGACCAGGTACACTGGTCATCAACTGGGTAGCAAATATAAAATAATTGTAGAAGTGCTTTAAATACTGATGTATAACAATAATGAACCTTCTATTAATAGAAAATAGAAATAATAATTATAACAAATCGTTTTAGATTAATGACTTTTTTTTAAAAAAAAGTAGTCCGTGAAAATCTTTGATTTAATATATATATATATAGCCTTGTGGTTGTTGTTTTCTATACATTTGCAAACATGAATATTGTGATGAATTGAGTTATCAAATATATATATATACTGAAGATTATAGTATCAATCATTATTGACATTCACATAGTTCAGAATAATTTACTATGTAAAGCACAGCTTTTATTCTAGAATAAATCAAAACGTATCTATGGATACCGCTTCACAGTTTCTTGCTATTATCATTTTTTTAGAACATCAGATATTAAAATCACAACTCTATCCATAATCATAACAAAATATTTAGTAGCCAACTGTCAGACAAAGGGATAAAAGTACATATTTGATTAAAAGTTGCTTTTCTACATTGAAGAATTATTATCAGATGGATCATTCTTGGAGGTATTAGTTTTTTTTATTTTATAGAGATGGCAATATATGTTTTTTCCCCACAGAAATAGAATCACTCTCATATCTCTCCCATATGATTTATTCATGTCAAGCAATATCCCTACCGCTATTTAACTTAGTACTGAGCTACTATTTTGAATATGCATGATTGATTTCAGATCATCATTAACAATGCATGAGTTAAGGAAATAAAAGAGCATGAATATGCATGGCATAAAAGGGGACTGAAAGATTTGTAGATATAGAATTCTTGTCATTTCAGAGATTTTTTTCTGAAGTGTTTATGTGAAAAATCTACCTACAGAATGCATACACCAATGATAATCAAAAAAATAATAAATAATATAATGGATTCAATTGGAAATCAATGGTATAAAGTGCTAAAACTTTCTTGATTATAAATACAGGTGATCATTTGATGATGACCTTTTATTTAGATATCTAACTACTGCATATCATTTTTAAATGAAGAAAAATTATATAAATCAGAAAAAAACATTGTTTAATATTAAATTGAACATTTTAGGTCATATATTTAAAAAAGGGCACAGAGGCAATTAATTTATAATGTGATCATATATTTTACTACAAAATACAGATAGAGTAGGGTTATTATAAATAAAAAGTGGTATAACAATGTTGTCACTATTAATAGTATATTAGACAGAGTGGTAATATTAGTTATTAAACTTAATGAAAAATAGTGAATGCCCATTATTCATGTTTATGGCCAACAATTTCTCATTGTGATGAAATATTCAATGATTTTTATATAAATGGTTAAGAAGTTTTTGATCAGACTAAGTAACATTTTAAAATTGTTATGAAAGACATTAATATTGGAAATGAAAAATGACTGAAAGATAAAAATGTTGTGAATAAATTTGTTAATAGTGACAGAAATGAGAGAAGTCACAAACCCGTGGAATTTGCAGAAAAAGAAATCAAGCATATTATGGATTTTTCTTTAATTATAATGTTAAAAGGAAATGAAAAAGAAGCATATAAATAAAGAAGAAATAGATATTTTGAATAATAAAAAATATGTATTTCAAGATTATAATGTTCTTAATAGATTTAATATAGTAAGTGATTATCAGTTAGTAAAATATAATATATATCTTATACAAAACTAGAGGGAGAAAACTATTAAGAATGATAGTATTAATAATTAATCTTCCATATCACCAAAAATGCAGCAATGAATTCAAATTAAAACTTGCTAATCATTTTAACATATTTTAAATATGATCAAACTTTATTGAGATCAATAAAAAAATGGATACACTACTAAAAACTGATACAAAAATAATAGATCCCAAAAAGAAATAATTTGCCAGCAAAATTTTAATTTGGATAACAGCATATGAAAAAAATAAGGAATATAAAAATATTTAAAAATGAGAGGTCTTTTGTAAAATGGTATTTAAAAAATTTAATAATAAGACCAAAAAACTTCCAATTGGCAAAAAAATCTATAGAAAATATTAAAAATCTCAAAAAATTGTATTGATATTGAAAGAAAAGTCATTAAGCTTTTACAAAAAAAAAAATAATTGGAAAAGAAATTTATAGAAGGGAATACAAATTTCAGAAATATAAAACAGTAAGTCATTTGAGCAAAAAAAAAAAAACTGTAAAACTATTACTTTAAAAAGAACAATATAAAACATGAAAGAATTCTGCAAAGAATTATATAATATTAAAAAACAAGAAAGAAAAATATCTTTAAACATTTTAAATAAAGAGAGAAGCCAGGCAAATGAAGAAAAAACTCTAGGAAATGATGAAATTATTACTGATATCTTAAAACAGTCAAATTAAAAAAAAAATCATTGACAAACTATATATATCAAATGTCTAAATGATAAAAATGTAAAGATAATTGGAAGAGTGCAGTAAATATATAGATTTAAAAAAGTACTAAAAAAATATATATGTAAAGTTTCTCAGTCTTTTATCAGTTCTATACAAGATATTTATCAAAATAATTGCAACTCATGTACAATAGAATTTGGAACTTTGGAAACTAATCAAAAGAAGATGCTGGACTTAAAAATGGTTTTAGTATAACAGAAGTTATAAAAAAGAATAATAAATATGACTTATTATTCTACTCTAGATATGACAAATATAAAATGGCATTTAATTTTAATATTATTTTGACAATGATTAATACTTTAAATACCCAATATATAAAACCAAAATAATGTCAAACTTTTGGGGAAAAATTACCAAAATGTAAAAGTAGTTTAGATGATGTGGTGATACTAAGAAAATTAACTTTGGTATTGGTGTTTGAGTAAGATTGCATACCTATGAAAAAACTTTTAAAAAATAATGATTGTTTCTACCTCAATTTTTTTAAAGTAATAAATCATTTCAATTAATTGAATATTATAATACAAATAAACATAAATTAATATCAAATTACTTATACAGCCATACCTATTTTAACGTCAATCACATTAAATTCATTTGAAGATATACACAAAGAGGCATACTATATAGAGATGAATTGTATAATTATAGATGTACCCACCATATTAGGATGTTTTAATGTGGTTGATAAGAGTATGATATGTGATTTTGAATGTCCTTAGACTAGTTTGACCATTTCCATAATTCGTTTATTAATTAAATTATTTAAAGAGTCAAATTCTCACATTCATTGCGTAGCATATATGATCTTGAAGTCATGTACTGTACAAATAAGAGTTCACATTGTTTCCCAACTGTACTAGACTATAGATCATTGATGAAGATAAGAGATGTATTTAAGGAGTAGTAAGGTTAGCTAGTTAACTAGAGATGGAACAGAAGATATATAAGCATTTTTGCCCTTAAAGCAAATTAAGTTAATTTATGCTTGCAAATATTATCTTTATGTCTAATCCAGATGAATAAATAAAAATGATTTTTGCTATGACAGTAAAGCCAGTTAACCAGAGTTACTCATTAACATCATACTTCGTGAAATCAAAATAAGTTATTCGATGATGAATAATTTAATAACTAATCAATATTGTACTGGATAAAAATAAATTTTCATTGACAGCATTTTAGCATAAATAATTTAGTTTAGCAATTGGTTGTTTGGTATATAAATACTGACCAAATGTGTCTTAAACTATTTTAAAAGTGTTTAGCTTTAGTATAGAGATTTACGCAAGAGAAACGATTGTTTGTAAATGAGAGAGAATGGTATTTTTATGCTGGTCGATACTTACAATATGGTGGAATTAAAAAGAGGGATGCCGTATTAAAAACAAAAGAATTGAATATATATATAATTACGAATTAAACTTTAGTCTTTTTAAAAAAGTTACATTTTAAATAGAAATGAGATATAATCAAAATGACTTCCTTTTATAATGAAAAATATGTTTCACAAAATACTTGTATTAAAAGGATATACATTTAATATCTAATTAATTATATAGCACGCTTAATGTAAAAATCAAGTTTAAAAACATAATTTAATTTGAAATTCAATACATATTTAGAAAATTATAAATTGAAAAAATATATCTATTTATTAAAAAAATGAATCGGGGCAATATATTCCTTACTTAACTCAAATACAATATTTTGTATCTACTTGGGATTAATAAAAAAAAACGGTTATTTATATACTCTTATAAATGTCAATATACATTTTACAACCTCCATTTACCAAATCCTCAAAGCAATATCGTGTAAATATTTTTTCCTCGTTAAAAAAGACTATACAATTCCCCTATATTTGTCTCTAATGTAATTCAAACCACAGAAAATAATCAAACATTTATGATCCAATTAACTTTTCTGTTTAAGTATCACTCAAAATCATTAATATTTAACGTGTTGCTTTTTCATTATTTGACAAATTCATTTTAATTGTCAATAATTATATTTGCTTAAAAAGAAAAAAAAGAAAAATTATTGCTTAACAACTCTTTAAACATCAAAGATATAATAATAAAAATATTTTATAGCACTTAATGCTAAATGATATAAATTTATAAACCTTAGAATCAAGAATGTGAATGGAAATGAAAAAAGAAAAAGTGGAGATATCTATCTAATATTTGGAAAAAAGAATAAGAGAAAAAAAATCAATACTATAAAATTAATTTGTCATCCGTTCTCTGCTTAGAGAAAATCCAGTTCATCTTTAGCTAGTACTTATATCTTGTGATTTTTTTTCTACGGTTCATAGTTATATAGTTCATTAATGTTGTTTGCCAGCTTTTTTTAATCTATGTCCCTTTCTTACTTTTTCTTTCTACTGCATTTTTAGAAATTCTCTATGTCTAAATTTATGTTCAATTTAGTTCATTTTCTTTTTTTCTTTTTTTTCAATAAATTATTTTCTCTTATTCTTGTCAACAATTTTTATGTCTACAATTTTGTTTTTTAACTTATTTTTCTTCTTCTCTAAATTCACATCTCTAGAATTTTAATTCTTTTTAACGACTGAACGCTCTTTTTCATACAAAAGAACAAACCAAACTAAATACAGCACTTCTCTTTTAGATCTAACTTCTAAAAATTGCAGATTAATTATGAATTTTATTAAAAAGCATAGTTTAACACTGTAATTTTTGTGTTAGTTTTTTTATATTGTATTTTCAACACTTAGTCAGGACAATAAAACTTTCTCAAAATATTCAAAATTCTATGTACATATATTATTTATTTTAATAGTAAAAGAAACATATATATAATTAAATACCACATTTTCCCAGCGTTATACATAACTTGTAGAAATGATAAATTAACTAATGCTAGGAATAAACTTTCAGCATCTCTACCCTTACTAAATTGTTCTGCCAAAACAATTAGTTAATCTATCATTTCTGAAAATTGTGTATAACTATGGAGAAATGTATTTGCATTAACTTTCCAGAGAATGTTCAAGAATTTAACAGATTGAGCCGGTTTCTAAACAAGAGTGAAATCTGTTACATTCCAGATCTAAGCAGAGTCTAATTTATAAATGATTTAGTCATAACCTTCATGGAAGAGTTCACATCTAATTCATTTTAGTACCGATGCAAAAAAAAAAAAAAATTAATTCAAATTTTTATAATGTATTGAAATGCAATATTTTCCCAAAATTATATATAATTTTTGACTTCAATACCTAATCAAATTCTGTTAATAAACCTTTCAGCACCCTTGCACTTACAAGATTGCTTTATCAATATATATATATTTAATACACTATTTACACATGAATATAAAATAAACATTTTTGATTTATCTATAAATGATTAAAGTAATCAAAAATAAGCAAGTATATATAGATCAAAATAGTTTAAATGTAAATAAAACAGTAAATGTTCATAAAAGTAGAGTAAAAAAATTAATACCTTAGTTCTGCATTAATATATTCATGAGAGAAATAATATCTATATAATTTTGTTTGACTGCATCTGAGAATTTAAATGATTCCTATCATTCACATTAACAATTTTACTCACCTTCTAAGTCTCAGATATATTTTTAAAAATTGTTTTAAGTGTCAGTTATATATGAAAGGCTCAGCTGATAGCACAAAACATGGAATAATTTATGAATCAATACTCTTCAATTTACCAATGGTAGCCTATTTTATACATCTTGTGATCATTAGGAACACTTTTGACTTTTTAATTGTTGGTGCAACAAGCAGATCTCTGTGTAAGAATGAAAATATTGGCACAAATACAGATTTGGGTAGTATTTTTATATCTTTTTCAAATCTAGGTGAATAATATTGGAAAATAAAAAAAACAATTTTAATGTCAGTATTTACCCTGATTTTGTTATTTTTTGAGAATGGGTTATTCTGATTGCTGTTGGCTTTGTATATAATTGTAATAAATATTTGCCGTTATGTTATAGATAACTTTTGGTGGAAATATTCCAAAATGTATCTAAAGCAGCTGTGACATATATGAAACTAATAATTGGAATGAAATAAAAATTAGGAAGTATCAAATATATTTTTATGCAAGCCAACACAACAGTCAAATACTATAAAAGCTTTTTTTAAATTTAACTTCTAAAAACTGCAGCTTAATATACAAATCTTATTAAAAACCTGCTTCCCTACAGTAATCTAATTCCAGTTGCTAGTTAAGTATTTACAAAAACTATCTTACTTATTAATCTGCTGCATAATTATTACTTCTAAACTTTTGTATTCTACACAAATATCATCAGTACTAATTAGAATTCTGTTAAGATCATTTTATTTATTCACAACCACTCCCATAATATCAGCTAAACAGATACATAACAAAGATTCCTGCCTCCATTAGTAAATGATTCCTCATCAGGACAATATCATTAGTTATTTCATATTATAATTCATTTCTATTAGTAAGATTTATTTTTTGGGAGTTTATAAAATGTTGGAGCAGCAGAAGTGTTGAGAATTGGGTTCATCTTGAGCTACAGTGTTTGCCACTCCATCATATTAAATAAATATTAATTAAAATAAAAGTCCAACAAACTTGGTTTTATCTCTATTTTTTTTCTGGAAAAGATCACTTTCTGTTTATTATTAAATTCATAAGTCTTTTTTTTTTACATTTGCATTTTCCTCCTTTTATATATTTAATATACTTGGGTCTCATTTTATGTGGATTATTTTAATGCAATTTTCAAATCATGCAATTCATGTTTCTTCTTAATATCTTTTTATGCAGGTTTTCTTTTATGCAATAAAGAAGTTCATATTTTACTATATTTATCAGATATCAAGAAATTTAAATTATTAATAACTTATTTTGACTTGAAATACTTTCCCCCCAAAAAATACATTATATAACCAGCTAATGTGAATATGGCCTGAAGCTGTATGTAGAATCTTAGCTTCTATGTAAATAATCTACTTATATTAATGAGTAAATAATAATAATAGATTTATACTTACATATAAAAATATTGCAATATTCAAAAATTTTAAACTTTTAAAATGTATTTTATTAGTTATAACAGAAATAAATAATCTTTTAGATTTTTAAAATAAATAATGAAGATTTTATTGATTTTGTAAACTGAAAATAATGATAATGTATAATCCTTTTGTTTTGATTGTGATCTCATTTTTTTAATATAGAAACAAAATGTGAACATTTAAAATTTATTTCAGTAGTAAACAAAAATAGAGAAATTTATTATTTTCTGATAAGAGAAATCAATTAATCATAGATTTTATGTTAATGTGTGAGACAAAGAAAAATGTCAGAAAATGTTGAAATCTGTGAGTTTCCTGCAATGAACAACACCTTAAATTCCAATGAGAGCTAAACAGTTATATGTCTGGATATCATGACCTTTATAAACAATTAGTAAAATCATTATCTCAAAGTTTAATCACCGATTACATTATCAACAGAAAACCATTAAAATATCACAAGTCTGAAAGTGGTGCTAGTTGTACTTACCAGTTCACAAACGAATACATGTTGTCAAATAGTGGCAATGATTAAAATATGTATGAAAAATATAAAATTAAATACTATAGTTAATAAAAAAGTAAAAAAAGTTTGTCTTGTATTAATTTTTTTCAAATATTTGAAATTTTTTACAAGTCATACTTTATTTCCATATTTTTTTAATGCAATTTTTAAAGTAATTTTTCCTTGTTGCTATGTGATTGCTGAAAATTACAGAACCTATCCCCAATTTTTCAAGGTAAGTTAAGTCTAATTTTGTGCAATTTTTTTAATGCGAGTTTTCTGTGGAACCTATCTACCACATAAAATGTGACCCAAGTGTACAATTATTTATCTTTTATTAAAAATCTATTCAAAATTAATATGAAAAATAATAATTGCTCTTCTCTGTCTTTCTAATTATTTTAAAAAATAATTATACTCATTACTTTTATGATAACTTTAGTTTTCTTTTTTTGAATTGTAAATTAAAAACTGTTTTTTTTTATTTAGATAAAATAGGATCTAATTTATTATAAATATAATTTTTTGAGACTCTCCATTATAAGTCAAAATATAAAAGTTAAATAATTGCTTTAATATTTGTGTATTTTATTGCATTAATTTTTTTATAATGGATTAATAACTGTTGAAGTAAATCTATTGGTCAATCTATCAAATTATGAAATGTATTCTAAACATCAACCGAATCACACTTAGGCATTTTTTATAACATTTACCATTTCATCGGCACTCTCAAACACTCTTCAAAGTTACCAAACTTTATTCTTATATTGATAATTATTGCATATTCTATTTTATTCTTATCTATTATTATTAATATTTTTACAGGTTTTCATCTGTATTATTCAATTCATCTAGATATTTTCTCATAATTTTTAACAGATCTTTACTCTTTATTAACAATTTATAGTTTCATCAATTACTCGACTTTCACTACTGGTTTTCATTCTTAGTATTTTAAGCTTTTTTAAAATTCATTGAATCAATCAATATCTTATCACTTGCAAAAAAAAATTAAAATCTACAAGTTTCAAGTATACCATATTTTCTTATCAGACACACCCAGACAGTCCTTCTGGAAGTCAATCCATTATGTTGCTGTTGTTAATTAAATAAATAAACATTTGGTTGACATAGTTTTTTAATACAAATTTTATAAATATGATAATTGTTTATGATGTGGTAAAACAAAAATAAATGATATAATTTTGAGAGAAAAGTTAAGTTTTGAGACTGGACAAAAATGTAATAAACATCTGTGATAACTAGAAAAACAAATTAATTTATGTATGATTGATTAGATTTTGTTTTCTGTTCTGTTTCTTTTTTTAAATTGGGTAAAAATGAGATGAAAAAATAAATAAAAATTGTTTATATTAATTAGAAGTTTAAACTCTTATTATTTTGTTATTACAAACTTTCCTGCCAGTCTACCAGTGGACTGGTAAAAAAACTTCTGCAGCCCGGCACTGGTCTGTAGACCAAGGGTTGAAGATCACTGGACTGACATAGATTGCTCTAATGTACAGAAACTATAAAAATGGATTATTGTTATCATTATATATATATTGAAACAAGTCAGTTTCATCCACCTGTCTGTTTCATGTATTATACCCCCACCCGCGTCTTTATGCCAGGTTTAAACCCTTTTAGTGTACCCACTTAAACAACCTTAAATTACTATGTGTGCAGAATCACATGTATATTTGCGAACGGTAAGTCTATCATTAAATAGTGTAGGTATATATTACAGATATGTGTTTATTTTAAAAAATTGCTAGCTTAAAAAATAGTTTAATCTAAATTATTAGTCAATTTTATGGTTTATTTTATTAAAATTGCATATGTATATAAACGCATTCCCAATTCCATTATCCTACATATATAGTAATAAAATTAATTTATACTAATGATAAATGCAGCTTTTAGTTTTAGTTATAATCAACTTTTAATTAAGTCACTGCAGTAGTCTTAATATAGTGTGAACTTAATTTTATAAATCCCAAATTTTAATGACAATTTTCAGAATTTTATTGAGTTGTAATAATAAACCAGGGGATTATTACTTAAAATAATAATAATAAAAAAACAGGGAAGAAATGGGTAGAAAAACAGAAGCTAAATTAGTTTTAATAATTAAATATGTTTTTCTAAAATAAATTAATGTGTTTCTCAACTGTGGTCAAGATTGTAAACAACCAGGTGGTCAGAATTAAGAAAAAGATAAATAGCTCAAGTTTTATAGCCAAAAGATCAGTTATATATATAATAAGTGAATTATAAACCAAAACCATACTTGTTTTACCTTTAAAATTGTGGATTAAGTAGGCAATCACCGGAGATGAAAGAATGGTCCTACAAAATACAATAAGTTATATCAGCAAAGCATCCTGTAGTAGAAGAATCTCCATTAATGTCTAACATCACCGAAAAGTGTCAAACTATTGTCCCCATATGCCCAGAACTGCAATGAAGACAACTAAATTGGAAAATAATCATTTACACAGAGCTCTGTTCATAAACTCTAACTCTCGATTAACTATTTAAAGCTAGCTATTTCTCAAACCTGCCTTTACAAACACATTTTTTAAAACCTGTAAAGAAAGCTGTTAAACACTAATGTTTGTATCTTGTCTGACTATAAAACTTATTATGTTAAATTCTCTCCTAAAATATAAAACTATAATAATCTATTTTATGTATAATTTTCTGAGGTCCTTTATGCCTATTCTTGATCTATTCGATTTATTCTATAATTTTATCACTTTAATATTACATGTATTTGATATGTCAAATAACTCGAAACCACGAGTATACATATGTATAATTTTAACCTAATTCTCTGTGAAGATAATTTCAAATCTTCATGATAATAAATATTAAATAATTGAATTATTATTTTTCCCACTTGCTGTTTTGAGATCATGTTATTGTTTTACTGACTAATTTTGTGTATTAATGTTATAGTAATCAGTAGTACTCTGGGTTAAAATTATAGTTTGCTCAACTCTAGTTATAGAATATAACTCTCTATATATGTAATTCATATATCATAGGAACTAGCCACATATATTATCAAAGCATATTTCTAATGTTTTGTCAATAATTGCCCCTCAAATATGCTTTAGCCTCCCTAGATTTATATATATTGAAAACACAGGTGATAATCTTGAACTAGGTTACTAATTAATTTAGTCCCTAAATAGTATATTTGAAATACTAAACTTGAGAACTGGGTTGTATAGATATGCAAATCGACACTACCTATTTTAAGGCATGCTAAGGTAATTCTAAGTATTTGTGTGATATAAGTATAAGCTGTGGATGTGTTCTTACTAAGTACACTATGTGCATTAACTGCTTGCTGCATGTTTCATGATAAGTTGCTGATGGAGGTCACACTTATCCACTTAGTTTGCATAAAGCAAACTCTTTTAGAACTGGAAAACAAGGGTCCATATTATTCATATTAATGCTTACCCAGTTTCCTGAACTACTACTGTTCTTATTTGTAGCAAGTCATTCAGTTGTAGGGAACTGAGCATTTGATGCTGAAGCCCATGAATAATGACCCATCCGCACCTTCTAGTTTTATTTATATTTTAATATGTGCCATAGTGTATATAAGTAAACCTAGAATAAACCAGTTTTCTCTCTTTTTATATTAAACACTTATCCAGCATCCGTATAGATCCTAATTTAGGTTAACATGCTAACCTGCATATCTCTGAGCCTGATTATGTGCTCAACTTAATATGATGTATAGATAGACACCATAGGAGTGTTATTAAGTTAGTTATATAACTTTGGCTATTAAGATCCATATGATTTAGCAGACTACAAAAGAGCTGGAAATTTGGCATATTAATATAGGCATAGACTGCCCTACACTTTATTGAACACTTATAATAAGATAACATGTAGCATAATCTCATTACTTATGTAATGCCTATGAGTGTAATCTTTCACATTCCAACTATATAATTTTGTACATTTTAGTTTTAATATCTTTTATTTTCTTTATTAAATTAATATTATTTCATATATAACTTGTTTTTTATATCCTTATTGTCCATGAATTCATTTTCATCCAACTCTATATTTATTTGTCCATACATCATTATATATATATGCGTGTGTGTGTGTGTGTGTAGACCATTCTATTAGATTTCATAATTAATCATTATTATAGTAATGGTTCACCTAGTCATGTGTGTGTATATCTTACCAATTCAGTGTTAATTTAGTTATTTTATGAGTCTCTTTTCAGCCCTGGTGCTAATGCTGGGCCATGGTTAAATTGAATGCATGTGTAACTTGGGAAATGTCATCCATAGAGTATTAGATCATTGAGCAGAGGTAAAGAATTGAATGTTAGTCAACTTACAATTGATTCAATTTTAAACCCACTTCATAAGTATAATAAGTAGATGGATTACAATTACACCATTAGACTCAGTATATTATTTTGATGAATAAACTATAGCAAAATTAGAAATTGTTAGCTAAGTATGAACCACAAACAATATTATTAATTAAACTTTATTTCACACAAACATAAATTATAAATATAATTCTATTTATAAAAAAGAAAGTTTGTAGGTTCATTATTTAAATCTCAATATAGGATTTATAAAGTAAGGAAATCAAACCATACAAATGTAATATAATGAGCATGCAAACAGCTCTAAACAAGTTTTTCCAGTAAATGCCACAAGAGAAAGCATTTAAAATCTCTATCTAGAATTATCCCCATCCTCAAACCGGTTTCAAGCTAATGGCTCTTGTCAGTGAGGCACTAAGATATTCTGACATTAGATCTAAAATAATAACTCAAGCCCAGCATTTATCTAACACTTAACTATTAAGAAGAAAATCTGACATTTTCAGACATCTATATGTCTTCAAATTCAGTTATTTAACTTAAATAGTTATATAGGTCTGAAAAAACATCTGCTTACTTCTTTCATAGTTTGGCTTTTGAGGCTTTGGTGATGTTACATTTCTAAGGCTATTAATATATGGTGTAGCTGATGTTTGTTCAGATCCACATAGTTATTTAAGTTAAATAGCTGGATTTAAAGACATATAGATATTTGAAAATTTCAGATTTTCTTCTTAATAATTAAGTGATAAATAAATGCTGGGCTTGAGTTATTATTTTAAATCTAGCATCTGAATGTCCTAGTGCCTCACTGACAAGAGCTATTAGCTCAAAATCGGTTTGGGGATAGGGATAATTCTAAATAGAGATTTTAAATGCTTCCTCTTGCAGGATTTATCAGAAAAGCTTGTTTAGAGCTATTAGCATGCTCATTATATTATAATAATGACTTATACGAACCATAGCTCTCTCTGCATTTAGAATACAATTAATCAGAACAGTAGAACAAAATAATATAAACAAATAGCAAAGGGCATAATCAGACCAATCAAATAACTAGTTCAGTAAATGTGATTATACATAATAAATAAGAAATCTGAATTTAAAATTGTAGGAATTTGAGAAAGGAAAGAAATGAATGTTACTGTGTCATGCACAGAACAGTAATGTACTAGTGTGAAATTACTCAGGCAGAATAGAAATCTATTAATGGTATATAGCATGGAGCTTTCATGAGTCAGGCCAATATAACTGGAAATGGTTATATTTATTAGAATGGGTAATGACAATCTTTACAATTTGCTGTTTATTAGTGACAATAGCTATGCATTTTAAATCTCAACAATCGTGATTAATGGCAAAATCTTATGACGTGTAGTTTTATTATTGCTGTAAATAAATCTGACAAAAAAATGACTATTTTATCTCTAACTGTTATTACCTTGCAGCAAAACAAATGTACATATTAAAAGATTTCTATCTTTTTAAATATGTAATATGAATACAGTTATGTATTAAATATTTTTACTTCAACTTATGAGCTCATAAAGTTATTTTTTCCTCAAAATAAATATAATTTGTATTGATATTATAGTATGTTTTGAAAAAGGTAATATTAAAATCTTTTCATACATTAAAAAAAAAAACATAGATAATATTAAGTTCAATTAATAGGCGGAAATGCACTATTTTCTCCATGTATGATGTAAGAAATTAATACCACTTTAAATTTATTAAATTTTGGTGACAAATTTATTCTAGTTTTTTATGAGCTTTAATAATAAAAAAAATATTAAAAAGAATTAACTGTAAATTGATAAATTAAAATTAAAACAATACATGTCCCATTTAAATTTTTTATATTAAAACTTTACACTTTCACAATATATATATATTCAAAAAACTTTTTTAGACAGAACAAAGCTATATTGAAAATTGGCGGATTACATTTTCTATATAAATGATTATTTAAATTTTCAAATGAGTCATTTATTAATTTTTGAGCAGGAATGAAGTCGAATGGATTAATTTACAAATTATATACTGTTTTCAATAATAGTACCATATTGGTCGATTAGATAAATGACCCCCCCCCCCCGACAAGAATGATTAAAACAACTGCAGCAGAAAAATGTGTATTCTCGAGACCTTACTAATGATCTCATATTTTAGTAATGATCAATTCCATCTTCTAAATTACATGTTTATGAAAACATTTATATCTATCTGTCGTAATTTAAATGATATTTTCATTACACAGTCAAAATAATGTAAAAATTCAAACTTTATCTGGCAAGTTTTATTTTATCTTCCTATACATGAATAATAAGAATATTCTTCAATGATCATGTCCTGTGATTCAATAGCAGATAATATTATTTTAGATAACTGATGACTTAAAGTTGACAATTTATTGGCTTCATGTAAATTATGCTTAATTGTTGATCTGTAAGGGATCATCTAATTAGCATTGACTAATACATATGTATATGTTATGGCTGAAGTGATTAATCAGTTAGTATTAATAATTATTTGTTATTATTAATAATAACCAAATAAGAGGGTCAAAGTAATTAATTTTAAGAAATTTATCACATGAACTGGTAGTTATTCATAATTCTCAACTGTTAACAGTAATTGTAATAAATTTCAATACCGTTAAGTTCATGACTAACAATGGTAAATGTAATATATTTAGATACATTAGGTTGAAAGCTTCTCCATATACCAGAGGAAAGAAAGAGTCATATGATTCCAGAGGAAAGAAAGAGTCATATGATTGTTGTGTTTTGGTTAACCATTTATTTAGGGCTGATTACTATGTTATTGGAAGAGATTGTTTTTTTATTTCTGTTTATTATTCGTGTCGCTGGCACATTGTTTTTACATTTTCATTAATTCATTTTACATTACCTATAAGCATAATGCAGAGTTTAAATACAATAAAGAAATGATTTAATGATCAAATGAATAATTTTAAATTGAAAAAAAAAACCCCAAAACTCAGTTATTTACAAGAAAAGAGTATTATTCATTTTTGGTAAAAGTTAAAAACAGCACCAAATTTTTTTTCAGCCAAATCACCTGCAAAATACCAACATTTATCAATGATGCAATATTGTAAAAAAATTGGAAGATATTGAAAAATTCATTATATCTATTAAAAATAAAATGAATCATATATATTTTTACATTTTTTTTGGAAGAGAATTTTCAATTAATGCATGACATCTATATGGCAATTGGTCATTCTGGGTGAAATAAGATGATGAAAAGAGCTTACGACAAAGTATAAGAATGCTACCATAGAAAATGTTATGCTGTATTTAAATCTTTATAAAAATGTAAAACTTAATATCTAATTAAAATTTCTATATTTGTTTCATAATCCTTATTTGTATAATTTTATCATAATTTGATAAATAATATAACAATAAATAAAAAAATACTAAATGTTAAAATTAATAAATAATAAATATTATACAATATATATTTTTTTACATTTACCAGACTCCTACTGGTAATTATTAATAATGACCTGATCTATGTGATTTATATGTATTATTTATCACTTTGACTAAAAGATCCTGGTAATTATTAATAATTACCAGGTCAGTGTGATTTGATAAATGAATATATTTTTAACCTGTAGTTATTTAATCTTTTTTTATTTATTTCATTGATTACAATTATTAAACTAATGAGATGTCAAATTGTAGTGAAGATGATCATAGACTTCAATTAAAATGCTTGCATTTCAGTCTTTATTATGTTTTCAGAATAAAGAAAAAAAGAAAGGTGTTCAGTAGAATAATGTTAGCATATTTCAGTCATGTTTAGTTTTTTTTAAAGGTGTATTAGACTTTAAATTTACATGTATACATACAGTGATAAACTAAATTTATCTATGATTCACAATGCATATTTTGATTTTAATACACCATAGAACTTCATTATCTTGGAACAAATTTTTAAACTGACATGCTCACATGATATGATATACAATGATATACTTATGATATTAGTAAGCACACTGGTTAATGTGATTTTTTACATATTTTTATCACTTTGATCAAAACACTTGGTAATTATTAGTAATAACCAGTAATTATTAATAATAACGTTTTATTACTTTAACTGAAACATATATATATCATTAAAAACCAGTCAATACTTAGATAATCCCAATATCAATAACAATCAACAATTTCAAACTGTTGTCAAGGCAATCTTCTTTTAACAATATATATATATATATATATATAGGTAATAAAAATATCAATCTATAATTAATTAGCCTTCTAATCATGTTTCCATATTTTCTTGTAGTTTCTCTGGAATTTGACTATTTTCATTTTTTAAATTGTTGAATGTAAAGCAACATAATTATGTTTTAAAGTTATCTTGATTAGACATCAAATACTTGAAAGAAATATTGATTGTTGCATTTTTTGCTGCATCATGTGACCTGATTAAAACTTTTATTGAAGTACATATTGACATTCAAATTAGATTATTTTACAAATAAAATAAATGAAATAAAAAATAGCTAAACATTACCATGTGATGACAAATGCACTTTCTTGGATCTGATCTTTCTTAAAGTGTAAGAATAATTTAATAAGTCTCTAAAAAGATATGTTTGCAATCACACAGAAATGTTAACTACTCTTTAATTTATTTTCCCAAAAACAGTTTTATTTGATTGCCATTAAGTTAGCTTAATGGATAAGTTATCATCCCATGGCACTATAAAGAAATAGGCATACCAATGCTTTTTTACAAACATTTGGTAAATGAAATCAAAATAAGGTTAAACTTTATACAGAAGAGTTTACCAACAATATTTGGATATTTATTTCAGTTTAGTGTTATGCATTATATTAATAAAAAAGAATCAGCGATAAGTTGCTATACTTAGATTTCTTATGCTCATAAAAATTTATTGTCTATTATTCCAGCATCATTAATCACATTTAGAGGTATCTTTTTGATTGCATCATAATGCTAACAGTATATTACCTTTATAAATATATTAAATAACCTTAATATGACCACACATTCTTTTAAATTCATATAAATAAAAATACAATAAATGACAAATGCCCCCCAAGATGCATATCATGTTGAACCAGCACTCATCAGTTAATTTGCCCAGGTTACCATCTCATATATATATATATTGTAACCGTTTGATTGTTGTCCCAACTACATAATATCACCAAAACATAAGTGCGCTAAGAATTGTAACCTCGATCACCGATCAATTCCCGCTGCACATTGTCAGCTATTAAGAGCTGTAACCAAAAGCATATCATGCCATCTATATTATGCACCAAAGACCACAACCAACATCTGGAGCAACTTACCACAGACCAAACCAATGATATAACATAAACTTTTTATGATTTAATTTGATCGCAGCCAGGGTGTACCGCGAAGACCTATCATAGTAGTATGATAAAATACATTAAACAAATTATAAGTATGTAATGTTATTATCTTTCAAACCTTAATTTGCGATTTTCATTGTATGAGACCCGATGGCCGACCATGTACAAGATGGCATAATTTGTGGAACTACATAAGATTATGAAATTTTAAACCATCTATATGATTTTTAATACAAATGCTAGTCCAGGTAAAGCTTTGCAATAAATAAACATAAATACTTGGGTTCTTTTTTTATAGTTTACTATATCACTGAGACTCTTATTATACTGACAAATGACAATTTAAAAACGTTAAGTAAATATATTCAATCATGTCATTATCTGGTAAATCTGTTTACAGGTTTAATAATCAATTTATATTGTATACTAGAATCAACTACGCAAAGCTAAAATGATGGAAAAGGTAAATGGGATTTTATTGTACCTTACACATCATAAACTACCAAAGACGAAAAGCATCCAAATGTTTTCTCAAAATATCACTAAACTCTTATATCATGTTGACGATAGTATGAACTTCAATGTATGCTCTATCCAAGGTTTATGATTTCTGATTTTACGAATGACAAATAGCAACGGCACAGTAGGTTTAATTATAAATCAACGTTTATTTACAAATTTATGAATAATAAGTAATTAATTCTAATGTTATAATTAAAGACATAAATAAACAAATAAAATAAATAAATTATAATTCCATCGACTTTCTTCAATAACATATCATAGGTACGGTTTTTAAAAACCTAATCATACCTTATATTTCAATTTGATATAATGAATGTATTGAGGAAATTATACTAAATTCAACATCAACTCATGAAACATCTAATGTCATTTCCAGATTCAATAAATCTATACCGTAAACTTATAATAATATAATAAATAATATTATATCTGTAGGATTTAGCTATAATGCAATCATTAAATAAAGTGAAAATTTAAACTTACATTCAGGTAAATAATCAACCAACAGTTAATTATTATGAGGTAACTTGAATAGAATGTCCTGCTACAATTTAATGATCTAACTTATAAATTATACTTACAAATGGAAGAAGATGATTTAGCAGAATAACTAAAATACTTTGCCCAACTTATATCTATGAAGTAAAACCATATTCCTGTGGATGCATTCATCTACACATAGGAATTAAATAACACTAAACGCTTTGTGGATTTATACACCATCATAAAGTAATAAGTATAATTACACAATTCCGCGGATTAACCACCAGCACAGGAATGAGTGTAAAATACAAAAAATGGCAATTAAGTAATCTGCGGATTAACCACCGGCACAGATTAATGCCTTTTAACATTATAAAACAACATTACTATTTACTTCACATTAAAGTGCAAAATCATCCTCCCCAATTATTCTGACCATTCAGAAAACACTAACATTTTAGCAAATGTGGGTTCTTGCATAATAAAATGTTACACTAATCAGGACAACTAATGTACTAACTTATCTTGCTTAAAATAAAACATATGTAATATAATATAAGTAATATTAGTATAGGAATAGAAATCTGGAAAGACTCACAAAATACCTCATGAAAAATTGATACATCTCATAAATTCATTTAGTACTTTTCAAGCTTTTTCGCAAGCGCTATTCTCTTGAATAAGTATTTTATTTAACCCCTATTAATTTAAACTTAATAAAATATAACTTATGAACTTCACATGCAAGTTCATATAACGATAAAATTAAAGTAATGCATTATTCATCAAATACATAAAATCTAACAGGTGTGTGTGTGATATAAATTAAATGTATAGCATTTTATAGTTCAATACATGAATTCTAGCAGGTGCGTGTATCACAAATTAAATTGTATAGCATTTTATAACTACAAATATGATCCATGAAATCCATGTACGATGTGTCGAACAATAAATATACGAAGTAATAGCTACAATTATAGTTGAATTCCATACGTGTAATTTTATCCATTTGTATTAGTTATTATAAGCACTATTAGATTAACGATTTTACATGGCTCCATAAACATGAAACAATTCCAAAACATGACACGCAGAGTTTAAATGAAAATGTTTTTCATAAGTTATTAATTTCTACATTTCTCTATTAAAACTGTTCCAAGTTTATCACATCCATGCTAATATTTATTTATCCACGCTTAAATCTAGGAATACTAATTATAGCAATTAATTTAATCATTCCAAACTGACGATAAAATTAGAAAATAGGTTTGATTATTTATTTGAAGACTGTTTTTATTATCCAAATGGTAAACAAATTAACTAGCAAATATATTACTGGCATTGCAAAGTTAAATATCAATCAATACTATATTTTTTATTAAAATTATAAACGGAAATATTAAACTATGTTAATAACTTTAACATTTTACTTTAATTTAAACTTCTTCTTTTTTTTTAAAAAGCAAATTTTCATATTTATAAAACTTCTGTAATTAAAATACTTTTTAATTTTTTCAAATTGTAGAATAATAAATATTTTAAAACATACCAAAATCTTGCAATTAATTCTGCTTTTAAACTGGAAAGCTCTGACATATTTCAAATGTAATATTGGGAAAATTATTACTAGCGATTTGATCCACCTGGCTAGCCGACTTGAACAGACTTTTAAATTTAGCAATTCATCTTATTATTAAATACCACTATGTTATTTTTACGTTTATAGAAAACTTTGTGGTAATCCATTTACTTGTTAACTATTTTAAAATAGGCTTATCATATTTACACCATTTGCCTTTTACCACTTTCTTTTCTTTTTTCCCCCTAAAAGCAACACTATCAGACGATCTTTTTTTTTAATTCGCGCTCCTTTCTTTTTTACATTGAAACGCATACGTAATTACTGTATTTATTTTTAATAATTAAATTTAGTTGAACAAATGTTTTTTTTAATTCAATGGAAATAATTTTTAAGACCATTTTAAACAAATAAAAATTATTATTATTTTTAATAATATTTTACCAAATTTAATGTGTTGTCAAAATTTTTAAAAAGTTAAACATTTTGATATGAATTAGTATATGGAAAGAAGCAATTTAAATTTATTAAAATAATATAGACAACAAGTAAGGCAAAATATTACCCATTCTCTCTAATAAATTATTTTGAATATAAGAGAGTAATCTGTTCAAAGTGCAAATCAAGCCAATCAAATCACCAAAAGAAGACAGAGAAATTTTTATACCAGTTACATCAATTATTATATTTTATACTAAAATATATGGTTACAATATATATATACAAAAATATTTATATTAAATAATTACATTTGGAATTATAAGTATCAAACTAATTCAACCCACAATTTTGACACCATCCATTTTAGATAAATACAGTAATAATTGAGATTACTTAATATATATATAAGCATAATACATGTGGGAAAGAGAAATGTGAATAATAGCATGTGTGGGGTGTTGAATTTAAAAACATCAGATATATTAATCTTTAATTGAGTTTTAACGTTTACACCTGTGCTAGAGACAATCTCTAGTTGAGTAAATAATCAGTAATAAGCATTACTACTGTATTTATCTAAAGTGGATGTTGTCAAAAATATGAGTTGAGTTAATTTGCCACTTATAATTCAAAATGTATTACTTTTCTCCTCAATCTAGTACAGCTAGATTGGCTTCTAGCTTAGTAAAATTGTGACTGAAGATTTTTAACTAGTTTTAAAAATGGGGCACTATTAATGAAAATATTTACCTTTTACAATGTCCATTAAAATATTAAATTATAATACTTTACTTTCTATGTACAGTGCATTTGCAAAATGAGAATTAGGAAAAGTTTCTACATGTTGATTTCTTTTACTGACATAAATTTATTTTAGTGTTTTGTATTTTTATAACATGAGTTGCAGTTTGAGATACTCTTTTGAATGCATCATAGCAGTAACAGCATACTATTTTTCTCCATCTTCTGCAACTTATCTTTGTTAGCTTCTAGCTTAGTAAGGTCATAGTTATACATTTTTGATGGTATTAAAAATGGATGCCTAATAGTATATTAATAATTATAAGCAAAACAGAATAAAAATACAATAATAATGATGCTATCAAAATAACAATATTTTTGCAAGCATAATTTCCCCTATTAAACAAATAAATCCTTTTAAATAAAAATTGCTAAGAAAAATATTTCTATAAATACACATCATATAACTATTCATAATATAAAACAAGCACAAATTATCCTTAACATTAAAAATAGTTCTCATTACAATAGTAGGTCTCATGTGCAATATGATTAATCAAAATAGTAATTTAGCACGGATAGTATGATCTAACTTTCTACACTGATACGTTGTTGTAATTTGATAGAGTTGAGATCAGGAATGCACTGACAAAAATCAATTTGAAAATTATATATCTATTGTGCAACGATTATTCACATTTCCACAAAGTATTAATTCTACTAAATTTGTACTGTTCAAATTAATATGAAAAGGGAAAATAAACTAATAAGAAAGTCTTAAAAACAATATGTCCATTTTTGACACATTACTGCCAGAATCATAATGCTGAATAGAACTGCACCATTAAAACTATGCATATATAGTGATGAAGACCAATATGTAAATCAGGCCCAGTATGTAAATTAGATGTTCCATTTTTTTTGATCATGAGACACAGAAATATTTTCTAATGATAGAATTAAGATCCCTTGCAATAGCCTAACCCTCTTTATATTTTCTCTTCTATTGCAAGGATTCTCATTCCATCAATATAAAGGATTTCTGTGTTCCATTATCAAAAAAATTGAACATCTAATTTACCTACTGGGTCTGATTTACAGATTGGCCTTTGCCACTATATATGCATAGTTTTAATGATGCAGTTCTATTCAGCACTATAATTCTGGAAGTAATCTGCCGAAAGCTGGCTTAGTGCTCTTAAGACTTTCTTATTAGTTTATTTTACCTCTTCATATTAGTTTGAACAGTATATGTTTGGTAGAAATACAAAATTGTATGAAAAGTGTAAATGCTATTTATATTTACAAACGATGTTAAATATAAATATAAATTAGATTTTAACATATATGAAAATAATGTAATAAAGAAGTATTGAATTGTCAATATGGGTATGGAGATTCAGATTTTGGTTTCTTTTAACTCTCTTATAGAGTGAAAGTTGTTCACAAAATGCATGCATAATGAAAAAGGGTATTCGACTTTCTGCAGTGGGGAATATGGTTAACTATGAATTAATTGATATGACATATGCTATAATAAAAACCAAAAGATATATATAACCATTAGAAATCAGTCAATACTTAGACAATTGCAATATAGATAATAATCAACAATCTCAAACTGCTGTCAAGGCAATCTCCATTTAACAATAAAGATGAAATCCTACCTTTATTTATGGTCCCATGTATTTATATAGACACTAAAGATTGCAACTTGACCACATAGATTAAAATTATTGATACAAAGATGTTTAAATAAACCTCTTCAAACTGATAAATATAACCTGTTCTGAATGCAGACTAATAAATAGTCAGTTATAACATTACAAATTGCAATTATAATTTTCAAATTGAAACCAAAGTATTATTTAATTAATAAGTGTAATAATGTTCAAGGATAAATGGGTTTATAATTTCAATCTCTATAGTCAAGTTGCAATCTTTAGTGTCTTTATAAATATATGAGACCATTAATGGAGGTGGGATTCCACCTCTATTGCTAAAAGATTGCCTTGACAACAGTTTGAAATTTTTGATTGCTATCTATATTGGGATTGTCTAAGTGTTGACTGGTATTTAATGGTTACTTATAAACCCATTCAGCCTTGAGCATTATTACACTTATTATTTAAGTATTATTTTGGGTGCAATTTGAAAATTATAATTGCAATTTGTAATGTTATAATTGACTATATATTAGTCTGCATTCAGAACAGGTTATATTTACCTGTTTAAGGAGGTTTATTTAAATGTTTATCAATCAATAATTTCAATCTCTGTAATCAAGTTGCAATCTTTAGTGTCTTATAAATATATGAAACCATTAATGGAGGTGGTATTTCACTTCTATTTCTAAAAGGAGATTACCTTGACAACAGTTTAAAATTCTTGATTATCTATATTGAGATTATCTAAGTGTCGACTGGTTTCTACTGGTTATATATATATACAATGCAGTGTTGTTAATTTAAAAACAAAGCTTACACATTTAGATTATTTTTTGTTGCTGATGGGGACCAAGTACTTGTAAAATATGAATATCTAACTATTTTACTTAAAAAGAAATATTTGGCTTATTTCTTATCTATTATCTTTAATTTTTTATATAAATATTTAAATAAATTAATAATGTTACATAACAAATATTTTTATGTGAGCAATAAACTTAATTTACTTCTACTGCGGTCACTGTTTAGTGACATATAAAGATTGAAGTGATATGTTGAACCCAATAGATATAGATACTTCATCAGCTCAAAATTTATTTCAGCTTTCTTCAACAGGAACTCATTCATTACTTTTTTGCTTTTCAATCTGTCCCTCTTACTGTCTAAGTTAAAGTAGTGACAATGGCATAAAATTGAATAAAATTTGTGTTTATATTTATACATCAACCTGATTTTTATATAAATGAAATGTTAAGTATCCATTTTATTACAATCAAATCTAATCAAATTGCAGTTTTAGATAAGTAAACAGTGTTTATTATTGACAGTATCCATAATAAGTGATAGAAATTGATAAGCTTCCACATCAGAAGTTGTAAAATTTTAAGTGAAAATAGCTTAAAAATTATACCAAATTTATTTAATATCACACAATAATTTTTATTAGATTATTTAAAACTTTCAATATTCTATATATTCTTGAAAGATGTAAATAATGATATTTAAAAAGGTTAAAGTAACCCAATATGTATCATAATAAAGAGCCATCATGGTACAGATCACAATATATTACACATGACTATTATTTGCTCAGTATGTACCACTATGAAATTATTACAATCCGATGTAAAAGTATAAAATTTAATGCACTCACAACTTTGACACCAAACATTTTAGATAAATGTATTCTGACTATTACTAATTAAATTAGATATTATCTCTTTTCCAGGTATAAACATTAAATCCCAGTTAAAAATTAATAAATCTGAGTTTTTTCCAGAAAATGTAAACACATGGGATAATTCAACTTTATCTCTCTTTTTCCATGTTCCCTTCATCACACATTTTAAAACAGCTATAAAGACACTGAATAAAGAGAAATGATGCTGAATATGCAATTCATGTTGAACTAGTATAAATCAGTCATCCTATAATGTCTTACATATGCTTTACTATTTGTTCTGTATTTAACAATACCAAGTTATTACATGTGTTTAACTTACTGCAATTACAACTTTTCATCCTCACATAGCTTAGTCATTGTTACTAATTAGTTATTATAATCGAAATTATGAGAGAAAGATGAGAGATTCTGCATATGTATGCTTAGTTTATGAAAAGGGTGTGTGTTAATGTTTATGTGAAGTAAACATATATATTAAACTTTAATTGAAGTTTAAAATGCATCTTTAAGCCAAGGGTAATCTCTAACTTAATAAATTAGTAGTAATAATTATTAACATATATGTCATAGGTGGCTTGTATAAAAGATGTGAATGCAGAACATTTGATAGCAATAAATTAGAGTGTAATAATTTAATAATATTTTTTACATTGTTATAAGGCTTCTGCTTTAATGTGTTTACTTTTTCTTAGAGAATAAAATAGTAAACAACACATTTCCTTTAAATTTAATATGAAAATGATATATATATATTCTATTGAGACCGATTGTAAATGCAGTTGGTTTACCAATATAGAGACTAGCTCGTTTTTTATCTTCTTTTCTACAGCCACATTTAACAGAAATACCATCTATGTTAAGGATTCAAATCACTTTTTTAAGCTTATCTGACATATTAAATTAATTAAAAATGTTATTTTAATAAGTTTTGATATTGTTTTTCTTTTTCTAGTATATCTAATAAGGAAGCGATTGAAGTTTTGAATAACATTCAATTGCCTGATTTTGTTATGAGTTTGATTGAACACTGCTTATTAAATACATGTTTTGTTTTTGATGGTCAGATGCATAAACAATTATTAGGTTTAGCTATGGTTTCACCAATATTTCCAGCATTGAATTCTATTATTATACAGAACCTGGAAAAGAAAATTTTGATATCAGCAGCTAAAAAGCCATCTCTATGGCTAAGGAATGTTGTTGATACTTTTGTTTCTTTTTGCCTCATAGTAAGCATGCTTTTGATAAATTTTCAATTTTCTTAAATTTCTTTCACAATAACAACGTATTTATTTTAGACTAGGAAAATAATAACCAACTTCCAATCTTAGATGTTTTAATTGAAGAAAGGATGATTATTTATACCATGATACATATAGGAAGCAAACACACAGAAATATGTCTACATTTTTCTTCTCATCACCATCCATCACAATTATTTTCAGAGCCATTTTCTCCAAGATATCTATGCTACTAAAAATGCTTCTTCATAATGGTTTTGAGGATTATCCATAGAACCTTTTTATATAATAAGAAAAAAGATTTTGATGTTTCAAAAATTAAAACTGTTCTGTCATATATAAAGGGAGTAACTGATAAAATTGGTCAAGTTTTAAAGAGAAACAATATCCACACAATTTATACTACATTTAAAAAAATTAATGAAGTATTTCCACACCCAAAAATAAAAATCGTCCAGAATATCATTATTTATATGAAATTCCAAGTTCAGTTTGTTTACATTTATACATTGGACAGACCAGTTGTAAAATAAACATAAGAAATAAAGAACACATTTTGGCAGTTAGAGGTAAATCTAATTCACCAGCCACACATTAAATTAAATAACCATGACATTAATTTTAATAAAACACATATTTTTGGAAAAAATGAACAATATGACCAGAGACTGCTATGGGAAGCTATAGTGATTTTTAAAAGCCTAAGAGTATAAATGAATAGTATGAATTTTTAAAAAAATAACAATATTTGTAAAAAGCTATTGGAAGATAAAAAATTTTAAAAAACTTCTCAACCAATAGAATTTGAGAATGAGGAGAAAATAACAGAGGAAAAAATAACAATTTTAAACCTCACCACATATATTCTTATGACTTGATAAGGAAGAAGCTCTGAAGAAAGTACTTGTTATTGTACTAAAATGTCAGCTATTTGGATAATGGAAATATTACTATGAATCATCTTTTAACCATGAAAATATACATATATAATAATATAAAAAGCACATATAATTATTGAAAACTAAAACATTTCAAATATTTTAGTATATCTATCAATACATAAGTATTATTTTTTTGGTTACTCTTTATTGATTTCCAATTGATTTTAATTTTAAAAATAATTTTAATTACAATATTCTTAATAATAATTGTTCTGTATATTAATACTTTTATTTTTATAACATATTTCATCACAATCTGCTAATTCTAGGAAGTCACAAATTGTTAATAGATGGAATTCACAGCCATGTTTAAAGCAAAAGCCACACATAGAAAATCTAATATATTATTTTTTTTAAAAAAATTTTTAAAAAATGGAAAGAATTTTAAAATATATAATTTTTAAGAACAAAAATGAAAAGATTCTCAACTCTTACAGAAAAAAAAAATAGAGACATTATCATTTCTATATAAATCTTAGAAAGAAAATCAAGTAAGATATAAAAATTATTTTTATATATTATGTAACAATGAAATTTCAAAAAAGAAATCATTCAAGGTGATCATGAAATGAAAACATTACATAAGATTACTTTTAAGTAAGTAAAAAAAAAAATATTGAGATATATGTAATATTGAACTTAATAAAAAAAAAAAGTAACATATATTGTTAAATTTATGATTACAAAAGAATATTAAATAGAAGCCATTTGCTTATTCTATTTTATACACATTTTGTGGATGGAATATTTTTTGCTTTTTTAAAATTTAATTTCCATTTTTATTGCAAAATCTTTTTTTTAAAATTTAATATATAGCTGCAACTGCAATTACAAATTAAACAGATTTTTATTTTTTGTCAATTAATTTTCCTTCCACTCAGCCATAAGGTAGAATTTACACTGTAGGAAGGACTGAAATTAATTTACTAATCTTTATATAAATCCATCTTAAGATATTTTACTAATTCCACCATGTATGAGAATTACTGCACTTGCTAATTAATTTATTTTTATTTGGTATTGTATGGCATATTTATTTCTTAAACCCAATATTCTTTATAAAAAAAATATGGTTAATAGTATAAGTCATAATTCAAATGTAGTCAAAGGCTTGATTTTAAAAGCAAAATCTGAAAATAGTTTAAGTAGACAACAAAAGGAATTATTTATCTATTCTAATAGGATTAACTATGAACTAAATCAAGAATAATGCTACTGTGAATATTGATTATAAATTTACATATAAATAAATATTTATAAATTAATAAAAAAACAAGTTATCTATTTTAACTTCCAGAACTTCAAAATATCTAAATCTGGCTATAAAAATCAGTTAGTCAAACACTATAGTTATAAACGCTTTTCAGAAGCACAATGATGAATAAGTAAAATAAATGCAAAAATGTTCATAAATCTGTAAATGATCAAATAATATATTCTTTTATAATTTATATACGATTTTCAATCAAGCACATAAAATATGATAACTCATTATTTAAAATATCTAGAAAATTTGATTATTCCCTGTGCAATGCTTATTTTTCTAAATGAAGAACCTCATATCTAACAAATATAAAACACTCTTTTTAAACAAATTAGGTAAAATTAAAACTTAAGACCAAATCTATATTATTAACTAGAGTTTAGTCTCATTTACGGAAACAGTATTTGGTGTACTCCTTTTCAATTTTTGTTTTTATGTTTCTCATTAATATATACATAAAAATTGATTATACTTTCAAATGTAACAATTATTCAGAATAATAACTAGGTAGATCATCACACTTATATCTGTTTTTTAACATTATTTTGATCAATTTTCCATATTGAATTTGTATTATTATCATATACTGTAACTATTATAGAACTCTTATCATAAGAAATATAATTCTATAAATCATTTGAATCAATAAAAGTTATTTTACAACTAAATCTTTGTATTGTAAATAATTTACTAAAGTTATGCCCAATTTAGAAGTACATACTTTCATTGTCTTACTTCCATCATATGGTGAAATAAACTAATTTTTTGGGTGCATATATATTATTCAAAAAGATTCCTTCTCATCAATAATGAAAATCAATCTCATTATTATAATAGAAAACATTCCATTGGAGATCTGAAAAACTGGGAAAATGTTATTTCTATGTTGTCCAGATGCCATTGTCAACTTGCCAGCACTTAATATTAATAATAAGCCCCAAATTGTCATAATTGAAAAAGTTAAAATGTATTTATTTGGATTTAAAATTCTAATTTTAATTAAAATTGCTAGATTTTATAATGCTAGTGAGTTGTTATTGATGTTTGTTATATTTAGGTTTTAATAAAATTTGTTCATTTTTATTTAAAACTTCTCATGGTAATAATAATTGACTGCACTTAAATAAATTAGCAGTAATAATTTTTTCAAGCAATAGCATTATGAGCAATTAATTACGTTTAATTCCATGAAGTAATTAGAAAATCCACTTTGCTGTTGTTATGGTTGTAAAGATGCATCATTTACTTTATTGATCTGTTATAGCTTAGTGCAGCGGCAGACTCTGGGGTTCAGGATTCATGACCACGACTTCATATTTTTACTTCCGGTAGAGGTCACTTCCTATAGAGTATTTCCGATAGCGGGCTTGAGAAGAAATATGTGTAGATTGAAAATTAATCAGTCTTTCTTAAGCTATTAAATATTAATAAAATCACATTTATGCAATATATATATTTGTAACTTTCAAATCTC
The DNA here is from genome assembly GCA_028023455.1 of Epiperipatus broadwayi. Classification (NCBI taxonomy): domain Eukaryota; kingdom Metazoa; phylum Onychophora; class Udeonychophora; order Euonychophora; family Peripatidae; genus Epiperipatus; species Epiperipatus broadwayi. Next base: position 11,227,631 of record JAQFVV010012413.1, read on the forward strand.
AATTTTTTAAAGTACTACTTTGAATGTTTCTTATGCAATCATTAATTTATAATGTTTTCAGATATTATCATAGACGTCCCTAATTGGTTGGTAATCAATTCACTAAATGTAATCATAGAACAAATAAAAAATGAAATTCACATTTAATACCCACAGCTGAAAAGAATGTTTTGTAATGACTAGGATACACACACACTTCCTCTCGTCAGATAAAATACATTTATTAAAAACTCGCATAATTATAATTGTTAGACAGTCAATGAATGTTGAATTTATTAATTAGTTTTTATTTTCAACTTTGACTAACATAGTTCGTCAAAAGGGAATTTAAAATTGTTGAAAATATTTTTATTACCTACAGAAGCAATCAAACACTTCCTTTGTGCACGGTTTTTTTTTATTGTTTATTCTTCTTTCAAAATATAATTAGAAATATATCTCTATTAATAACTTTTAAATTAATCTATAAAAAATAGTCAACTTATTTTCTCTGTCTATAATTAACAATAATGTACTATTTTTTTTTTAAATTTATTAATATATGTGTGTGTATTATAATAAAGAAAAATTCGAAATTTGCTTCTGCAGACTAACCATGAATATGACATGAAACCATCGAAAGTATAGTTCATATAAAAAATATTATTATATTTAAATTCTCCATGAGTATTTTTTCACATTAATATTTAGAATGGCAGAGTATGAAAACGTAATTATATATATATCTGCTAAATAATCACTTAAACTATTACCCATACTTAGTCCTTTTACTTATTTATAATAATCATTATTATGCTTAAAAATCATATTTTTATAACAGAGCTCTAATATATCTTGTATATTATTATGCATTGGCAAAGATATACCATATAAAAAACTTGGCATAGCAAGTAATAAATATTGTTTTATACCAAAATGTATTACTGTAATAGTTGATAATTATCTACATACTCTTGTAGATTTTTTTTTATTATATATATGTGTGTATAAAATTCTACATATATACAGTGGAACATTTTAATCTATGACACCTCTGTAATTATGGATTTTGTTTTTTGTGTAATGAAGTTATTATTAAGCTTACCCTAATAACTTTCAATGTCAATTTTTTTTAAAGCAATGAATTAATTTATTTATACAAAAACATTATAAATATAATGGAAAATTTCAATGCTTTTAGTGAAATTGTTAATTTATATATATAAAGGAATTCCACCTTTATTGTTAAAAGGAGATTGCCTTGACAATAGTTTGAGATTGTTGATTACTATCTATATTAGGATTGTATAAGTGTTGACTGGTTTCTAATGGCTATATATATATATATATTTTAAATACAGACATTCTTCATATACCTGGAGCTTTTAACTGTAAATATAGGGGATTTGACCACAGACTTTTGAGCACCCTTCAAATATCCATACTTCCTTATACCACTAATACACATAACCACACATGCGTAGAACAGATAAATAATCACCAATATATATATATATTTCGTATAAAAACTGAACACTGATTATATATGTGTGGGAGATGATGATCTGAACCAATTGATGAGTGCTGGCTCAGGATGAAATATGTTTATTGGTGATTATTTATCTTTTCTACATGTGTATGGTCATGTGTTTCAGTGATATGAGATAGTGTGGATAGTTGAAGGGTGCTCAAAAGTCTGTGTTTAAATCCCCTATATATATGTAACACTCATGAAATTTTTGATTGCTGTTGATGATTCAGAGTTGTTATGCTTTAAATTTTTACACAAACTTTATTAAAATGAAATCCCAGGTTCTATAACTTTTTGGGATTTGGGAATTTTCAGATAACAAAATTGGATATTTTATAACTTCTTAAAAAACCAAAATTCAGCTCAGGGACAAAAAAGAAAAAAAACTAGGCAATTCACAATAATTAAGCTTATTAATTTATAAAGTATTTACTGAAATGTTTTTGTTGTTTTTTTTTTTTCATTTAATTTTTTATTGAAAATGTATGTGCAAACAAATTTATTTATTATAAAAGAGTAATGAATACCTTTGAAATTTTGCTAGGGTAAGAAGTTTTGATTAATGATATTCTACATTTATCAGCTTGAATATTAAACTAGAAATGCTCTTTCTATTAGTTTGAACTATTTCATTATCAACAATTAATTATTAAATAACATTAGGAAAAAAAGACCTCTAATATATAAAGTTTCTGCTGATTATAGCATTTAGTATTCAAAAATCTAAAAATTCTAAGTTTGATTCCCATGCTAGTTTCAATACTAATCAGACCATCAAGTTCCTGAAAAAAATAAAATACTATCACTTGAAACATTGTGTTATGTATTAACCTGTGCATTATTAATAACAGTTGAAGATATTTGATAAGTTTAAATATAGCTTAAATTTTTCTTAAGTCATTTACCAATTAATTCTAACTGATGGAAATACTCCAATATATGAATACAAATAAAATTTTATCATCACAAAATAAATGCCTTTGGTAATCAATTACTAGATCACATGGTTTAATTTGTACTATCTGTTTAAAAAATTGTGAGGGAGGTTTTGCTTAGTTTAACACATGAAAAATTTTCATTATATTTTTCATAATTATATTTTAAGTCTGTAACAGAACTTAATTTAACCATATATAAAGACAATTGGAGTTAATTAATCTCTCTCTAGCTGTGACATAAATAAAAATACTTCAGATCTCTTTTTATATGTTAAATCCTTGTAAATATTTATTTACTAATCATTTGTAATTGAAAATCATTGTAATAAAATGACTTTTTATTTTTATTCTTTGTTGAATTAATTATTATTTCATAATTAAAATTGTTATACTTAGGTCTGGTTTAATTATCAGTTTTTCACTACTAAATTCAAACATAAAGTTTAAAAGTTAAGTTTAATACCATTCAAAAACAAAGACTTGAAGACCATTCTTTTTGTTGTTTAGTTTGCTGATATGAAGATGACATGTTTGCTTATTTAATTCACGACTAAAAGTAGATTGTATTGGTGGTCGAGAGGTCAGCGTGACTGCTTTGCACTTGCAGGCAGTTGCCCGGGTTGCGGGTTCCCGTCCCGGCCGATGCTATGACACTTTTTAAAAAAAAGTAGATTAGTTAATTCCAATTTTCTTTTTATATGTTGAATGTTATGCAAATGTGTGTACATATATATGTAAACTAATTAGTAAATGGGATAACCATTTTATATACAATGATAAATCCACAGCCAAAATGTATTGCTGTGCAGGAATCAATCAAACATGGTTCTGCAGGCTGAATGAAAACAATATCAAACATGTCCAAGCTACCACTAATCAAATGGTGGCCTTTTTTGATCAGTAGTTAAACATTATAGCTGTAAGAGCTGAGATACAATGTATAGCAATATTTCTAGCATACCAATTGAAATTTAGATTCTCCTATCAGCAAGTCATGTATTTAAATCTCAGTTTTTATAGTTATGATATCCATATACTGAATCATATATAGCAACATATTGACAGATCAAAAGAGGACATTTTGATCGGTGGTAGTTTGGACCAGTTTTTATTTATTTAACCTGAAAACCTATGTCTGATTGGTTGCTGAAGATTACTATACATTGACTGTTAATCTAACATCATATATATGATGATTATCCCAGTACTTAATTAGTTTATATGTATATTAACTTTTAAAAATATTATATATATTATAACGATCCAGAAAAAAATGGAGGACAGCAGTCTATGATATCTCCACTACAAGGGCGCTGTCTAGGCATTTGAGCCTAGAAAAATTTATAAAGTAGGCAGATACACGCTGTTAAGATTCCACTTTATTTAAATCTTCAGACCGTTAGCCCATTGTCATTAGCTCATGGAGATGCAGAGATAATAAATAACTTGTTTAATTGCATCTTAAATATCTAGAAAAAAAATAAAAGCCACTGCCAGTAATTAACAAACAAACATTTATTAACGTACGTATAAATAACTTTTGAGGAATACATTTAACATTTTATATTTTTATATTAATCTTTAATTTTAAATAGATTGCAATAATGAGTTTAATATTTATTTAGAGGGTCGAGTATAAATAGACTACATAGATCTGCATTTGAAAAGAAAATATTCTTTCCCTTATTTAACCTTAGGCCAAAAGTTTGCAGTCAAACCGGCGTCAATCCATCTGATACATTAATGTATTCAATGTAGCATGAAAATGCAACAGCACTAAATATACTATATTGTCAGGAATGTACATCTGAACAGTATAGTTAGAGAAGACATTGTCTCTCAACCAAACAGGAGTGCTACATCTGTTGGCAAGAAGAACAATAAACAAAAAACTCCATAGGAATGGACTGTGACTTCTGTTTTACTATCCAATTCCATTAGGCAAACAGGGGGTGTGCAGCATATATATGCAATCCTGCCCGTAGCGGATCTCTTGCTACATTTACTAATTACATCAATACATCTAATCCATTGACCCAATTTAACTATGAAACAAATAACCTAAGATTACCCTCCCTTAAACTATAACTTTACAAATCTATATAGCCATTCATGCCCGACTTAAATTTAACATTTAAATACATTCGCACAGATGAATTTTATACAATTTGTTTTATAATCTTGAGTATAGACTGGCTGCACAGATTCCATGGTTAAAAACATTTCAAAATAAACACAAATGATCAAAATACAAAATCATCGATAACGTCAATTGCATAGGGAATTCAAAAAACCCAATAGCATTCATCATAAGATGCCGCAGTGACATCGATGACTTATATATTCCAATCGACTATGAAACAGCAACATAAATAACCACGAATGAATCTATGCAACGTCTATACCCAACTTAAATTTCCTCATTTAAAATTTAAACAATAAATATTGATACAAATAAAATAATAAATGGAAATGATTTTTATCAAATGCAAAATATATAAAATTAAACATTATTAATTGATTTGAAACTTACAAAAATCAGATATGAGTCCATTTTAACATTTAAGTTGGCTTGTTTTTTAAATTTGTCAAACCCTGATGAAAGTTTTTAATTATTCTTTTTTTTTATGATTTTAAAAATTGTTTAGTTCATATGCTTACAGCAGAAAAGCTCAGGTTCCTGTTGGAAATTCCCATGAAGACTTTCATGGAAGACCCGTCTGATATTCTGGAGGTAGCCTTAGCTGGTTCATTCTGGTATCACAGTCTTTTCATTTTTAAAATAAGTGAGAGAGAATGATATGTGCATCCCATCGCCCTTCTCACAAAATCAAGCTGGAAAACTGTCTGGAATTCAATATTTTTCTTTTTATAGTTCTCCTATGGATTCCACGAACAAATACGTCACTGTTCCATTTTTTCGTTATGGTCCGGGCCTTTATTTGCTTCCATTGATCAAGCTAAAATCTCTCTATTCTCTTATCTATTTTTCATCTGACTTTTTAATTACCCAGCTTTTGGGATAATTAATAAACAATCATTTCCATCTACAAAAATATTTTATCTTTAAATCTTGTACTTTTTTATAAAAAAGTACGTTCAAATACTTATTTATTTGTTTTTTAAAAAAATATTTTTAAAGTTTTGCATCTGTGCGAATATATACGTTTAACAAACATTTTAATTTTAGCGTTTAGTTTTTTTTAATACATTTATTTTTATTTGCGAACTTAAAAGTTTTTATTTCAATTTAATGTAACGGCATATTTATATATCATTACAATATATATATATATCAATAGAGGTGATTTGAGCACAGTCTTTCTAGATCTCTTCATTCATTCACTCCATCTTATATAACCAATATACATGATCACATACATGTGAAAAAGATGTATGTAGTCATGTGTATCAATTATATAAGATGAAGTAGATGACTAAAGGGAACTTGAAAGTATGTGTTCAAATGTATTCTAATTACACCTAACATAAGTATATACATTATATTTGTATTGAATCCAAATAAAAGTAATCACACTTTTTTTTAAGTTATAAATAAATGTTTCAAAGCTTGTTTTATTGATTAAAAACCAATGATTTCATCACTAAAATTAGGCTTACACAGTAAGCATAAGTCTGTTCCTATGTCTAAACAGTTCTGCTGAACATAAGATTGTTTACAGATATATAGGAAAGAAAAAGAAGCTTTCTCTTGAGTTCTTTATATTGTGTTTTTGCTATTCTTAAGGTGTCAAAACTTGCCTGAGTTCAGCTTGTCTAATTTTTTTTTATACATTATGTTGATGGATCCTGTTATGTGTGTCCTGCTGTTTTTGGTGTATTGTGTTCATTTTTTTAGCTGTGTTATTCTGTATCTCTTTTCCTGTTTTTCAAATATAGTGCTGATTTTAGTTTAAATAGTGATCAAGTTACAGCAGAAATATCTGGTGGTGCTAGCATGTTATCCCTTTTTTTTATTTTTTCTAGCTTGTGGTGGAATGTGTTAAGGTTTTGTTTTGCATTGTAGTCGAAATTGAATTTACATGTGGTGTAGCAATATGCATGCAAGCTAAATGTTGCTGCTCTTATTGTTGGGATTGCATTTTTTTTGTATACCTGGAGAATTTTTGCCATTGTTGTGTCTTTCTGAAAGTAGTTATTTATCATTATTTGTTTTACCCTTTCCAATCCCAGACAATCATTTAGAAAATGATGTTGGGTTTCTTCTTCTCTTTGGGACAAGCTGCACAGTGGGTCTATTTTCATAAAGAACCTTTTAAAATGAATGAAGTGTGATGTAGGCAAGGCATTCAGATTTACTTTGACTATGAAGTTGAAGAATTTAGGTTCCAGGTACAATTTTTTATATTTTTTTAGGAGCTGTGCATTGTTTATTTCAAGGAGGTTTTGTTGTTAATATCTTGTTGTGTCTGCTCTCTCTCTCTCTCTCTCTATATATATATATATATGATAAACATAAACAAGTTAAAAATTTTTTAACCTGCCTATAGCTTGCATTTTATGATCACAGATGGAGCTCTACCAATAGCCCACTCAAGCTTGTCAATAAATGCTGAGAGAGAATCGAAAATAAATTATCTCTTTCAAATTGTCCCCGACCTTTAAACCATGGTTTCATGCTAATTGGCAATCGTCAGTAAAGGGTAGGATGACATAGAAACTAGATCTAAATCTCCAACTCTACTGAAACAGCACTTATGTAGACTGTTTCTATAAGTTTGAAAGCACGAATTTTTTAGATACGTAAATATCTTAAAATCCGGCTATACAAACTATATAGCTATATGGGTCTGAAATCAGTTCAGATTCTCCACATAGTTAAAAGGTTCTGCAATCTATATCATTGCTAAAACCTTCAAAAGTACATTTATGATAAACATAAGTGCTGTTTCAGTAGAGTTGGAGATTTAGATCTAGTTTCTATGTCCTCCTACCCTTTACTGACTATTGCCAATTAGCATGAAACCATGGTTTAAAGGTCGGGGACAATTTGAAAGAGATAATTTATTTTCAATTCTCTCTCAGCATTTATTGACAAGCTTGAGTGGGTTATTGGTAGAGCTCCATCTGTGATCATAAAATGCAAGCTATAGGCAGGTTAAAAAAATTTTTTTAACTTGTTTATGTTTATCATAAATGTACCTTTGAAGGTTTCAGCAATGATATAGATTGCAGAACCTTTTAACTATGTGGAGAATCTGAACTGATTTCAGACCCATATAGCTATATAGTTTGTATAACTGGATTTTAAGATATTTACATATCTAAAAAATTCATGCTTTCAAACTTATAGGAACAGTCTACATAAGTGCTGTTTCAGTAGAGTTGGAGATTTAGATCTAGTTTCTATGTCCTCCTACCCTTTACTGACGATTTCCAATTAGCATGAAACCATGGTTTAAAGGTCGGGGACAATTTGAAAGAGATAATTTATTTTCGATTCTCTCTCAGCATTTATTGACAAGCTTGAGTGGGCTATTGGTAGAGCTCCATCTGTGATCATAAAATGCAAGCTATAGGCAGGTTAAAAATTTTTTAACTTGTTTATGTTTATCATAGATGTACCTTTGAAGGTTTTAGCAATGATATAGATTGCAGAACCTTTTAACTATGTGGAGAATCTGAACTGATTTCAGACCCATATAGCTATATAGTTTGTATAGCTGGATTTTAAGATATTTACGTATCTAAAAAATTTGTGCTTTCAAACTTATAGGAACAGTCTACATAAGTGCTGTTTCAGTAGAGTTGGGGATTTAGATCTAGTTTCTATGTCCTCCTACCCTTTATTGACGATTGCCAATTAGCATGAAACCATGGTTTAAAGGTCAGGGACAATTTGAAAGAGATGATTTATTTTTGATTCTCTCTCAGCATTTATTGACAAGCTTGAGTGGGCTATTGGTAGAGCTCCATCTGTGATATATATATATATGCCAGTATGGGTATTTAATTGTGTTAGTCAGAGTTATTTTGTCCCTTTGATTTCTTATGCTGTCTAAATGTGTAGCTATATGGTTGTCTTTGGGAGGTGGTCAGTCAGTGGGTATTATATCTATTATTTTTTGAATATTTGGAAACTTTGTAAATGTTGTAATCAGCAAGTTTATTATTTTTTGTGTGTACAAAATTGGAATTGTATGTAGTCCAAGCCCATTTAGTTTTGTGGGTTGGCCTAATTGAGATGGCTATCACCTTTTTATTCCAAAATAGTTTATTGTATAAGGAGTTTACTGTTGATATAAATTTTTTGGTAAACTTTATCACTGGTAGGTAGTATGTGATTTTTGTTATTATCAGTTGGTTGAAGAAAGCAACCTTTGAGTATAGAGAAAGATATGGTTTAGAAAGTGACTCTGTAATTCTTTTTGTTTGGGTTAAGATTTTGTCTTGTATTGTTCTTCTCATCTGCTCCATTCCCAAATGAAATGGGAAACCTAGAAACTTACTCGTTTTTCCTTGGTATATTTGTGTGTTGGTTTTCCCAGTAAAAATTAACCACATGTCTGATTTATTAGTATTTATTTTCAGATGAAATTTTGTTTCTTTGAAGTTAGAAAAACCGTAATGTCATCCATATAGGGTATACAGGGTATGTAAATATTGGTATTTGTATTCCTTGTAATTTTTCCTTGATTTTTTCAAGTAAAGAGTTTATGTATAGTGTGAAGAGTAGTGTACTTAGTGAAGATCACTGGAGAATGGATTGGTTAGGATAGAAAGTGGGTGATGTTCTTCCATTTACCATAATGTGTATCTCCCTATTTAGGAGTAGATAGGCTATCGTGTATAAGATTGTTCTTGGTATTTTTTTTTTAATTGATTGATTAGTTTGTTGATGGGGACAGAGTCAAAGGCATTCTCAAAATGCAATTGTACTACCATGGGCCCATGTTTTTTTATTTTTAAATTTACTATTGTTTTAAATATTAGAACTGCTTGGCCTGCTGAAGACCCTTTTTTAGCATATTGATGTTCCTATATTATTGATAAGATGTAGGATTCTATCTTTTCTTTTAGTACTTTTTCTAATATTTTGATTCCCAACAGCTTCATTAAAATGGGTTTTAAATTTGTAATTTCCGAGATGGATTCTATTTTTTTCATGAAAGGGACCATTAATATAGGGATTAGACCTTGTATGTTATATAATTTTTGTGAAAGTTGATTTGCTAATTGACATAGTAATTTATTTGTAAATTGACTTAGGTAAGTTAGTACAAATTTTGGGATCCCGGGTAGTCCTGGGTGACAAGTGCTTTTATAATGTTGTATTTTTGCAAAATCTTCTACTTTATAGGGGGTTTCATTTTCTGATTTTCCAAAGTAATTTTCTGGGATCTTCCATTGGTTGTTTGTTGTAAGTTTACTTCTGAAGTATTGAAAAATGGGTTCTATCATATTATAGCCTGTTATCATTTTATTTCCTGTTTTAAATGTCATAGGTACTTTGTTAGTTGATGGGTATCCTAACGCCAATCTAATGTATCCACAAGTCCAAGTGTGTTGTTGTGTTAAACATATTTTTTCTTTTTGATGGCAATATATTGTTTTAATTGGTTACATGTTTGATTGTATAGCTGTGTAAGTTTAATAATGATTTCTTGGTTATTTTTGATTGTTTTTGCTGCTATGATCTTTTTATGTATTTCTTCTGCCAATGTTATGAGTTTTGTTGGTGGGTTTGTTTTTTGTCTCATGTGATTGATAGTATAAAATTATAAATAAATAATATTTACTAATATCAAAAGTGGAAAAGAATTAAATTCTTATGCTGCTCTTCCACAAAATAATAATCAGAAAATAATAATAAATTATTTACAACAGCTACATAATCAATAATAATTTTATACATTAAAAGCCTTTTTCAGCATTAAATATTTAAATTACATCAAAAAAGATCCAAAAAAAAGACAGATATGTAAAACATACTATATTAAATATAATTTAAATAATTGTATGAATATTTACAAGACTTCTATAAATTTGATTAACAATTGATTGATTAAAAATGAAGGAAATATTATATAAAATGATATATATATATAATTGCATAAAAAGTGCATATAATATTTATTTAATATATTGCTATGATATAGTCAATTATTTTGTAATCACTGAATTTATATGTGAGGGTTTTGATTTGTTTTAATTATTTATATTATTATTATTTGTTTTAATTCCATTATTGGACAATGTATGGTTTTATGTTTGAAATAATTTGTCAACATTAAATAGATTAGTAAAATTTGAAAAGGGCACAAAGCAGTGATGAAAAAGGTTTTTAAAGTATAAAATTATTATTGATTATGTAGCTGTTGTAAAGAATTTATTATTATTTTATGATTATTATTATAAATATTCTTATATATCAATAAATGATAAAGAATAAAACTGAATTCATCAATTCTTTCCGCCTTTGGTCTTTATAACCCTTTTTTTATGATTATTAACAGGGCTTAAAATACAAAATGAAAATTAAGTGTTAACCAGATTTAAATATGACATTAGGCCATTTAGAAATTAGACTTATTCCAATAGAGAATAGAGACTGACTTATTTTAATCAACATTTATAATAGTATTCAAATATTAATTTATAAATATCATATATGCATAGCTTACTGCATATATAAATTCCAAAGGTAAACAACCACACTTCCCCAATACAATTATTATTACGATTATTTCAATTCTAGAAAAAAAAAATTCTAAAGATGAACTTTGTGATAACTATATAACTTAATCTAAATTAAAAATACATTCTCATATAGAACTTTCTACTTTCTTTTTCTATTTATTTGCTATTTAGAAATATTATTTTTTAATTACTTCTACAGTAAATAAAGAATATATATAGACATTAAAGCTGGATATGATCTACTATACTAAAACCATTTTTAAATCCAGTTTGTTCTCTAGGTTGGTGGAAGGAAATCCAATGTTCTCTGTAGACGAGTTATAATTATCTTGGTAAAATTTTTTGTATAAAACTAGGTCTGTAATTTCTAATATCTTCTTTATCACATTTTTTAAATATTAATATTATTACTGCATTCTTCCAATCATCTGGAACATCTTTATCATTTAGACATTTGGTATATAACTTTGCTAAAAAAAATTCTATTTCTTCACCTGCTTCTTTTAATATATCAATTATAATTCCATAATTACCTGGAACCTTTCCTTTCTTCATACATTTAATTGCATGTTTCACTTCTTCATTTAAAATTCTGGGCAATTCGGAAGATGTAATAGATGTAGGAGGTACTTGTTCTTTATTACTATACAATTCTTGATAAAAATCAACCATTTCATGATGTCATCTTTCTTTTTAGCAATAATTCCATCTTTTTTCTTATTGCAGATATAAATTTCCTATCAATACCAAAATGTTGTTTTATACTCTTGAGACTTTTACTCTCTTCTAAAGCTTTTTTGTTAATTCACAGTTATACTTTCTTATATCATTTTCGACTCTTTTCTGCACCATTTTACAAAATTCGAGATATTCATCCCTTTTTACTGCATCATTTTTGTTTATCTTCATATTGCTTCATTTCTTCATAAATTTTCTAGTATCAGTAGAAATTTTATTGGTCAATTGCTTCTTTTTTCTACCAGCTATCTTTGTTGAGTTTTTAAAAGTGTATCAGTTATTTTCATACTAATTTCATTCAAATCTGAATCATGTTCAAAATCTACTAATACTTGAAACAGATTTGTAAGTTCTAATTTAAATTCATTAGAATATTTCTGAAGATTCGGAATAGCAACTGTAAATATTGTTTTTTTTTTAATAATTTTTGTCACTCTAGTTTTGCATTAACATGTATCTTACATCTTATTAATCGATGATCACTTCCTGTGTCAAATTTATTAAGAACATTACAATCTTGAAATATGTATTTTCTGTTAGTCAAAATATAATCCAGTTCTGCTCTACCTTCATTTGGATGCTTCCATGTTCATTTCCTTTTAACATTTTTCACAAAAAAAGAATTCATAATATAAAGTTTTTCTTTTTCTGCAAACTGCACAAGTCTATGTCCTCTCTCATTTTTATTATCACAACCAAAATTACCTACAGTGCTTTCAACTTTCATTTGTTTATCAATTCTAGCATTAAAGTCTCCCATAACAATTTTAAAATAATGTTTACTCTGATTAAAAGCCTTTTGTACATCCATATAAAAATGTTCTACTACTTCATCATTATGAGAACTTGTTGGGGCATAAACCTGAATTATCTGCATTTGATATCTGCTATTAAGTTGTATAACTAATCTTGCCACTCTGTCTGATACATCATCAATCTCCACAATGTTGTTCTTTCACTTTCTATCTATAATGAATCCTACTCCACTTGTACTTGCAATATTTGTGCCTTTATAATAGAATACATGTCCACTTCTAACTTCACAAAATCCAATAATGTCCCATTTAATATAAGACAGTTCTTCTAATTCTTGCAATCTTCCTTCATTTGAAAATGATCTGCAGTTATAAGTACCTAAATAAAAAGTCATCATCAAATGGAAGCCTGGGTCCGCAATTAGCAGATTCTTAGCACTCTCCAGCTTTGGCCACCAACCACTGCCTTGGTTGGTGACTTTATAGCCTCCTGGGAATAAGAGCCATGAGTTATTTTTGTCTGTCATATCTATTGGAAAATTATTTATCATTTACACAAACATTCATTCTGCCTTATCAGGCAACTGAGAAAAAAGACCATGGTTTTTTTTTATTTTAAACTCAGAGGTAAAAAACCAATAAACTCATCATGCTGGTCTAATTTATGTTTGTGAGCAGCCCATCCATCCATATACCATATGAATATTCACATAATGTATGTACTGGAATTAGGAATTTGCCATGCTCAGTTCCTTTAAGGCCTCCAAGAGGAATCAAAGGGTCTCCTTTCAGTTAATAGCAAACTCCTTTCTGCAGCCATTCTATATATAAGCTACTCCAAGTTTGACAGTGGCTAGATAAGTAATCTGTTCATAATGTCTCTTTTATTTCTAGTGGCTCCATTTCAAATCCAATCACAATTGTAATTGTTGATTCTAAATATTAATGTAAAATATTGTTTATACAGAATTTAGATATAAAATTTTAACAATATTTATTGTATTAAATATACTTTCTATGTTTTCACATCATATTTATGGTCGGTCGCCATAATGACCATGATTATGATGTGAAAATCTCAAAAGTATATTTGGTACAATAAATATTGTTAAAAATTTTATATTTAAACTCTATATGAATATTATTTTTGAAAAAATACAGACATCAAATAATAATATTATATATATAGAAATAGATATTTAAATAAGGTATACTTTATATTCCTGGAGTTTAAATGTAATTATAGAGAATTTAAACCCAGAATTTCATGCTTCCTTCAGCTATTCAATCTATCATATACAACTGATACACATGACCAAATACATGTGAATAAGATAAATGATCCACCAAAATATGACTTTCATGTTGATCCAGTACTCATCAGTTGGTCCAGATCAACATCTCTCCCACATACATATGTAATCTGTGCTCAGTCTGTATTAATGGCAGTTGAAGAGGATAAAGTAATTAACCAAAATTACTTTTGCAGATTGGATTGAAAGACTGTATAATAATTAATAACCATTATATTTATTATTTTTATTTATTTTATATCTATATTAAAGATTTTCATGAACTTATAATGTAAATATTGAAATTATATTGGAAAATTTTTTCAAGTATTAAACTATATTAACCTTTCAGTTATGATGGAACTAGACCACTATAAATTAAACAAAAGTTCAAACTGGACTACAAGATCTAGTAACCCAATTATTATTGGTGTTTTCCTAATTTTTTAAAGCTATAAGATAGGCACTTATAGATTAGCATTCAAGTTTACATGTGAATAATAAACCAGATATTTTTTGTGTGAGAATTTTTAAGGTCAAACCTCACCAGCAACCAAGCATTACCCAATGAAGATTATATATATTAAAGGTTTTCATGATATTAAGATGTAAACATCCAATTGCTGATATAAATTTTTCTGTAAAAAGAAAAATAACTCTTCAACTTTAAATAAAATTAAGCAACTGTGTTGTTCTTCTTGGACTATCAATATTATTTGATATTGTGTGATTATCTCACAACTGAATGTGTATTTGGTTTAATAAGAAAGAATTCCCATTATAATTTCAAACTTTACAAATATATATTTACATTTATAGTTCTTTTGATTTATCAATATTTCCCTTTTCTCATCTTTGCCCTATCAAAATTATACATTGCATATAAAAATAAAATTTTACGACACAGACAAATAAGCAATACTGTAAGCATTGACTATATTAATCAATTTAATCTAAGATTAAAGTCAATTATGCTAGTAATATATGTAAGCAACTAAGTTAATTCACAACATTTTGATACGGAGGATAAACTTTTATATACTATTAAACAATGAAAAAAAAAAATCAGATTGGCCTAATATTAAAACAACTCGGTAAGTCTGAAGCAAACACAAATTATAGATTATAATATTTATGTGTTAAGTTCTAGCGCTGAATTATGCAGAGGGTGAAAGAGAGATTTATTTAATTTATTTAATACATCAGATGCTACACTACTACAAGTATATGTTTATTTGTAAATAAGTATTTTATTTTATGTAAGGAAGTCATCCTGCTCGGGAATTTATCAGAAGCTAAAGCGCCGTAAGTGAAGACCTGGACTCGATCTGGGAACATTGTACTACAAATGTCACAACTTTACCACTGCCTCAAATACCCAAGGGCAAATCATCCTATTGTGTAAATATTGATTAGAAGTATAAAGTTATACTTTTTATTACTCAAAATGAATCAATTTTATAGGGCAAAAAAGGTAAATTCGCTAAAGAATTCATTCGCAAATAGCACGTCATTGATTTGTATAGTTCATATCAGACTTTATGGATTTTATTTTTTATACAGATGACAATTAATTGTTTATTAATGTATAAAAATATTGAAGACTTATACCCACGGATATTAGTCTATATATATATATTTAACATACAATTATAATTTGTGTATCCCTTTTCGAAGTATCCAAAGATTCACGTGTATTCAATTTTATTTTATTAAAATTAATAAATAGTAGAGAAAATAAATATTTCCCTTTCAGAACTTGCTTGAATTACTTATAATAAAGTAAATATTTTCAAATCATTTTTCAATATTATATTTTCAATTTGTGAATAAATAATTATATTAAAAAAAATCCATTATACACACATCTTCTAAAATTGTGAAGTATTATTTACGAGTATTGTACTACATATGGTACTTAGAACGATATTTTTTTGATTTAAATAGTAATGCCATTTTTAATTGTTCTTCCTAATAGATATTAGGAAGAAGCAGCATGCAATTTATCCAATAATAAAAATAAGTAAAATGGTTAATGGAATAACCTTCAAATACGAGGTTAACTACGTACGTTGGTCATTGCTTTCTCTTTTTCTATTTCAGACAATTAAATTAGTATAGGGCTAATCATACTATCAATCATCTCCCTATATTAATCATGAGAATAAGATTGTATGTTTGTGCAACTTTATTTCAACCATTAATTACACTTATATATATTTCATTTTCCAAGAATTAAGAAAGCAATAATGAGAACAGGTTTGAAGTCTTCAGTTGTGATCTTTGCTCCAGGCAATACAATCACTAATGATTCAGATTGAAATTGGATTTCAGGCAGAAGCTTCTGCTGGGTAAGGATTGTATGTTTGAGTAGCCCTATTTAAGGATTTCCTCGCCCACCATAAAAAAGGAAAAGAGCTAGAAAATAGAATTTACACATGGCCTGTCTTATCAAGTCTGGCTAGATTATTATGACTGATAAATACCTCATTAAATTTATAGAAATAATATATCAATAGTAGTGATGAATCAGTACCAATGGTAGTATTAAAAATCAGTATTATAATAAATATTGTTTTCAAAATATATATATATAGAATGGGCAAATTTACTTCCATAGAAACTCTTCAAAACTTGCATAGAGAACAGCACTGAATTCTCAAGATTTAAGATCATATGTTTATTAAAACTCATATTTCAAAGGATGAAAGTTTAAAAGAACTGACAGATGGCTGCAACTTTTTTTTACAAGATCATATCAATTAATAAAAGGAAATTGTGTAGTATTGGAATTTCTATAAAGTCTATTCTCGAAATTTCTAGTTGTATCAATGAAAAAATTATGGTATTAAAAATGGTTTGCATAATTGTATAAATAATCATTGTATTAGTGCACATGCTCCATTATTAAATTCAGAGAAAGTTTTTATTCCTTGTTGGATAGCATTATTACAGGAATACTATTAAAATTTTCATTCAAATTAAAAAATTTTCTTTTTACAGTCTTTAATACACTTGCAGGTACAAATAGTATACTTGGGCCAAAAATTTTTAAAATAATAGTATTTATGCTTAAAATTTAAATGGTAGGCCGTTATTGAATTTTTGTACAATAAATATTTTAGTTATAAAATATTTTATTCACACTTAAAGCAATGGCACTTTAGTTAAAAATCAGAATACAAGAAAAGTTAATATTATATGAGCATTTACAACTGCAACACTCTGACAGGTCATTAAGTAGTAAATTCCAGTCATATTCACACTAAAAGTGGTGTTCATTTATTCAGATGTTTCTACTATAAATTATAAATTTCAACAGCTATTGAAGACTAAAATCATTTAATTTTGACTTTCAGGATATCATACTACTGAGGTATGTAATTACTCTTAAAGAGTGTATTACAAATATTACAGATTTAGACTGTACCCTGCCCATCCCTCTTCTATGTATTTAAATGGACAATGTTGTATACATTGAGGAATCACAGTGACTTAAAATCAACATGAACATTACAATAATACTAGCATTAAACAATGGATTTGGGCATTCTATCATTAGATTTTAAATAGTATGGATGGATGAAGAGTTGTAGGATTGAGTACATTGAAGCCTGTCCATTAAAGATTGAAGATTTGCTATATTAATATAAATTCAGCACTGATTATATATATTTGTGAGAGATAATAATCTGGACCAACTGAGAAGTATTTGTTCAGCATAAAATATTTATATTGGAGATCATTTATTTTTTTCACATGTGTGTGTCATATATATCAGTTGTATGAGATAAAGTGGATATCTAAAGAAAGATTGAAAATTTCTGTTCAAATCTTCGATAATTTCATCCATAATTCAAGTATATAAATTATGCTTGTGTTCGTATTATTTATATAATGTTAATTGCAAATATGGAAAAATGTCTGAGTACATAGATATAAATTTATATTTACAATAGATATTAAAAGAATGACAAAATGGAATAATATTAAGGATTTAAATTAAAACATTTTATATAAAATTATATTAGTTGATTATTTATTTAAATCTTTATCAAACTTATTGAAAAAGTAATAAAATTGTGAACTAAAAAGCTTTCTTGTTTTTGAAAAAAAATTTGAAAAAATGACTTTAGAGATAACAAAGTCTTTAAAGTTTTCTTGAATGTTTATTTTGAGGTGATAATCTGAAACCTCTCCCAAGTTAGTTGTCTAAGCAAAATAAACATAGCTGACATAATTGTAGCTACAGAAGTAGCAACTATAAATTCCACTATATATATACTTATGGACTAGTAAGGTAAGCATTAAATAAATAGCTAAAACTTGTATCAATTATCAATGTAAGCATATGTGTGTTTATATAGTGGATTAAAACATTGTTGAGTTTAAACCTGGCAGAGTATGTGCAAAAAAGTTATATGTTGAAGAAAATGAGACTCCACAACGATCAAAGAATATGCATAATTATTTACCTCTATTGACATATGTTTTGCCTTCAAAATATTTAATTTGATGAAGGCTTCAATTTTAATTATTTTATTAAAGATAAATTTTCAACTTTTTTGAATAAAAGTATCTATGATAATGTCAACCTTTTAACTTTCAATCTTTCTAACTTTTTAAAAAATGAGTTTTTCAAAAAATGGAACTTTTTCCAATCCCAGATTTTGTTCATGTATAAAAACATTTATTTTGGCATGTTTTGGCATTACAATAGTGCTGCAAATTTTACATCTTTTATTCATTAATTTAAGATCATCTACAATATTAGATTACAATGTACAGGTTTATTTAGTAGAAAATAAAAATCTGAAGATGTCAGTATTAGACAGATCTTTAGTGAAATTATGTAATTTGCATTAAAAAAAGTTGGACTTTTCCATCTTGATCTCAATAAAAACAACAACTTCTGATTGGGAATTGCTTAAACCCAAAAGAAAAGAGTTGAAAATTTTATTTGAAAAATAAATTGTAACTTTTAGTACATATTAAATGCTATTTAAGCAAATGTTTTGTAAAACACTTATTTTAAATGAGATTTTATTTGATTACATTTTATTTTTCAAAGATAAAACATATTTTAGGAATTATAGAGTAGTAAAAATAATGTTTTATTCCATATGGGCATATAGTATAATGCATATTTTAGAAATTATAATCTTTTAGTATTTGGAAATTATAAGTTTGATTAGATCAGACTTCTGCATCTTTTGGATGATAATGAGGATTACATCTTATATGTTTAAATACACCCACAATGTTATTCAATATTTTAGTTATTATATACAAAAATGATGATATTACATTGACAATCATAATCATTTTCTCTTTCCATTCAATTGAATCATGTATTATCTATTTTATTTCCATAAATTATGCATGAAATGAAGATACACATATCCATCGAACCATTTTCAATTGATATGGTTTAAATTGCACTTGTATATGTGAAATGCACACACATCTATCTAGTTATATCCCATGACATGCTATAACATTATAAATATATTAAAATTCATAAATATAATAATTGAATTAATTTTAAATTTCCATTAATTCACTTCAGCTTAATTTTATAAATATTCAACTTGTTAATAATAGTCCAACTATTATGGATTAAATATTCAAATTTGTTGTTTTATTAATTTAAGAATAAGTATTAATGAATTTATTTCAGTTTATAAATATTTCTACTTCAACTTAGATGACTTATTCATACATATATTACTGCTTTGGTAAAATTTGCCATTGAATCTGCAATGAAGTAATCTTTCTTAAAACTGATATGGGAAGTTTGTTGATGATACTTAATTTTGAACTTATTGTAAGTAAAATTTTATTTATTTTTATAAAATCAGTCTTCAGTATTACCTAAATGTTTTAGTTTAATTTAATTGATTATCAATAATTGTTAAGCCAATAGACCTCTTGCCCCCAAATCTAGAAGTATGACTGAATATAAACTAAATAATCAATGTAAATAAGATTGAAATAAACAACTATTGACAATATTTTAATATTTAACCAACCAGCTTTCAATTCCATTGAGACCTTTTCAAGATAATTAATTTTACAAATCACATGTGATTCACTATGGCTTTTCCTTTCTCAGAGTCAGGAATCTCTCAGCCATTATACCCAAGAAACCTGTTAACCACCTTATCTGCCCTTTCCCATCCCCACCTTAAGCTTTTCCGATATTCTTTTCTATCTGGATCCATCCCACTTCCAAAACATTATCTTTGTCCACTCTATGGTCTTTATATCTAAATCTCTCTTATCATTTCCCAAACCCAACATAAAAAGCAAGAACCCACTTTCTGTATAATCACTCTGTTTATATTTATTCTTCCACAACTTCTTTATTTGTACTCTTTCTGCTTGCAGACATATACATTCAATTAACAGATATCTAATATTTTCTATGCTTTTATTACATAACTTGCTGACTAAATCACCCATATTTCTCCATTCTATGCATATTCCTTTGTTGTTAACAATCCTGCTTGAGCCTTAAACAGTAAACTATTTTTCTTGCTATTATCATAAATTAACTTGCACCTAATATTCTGTTTACTTCTATATATATTTAAACTCTTTTTGCTCTCCATCTCATTACTCACCACTAATACATTCAATAATTCTCCTAACACAATCATCCCACCTTTTTTATAAAGATACTAACATAAAGTCTTTATCCAAATCATCTGCAATCATCCTATCTTTTCCAACCATCTTGTTGTCTGTCCTTTACTCATAACCCTGTTAATTACTATTTTGGCTATTCTCTTATTATCCATAAATTGTATTTAACAATGATTTCCATCTTGCTTTTTGCATCTCTCGTATAAAACTTGACAATCACACTTCTCTTTGTACTTTTTCTAAGTAATTTAACATCCTTTTACTAACACATCTTTACCATAAGTTAATCCTACTATTGTCACTCCCTTTCATACAATTATAGCTACATCTTATTTATTATAGGGAAACACTGTTAATTTCTTTATCAGCTCTTTTCTTTTTTTTGCTTCATTTCATTTAACTGAGTAATTATATTCACTCCATCTACTGGACATTATTTTCATTAAATTGGATTTTAAATTATATACTTATACATTATAATCTAATAAATAAATAAATTTTAATAATTTTTAACACTTTACATTACATATAATTTACAATATTTAATGAAATAAATTAAAAAATAAAATAAAAAATAATAATAATATTAAATAAATATTTTATCTTTTTTAAAGATCATTTATATATTTACAATATTTTTTATATTTTCCAACTATTTAACAAAGTCCACTTTCCCCCCTAATTTTGCTGGACTTTTAACTATATTTACATATTTATCCAACTTTTTCTGAATATATAATGTTTTATAATATATTATCTTATTGTAATCTTTTCTGTACTTTACAATCTTTATATTTTCTTCACAGTTCATTTTATGTCTTGTATCTAAATAATATTAATATGGTCCTGTACTAATATCTTTTCTATTAATGGTTCTATCATGCTCCTTACTTCTCTCAATTGCTGTTCTTTCTGTCTGTCCTATATATACCTTATTGCATTTTCCACAATTAATTTTATAAAATAACCCCACCTTACTATTAATATCATTTAACATTTTTGCATTATACATTTATTTACCTGAAGAATTATTATTTTTTCAAGCTATTTGTACATTATTTGATAATATTTCTTTCATGAATCTTTTATATACTTTCTCTGAACATGTAATAGACATTCTCTTACTAGTCTTAATTTTTTTATCTGTTTTATAACCAAAAATTTTTCTAATTGCTTTTCTTTTATAACCTATTTGTACATAATCTTTTTCCACCTTTAATTTCTGTGTATATGCCTCTTTTTTATCTAATGTTATTTTATCATTCTTTAATTTAAATCTCTTTTAAACTCCAATCTTTTGGCACAATGGATGATACAAGTTTATATCAATTAACCCTCTAATCTTTTTATCATTAATATAATGTTAAACAATTATTTCATTCATCATTCCTCTTCATAAAAAATATCTAAATATTTAAATCTATTTTCTTCTTTCTCCATTATAAATCTAATATCATATTTAATTTTATTTAACTCATTTAAAGCCTTATTAATACTTCTATTTCTTCCTTCAATAACAATATCAACATATCTGAAAGATATGATCTCATTATTACTGATAACTATTTATTATACTTTCTTTATTCCTATTTACTACTATTAATGATAAAATTTCACCAATTGAGCAGACCATAACCCATCTGTTGTTTATACTCCAAAATTCTTCCTTATATTTAAAATACAATGTTTCATCTTTTATTAACAATACTTGATAAAATAGTATGTATCCCTTTTTTTGACAAAATATTATTTAGCTTTAATTTTAAATAACAATACCAATACCATCTTTTTTAGGTACAATTTGATACATCTTTTCAATATCAAACAATGATTTAATTTATTAACAATTTCTTCAGAATTTTTAATATAATATTTTACAAGCCATATTACCTCTATAATTTTTCTATATACTATTTCACATAAATCTTTAAGTATATAATTACTAAAACCTAAAGTTACTCTTATTGGCATATTTTCTTTATGAGTCATTACTTTTCCAATTATGCATGGGGGTTCAAACCCTGATGGATATAAATTGTTATATTTCTTCTCATTAATTATTATTTTCATTTTTATATAATTTAATAACATTTTATAAATTATTTTAAATTTCTTTACCAGAATCCTTACTTAATTTCTTATATTCTTGTTTATTCATATCTTCATATATCTATTTCTTTTATATTCCAATTTATTTAAAATTATACAACTTGAATTTACCCTCATTTGTTATTATTAATTTTTCCATTCTTGTTTATTCAATAATTTTTTTTCTAATCCACTTTTCCTTCCATTATTTTTTATTATACTTTATACTTTATTTATAGTACTATTAATTCTTGATTGTAATTCAATCTTTAACTTATTTTTTACACTTGCTACCTTCACATATACTATCATTTCTTGTTGAACATCATTATTTATGAATGGAATATATTTAACTCCTTTATTTAAAATTCTTGATTATTCATTATCAAAACCACTATTCAAGAAATTGATAAAATTATAATCTCCTTCTTCATTCTATTTATTTACTTTATTAATATTATACTTTTAAGCATTCGATTTTACATTCTTATAACACAACTATTTCCATTTATTTTCATATTTTTTTAAAGTTTATTTTTTAAATTATTATTATGAATCAATAAATCATACTTTATATATTTAAACATATTCTCCAATATATCTATTTTATTATATACTTTTTTCAATTATAATTTTAATACAATAATCTATCTGAACATATTTTTCTCTCAAAAACCATTTAAAGTTTATTACACAATTCTTTCTTCCTATTAATTGTTACATTACTACTGTGAAACTTACATGACATAGGTATATTTACAGATATTAAAGGTAGAAAATGACTATGTAAAAGTAGGTTATAAAAGAAAAGCAATTAAAAGGATTTTTAATAATAAGATAAGTAGAAAAAGGAAGAATAGTAGGAATAAGTATGAAAATACTAAATAAATGCTATTTCATATTCAGTAAAAAGTATATAAAACATTAATGAAGGAAACATTACCAAATAATGTAAAAATAGCATGGAAAAATAATAAGTCCTTGAATAAATGGTTGTATAATGCAAAAAAGTTAAGTAGTATTAGTAGTAAGGTGGGGCTAGTTTATAAAATCAGCTGTGAAAAATGCAGTAAGGTATATATAGAACAGATTGGAAAAACAGTAATTGAAACAGGTAAGGAGCATGATAGACCCATTAATAGAAAAGATATAAGGACAAGATCATTAGCACATTATTTAGATGCAGAACATAAAATGAACTGTGAAGAAAAAATAAAGTATGTGAAAGATTACCATAAGAGGATATACTATGAAATGTTATATATTCAGGAAAATTTGGATAAATGTGTACATATAGTTAAAGTTTCAGCAAAACTAGGGAAAACATGGGCTTTGTTAAATAGTTGGAAGATATAGGAAATTATTATAAATATGTAAATAGTATTTAAAAAAAGAAAATATTTATTTATTATTATTTTTAATTTTTTAATATATTTAATTAAAAATTATAAATTATATGTATATATAATGTGTTAAAATTTATTTATTTATTTATTTATTTATTTGATTATCATATATAAGTATATGATTAAAGTACATTTTAATGCAAATAATGTCCAGTAGATGGAGAGGATATAATTAATTGATGATGTGATTTGTATAATTAAATATCTTCAAAAGATCTGAATGGAGATGAAAGCTGGTTTGATAAATATTAAAATATAATTATCAACAGTTCTTTATTTCAATCTTATTTATATTGATCTATTTAGTTCATATATTTGTTATTACAATGGAAAAATAAAAATTATATTAGATATTTTACCATTATAAGTTAGTTAGTTAGCTGTGATTGAATGAAGATGGAAAATTGTATGGAGTGCGATATTCACTATCAAAAGCTCAGACATTAAGTCAAGCACTGGTGGTCAAGTGGTAGCAGTTATCCCAAGTTAGGAGGTTCACTTTCCTGCTGATGCTATGACCCATGAAAAAAAAAGCTCAGTCATTAAGGGAAACTTTAGATATGTCATAAAATTTATTAATGTAAATAATAAAAACATTTCCTTTATGCATTTTATACAGTGCAACATTTATTTTCCACACTTGCAAAATAGTTTCCCATTCTGCTTGATCAATAGTCTTTCTCAGGACTGTAATATATGCAATGTATTCAGAAATATAAATGCTCTAATATGTACTGTTACAGTATATTTTTAATGAATTTGCAACTCAATGTAAGAAAAGGTAACTTAGTGCATATTTCATTTTCAAAACTTTATTTCAAATCTTTCCATAGGTTGGCCACACCTAAGATAATAATGATAATAATATTTCTAATCCAGAATGCCCAAAATAATAAAATCTATGCAGATCACGACTTACCAAATTTAATGCCAGATAATATTATATGAAGCAATAGCAGGCTATTTAGTATCAATAAACATTATAATATCTAATGTATATTCTACACATACATGCTAACAAGAACAAGTTATTCCTCTCACATAAAGAAATCAGTTGATTGATTTGATGATAACTCTAAAGTTGAAAATCCCATTGGGTTGTTCCAATGTGTGGTTTTCTTGGATCTGTTACAATGTATAATATACCATGTTTATTTTTTAATTGACTAAATGTAGTTGATCATTTTCCAAAATAGCTGCATAGACAAAATAAAATGAAAAATTGAAAATTAAAATAAAGATAATAAACATATGATAATTATAAATGCAGTGGCAAATAAATCAACAAATTAGAAAATATTTTACTATTCAAAGCTTTGCTTTTATTAACAACATTACTTATTACACAGAGTCTAAACTCTTCATACAGCAATACCACTCAGTGCAAGCCAGAGTAATCAATGGATAGAAGAAGTTTTGTTTACAAAATTCCTAACTAGTGCCTACTCATCCAATATTCCCAGGCTAGTTTCTAGCTTGTGGCTTTCATCAGTGAGAAGCCTTAGATCTGAGTAGGCATTAGATAGGGATTATATGCACAAACCTTCTTGCATCCATTAATTACTCTGGCTTGCACTGAGTGGTGCTATTGTATGGAAGGTTTAGCCTCTGTGTTAACAGCTTGTGTGATTGTAAAAAATGATGATCATGTGACATTTAATGGTTTAACATTACTTATTCTATAATATGAAATAAAGCTGCCATATTGATCTCATTTTGTAACAAGTTTCCATAGTGCATATCTTTTATAGTTGATTATGGCTCAGGCTTTCTTTACATATACATGTTGTTTATTGTTCTGTTCTGTAGAAGTTCAATATTTTTAATGCATACATATATAACATAGATTTTTTAATTATACCTTATCCATATAAATTAACATTACAGAAGATATAATATTTGAAAACAAAGAGAATAATGTAGTTATTAACAGTAATTAAGAAAGCATATTTACATATATTTTTGTATGCGCTCACTCATATTCACTCAAAAATAGTAGTAATAAAAAGTATTCTATTCTTGTCTGTTTTTTTTTAAAAAATCAAACAAATAATGAAATGTCAAACTTTCATATTCTGAAATATTTACAAAGAAATCAAGTCATATATCACATGACCTAATTTAACAAGCTGGGCTTGGGGATATTCTGCAAAACTTGCTAAGAGCTTATCTGTGAGCTCTATATATAACATCTGAAATATTTATATATTAGAATAATTCAGTTTTATCTTGGCTAGATACTTGCATAATATCCTTTTTCTTCAATAACATTTTTATAGAAATATAACAGTAATCTCATATAGTTAGACACAGCCTCTTCAGTTATTTTAATAGTTTTAAGGCCTATTCAGTTAGAATCCATACAGTCATTTTTTTAATTTCAATTATCCAATTTATATTTTTGGCTGTATTATTTATACAAATTTTACACAATAGAAAAATATATTTTTTTATCACTACTAAATCAACAACTCTCATTTTATCATTTATGAAAAGCATTTTACAAAGCTTTTAAAATTTTATACAGGTTCTAGCTTTGCACCTAGAAAACCTGTTATTAAATAAATACTGCACCATATTAAATGTTTGGAAGATAAAAAAGTGAAAAAAATGTATTTTCATTTAATATACACAATGAAATTTGAATAATAAATGTCATTGTATAAGTCTGAGTTGTAGCATGAAAGAAGTTAGATTTAGTAAGGATGTTCCAAGATCAGAATATGGCTACTGCTATACTATAAGTGATGGATCTATGTAAATGAAGTAATGTATAGTGAAATTGCACACAATGCGGCTTCACTGTGTCTATAGAAACACTGCTTATTCAAACTTTAATAATATAAAAATTCAAAATTATCTTTTTACATATAAATACATATAAACAAATTAATTGATTAAATATTATTTTTATATATAAAATGAATAAAAAAATAATAATTGCTTTACATATATAAAATAACTTAAACATCACTAAATAATATGAAATTTAATTGGAGGGGAAGCCACAAACCAAAATTTGTGGCATACTATAACAATATTCTTAGGTGTCAATGTTTTAGTACAATTATTAAATTGGTCATTTTCCAGTTGGTTCTATGTTTTTATGGATTGACATTGACAGGGGTGCGCGGTGCAGAAAATGTATTAAAGTTATATTTAATGTTTTTCTCCGAATACACAGTCCTAATTAACATTGTCTTTATTTTATTACATTTCAAAAGAGAATTGCAATAGCTATAATAATAGATTTTTTTTAAAGGAAAAAAGTTAATATTTTTAAAGATATACTTTTCTGAAAAAAAATACCTCCCCCCCACATACTATTTAAGATTAATCAGCAGTAAAAGAAATAGCCAAATCCTCATTTAAATCTTTATAACACGATCTTGACTAAATATAGTTAATTCTAAAAGTGGTCTTAAATATTTGTCTGCTAGATAAAGCCTCGACTGCATATTTCTTTAGAGTAAATTGTAAATGAAAAAAAAACAGAAAAGCAAATACTCATCTGTGTAATCAAATGATAGTGATTATTTTTACTTTATGTGTAGCTAAGAACAGATGGACACCTATTTATCAAACAAATAACTGGTTATAACTAGTTTGGATTGATTATGAGAAATTTTTTTTTAAAAAACCTCAGCTTTCTTAAAATTTCAAGAAATCAACTTTTATCTTGACATCCCTATTGAAAAAAATGGTAGACATTTATCTAATCTCTTTTTTAAAATTGTTCTTCACTATATGCATAATAAGTTTGTATATAGCTATATCAATAATTTTATACCCATATGTGCGGACAGCACACGGTTTTACTAAACTTACTTAATACATTGTACAGGCTTAAACCTGCATTTATATATGTAATATATGCGGGGTTCGAACTCAGACTTTCACACAACCCACCACTCTCAGTGCCATCTCATATTGCTGACCCACCTGATCACACACATGTTGAAAAGATAAATAATCACCAATATACGTATTTCATGCTAAACCAGCAATCATCAGTTGGTCTAGATTACTATCCTCACACATATATATAATCAGTACTCAGCTTTATATTAAGATAGCCAATCTTTATACTTTAATGGACAGGCTTCAACCTATTCCAACTCACAACTCTTTAGCCTTCCATTTCCTTAAAAATCTGATGACGGAACGTTCAAAGCCCTTGTTAGTGCCAAGGTTGTCATCCTACCCATGTTGACATATTAGTCATTCTGACCCCTCATGTACAGGAGACTAATCCATTTATACATACATATGCGAGGGATGGGCAGACCTTTTACACAAAAATTGTGATTACGTGTTGCAATGTGATTAAATAAACTTTCAAATGCTCTGAAATACAAAATCAAATTTCCTACTAATTTTAGATTGCCCTCCTTTATGTTTATAATAAAAAATATACAAACATCAATCGTGTTTTATAATTTAGATATATACATTTTCTATGGTGGTGATAACAAGCTTGGAATCTGTTAGACGATTTTCTCTGAACGCACCAGGATTTTTATATGACTTTTTTTTTTTGCTTATCTATCTATGGTGGAGGATATCACGAAAATTGTGCACGCATCTTTTTTTTTTGCTTATCAGTTTTCGGTAATGTTTGCGTATTCAATATGTGCCTCAATACAACTCTTCTTTTTCCTAGACTAGAGACACCGAAATATTGGACATCCTTGTTCTATACAGATGAACCCAATGTCCACGAATTGCAAATAGCTCTTTCTTCTGCGCTCGATCTTCTTACGAATTCTTAAGCAATAAAGCCATGCCATTATTTTCTAAAAATCTGACATTCTATTAAATTGTTTATTTTATTATAAAGCAGGCCCCGTAATAATTTAAATATAAACTTAATAATAAAAATAATTTTATATTATTCATTATAACATGCAAAGACAAAAAGCAAGATAAAATTTTTATCACGTTTTTGAATTTCCTAAATTGATTCTAATAATAAAAAAAATCTAATTTTATAGCAGTGCTTATATTGTATCAAAAGTAAACATACATTTCAATAAAAAAAAAGATAAGGTTTTGAAATCTAACTGACGTTTCTTTATAAAAACAGTAATGTTTCCAACATTACACATGCAAATCAAAATTTTAAGCGAGTCTAATTCAATTTTCTGTTTTGACATAAAAGTAAGATTGAATATTTTATATATTTTTAATCACATCGGCATTAAAAGTAACAAACATTTTATAAATGATTACGTCAAATATATATATATATTTACAGATGCCCCCTTTCCGATTTTTTCTTTAAATACTATATGTATATCATCAATCATAATTACTAGGAACGATATGACTCACAAATGAGTGTGATCATTGTAATTCCAAGTAAAGAGGAAAAAAAACACAAAATAAATAATAATATGCTAATAATATGCTTGTAATGTATTATTACTATCTAATTTGTCATAATATAGATTTTTAGATAACAATATATTACCACAATACCATTAATCATAAATAAAATAGGAAAAGCACTGTATAAGTTTTTAAGAGCAAGATAGACATCGAAATTATATCTGATTTTTTTTTTTCATATGTCATAGCATCTGCCGGGACGCAAACCCACAACCGTCTGCAACCAACTACTTGCTTGCAAGGCGGTTGCGATGACCTCTCGGCTAACAACGCTTGAAACCTAAAATATCAAATTAAAATTGTAATAGTTTGGTCACATTATGGGATTATACAAGTCATTGGAAACTATAAGAGAATGATTAATAAAGAAAGGGAAGATGCCCCCATTACAATAACGTGTTTCAATAGCATTCAAACAAAATTCCAAACAGGAGATAAGTCGTTTTACAAAAAATGGTAAATATTAATATTATAATTTTCAATGCATTTAGCATCAACATTATAACAATGTACTAATAAATTACATATAAAAAACTCTTTGTTTATTTATTTAAATGTAAATGACTTTTTAATTCATTAATTCTGTATAATAACCAAGATTCTTTGCTTTTTCTCTTTTCATCATTTCATTTTTCACAAATCATTTCAACAATATCTGGATCAAACCTTTGTCCATATCCATTTTCATGACTGTGAAATATTGACTTACTTTTAAAATTAGTTTATATTTTCTGATGCTGAACCATTCTTTTTTTAAGTTCATTTTAGTTTTTCTATACTTTATATATGTGTGCTCTGATATATTATATCTAATAGCATAAATAACATTGTATCAGTTTATCTTATCTATGTTGTCTTTTGTAATTTTAATTGCTTTGTTCAATATCATAGGTATCTGAAATCAACCACTGATTTATTAAATGTTGATAACAATGGCTATGACACTAATGCAATGAAAGTACATTAGGTTATTAAAATAAATATAAAGTATACATTCTGTTATAATGTATTTATATTACTTATAATAATGGCAGTTCAGTCTATTAGATATATATGCAAACATTAAGTCCTCACATGTGATGCACTATGGCTTTTTTTATTATCAAAGGCAGGAATCTCTCAGCCACTATGCACAGAGAAACCTGTTAACTACCTTACCTTTCCTTTCCATTCCCTACCCTAAGTTTTTCCAATATTCTTTTCTATCCTGCTCCATCCTATTTCCACAACATCATCTTTGTTCTTCTATGGTCTTTATATCTAGATTCACCTTATTTTTGTCAAACCCGACATAAAAACTAAGAACTTACTTTCTGTATAATCACTTTATTTAAGAACTTACTTTCTGTATAATCACTTTATTTAAAAACTTACTTTTTGTATAATCACTTTATTTATATTTATTCTCCCACAACTTCATTATTTGTACTTTTTTTCTTATTAGCAATTACATTCAATTAGCAGATGCATAATATTTTTCATTATCCATGGTTTAGAAATTCAGAACTGTCCTCTGTGAAATAAATATATGAAAATATTAGTCTGCATTTCAAAATAGCCAGCCTCAAAATGATATATATTTTCATATATATACATATTAAGCAAGACATTATAAAAATATTAATTTTACTGTCCTCAATATCAGAATATAATGTTAAAGTAAGAGAAAGATATACCTTATTATTGATATTCAACTGAATAAAACAACATAGTTTCTATTATTGAAAAAATCTACTTCATGATTTCCACATTTATGAAACATTTTGATGTAAGATAATTAAATTCAACATATAATATTAATACTATAAAAAATATATATTTGTTATATATTTTTATGAATAAAATTTTATTAAAATTTTTAATAGGGAATGAAACCTAAAAAATTTCATGTAGAGAGGGCTTTATATCTGATGCTGCATACTGCAATTCATTATAAATTATAAAAATAATAAATCATGATTTCATTAAAATTCCTTGCATACTTCTTGCTTTCTCATTACAATGTATAAGATCCATTGTATCAGATAATATAGTCCATGTTTCATGCATAGTATAACCCATAAATTAAATCTTTTGAGTAAATGTCGTAGCATTCAAACATTGAATCACATTACTATGCACTGTTCTTCTTACAAAATCTACAAGACCTTGAAGAACTCACAGAATGTGGAAAAAAAAAAATTTTTAATTAAATATTTTAAAAATCATTGTGTACTTCTTGAGTATAATATTATTTTTGCTGGATAAACTCAGGCTTTCATCTCATACATGCAAAGGATTTGATGCTGTTGAAAATTGTACTTAATTACAATGGAGATCATACTATCATTCTGTAACATAAAAATTATTTGTTTATAACAGACATATTTTATAATATGGAAATAATTAATCTAAAGTAGTATTTATGACTATTCCATTATGATTCTGTTATATTTATTATATGAATTTTTTCAGTCATAATATATAAGTAAAGAGTCTAACCAGAAAATAAATTTATTCATATTTTTATTGAGTTCATCAATTTTTTTTTTCAAGTGTCAAAGCATCGGCTGGGAAGTGAACCTGAAAACCTGGAATAACTGCTTGTAAGGTGGCTGTGCTGACCACTCAACCACTAACCCAACAATTTTATCATTCATATTCCTAGATTTGGAAAATCATTAATTATATAATTAAGACCATAGATTAAGTGTAATAGATGAGTTTACCAAACATAGGAGAACTTGAATCTGTTAATGAGACTCCAGCAATATTTAGAAATATAAAATCTCCTGGATTTAATATTGAATTAGGGAAAGAAGCTTGTTTAGATCATCAAAATAAGTCATTGATTAAATTATAATTATTTGACTATTTAAAATAATTCTTAGCTAACAATAATACAAAAACAGAAATGAAAATGAAATGAGATACTTCTCACATATATTATAAAAGGTCATATAGAGCAGAATGATTTCAAATATTAGTCACTGATTTGGATATTTCAATAATCATTACTGATGTGACTTTATGAATTATTTTTTAAAAAAGAAAGCATTCTATTGCACAGAAGTAGCAATTTCATTATTACATGAATGACTATAAAGTGATTACACTATTCATTAATGATACAAAATAGATGTCAGTAAT
The DNA here is from genome assembly GCA_028023455.1 of Epiperipatus broadwayi. Lineage (NCBI taxonomy): Eukaryota > Metazoa > Onychophora > Udeonychophora > Euonychophora > Peripatidae > Epiperipatus > Epiperipatus broadwayi. The sequence goes on from JAQFVV010012413.1 coordinate 11,260,187, forward strand.
AGAAAGGTGTATGAAATCGAAATTTTGAACATCTTGTTGATAAAATATTGTGAGCTTTAATAACATCCCTAACAAGATATAGAAACAAAATTGATATTTAAGTCAGAGAAAGTCCATAATTGTCTAAAAATATTTAACTTGAAATATTGAAAGTTGATTTTCAATTGCCCAAATTAAACATCTTCAGAATATAATTTTTTTAATCCAATTATCACTCCTTTAAAAGTTTTCTGATTTAATGTTAAATCATAAAGTGGATATTATAGTGTATAACTAAAATTCAAATATTTTTTATTTTTATTTTGACAAAAAAAAATGTTGTTATTGAAATGAAATGGGAGTACTTTAATAAATGAAATATCACATGATCACCATCTCATACTAGCACATAATTGTTGTAAACAAAGGCAAAACTCTTTTCTCCATACAGTAGTGCCACCCTGTGCTAACCAGAGTAATCAGTAGATGCCAGAAGGCTTGTGCATAAAATCCCTATCTAGTGCCTACTCATCCAATATCCCACAAAGTTTCTGTTGCGGCCATCTGGATCGGATCTGAGAGCAGACTGCACCTAGATCTAGGATCTAATGCAACCCTCCAGCAGCCACCTTTTAACTACTCTTTACTACTAAACTATGAGAATGAAATTGAAAACACAAAATAATATTTTCAATCTAAGCTCAATAGCTTGATATCAGAACTTCATAGCATCTGACACATCACTTCTGGCATCATTGCCATAAACATAGGCAATATCACTATTACAATGGTGTCAAACACGCTCAATAGCACCTACCACATACTAGATCAGAGTACATCAGTAGCCAGCTAGCTGTATCTAGTGCCTACTCATCCAATACCCCAAACTCGGACATCATCAGTGGCCTTTGATCTGGAAGAGCATTGCACCTAGATCTTGGGATCTACTCGTAAGTCACGCATAATTGTCTATTACTACAAAACAATTATGAATTAAATTATAAAAATATTTTCAATTAAATACTCAATAGCTTATATTGTCATATGGCCGAACCCAATCCAGCACTCATCAAGTGTCTATGGTCTTCCAAACTACCATACCACCAATATCTTAATAGCAGAATTGGTTAACACTATAACATCACATGATCACCTGATCACATACTACAATATTATATACAAGTAAGAACTCTTTCTCCATCATGTAGTGAGGACCAAGTAATCTCAGTAATCTGCAGAGCTAGCTCTATCTATTGTCTACTCATCCAGACTTCCCAAACTAGCTTCTGATTGTAGGCCATGTGTGAGGAGCCTGATCAGATGCACTGCAAGATCTTGTCTGATGTCATCTCCATACACCTTACTTTTACTACAAAACTATGAGAATGAAATTGAAAACACAAAGTATTTCAATCATAGCTCAATAGTCTGATATAATCAATTGAGCACCTACTACATTTTGGTGTCTGGCTATGGTTGTTTAAGAGCCAAAGACACCAAAATGTATGGGTGCTGAATTGAGTTCAGACCCATATGACTATATAAGCTATTGAGCTTAGATTGAAAATATTTTTTGTGTTTTCAATTTCATTCTCATAGTTTTGTAGTAAGTAGAGTTAAAAGGTGGCTGCTGGAGGGTTGCATTAGATCCTAAGATCTAGGTGCAGTGCTCTCAGATCCAAGGCTCCTCACTGATGATGGCCACAAGCCAGAAACTAGTTTGGGGATATTGGATGAGTAGGCACTAGATAGGGATTTTATGCACAAGCCTTCTGGCATCTACTGATTACTCTGGTTAGCACAGGGTGGCACTACTGTATGGAGAAAAGAGTTTTGCCTTTGTTTACAACAATTATGTGCTAGTATGAGATGGTGATCATGTGATGTTTAGTGGTTTAACACCAATCCTGCCTAATAGGATAGTGGTGGCTATGGTTGTTTAAGAGCCAAAGACACCAAAATGTATGGGTGCTGAATTGAGTTCAGACCCATATGACTATATAAGCTATTGAGCTTAGATTGAAAATATTTTTTGTGTTTTCAATTTCATTCTCATAGTTTTGTAGTAAAGTAGAGTTAAAAGGTGGCTGCTGGAGGGTTGCATTAGATCCTAAGATCTAGGTGCAGTGCTCTCAGATCCAAGGCTCCTCACTGATGATGGCCACAAGCCAGAAACTAGTTTGGGGATATTGGATGAGTAGGCACTAGATAGGGATTTTATGCACAAGCCTTCTGGCATCTACTGATTACTCTGGTTAGCACAGGATGGCACTACTGTATGGAGAAAAGAGTTTTGCCTTTGTTTACAACAATTATGTGCTAGTATGAGATGGTGATCATGTGATGTTTAGTGGTTTAACACCAATCCTGCCTAATAGGATAGTGGTGGCTATGGTTGTTTAAGAGCCAAAGACACCAAAATGTATGGGTGCTGAATTGAGTTCAGACCCATATGACTATATAAGCTATTGAGCTTAGATTGAAAATATTTTTTGTGTTTTCAATTTCATTCTCATAGTTTTGTAGTAAAGTAGAGTCAAAAGGTGGCTGCTGGAGGGTTGCATTAGATCCTAAGATCTAGGTGCAGTGCTCTCAGATCCAAGGCTCCTCACTGATGATGGCCACAAGCCAGAAACTAGTTTGGGGATATTGGATGAGTAGGCACTAGATAGGGATTTTATGCACAAGCCTTCTGGCATCTACTGATTACTCTGGTTAGCACAGGGTGGCACTACTGTATGGAGAAAAGAGTTTTGCCTTTGTTAATAAATGAAATACAAATGATTATTGTATGCATTGTAAGAAAATCATGGTAGACAGATCAACATTGAGTTGTTAATCTAATGTACCATATTGATACACACTGACCATGTGTTATCATTCACATATATTATTTTTTTTTTGCATTTGAATTTTTGATCATTATTGTATTGGTATCACTAATTATTGAATTGTCAATTTAGATGCCTTCTTTAACGTTACTCTATATATGCATTATCTTTGATAAAATTCAAAATGATGTCGATTTTTTTTAAAATTATTGTCAACATTTTAGAATATAAAACAATTCATGATTTATTTCCTTTAGTTTTAAAATAGTACATTAACTTTCTCAAAAATCAAAATTATTTAAAATTCCAAAAGAAAGGTTGTGTATATGTTTGCTTTAAAAAATAAAGATATATATATTCTTAAATCTTAAGTTCTGATAAGTAAATAATGAATGACATTTAAAAAAAAAAAAACCAGCGTAACAATTTCAACTTGTTTTACTTTTTTGTCTTGTAGGAATAAATTCACAGTTAATTTTATTTTATTCGTAATGCAAAACAACACTCATTAAAGCCTGGCATTTTTTAAAAAGGAAAAACAGTTTGCCAAAATAATATTACCTGTTTCACGTAAATATTTTAGTAAGGGAAATAAATAAACCAGTAATAGATTAGATAGATTCTCATATGCGTGAATCTTTATGTGTGTGCGGATAATTGATATATTAACATTTATTTATTTCAAATGATAATCCTTCGATAAATTTTCAAGACAATTGACTCAAGTCTATTAAATAACAGTAGTGACTTATATTACGTTATTCAAATAAATTATCTGGAAGCTCATGTCATTTAGCAAAAAACTTCTTCACTTTTGTTCTTTTTCTTTTAAAGTGTGTTTGTTTGATATAAATGTTTTGCTTATTTCGGAAGAAATTTTACTTTTAATAAGCATTTCTTTTATTACAAATAGTAATGTACATATTCATGAAAGTCTGTATTAAAAAATGGTCAAGCGTTGATGGCTTAGCGGTTAGCGTAGCTGCCTTCCAAGCAACCGGCCCGGATTCGCTTCTTGGTCAACGCTTTGACATATAGAAAAAAAACATAAACATGACTTGCGAGAAAGTAACGTTGGCGTCTATTCAATAAGACAAAATATAAATCAAAGCTTAGGGTACAAGCTGAAGTATAGTTAGCATTGCGTCTTAAAATTTATTCTTTATTTCATTTGAGATTTTTACAAAAATGCTTATATAAAGGTTAAATACAATATATGGATGTGTGCTTGAAAATATACCTATGGCTAAAATCATTAATATTGCTAAAAAGATTATAGTATAATACCAACACATAAAAACTGGAGAATTATTTATTAAAAAATACTAAAATCTTATTTGTCTACATACTCAAATTATTTACTGGAATCGTACTATTTCATACATTTTGATAAAAATCTTTATTAAATTCACATCATGCTTACATGGATATTATAGCACTCGAGGATTATATTACATTATAATGAATGGGATAACAATTATATTTTGAAAGAAAATTATGATATTGAAAAAATCAGAAGGTCTTATAGAAAATAATATCTAATGATATTCAATGTTTTATATTATATCACTAAGAAGACTTATACTATAAAATAGTGTAGTATCTGAAAATTACCTAAATGGATTAACCTATACAAATACTTTTCAGATAAAGCTATATTGGTAATCTAATTGGAATGAATTTTAATATCAGTTTTGGATTGTTTTTGCTACACAGATATTGGATATTTTAATGAATTATGAAATTTTAAATGCAACTGGATTATGGATATTGGATATGTCACCATTCTTGAGGATCATTCAATCCTACCTATAAAATTTTATTATATATGTGTTTGAAATATTATTTAATATATATGTTTGCTTGCTAAAAAATAGATGACTAAACACACATATATATAATTACGGAAAAATAATAACAATTAGTCAAAATTATAAATGATTATTAATTAAATGTCATTTGAATAACTTATTTAGATTTTAATATCACCTTAGTAATAAATAATAATAAGTTAAGTTTTCTTTATAAATTTCACATTTCTTTGATACAGCTAACATAGTTACATATTTTTCTCTAGTCCTGAAAATACATCTGATGTTTAGCATCATTATAGATATAAACATTTTTACAATTATTACACACTGACTTTTGCTTTTCTAGTATGCCATTAATTTCATTTGATAGTTATTATTTCTCAGTGGAAATAAATTATTATTATTATTATTATTATTATTATTATTATTATTATTATTATTATTATTATTATTATTATTATTATTATTATTATTATTATTATTATTATTATTATTATTATTATTATTATTATTATTATTTATTAAATCAAAAATCCTGGATTTATTTACTTTAATTAATTACATGACAATGACTGTAAGTTGTATTTGAAGGGATATGAACAAGTTAAGATTAACTTGATATGCTTTGATATTATAATTTCATACTCATCTTAGGTAATTAATATTCAAATTATGATTTTAAATTTACATTATATCCATAAGAGGTAGAATTCTTTATTATTCAGTCTATTTTAAAATTGTATTGATACAGATAAAATCTTATCCTTTATTTTGCTTCAATTTTTTTCTATAAATTTGAATTTAATTTGATTTCAGTAGAGTCTTTGTCATTAGAGCACTACATTCCTATTTGTCCCATATATATATAAATTCTAATCTCATTGATAAATGATAAATTAGTATTATTATTTCTGGTAGCTTCCATGTAATAAAAATATAATAGTTAAATAGTTGATGTTTTAGTACAGTTACAAGTACTTTCCTCAGGGCTTCTTCTTTTTCAAATAATATATATAATATCAGGCACAATAAAATATTATAAAATGAAACATTGAAATTAACTCTACAATTTTTAATAAAATAATTTATACATAATTAAATAATAAATAGGGATAAAAAATTATATTAACTGATTTTATTTACAGTGCACTAAAAAATAAAAAATTAAGTTATTTTTAGATTATTTCAAATAAAGTAGGAGAGATCAAGAAATTAATTAAATCTATCTTTTATTTGAAAAATTGGAATTGACTTGATTAATTTTTGATTCCCCCCCCCCATGCTTTTATTTCAATTAAACTCAAAAACCCCAATTATGCTGAAAAAAAAAACACTTATTTTTTTTGTTGTTTTTTAGTGCATGGTAAATAAAAGCATTTAATATAAAAAAAATATCTCTATTTTTTTAACAGTAAATAAAAATGTAAAACTATATTTTACTTTAAATCAACTTGACACTTATAGTTGATATATATATATGCAAATTTATAAAAAAATATTTAAAAATACAGTATTTAAAAGCTTATAAAAATATATGTATAACCGTCACTTAGGAGCGCTTTCAACCAACTTGTGGCTTTGTCAACTATCACATTTAAAATGTCAGCTTTCCCATAATTCTATGATGTCAACTTTCCCATAATTCTGTGATCTTAATGGTTGCTGCTTGCCTATTAACCAAATGTTGCTTGTATTTACATATCAACATCGCCTCTTTAATTTTCCTTTTATTATTATTTCTTTCAATTTCCAATATTTTTACGTTGTTATAATTAAAATCGAAACCATATATACATCATTTATTATTGTCATAAAAGACAGAAGCTGATAAATTATCATTATTTTTAAAATTTTGTTTTGTATTTTGAACCCTTTTAAATAACAATAAGTGTTCCTTTGTTCTTTTTTCCAATGTGCACCTCGATTCACCTATATATCCACGGTCACACCCACATGTTGGATGTGGCCATGGATATATAGGTGAATCGAGGTGCACGTTGGAAAAAAGAACAAAGGAACACTTATTGTTATTTAAAAGGGTTCAAAATACAAAACAAAATTTTAAAAATAATGATAATTTATCAGCTTCTGTCTTTTATGACCATAATAAATGATGTATATATGGTTTCGATTTTAATTATAACAACGTAAAAATATTGGAAATTGAAAGAAATAATAATAAAAGGAAAATTAAAGAGGCGATGTTGATATGTAAATACAAGCAACATTTGGTTAATAGGCAAGCAGCAAACATTAAGATCACAGAATTATGGGAAAGTTGACATCATAGAATTATGGGAATGCTGACATTTTAAACGTGATAGTTGACAAAGCCACAAGTTGGTTGAAAGCACTCCTAAGTGACAGTTATACATATATTTTTTATAAGCTTTTAAATACTGTATTTTTAAATATTTATTTATAAATTTGCGTATATTATTTTGAAGAAATACAGACATCGATTTATAATATTATATATGTATCACTAAATATTTCAGCCCTGCTATTTATATCATATTTAATTATATATAATAAATCAATGAGTGACTTAAAATCTTTTAAGTGAAAAGGATTTCACATTTTTGCTCTTCATTGGACCTTTTTAAAAAAAAATGTTTGCCAGAAATATACTGTAAGCAAGCACAATTTTACCTTAAATTGATTTGACACTTATAATTTATTTATATCACTAGACAATAAGTTAATATATATATATATATTTCTTTTTTATATATCACATTTAGTATGTGTACACAATTATATATATATATAATGAAGCATTAAATAACTTACTTTTTTGTTGAAAAGTGTTTGACATTTTTTTCTTTTTATTGGAAAAAAATTATTTTTAAAAAAAGCTTAACAATCTATATTGTAAACTAACTTTATCATTCTAACTTAAAATTATTTGATTGCTAGTAGCATAATTTCTATTCACTGCCACTGATTTATTGAAATTAAAAATATGTTTAAAACTCCATTGTTCTCTGTGGCTTGAGTTCCTTTTTAAAACAGTATATGACATGTTAAAATTGGACCAAATTTGAATTTTTTTATTAATATTTTTATTGATAAGTTGATTTAATTTTTTTTCTGCTCAGTTTACTAGATTCTGTGAAGAAAATAAAGGCAGAATTTCATTATTAGTCAGACTTTTTAACAAAATGGATTCAAGATTCCTCAATGATATATAGTTTCAAGGCCTTTATCTCAAAAATAAACATAATGTAACTATTCAATTTTAATATCTTTATTACTGTTACATTTTTTTACTATTTTTATTATTTATTATTTTTAAATTATTTGATAAATGTATAATTTATTAATAAGTATGCATTTGCATTTGTTTGACTGTGTAGTATATAAATTATACTGTATTCAAATATAATGAAAGTAGTGATTTATATACAATGTAATTCTGAGGCTCTGACCCAAATTAGAGGCAATCTTTTTTTATAGACATAATGATTTTCAAAAGGTTTAATAATTTATTAGTGTGTTTATATTTGTATTAGTGGGTTTGTGTTGTACTTGCATGCCTGTGTTTGTATAACAAGTAATGATTTATAGGTATATATATATATATATAAAATTAAGGTATGATAAAACAGTGCAATGTAAATGTTAAGACGGATTATCAGATGTACAGAAAAGTTGCAGTTGATAAAGCAATCATAAAATTTACTGGGCATAGCACCATGGAAAAATATAAACTATTCAACCCAATAAAGAGAGGTTTCAAGTGGTTTGTGCAATGATAGTCACAATTGTTATGTATACCACATGGAATTGTATACAGGTAAAGAATCAATCCTGATTTTTGCTTAAGCCTTGGTACTCATGCTGTAGAGTCATTAGTTTTGCCACATCTTGCATCATATTATTTTCAAGTCTATAGCTAGTAAATGAGCTATATGCAAATAAGTTATATCTCCATGGGACAATACATATAGCAAAATAGCATCATCATAGGTGTACACAAAAATTATAAAATAAAGAGAAGAAACTCATTTTATCATTAATACAGACAGTAGCTTTCAACTTCTAGATTGGATAGACAAACAATCAATTGCTATGATGACAAATGCATATCCACCTTCTGGAAATGATTTAATGTTATATTTTTATTAGGATGAATCTTTTTATAGCCAACTTGAGATTTTTAAACTATTGGGATACAAGATAAAAATAAAGAATTCTTATACGACTATTTTTGTAGATTCTGAAGCTATGGATTATCTCAAGTAAAAAGTATTATATATGTTTTCAATCAGAATTTTATGAGGAATACAAAAGAAATTATCAATGAAGATATAATTTTAAACTTAGTTAATGATAAATTAGAAATTATGAACAAACAATAAAGTAATAATTATTTTGGATGTTGAAATTTCTTTTTTCCCTTACTTTTTTAATTGTAATCATGATTTGTCTTAGGTTTATTCTTTTCATTAGATTTTCTATTTTCTGTTAATATATAGCATTTTGCTCTAACATTATTAAAACTAAAGTTATTGTGAAAGTTGTGTCTCAAGTCAGTTTTTCAGAAATTCAGTATGGCACCAAATTCTCCGATATGATTAAATAAAAATTATAAGTGAAACCAAAAAAATGGGGAATCTTAAAACATATTAAAGTTATAAGAACAATTTTTAAATTTGATATCAAAATAATCCAAATTTTCCTGCTAACTATTCCACATCTAAAAACTAGATCATCTCCATAAAATATTATAGTACCTTATCACTTTAGTAGTGCTTTTAAAAAATGTACAAAATTTCAACAAATGTTACTATATTTAATCTATTAAACATCAACTTTCATATGTTATTTTAATTTGAAACCAAAAACAAAATTTTAACTGCTCTCCAGTGAGACTTACTAGTGATAATTATTTAAAAAAATATAGTTACAAAAATGAATTATAAATTTGATGTCAAAATATTCAAAATTTACTCATCCACTGGCCCAGATGTAAAAAATTAAGTCACTCCCAAAAAAATATTGTAATCCCATATTAGTCACTTTCAAAAAATATTATAATCTCATATTTCTTTGCCTGATATTCTTTTTATATACAAATTTTGATCCAATTCTATTGAATTTAAATCTATTAAACCTAAATTTTAAAATGTTATTCTAACTTAAATAATAAAAGTGATTACAATAGTTTATAAACAAACATACAAACCAAACAAATAGATATTGTAACTTAAATCAAAGCATTCAAACTATAGTTATAACTTATTTACAGCATATTACTATTTGATTAATATTTGTTGTATATGTGAGTTCAAATGATAATCATGCTATGGACTAGCTTTTATTTAGTTTATTTCATATTTTAATCCATGTTTGTCTGTAAAATTTCATCACTCAAATTCCACCCACTTTACATGCGTATTTCGAATAGCAATATATATATATATATTGATTTTCAAATAATTTTTAGCATCACTTTACGTTATATATATATATATTACATGTTGATATATTGAAAATTCTTAAGTTAATTCCAATGCTTTATCATATATGTGTGCATCCGCTCTAACATCTGCATCTTAAGTTAATTAATGGTATTATTTATATATATAATGAATTTTTTATTGAAATGCAAAATTAAATTGATTTTGGATGTTTTTAGGTAAATTATTAGAGGAAAGCAATGAAACATAAAACATTTAAGTGTTGCATTCTATTTTATTACTTTAAAGTAAAAAGGTATTAATGAAGTGTCAACTGCAAAAGAAAGTTTTAAACTATATTTTTAAAAAAAAACTATAAATTACTTTCTTACACTATGTTGAAAATTGTATAAAATAATTCAATGCTATTTTTATAATTACAAAAAAAAATATTAGTAAACTTGATAGCATGTAATATATATAATGTTATTTAATTCAAGATCTAATATTTTCTTGCCTGATTATCAGCTAAAAAATAAATATGTATAAATCATATAGAATATAGAATACTACTGTTCAGTGCAAATTAAGGCTTTGAATTTTGTTTTAATTTACCAAAAAAATAGATTATACTAATATATATATATATAGTCAGTAGCAGTATTATTTATCAAGACTTTAATTTTAGAAACTACATTATAAATCGTTTCTATATATAATCTGACCATAAATTGAATAGATCAAATCACAATTGGAAAAGTCTATTAAAATTACTATTTGCAAAAATAAATAGTTTTGTATCAAAATATCTACTCCTATAAGACACAAATTGAATCATACATTTTTTAAATTATTTAAAAAGTTTTGATAATAAATTTCTAAATAAGTACGTCTGCTGAAATCATGTTAACCTATATATATATAATTAATGACTTAAAATACTGCAGAAATTACAATTCTG